>CM053624.1:167693332-167742975 GCA_028646595.1 Phalanger gymnotis | reverse complement strand
TTGGGGGAGGGGGTAGTTAGGAGCAAACGCTTTTGAAAAGGGACAAGATCAAAAGAGAAAACAGAATAAATGGGGGTGCAGGATAGGATAGATGGAAATATAGTCTTTCACAATATGACTATTATGGAAGTGTTTTGCATAATGACACATGTATAACCTATATTGAATTGCTTGCCTTCTCCATGAGGGTGGGTGGGGAGGGAAGAAGGGAGAGAATTTGGAACTCATTGTTTCAAAAACAAACGTTAAAAACTGTTTTTACATGCAACTTGGAAATAAGATATGCAGGCAATGGGGTATAGAAATCTATCTTGCCCTACAAGAAAGTAAAGGGGAAGGGGATGGGGGGAATGACAGAAGGGAGAGCAGCCTGGGGGAAAAGGTAATCAGAATGCATGCCATCTTAGGGCCCATGGGGGTAATGGAGAGATAGGGAGAAAATTTGGAACTCACAATCTTGTGGGAATGAATAAAGACTAAAAATAAATAAACTTTTAAAAATGAAATGAAGGGGATAGTTTCAGAAAAAAAAATATATGGTAAGATCTATGTAAACTGATGCAAAGTGAAGTGAGCAGAACCAGGAGATCATTGTACACAGTAACAGTAATATTGTAATGATGATCAACTCATGAAAGACATAGCTATTCTGAACAAAATAATGATACAAGAAAATGCCAAAGGATTCATACTGAAAAATGCTATCAACTTCCAGAAAAAGGACTGATGAACTCTGAGTGTAAATTGAAGTATAGTTTTCTCAATATTTTTTTGCTTTTTTGGGGTGACATTTGATTTCATGTGTATAACTGATATCACATTGCTTGCCTTCTCAGTGGGTGGGGGAGGGCTGGGAGGGAGAGAATTTGAAACTCAATTTTTTTTAAGTGTTAAATATAAATAAAAATAAATTTAAAAAGAGAAAGAAAATCTACCTAAACCAATTCCTCAATGAATAACAAACTCCCCATTGGTCACACCCTCCCTATTCCAGTGATTCTGAATCCTCAGGGGTCATCATCCTGTTCCTGTCCCACACTGCCCAATCTTAGCCTTGCTTCCTTACACCAAACCCCACCAATGTCCCGCTCTAAAACTTCCTGTCCCTTCCATACACCATGAACCTGCTTTCACCTTCTATCTTTTTCCTTTCTCACTCCTCCATCTGCTGGCTCTCACTGAGACCTTTCTCCAGACAGACAATACAGCTTTCTTGGTCTCCCTTTCTAGCACTTAGCAGCACTTTAACTTATAACCTGCCCCATACCCACCCATCCCTACCCCACCAACTCACTGGTTGTGGTAGGCAGTTGGAAGACTCCTTGCATCTCATTTTTACTTCCAGGTTCTCCATGACCACCACCACTCAATAACTTCTCCTCCTGAGAGTTTTCACTCAATCACTATTTACGACCCAATCAAAATTCTGGTAGCTATAGTCTGCTGATGTCCAAGACACTCCCATTCTTTTCCTCCATCGCTTCAATCCCCAGCTCACAGTCTCCTCCTCTCCTGCTGTCAGAATGGAGGATGCCAACAAACATTCACACTGCCTCAAACACCCTAACCTCACAGCTCCTCCACCCACACACAAAATGGTCATATTCTCCTTGACCTTGCCATCACCCAGAAATAGACCATTTCTCTGTTCCTCTTATCTGATTACAATCTCATCATTCTTTCTCTCCCTTTGCTTTACAATCCCAAACCCCATTCTCCATCTACACTGTAACCTCCAATCCCCAGACCTCCTCAGTTCTTTCCAAGGCCACTACCCCAGCATTATCTATACTCTCCTCCCTTCCCTACCTCGAGTCTCTGGAGAACCAGGTCAATTCTATATTTTCCTCTTTGCTTGAGTCCCTTGCTGCCCCCTTACGTATCACCCATCTTCCCCACCAAGCCTCAGCCTTGGAATACTCCCATCATCTGCTGTCTTGGCTCCCATACAAAATGCTGCTGCAGCTCTGACCCTGTCTCCTCTTCTCTCCTCCCCCTCAATACACTCCAATGGCTCCCTATCATTTCCAGGATCAAAAATAAAATCCTCTGCTGGGCATTCATTCAAAGGTCTTGGTCTCTCTCTCTCTCTCTCTCTCTCTCTCTCACACACACACACACACACACACACACACACATTTTTACAATCCAGTGATGCTAGGCTCCTCCTTACAGGTCCTTGAACAAGACACTCCTTCATGAATGGAATACTCTCTCTCCTTATCTCTGCCTACTACTGGTTTCCCTGTCTTCCTTCAAGTTCTAAGTAAAATCCAATCTTCTATGGGAAGCCTTTCTTGATCTCCTTTAATTCAAGCACCTCCCTCTGCACATTATTTCACATGTATCCTGTATATAGCTTATTTGCACATAGTTGTTTGTATGTTGTCTCACCTTTAGACTGTGGGATCCTTGAGAGCAGAGGCTGTTTTTCACTTTTTTTGTATCCCTGGCACCTGGCACATAGTGGGTACTTATTAAATGTAAATACTTTCGTGATTCTTTGCTAGTAATCAATTAGCAAAGACATTATTGTAAAAAGTTGCTAAGGAGGCAAATGTGAGTGCAAACAAAACTCGACAACTTATATTTTTAAAAAGATATTTACAAGAGATAGGGAAAATGGCAGTTAATGGGGAACGAATACAAGAAGTATGGCATGCTCCTGCAGGAACAGGTCACAGAGGTAAAGTTCAAAAAAGCAAAGCTTGTTGAGGAAAGGTAAAGACAACAAGATTGCTGATTTTATATCTTAACTTGTATTAATGAAAAGAGAAGGAATCAAAGAGATAAGATCTTTTTTAATTTTTGCTGTTGATATAATCAATTATGTTAAGTTTTCCATATGTTAAACCATCCCTGAATTCCTGGTATAAATCTTGCTTCGTCATAATGTATAATCTTTGTAATATAGTCTTATAATCGTTTAGCTAGTTTTTATCTATTTCAGATTTTTACATCCATATTCATTAATGAAACTGGTCTATAATTTTCCTTCTCTGTTTTTATTCTAGGTATCAGTATCATATTTGTTTAATAAAAGTAGCAGGACCCCTTCTTTGTCTATTATTCCAAATAATTTATTTAATATTGGAATCAGCTGATCTTTAAATGTTTGATAGAACTCACTTGTAAATCCATCTTGGATATGCTTGCATGAAATAACGAAGAGCAAAATGAGCAGAACCAAGAACAGCAATATTGTTTTAAAAACGACTTTGAACAACTAAGTCATTTTGAGTATTATAAATATCCAAATTAACTACAAAGGACCTATGAAGGAAGATGTTATGTGCATTCAGAGAAAGAACTGATAAACAGAAGTATAGAACAATTTTACATATATACATATGTGTGTCTAATGGTAGCCATCTCTGGGGGGAAGGGGGAGGATTTACATGATGACTATTACATATTTAAAAGGAACAGCAACTTGTACGTAATAGTTTGCAGTTTCATGTGCAATCATTTTTTTTATTCTACTATGTTATGGAAAAACATATTATTTCATAATTTTTTTAAAAAAATGTTAAAGTAGACAAGATCACAGCTTATAAAGATTAGCACTCTAATAGACCACAGAAAAAGGGAGAATTACAGCACTATGATGTTGGTTGTTTAATTTGCCAAGGAGACTGATCAAAAATAACAAACAAGCATTTCCACTTTATCTGATTCCCAAGCATGGCCTGTGTCAGACAATAAAACTGTACTCTTGAGTTTCAGGCACAAGCTCACCAAAAACAATTTTTACTAATTTATTATTTTTTTTTAAAAATTCAAGCACTGATCTATTTCAATTTGCTTGAGCGATGTCTAAATTAACAGACTTCCCTCATTAATTAAGATGTATCCCTCCCAGAAAATATTCTTAAGTAATATTTATAGGATTCTTGAATGAGAAAAAAATTACAATACAAAAAAACAGAGTTACACAGCTCAGAATAGGGTAAAAGTCATCATACTGCTTCATTAATACTACACAAAGATCACTTAACTATAAGACAATAGTATCCAGACACTAGGGTACACATTACCAAATAGGGCCACACAGGAAAGAGGGAAAGAAAGGACAGAATCAGGTCTTGACAATAAGGACCAAATGGAGGAAATGAGGCTGGAAATACAAGTAAACAAAAGAAAACCCCAAACAAAATGAAGAAATATTATGGATATTTAGCTAAAAGAATTCCCAAGATGCAGGTGTAGAAGAGAGAAATTTCATAACAATCCCAATGAGAATCTCAGTGAAAAGAATGGGTGTGCAAGCCACAAGACAAGGTCTCCAAGAATGGCCAGAAGAAATGAAACGATAAAAAACAAAATTAGAACTGAATTAAGAACATTGGAGGAAAAAAGTTGTAAAAAGATGAACAGCTTAAAAACAGAGGTAGAAAACCTTAATCAAGTAAGTAGTGACTTCCTGAAAATGAAATAGAGCAAACAAAACCCAATGATTCCAGAAGCAAAAAGGAAATATTGCTATAAAGTAAAAAATCTGCAGAGATAGAAGAGAAAGTGAAAAACTGATCCAGAAATTAAGCTGAGGAGAAATTATTTAAGAACAACGGGCTACCTGACCACTAATAAAAGAAAGGCAACTTAAAATAAACCCATCACACCCATCAGATTGGCAAAGATAACAGAAAGGATAATGACAACTGCTGGAGGGTCTGTGGAAGAGTAGGCACATTATGAACTGTTGGAGGAGCTTTGATTAGTGTAGCCAATATGGAAAGTCATTTTTATGCTCAATAAATCACTAAATTGTGCATTTGCTTTGAAATTCTAATACCACTAGTAAGCCTATACCCCAAGGAGACTAAAGAATGAGTATGACACATATAAATAAAAATTTTTATAGCAACACTTTTTTTTATCGTAGCAAAGAACTGGAAATAAGCATGTGATAATCAATGGAGGTATGGTTGAACTAATTATGGTACATGACTAATGAATTATTGTGCTTTAAGAAAAAGATTTAAAGGACAGATAGTAAAAGAGAGCATTTACAGGAACTGAGAGAATGAAATGAACAGATTTGGGAAAATAATTTATATAATGGCTAAAACATTTTATAGGAAAACAACTCGGAAACATTATGACCAATTCAATGAACAATTTCAACTCCAAAAGACTCATAATGAATTGTGGCACAACAAACAAAATACCTGTACATGCTCATCAGCTGAGGTATAGTTAAATATATGAATGCAATGAAAAGTCATTAAGTGGTTTGAGATAAATATGGAGAATTAGGGGTGGGTGGTAAGAATAAGACTCGTATGAAACAGAGCAAAGAAAGCAGAACTAGGAGAACAAATAAATGACAGCTACAACAGTGTCAATGAATTAATGCTAAATGTAATGACCAATCTTAGTTGTATAGAACAAATGATAATGACAAGAGTGACCAAGAACATCTGCTCTGCCATCGTGCAGCACAAAGAGTGTCAAATGCTGCCTCTATCACTTATTCCCTTGTGAGACACTGGCCAAGTCAAAGAACCTTTCTAGGCTTCAAGTTCTGTAACATTTGGACAGACTAAGTTGAATACCCTCGATAGACTTATGATAGACCTCTCTTGTCGAGAAGCAATGGACTATTATTGAGGATTTTGCATGTACTATCAGATAGTTACGATTTTAACTGTTTTGCTTCACCGTACTTTGTTTATAAGGGAGAATAGCACTGCAAATAGGAGTATTCAGAAGTAACAGGTAAAAAACAGCAAAAAAAAAAAAAAGCAGCAATAAAACTTTTTAAATAGTTTTGATTCCTATTCTCATAGTTCATTCTCCACTAGCTGCAGCTAGGTATTCTGCATCTCATATGCCTCTCAGCCAAATTCTACCAAATGGCTTATTTTATTCTAAGGTAACTTTTTAAAGTGGTGTCATGTCAGATTTTAGCCTTTCTCTAAATTAATGGATGCAACTAAACAACTATTACTATGCTACTATATGACTAGTTCACTACTATGTTCTGATAACTTTAGTGCCTCTTTTACAATTTGTAGATGATTTTAACAGTTTTTCTTGTGTTTTAGGGATTTCTTTTGTCTTTAAATTATCAGCCAATAAAAATACTGAAGTTTTGGTTTTTCAAAGTAAGTCTTTCCTTCATGTCCCTTTCAAGGTGAAAAAAAAAAGATTAAGATGTTTATAAAACTCAATGCTGATGACTATAGGAAGAAACAAATATATCCATTTACCATGAGTGGGAATGCAAATTGGTAGAAATTCTTTTGGAGAGTAATCTAGCAGCAAATTAATGATAGAAAATTTACTGGACTTGGGTGTCTATAACATCTAAGTTCAATGTCAGTCTTTTTCTGCTTATTACCTGTGTTGCCTTAGATGAATCGCCAAACTTCTCTGGGCCTCAGATTATATCTGTAAAAAGAAGTGGTTGAAGTAGATGATCTTTAAGGTATATTTTAGCTCTAAAGCTATGATCCTATAAGGATAACAGCTAATCCAGTAATTCATTACTGGAAATATGGTAAGTTATCAAAAAGAAAAAAAAGCTCTATAATTAAAGATAGTTATAACAACATTTTTTAAGATGAAAACAACTGATAGCCTATAACTGGTATTTTGACTGAACAATTATAAGATACGTAAATTGGAAAGTGGCTAAACAAATTATGGTGTGCATCAATGTAATGATATACTATAATACAACTAAGAAAAATGTTATGATGCAATTAGAAAAAATCCGAAAAGACTTATATGAGATAATATAAACATAAAAGGAATTAACAAAGTATGAAACATAATTATAAAAAGAGAAAATGTATGAAGAACGTGTAAATATAACATACATTCACATGTGGGGATAAATGGATAAAAACACAAACAACTAAACTGTCAAGGATATTTCATTTTTGAAATTCATATGCTCAAATGGAAGTTGCTGCCAAACAGGTTTAATAGTTCTTGTTGATTTTTAAAATTTTGTTCATAATAAATCTCTTTATTTTGAAAATATTCAATTAGGAACTATCTTAAATTGCACTGAATTTAAAATGTCAATTTTTTTCATTGGCTAAAAGAAAAGGATTTAAAGAAAAGCTACTCTACTAATTAATTCTATTTGTATTTTAATCATCAAATCCCTATTAGAACTTTTACTTGGTCTATTGCATCTGTAATTATTCAACAAAATAAGCAAAAAACCTTATGGACCAAGGTTTTATGTCAATATGATTCACAAATTTTATCTGATCCTAGGCAAATGATGTTTAACAGCATGCTCAGAGATGCCATCTCCACAACTGAGCCTGTTTTCTAGTATGCATTATAAACAAAGAGAAATTCAAGGCACAGATATCAGACAAATTCAAAGTTTGAAAGTAAATCCGAAATTGAGCCTCAAGTTGGACAGCCTGCCAACACCTCATGCAGTGATCTTAGTATACCCCTGTTTCCAATAACTAAAACCCAGGATGATTTCCAAACATCTCTCTTTTGAAAACTAATCCAAAACCCCTCACAGGGCCCCATCTTCACCAAACAAGGGATGCTATTGGCACCTTTGTCCTTATCTCCAATACATTCAAAATAGAAATGTGACCTGAATATTAAAAAATCAGAAGAGAAGCAGGTCATACTTTTCACAACTATAGAAAGAAAGAGAGAGGATACTTTTACAAAAGATAAAACATAATTTTAATTACATGAAATTGAAAAGCTGATACACAAAATTATTACAGATCTATAATAAAGGGTTAGTGATGAAATGGGAAAACATCTTTATGTCAATTTTTTTTGGATAAGACTTTGGTATTTAAGATAAACAGATAAATAGCTATATCCATAAACACAGGTATACATCTACTGATAACTAGGCAGTTAGCTAGCTATCCACTGGGGCTCCCAAAAATCTTACTGCAGTTTTAAGCTTTAAGAGCTTAAAATAGCTTTAATAAAACATATGCATATATGACTAGTGAATCAACTAGCATTTATTAAGCACCTACTATATGACAATATAAAGAGAAGAAAACAGCCCTTGCTTTAAAGGATCAGGTCTAATAGCATGGGAAACAACATACTATACGTAAACAAAATACATACAGAATAAATTAGAGGTAATAGTCTCAGCGGAAATGTCCTGACTAATCACTTTAACATTTCATTTTTTTTCAGTCATTTCAAAAAGTGACCAAAAATGCTTTCTGAGTGGTTCTTTTCTTGCCTCCTATGACTTGAGAACCTTGGAATGCTATGGGCCTCAGTTTCCTAACCTACAAAACAGGTATAATAATTTCCCTGCTTACTTTATAGGTTTATTGTGAGAAAAGCACTTCAAAAACTATACATTCTAAGCGAGTGAGTTAGAAAATTATTTCATTTGAAACAAATGATTATTTATATTAGATTTATAGGAGTGAATTTACCACAAGTGGTGAAAAACCAAACAAATATATCTATTGAATATTTGTAAACAAGCATGATTATACCAGTCCATACACAGAATCAAAGTGGATGGAATTCTTACTAAATTTTACCTTTTTTAAAGAATTTCGGAAGTTTGCTTCCTGAATAGTGACTGTTGGCAGTTACACTGGATTTTCATAACAATCACAAGAAGCATCTTCACAACAAAAACAGTGTTTTGCCCTCATAATGTTCCCTCCCACTTAAAACTGCTCTTCTTTTAAGGAACTCAAACCAAAGTAGCATTCTCTAATGTATCCCAACAACGTCCTATGATTATGTTATTAAATTAATTCTGGCTAAGTTATATTCAAATTTCCTATTAATACAACATTAATAAAAGTTGACAGCTTTCCCAAAAAATTTATAGGATATATGGAAAACTCAATCCACTAGTTTTGTAAGAGCTATGGAGATGCTTTGATAGGGCTCAGGGCAATAACTATTAGTCAAAGAAACGAAAAGCCAGGAAAAATGTGTGTCCTGTACTTGAGAGGAAGGATGTAAATGTTCTTTAAAAATAATTAAACCCAAAATATCTACTTTTTTCATGAAAAATGCCTAAGTGCACGTTTTCTGAGAGTTTGAATATTATAATTAGGACACGAGCTTAAACAGTTAACTTGTTACTGATGCTGTACATGAAGCTCTAAGAGGGAATGCTTATTTACTTAGGTATAAGATTGATATTTTCATTTAGAATACATAGATCAGAATAATTAGAAACTTACAGATTACAATTGCAGATACTTTATACAGCATAATTACTGATACTGATACAGAATATTTACTGATAGATCAGAATAATTCTCTAGATACAGTGGTTTCTTTATTTTAGCAAGAGACAGTTGATACAGACTCAGTCGTGTGGACAAAATGAAATGTGACTGGATGATACTGTAATTAAGATAGATTCACAGCAATAAGAAAAAATATACCTAAGAGTTATAATGGATCAATATCAACCTGGAGAGAAATCCCTAATATAGAGGCAATTTTGAGCCCATATTCTTGGCCCCATCCCATTCAACATTTTTATCAATTTTTTTGTCTAAAGATAGAGATGGAATGATTATTAAAATATGCAATTAACACTAAGCTGGGAAGGATTCTGGAGGACAAATGAGACGCCGAACAAAGTCCAGATACCCCAGGTTTTGCCTTCCTCCTTCAGAAGGACCAAATCTTCAGTCTTAGTGACCTGGTTCATGTGGATGGTAACGCGAAGACTTTGTAGTTCACAATGGATCTCCTGACATAAAGCGGTGACAACGAGCAAGAGTAACAATAACATCGGGGCTATAGTACAGATAATGGCATTTCCAGCACAGTCACCAATATTCATTTCAATTCAGGATCATATCATCTATGGAAGGTAGCTACAAAGTCATTACCCTCTTCAATGTTGCCTATCTAATATCAGGTTTAATTCTAAAGAGTATTGGGGCCTCATTCTGCCACAGCCCCTTGTGTCAGGCCAATGCTGCTAATGCTCCCCTGTGATTGGCTGAGTGGTACAGTACGGGCACTGCCCTGCTAGAGGGGCCAGGACCAGAACATGAGCAGGTCTGGCCCCTGCTCCACTCTCACACCCCTCCCCTGACCTGAGCCATGTTACAGCACTACCTGCCTTCTGCTGCCCCCCCATTCTGGGGCCTATAACTGGGGCCCACTACTTAAGGCCTCTCATTGGAAGTCCCAAAGAGAAAAAGACACAGAAGAAGAGCTCTCTCTCTTTTTTAAAAATGATACAAAATCCCTCACCAGTCCCCATCTTCACCAAACAAGTGGGATGCCACTGGCACATTTGTCCATATGTCCGATTCCATAAAGAAGTTTAAGGAACAAGGAAGATAAGGCTTATCCTTTCAAGTGCCTTCCCTAGTGCTTTATAACAGAGTCCCAAAAAATACACAGTTTTGCCTAACGGCTTCTCAAATGCCAAACAGGAAGCCCAAAGCAGCTCCTTTGTCATAGTTTTTAGAGAATATTAAAATTCGAGTCTTCAGCTAGTGGGTCTAGGGATTATTTACTACCACAACCAAATACAAAAACTACAAATTCAGTAACAATGAATATAGTCTTCATCATCTTCAAGGAATGTTCCTAAAGACACAGGCCAGTCCATATCTGTCTCTAGGAACTGAATGCCATAATTTTACTCTTTGATCACCCCCCAAAACACTGGAGAATACCTAATTTTGTGCAGCCAGTATTGACAGAATAGAGGTCACACTGCCCTTTCTCCAATTCGACGAAAGCATTTTGATCCAATCTTGCCACTTTCTTCACTAAATTTAGTAAGACAGGCCTGACTCAGGCTGATCTGGTAGTTCAGGATTAAGAATGGAATAAAATGAGATACTCGTAAACCATCTTAATAGTTAACAAAAGGAGGTTTGTTTAGCCAAAGCAGAGAAAAGTGTATTCAGCAAAGATAGACCATCGAATTGGGTACTGATTGCCTGCCTCTGTTCTGGTCAGGCTGGTCTACTGGGTCAGAAGCCTGAGGAAGAAGTTCCTATCTCTTTGAGCACTAGAGTTTTTTATGCATAGGCCACCAAGAAGTTACAACTACCTGAGCCTTAGTCCCTATCCCAAAACAAGTGCATTAATCATTCATCAGATGAAAGATGACCCTTAGCCATTCATATTTGGAAATCATGGACTCATAGGATCATAAAATCCTTAGAGACCATCTAATACAACTTGCCCATTTTACAGATGAAGAAACTGAGGCACAAGGTCATGAAGGTAGTGTCAAAAGTAGGATTTGAACCCAGGTCCTTTGACACCAGATACAGTGAAGGGGCTTTCCCTGTATCATACTGACTCTCTCAACATCAATGATGAATTCCCAAGACTTACAGAGAAAGACTACAGACAGGAAGACTAGAAGGCACATACCAAAACATCTAAGGAAAGTGGGAATGTCCTTGGAGGCAGATGATGGCAATCACAAGGAAAAGAACAGGATGGTGTAATACAGTGTGAACTTCAAAGGAGGAACAGGTGGTACTTGAATGATGGCGGTAGTCTAGAAGAGGCAGTGGGAATAATCCTTTCTTGAGGCTATCAGCTACAGCACACAAGAGATAGGGCCAATACTGAAGAGGGCAGATTCAGTGGTTTGGCTGTTAACACTATGATGGTATAACAAGACAAACAGCTTTTGCTACTGTTTTCTTTTGTTCTTGGAACAATTCCTGATAAGAACAACAGAATTCTCTCTCATGCCCTAATAAGCGGCACAAACATAAGGAAAACAGCATAGAACCCAGATGGATCCAGCTCTGACCACCTGAGAGTCAGCTGGTGAAGAGACTTAGCTGGGGAAACCATGAACTGCCCAGCATGAGAGAAGGCGAAGATGCTTTGAGATTCCCCCATCATTGGAGGGCCACAGTCAGAAGTGAAAATGAGAAAACTGAAAGACGGAAGAAGTGAAATTACCAAAGCTCTCTGAAAGAAAAAAATCCAAAGACCTTTAACATAAGTAGATAAATCAACAGGAAAAACAGTAACAACAGAAGGAAATAAGGTCTCCGGACCTAGTAAACAAGCTCAGCAATCTCTGAATAAATACTGCAAAGCAAAGGAAAAAAAAGAACCAACACTTGGTGAGACAGAGAAATTGTGAGATGTGAAGACAATGTTGAACCACAACCTGTTGTTCCAGAGTTACTGAAATGAGAAATGAGAATCATGAGAGCAGAGTTCATGGCTCACACAGCAACAATAAAGGGCAAAATAGAAAAACTGGAATCTGAGATGGCAAGTCTCACCCAAGTTACAAAAGAGAGAGCAGACTGAGAGTACAAATAAACAGAAGTGAAGGACAACCTGGAAGAAAAACAAAAATGATGATAATAACATTAAAAGAAAATATGCTCACTACGCAAGCAAAACATACTGACCTTAAAGATGGCCTGTACAGAGACAACCTAAAGATCACAGGTCTTCTACAAAAACATAACAGGACCAAAAAAACCTTACTACCATAATGAAGGAAATAATAGAAGAGAATTGCCCAGAACATCTGAACATGGAAAATTAAATACCAATTGAAAGAATTCAAAGATTGCCTCAAGAAAAAAAAAAAACAAACCAAACCAAGACTTGAAACTCCACGACACAACATAATTAAGTTTAACAATTCAATTCAGAAAAAACAGCAAATTCTGCAAACTATCAGGAAAAAGACCTTCAAATACAAAGTAAGCAATTCAATAAAGCAAAACCATTCTGTATCCACCAGAAAACTTAAGAGGGAATGGGAGGTGTTCCAGAGATAAAGACAAAGCCCATACTGACCAACCCTGCAAAGGTAAGCTTAGCCATACAAGAAAAGAGATGGATACTCAAATAATAAACCTTTTAAAAATTTGTAGAAAGAAAACCAGAACAAAACAGAGTGTTTGCTTTTCATACATCCCAAACAACAGAAAGTTATTTTGGCAGTAGCCAAAGACAGCAACAGCAACAGCAACAGAGTGACAGTGGAAAGACCAATAAGACACTTCATTCTAAATAGACTCAAGAAGACAAGAGATAAAGATGGAAATCTGATGGAGGTAACAATGAAGAAGCAGGCATGAGGCATTATGCATCGAACCTGGCAACATTCTACCTTCAAGTGAAGCAATATTTGTGTTTTGTGCAATATACCATAACGTGACAGGGCATATGGAAGGAGGGGAAGGTGTGTAAAGGGATAGAAAGCAACGGACTAAACAACACATAGTACTGTTTACAGCAGAAGAGGGGGGAAATCATAACTTAAAAAAATAAGACCACAGATAGGTGAAGGAAAACATAAATCTAACTATCATACTTTAAATGTGAATGGATTAAACATGCAAATAAAATGAAAAAGAGTGACAGACCAGACAAGAAAAAAAAACTTTACAATCTGTTGTTTACACATATTTAAAGACAAAGACATATACAAAGTAAAACTGAGGGCATGAAAAAAAATGTTACTATGTGTTAAGCGAACATAAAAGCAGTAATTGCATTTATGCTATCTGACAAAGCAAAAACACTCAAAAATAAAAAATAAAAAAACTATATTGTGCTGAAAGTAACCAGAGACAACAAACCAACATCAAAAATAAACTTATACACTCCAAATGTCTTAGGATCCAAATTATAAGCTACAAGAAGGCATTGACAGTAGCACAAACTGTACCAGGAGTCTTCAATATCCTTCCCTGAGTTTTGGATAAGTCTAATAGAAGGATTAAAAATAGGAAAAATATGGAACTAAATAAAGTGCCAGAGAAACTAAAAGTTAAAAGACCTGGGTCTTCTAAATAAAACTAAAAAAGAACATGTATATTTCCCTATTCCACATGGAACTTTTAAAAAAACTGACTGTGAATTATGACATAGAGATATTGGAAACATGTAAAAAGGCATAAACAGTTAATAAATCTTTTGCAGAATGTAATGCAATAAAAATAGTAACTGGTTTAGGGACCACAAACAAAAGAAGTAGACCCAAATGAAATGCTAAATAGTGAATGGGCCAAAGAACAAATCATAGTGGCAACCAATAACTATACAAAAGAAAATGGTGAAAAAACACACCAAAATTTTTGTGATACAGCTAGGGCAGTCCTCAGGAGAAAAATCATATCCCTACAAATGTACATTAACAAAACAGAAAAAAGAAAGGATAAATGAACTCAATATGAATTTAAAGAAATTAGAAAATCAAGAAATGAACCTAAAATAACAGCAAATGAATATTAAAATTAGAGGGGAAAAAGAAAATCTGGAAACAAAAAAGTTCATAGAAGTGATAAATAAAACTAAAAGCTGGTTCTTTAAAATTGATAAACCCTTAATTAACCTGATTAAAGAGGGCGAAAAATGAAATAAATAACAGCAAACAAGAAACATGAACTTACAGCAAAGCTAAAATAAAAAGAATAATTAGAATATATGCTCAATTATGTTAACAAAACAAAGAAAAGAAACAAAGGAATACCTTAATATATGACAAAACTATCAGAAGACCAGATAAAGAACTGAAATAACCTGATCTCAGAAAAAGAAACAGATCTAGCTATTTAAAAAGAAATAAAGTCCTGTTCCTGATGGACTGACAAGAGAATTCCATCAAACTTTTAAAGAACAGTTAATACCCATACTTCACAAATTATTTTCAAAAACTGAGAAACAAAGCACCCTACCAGAATCTTTGAAAAGATAAAGAAAGTCTTCTATCACTCTTTGCTGGTGGTATACTTAGGTGATGGTATACTTAGAGAATCAGCTAAAAAACTACTTGAAATAATTAACAACCACTTCACAGCTATCAAACTGACTAATATGACAGAAGAGGAAAATGATAAATCTTGGAGAAGATGTGCGAAAACTGGGATTAGTATGCATTGTTGGTGGAGCTATGAACTGATCCCACCATTCTGAAAGCAATTTGGAACTATGCCCAAAGGGCTATAAAACTGTGCATATATACCCTTTGATCCAGCAGTACCACTACTAGTTATGTGTCCCAAAGAGATCACTAAAAAGGGAAAGGGACCTATATGTACAAAAGTATTCATAGCCATTCTTTTTGTGGTGGCAAAGAACTGGAAATTGAGGGGATACCCATCAACTGGGAAATGACTGAACAAGTTGTGCTATATGAATGTAATGCAATATTATTGTGCTATAAGAAATAATGAGCAGGAAGATTTTAGAAAAATCTGGAAGCCTTACATGAACCAATGCTTAGTAAAACTGAGCAGAACCAGGAGAACATTGTATACAGTAACAGCAACATTGTATGATGATCAAACATGACAGACTTAGTTCTTCTTGTCAATACAATGATCAAAGATAATTCCAAAAGACTCATGATGGAAAATACTATTTACATCCAGACAAAGAACTATGGAGTCTGAATGCAGATCAAAGAATACTATTTTTATTCCTCTCCCTGCTTTTATGTTTCTTCTTTGAAAATATGACTAATGTGGAAATATATTTAACGGGATTGTACATGTTGTGTTGGTAATTAAGGTGGGACTTTTTTGTTTGAGCTGGGACTTTTTTTAATGTTTTCTCTTTTAGAATGCTAAAGTAATCAAGTGGCTTTGATTAAGTCTTACTAGGTGCAAAGACCCAGGCCCACGACCTTTAGCTGATTAGGTGTGAAACCTTCAGGCCCTAAGAAGAGTATATAAACTCGAAGGTTAGCATTTTGTTTGGGGCTCTCACTCACTGGAAGAGTACTGATGTGGAGACTCTCAGCAGCAGCTGGAGCCCCCTGGCTTTGAAAAAACCCAGATATTGGTGCTTCTCTTTTTGGTAACTATGTATGTAATGTCTTGATCAGATAAAGCTTGTCTGTTGAATTGTGTTATTTGCTCTGTTTATATTGTCTTTGTTTGTAATTTCTGTTTGTGTTTGCTCTGAAGTTCAGGGTGCTGGTTTTTCCCCCTGAGCTAAGTGAATGTTATATGTATGCTTGATTAAAGTGAGATTTTTAACTCCTTAAAGTTGCTTTCCTTCAAAAAGCAGATCCAAAAACTTGTGCGGGAAGCTCTTGTTGCTGGTCTTGTTGGGTCTTACACCTCAGCAACAGCTGCAAGCAACATTGTTGTTACACATGTACAACCGATATCAGATTGCTTGCTGTCTTGGGAATTGAGGGGAAAGAAAGTAGGGAGGGAGAAAAAGTTGGAACTCAAAATCTTATAAAAAAATGAATGCTGAAAACTATTTTTTGCGTGTAATTGGAAAAAATAAAATACTATTTACAATTTTTTAAAAAAGAGAGATAAAGAAAGTCCTAATACCTAAACCAAGGAATGATAAAAGACAGAATATCATTAATGAACATTGATTCAAAAATTTTACACAAATTCTATCAAAAGATTACAGTGATTTATCCAAGAATATGATAAGTGGGATTTATACCAGGGAAGCAAGGATGGTTCAGCATTAGGAGAAGCATCAACATAATTAATCATATTAAAAAACAAAGCATCCAAAATCACATCATTATCTCAACAGATGCAAAAAAGGCCTGTGACAAAGTACAACATTCTTTTACACTAAAAACCCTACAAAGCATAGGTACTTCTGGACCTCAAAATATCTTATAAAATAGCAGTCATCAAAATCATCTGGTATTACTTAAAAAATAGAAATATCAATAGAACAAACTAGAAAAGGGAGAATCAGAAACAACAGAACTCAAAAGCCCAGTGTTTCGAAAACATAAATTACCTAGGAAAAAACTCCTCATTTAATAAACTGCCAGGACAACTGGAAGGCAGTCTGGAAGAAATTAGGCTTAGATCAACACCCTACACCATATTCCACAATACATTCTGAATGGATATGCCACCTTAATTGAAGTTTATGCTACAAAAAAAATTAGAAGAGAAACAGATCACAAACCTCTCATAGTTATGGGCAGGAGATGCTAGTTATGGGCAGGAGATGCATTTTTAACCAAATAAGAGGTAGAGACAATCTATAAAAGATAAAATAGATAACTCTGATTGTCTGAAACTGAAAATCAGCTTCTGCACAGACAAAATATACTTAATTTCTCTGATAAATTCCATATCCTAGATATTTTAAGCAATTAATAAACATATGTTCATAATGTATACTACATAGACATATACGCACATTTCTCAATAGATAGTCAAAGGATAGGAAAAAACAGTTCTCAAAATATTTGCAAAATATTCATAACAACATGGAAGAATAATCTAAATTGGTTCGTTGGTTGGTTGTTGTCCTATGTTCTTGAAAAGGATCAAAATGACATCATTATGCTAGAGTCAAGTTTCAATATGTCTGACTGTGGCTGAGCTTGGAATGCTCTACCACAGGTCACGATCAAATAGGTCATGTGAACATTTGGAAAATGCATTTCCTTTGAGGAGTTTCAATTCTGCTTTGCTCACAGAGCACAGCACCTTCTCTGATGTGGGCATGTGTAATGCCAATCACAGCAGCACACCTGAGGACTGCTGCTGCGATTAATTTTAGAGGTCTAATTGCATAGTATAAGGAACTCTATTCATAACTAAACTGTTCAATAAACTAAATCATAACATTCATAGCAGCATTCTTAAGCAAAACATATCATTTAATATATGTATGTGTATGTGTACATATGTATATATACATACACATATATATATCTTATAACACTCAGTATGTCAAAAGACACATGGCATATATCATTGCATTCAGTAGCATTCCCCAAAATACTTGTTTACACAAGCAGGGGGTCCTAGGCCAGGGTCTTCCCTAGCACAACATATCATCCTTAAGGGGTAGCAGAAAATACAAACACCATCCATTCCTAGGTCACAGTAAGTTACAATCTCTTCCATCAATACAGAGTGTCCAAGTAAAGTCCTCTTTCATCTTAACTCAGGGCTGACTTCCAAACCCCACAGTCCCTTCTCCACAGGCCAACTGCTCCCAGCTCTTGCCTGGGTTCACCTGCTCTCTGCTCACAGGGACTGCTGCATTGCAAGCTCTTCCTGCTCCTGCCTGAGAGCAGGATCCAGGGGCTCCTGCCCACAACTTCTGTTTCTGGGAAAGCAAGGCTTAACAGGGCTACAACAATATTTACACACATTACCAGCACCATCATTAACACAAATCAACACATTAACACATTAACACAGATCAACAGACAGGGCTTCTGTCTGAGAAATCAACATACGTCAACGGACAGAGTGCTGACATCACAAACATTCTTTCTGTTAGGCGTCCCCAGAAGCAAGTTCCCCTACCCAGCTCATGTTTGCTTCTCTCTCTCAGCTTTGCTTCTCTCTCTACCCACACATCTCCCTCCAAACAATATACACAGCTTCTAATCAAAGACTCTTGATTCAATCAAAAGCAAGCCTCAATCAAAAGCACTTTGTTTGCCTTTACAGCATGCCATGATAAGCAGTCCTATGCCAGTGTCTCCCATGTCATATAATCAATTCCAAAGTCCTTCAGAGAAACCTTCAGAGTGTCCTTGTATTGCTTCTTCTGACTACCATGTAAATGCTTGCCCTGTGTGAGTTCTCCATTAAATAGTCTTTTTGGCAAGCCTATGTTTTGCATTCAAACAATGTAGCCAGCCCATCCGAGTTGCACTTTCTGAAGCAGAGGCTGAATGTTTGGCAGTTTACTCCTATTTTATAATATAATAGTAAGGACCTTATCCTGCCAGGTGATCTTCAGAATCTTACTAAGACAATTCAAATGGAAGCGATTCAGTTTCCTGGCATGGTGCTGGTAGACTGTACAGGTTTCACAGGCATACAACAATGAGGTCAGCACCGAAGCTCTGTAAACCTTCAGTTTGGTGGTCAAATACCTCTTTTCCCCCATGCTTTCATTCGGAGACTCCCAAATATTGAGCTAGCTTTGGCAATGTGTGCGTCAACCTTATTATCAATGTGTACATCCCTGGAAAGTAGACTACCAAAGTAAGTGAACTTATCCACAGCATTCAAAATTTCTCCATTTGCTATAATCGATGGTTCCATGTATATATGGTGTGGTGGTGGATGATGGAGCCCCTGTGTTTTCTTGGTGTTGTTAGGCCAAAATTATCACAAGCAGCAGAGAACTGATCCATACTTTGCTGCACCTCAGTTTCAGAGGCTGCACTGGGTACACAATTATCTGCAAACAGAAAATCATGCACCAACACTCTCTCCACTTTGGCCTTGGCTCGTAGCCTTTTCAAGTTGAAGAATTTACCATCAGTGCGGTACCTGACCTTGATGCTAAATTGCTAATAAAAGAAATAGACATCAAATAACCCCAAAGTTTTACCTTACATCGTGCTAACTGGCAAAAATGACCCCCAAAATAACAATAGTGAATGTCAGAGGGGTTATAGAAAGATAGGCACAGTAATAAGTTATTAATGGAACTGTGAAATAGTATAACCATTTGGAAAGCAATTTGGAATTATTCAAATAAAGTAACTAATGGGAAATGATTAATAGGCAAGCACTGATAAAGTGATGGAGCTCAGGAAAGAGATCATTGACTATACAGATCCAGGAGTCACGTGCCTAGAGATACTCAATGAACACCCATGAAAGCTGATGAGATGACCGAGAGATGATGTAGAGAGAGATGGCTCAGGACAGAGCTTAGGGAATGAGATGTAGATGATGATCTAAGGGAAGAGACTAAGGAGGAACAGCCAGTGAAGTAGGAGAATCAAGAGAATGCATTAAAACTAAAATAGAAGAAGGTATTACAGAAGGAGAGGCTGGACGCAAAAAAGTCCTCAAACTGGCAACTTCAATAACTGATTTTGTGTAGTTTTAATTTTTCTAAGATATCCAAATATTAAATTATTTTAATACTACCCAATAATGTTCCCTGATGTTTTCCAACATTCATGAGTGTTAAATATTTAACTGATATTTAACAATAATGAGTGGGGGGGGGCCTGCACAGAACATATTCAAGTCTAGTCTGCATTATTAACACTTAAGTCTAAGACAATGAACAAAGTAAAAACTCAAGCCCTGATATATAGTCACTTCCCAGGGTATAAATGCTCAAATTAAAAATTTAACAATCGGCTCTTACAATCAAATTCGAGTTGGCTCCAGCACACTCCTACCAGTGTTTGAATATCTGGAATAGGCTACGCTTCTTTATAAATACTACTAAATTTAATATGCCTTACTTATTAAACAATATTTTGGGTATCCATTATAAAGAATGAAAAGTGGAAGTATTTTAAGAAAGAAGAAATCAGCTCATTGCCAGATGTTTTAAACAACTGTCACAAGATACTGGATCATAACAATAAACCATTCATTTATTCTATCTTTTTTTAACAGAAAATCTCTAGAACTTTTAGTATAATCCTATCAGAAAAATTATTCACTGCTTATTACCATGGTCATTCATTATTATTTAAAAACGAAGAAATAAAATGTTACTAAAATATAGAATAACACTTTAGGAATTCCTAAGGATTTCAATTTCTCATTCCTAAATCCTTTAGAGTAATGTCTGTTAAGAATTTTGAAATACTATTTTTGAGTGCCTCAATTCATCTCAACATCAAAGTGGAACAAAGTGCTGGTATTAAGTCCATCTCCTAACAAGATGGTTTACTCAACATGTTTGCTTTGGGTTTAGGAGACAGATGTACTTTTAAGGCTCTCTTTGTATTAGAGGTTAATGGATTTGGAGATAAAAGAGATTTTAGAGCACTTCTAGTCCAAACTTTTCATTTTACAGATGAAGAAATGATAACCCAGAGAGAGGTTATGTGACTTGCCCAGGCCACAGAGGTAGTAACAGCTGAGATTGGATTTGATTCCTGGTTCTGTGACCCTCAAACCCAGTGCTCCTTTCTCTGTGCCATGCTGCATCAATGAATGAAAAAAAAGAAAGAAAGTATAATTGAATTCCCAGTTTCCTTATGCCCCAAACTTCGCTATTTCTGTCACAATCACATCTTAGCAGTCATTCAGACTCAATACTTGAGTTATCTTCAATTTCTCATAACCCCCGCCATGGTCAATCAGTAAATTTTGTTTATGCTTCTGCTGCAATATCTCTCTTATCTGTCCCCTCTTCACCCACAAAGCTAATATCATAGTGCAGAATTTTATCACTTTTTGCTTAGATTATTAATTACTACAATAGCCTCTCAGTTGTTCCCCCTATTTTCGATCTCTCCTTTCTCTAATAAAGCTTCCAAAAAGGTGGTATTAATTGTTAGGCCAAAATTAGCACAAGCTCTACTGACATTCTATTACCTCTAGAACAAAACACAAATAACCTTCTGGCAATTAAGGCAATCCAGTTCTAGACTACCTTTTGAGGGTTATTGTGATTACAAAGTCTATAATACAGCTAAACAGCCCTACTTTACTTACCCTAATCTCCAATCTTTGCACAGGCCATCCTCCATGCCAGGAAACTTCTTTCACCCTCCTCCTCTTCAAATCCCCAGTTCCCTTCAAAGCTCAGTTCAAGTGCCACCTTCTATAAAAATAAGGCCTTTCTTATCCTCCCAGCTGCTGGCACCTAAATCTCAGAAATTACATTCAATTTGCTGTGCATGTATTTTATATATGTTTATGTATGTTCATATAGTTTCCCTTTTACATATTTTTTCTAATTAAAAAAAACTTCTTAGGGGCAGGGACAATTAATTTCATCGTTGTCCCTGTATTCCTAGAACCTAGCACAGAACCTGGAATTGATTAAATAAGTCTACTTAACCAGAAGGGTAATAGGTAAATCACTTTCTTTAGACTTCTTTAAAATACAATATATGTTTATATATTTTCATATTTTATATATATATATAAACATATAGTTTCCCCTTCACATATTATTTTGTCCAATTGAAAAAAAACTCCTTGAGGGCTGGGACAATTTCGTTGTTGTTCTTATATTCCTAGAACCTAACACAGAACCTGGAATTGAATATGTGCTTAATAAATGATGGTTGGTTGACTGAGTAAGTCTACTTAACCAGAAAGATAATAGGTAAATCACTTTCTTTAGACTTCTTTAAAAATACAACTCCCCTCCAAAAAAGAAATTATACACCAGATGGGGGGCAATTATAGTTGAATTCACAGAAGAACCTAGAGTTAAAATCCATATAAATTAACACCAGAAAAACAAATCGTAAAAATGACGCCTTCTCACTAGAGCCCAGCTCACTTTAGGGATGCTTAAGGAGGCAAAGAATGCCCAAGACACATTCTCCACTCTCCAACCCACCACGCTAAAAATCAACAGACCCATCTCAAGAAGGGAGGACCAAGGAAGGAATGGGAGAGAGGTGAATGTGTATATAGTTGCACTGAAAAGACTGCGACACACCTCAGGCTGACTGACTGGAGTACAGGCTCTGGAAACCCCTTGAACTCTCCTTGAATATCCTCCTTTCATCTAGCATTCCCCAGAGGCTATAATCTCAACTGACCTTTCATTATATCTCCTCCCAAAACCAATTCTCTGTCACCCTTAACCTAGACCAGGCCTTCACTGTCTGTTACATCGAGATTGCTTCCCACTACCTCCCACCCTTGATCCTATCGTGACCTCATTCTCCCTTGGCCACGTACGTGGTCCAGGTCCCTTCTCTGTTACCTCGTAGTCAGCCCAGACTACTGGCCATTCCCATCAAGATCCCTCCTCCAGTCACCCCAGCCTGCTCCCACAGTCTTTCTGTATATAAGATCCATCTTGTTTCCATCAAAGTGCTCAGATTCAATCTGGCCCCCAAATGCTCAGATTCCTTAATAGTTTAGGCAGTGCTGAGATTCCTTAAAAGTCTGGCCAATTACGGCAGACCTTTAATAAACTTTGTTTTTCTTTGGCTGAAAGAAGGCTTGGGTTGAATTCATTTGGGCAGGGCCCACATGTCCCTATGTCAGGGTTCCAGCACCCCTAAACTTCAACAGGGCCACCTGTGTACCCCAAAGGCTACTCAAAGTGGGAACCAAAGCCAGAAAACCCTATATTCCACAATATGCAGAGACTAAGTCTCCAGGATGTGTCCCACAGCAAAAAGTGAAGGAGTTTATGAGTGATGGAGAACACAAAAAAGGCTGAAACACTAAAGATGTCAAAATAAATGAACCAAACATTAACAGATAAATCAACAGAGAGAATCCTGAAGCTGGGAAGGTAGGTTGCAGGGAAGGGAAGAGAATATGCATTTCTAGAGAGCTGACTACTCCCAGGCACTGCTCTAAATGCTTGACAATATTATCTCATTTGATCCTCACGACAACTTTGAATGATAGATGCTATTATCTCCATTTTACAGTGAAGGAAAATGAGGCAAACAGATTAAATGACTTGCCCAGGGACACACAGCCAGCAAATGACGAGGTATGGGTTTGAATTCAGGTTTTCCTGACTCCAGGATGAACACCAAGTCTTCAAAAACAATACACATCCATCTTAACAAATATTACAAAACAAAAGAAACTGAATGACTATGTAATGAAATTCAAAATCCTACAGGCTCCCAAAAAAAAACAAGAAACTTGAGGATGGCTCAAAGCTGAAATGAAATCCAAAAAGGAGAAATTAGAAAGGAATATAAGTCAGAAATTGGAGCATTCAGTGCAGAATTTTTTTAAAAACCTGATAAAGCAGATTAGAAAAACTAAATATACAATAGAGAGTTTCTTTAAAGAAATGAAAGAGATTGGTAACACAAAAATAATGAAGTGAAGGGAAATCTAACAGAAGAGAACAAGTGCAACAATAAGAAGAAAACACATGAATTCTAACTAAGCCAAAATGACTAGCCATGAAGCTAGTATAGGGTGCCCGGAGATAACTTACAGCTAATAGGTCTAACGAATGACAAATCCAAAATTTTTTACACAAAAATGCAGAAAATAATGCAAGAAATCTGCCCAAACTGCCTGAATAAAGAAAAGGGCACTAATCAAAAGAATCAGATGAGCTCTAGGAAAAAACTATGCTTCAAACTGCAAGTCACATGGTGATTAAATTCAACAATTCCACTGACAAACAACAATTCTGCAAGTGACCAAGAGAAAGATCTTAAATATAAAGGAAAAACATTTTTTAACCACATAAGACCTCTACTTACACCAGAACAGCCGGAAAAGTGGAATCGTGTTCTAAAAAAGCAAAGGGGTTCAACATGCAACCCCAAAACATATGCCCTGCAAACCTTAGCCTAATTATTAATAAAACAAGACGGACATTCCATAAACAACAGGAGCAATCTTGAACAAAAATTAGAATACCCCCAAAACAACAAAAACACAAAAAAAGTAAATAAATACAACTACCAAGGAAAAAAAATTAAATAAATTACTCCCTATCTAAAAAGCATTGAAATAAAAAAGAAGAGAAAGAGAATGAAACCTGGAGAGAGAAGGAAGAGAAAGAAAGAAACAAAGAGAGACAGAGGGACAGGGCGATCATTAAGACTTTGGGGGGGGGGGGGTAAAAGTACACAAAGGGAAACAGGTGAAAACAGAATTTAGAGAAATAGAATAATTGATGGCCAAGGAACTAGCCTAAAACACAATGGCCTAAATTCTGATCATCTCCACCCCAACCCCAAGTGAATTGGTAAATTTTGTTGGGCTAAATTGCAGAATGTCAGGGTGCATAAAAGACAAGAGGAAGAGAATAGAGGGAAAACGTGATCTTAATCAAGTCCTTCAGAAACAATAAAGGAAAGACAATTTCTTCAGTTGCTTATTAAGAGGAAGGGTTACAGTAGAATAAGTGAGGTACAAAAGGGAGGGCCTGTAATAGGGGAAAAGAAACCCAATTCAGAGGAGCCCAATGAAGTGTACTCTCAAGGAAGAGAAGACGTATATTTTGTAATAGGAAATAGGGGTTAATTAGTGGGCCTAATCTGCAGGGAGTTGGTACACAGGGAGACCACTTCCTCTGAGAAACTGTTGTATATTCACAGATAACATCCTGGCTCCAAAAGAAGGGAAAGTGGAACTGTTGGAGGAAATGAGCATCCAGAAAGGGGAAAGGGGAATGAACACTGAAAGAAGGTTACATGGCAAATGAGAAAGAAAACAATCATGGAGACAGCAGAGGGTAAAACTGGACCACACATCTTAAGACAGGAAAATTTCTACCATAGGACAGGGCTTCTATCCCCTCTCAAATTGACGGTTTTATAAGGGAGGCACAAAAGAAGAAAAGACAGGGAAAGAGGGCTGGACATAAAATAGCAATGATAACAAAACTGTTTAGGAGAGAGAATTCATACGTGGGTCTTTAGAGGCTATAATTCCATATGTGAACGAAGTGCAATTAGATATATAAAGTAGAAATGGCAGCAAATGGGAAAATACAGAATTGAATAAAATGCTCAAAAAATCACAGCTAAAATATGTATGGTGCCTTCTGAATGGGATCACTAAATAATAACTAGTGGCATCATGTGGCAATTTTATAAAAATTAACCATGTAAACATCTTAGCATGTACATGAGAAACTTCATTCTAGGAGCTTTTGTGTTTTTCTGTGAACCAAATACCTTTTTTCAATCAATAAACAAATCAGTGTGAGCTTGCATTCTCTGCACTGTTCTAGCATTCATGTACCTATATGGTCTGCTGTAGATAACCATTTGCAAAAAGCTTGCCAATTCCTTTCTCATATTTTTTTCAAAGATCCCATGACAAGCATGTAGATCCCAAAGATTTTATAAAGATAAAAAGTAGGCACATGGTTTGAAAATTATTAACATTTTCTCACCCTTTTCCCTACAAATACTAATATGGCCTGTCATGACCCCCCCCCATTCTTTTGCTACCTTGTCCTCCCTTAAATGTCTTGTGAAGCAGTATGACAGTGCCTTCAATACTGTTTGAACCACAACACTGACTTTGATTTGAGTAAGGAAGGGCTGTGCAAAGTCACTAGCCTCATTTTCTCCTCCAGAGCCATTTGGTCCAGTGGCCAGATATCAATCAGGATGACTGGAGATGGCCCAGGATGCGGGGGGGGGGGGGGGGGGGGGACCTTGGCCCTTTTAAACTAAGGTCTTTTCAAATCAAAGTAAATTGCAAGTCATGTCATCATTTGTAATGCCCCTGATGTCAGGGTCCTCTTCAAGAACAAAGGACAAGCCACAACCTGTGAGTAGTCAGAGCTGTCTGAATGAGGAACTCACTTCTCCCATTTCCCTTCTCCCTTCTCCCCTCCCCTCCCTTCCCTCTTCTTGTCTCCTCTCCTTTCCCCTTACCTGAGGGTGTTCTGCCCAAAGGAAGGGAAATTTTGATGGCTGAAAGCTACCTAGTTACCTTGGGGTTCACTGGCTAGATACCCGTTCTCAAAGACCCAATTCACTCTGGATCTCAGGGATCAGACTACAATAGATCCCTGCCTAAGCACCAGTAAATGGTTATTTTTCGGCCCTTCTGGCTCAGAATAAATGTAAAAAGTAACCATTTCTCTTTTTGCCAGCAACTCTGAGGGTCTTCCCCTCCTGGTTTGATTTTTTTTTTTTGGACTAAAGGGGCCATCCCTTGTCTCACTTCTTAAAGAGACCTATTCACTTAACGGGAGTTGCCTCACTCAAAAGTGAGAACCTGAAAAGACCTTAGCTTAAAAGTGCCAAGATCTCCCACAGTATCCTGGGCCGTCTCCATTTGTCATGATTGATAGAATCTGGTCACTGGACTCAGATGGCTCTGGAGGAGAAAAATGAGGCTGGTGATTTTGTACAGCCCTCCCTCAATCAAATCAAAGTGAATTCCAAGTCATGTCATCATCTCCCTAATGTTATGGTCCTCTTCAAGAATAAAGGGCAAAGTACAACCCACAACTTGGATTTCCTGATGGTGTACTTGATTTGGTGCATACATACAGAATAAAGTGCAAAGTATAAAGTGCCTTTTAGAATTCCAAGCTATTATCCAAGGATAAAATATTAAAAACATCAAGATTAAAACAATTTAAATATGATGATGCCACACTTAAAGTTACACAAGACTTAGCAGCAGAAACATTAAAAGACCACAGGTCTTGGAACACAAAATATCAAAGAGCATATCGAAGAGCAAAAGACGTGGGGCTCCAGGCCAAAAGTATCACACCCTGCAAATTTAAGTATTATCTTGAATGAAAAAAAAGTGGATATGTGATAAACTCCCAGACTTTCAAGACTTTGTTTAAAAAAATACTGAATTTAACAGAAAATTCGCCATATAAGAACCAAGAGAAACATAACATACCAAAGACTGACTACAAGGGATTCATAAGGACAGGTTGTTTACTTTCTATATAATTTAAAATGTATGTCTAAGATTCTTATTAATAATTGGCAAACTCATAAGAAAGAGGGGGGTAAACCTATAACATGAATTTAAAAAGTGGAACCAAAAAGTGGAACAGCTAAAAACAGCAACTATACGAAAGAGGTGCAAGAGGAAGAAACGATACAGAGGAATTAGATGGGGGAGGAGGACTGCTGGTTCTGGTAACCTATTTTCATAGGGAATGGGTTTAAGAGGAAACAATACATATATATTTAGAAGAGTATAAAAGTCTTCTAAATTTAGAATAAAATGGTAAGAGGTATAGTGAGGGGAGAGAGGACAAGTGAAGAATTTTTAGAGGGGAGAATGAGGGAGGGGCATAAAAGCGTGTTTAGATTTATAGGAATGTAAGGATAGGGGAGGGATCTTTGGAGGGTGGGTAGGTAAGGAATAGGAGAGGAAGGTAGTGGGTAGAAGTAAAGTAGAGGAGTCAGGAGGGATAGGAAACAAGATATGCACAAATATAAAAACAACAATTAGGAGTAGAGTATGTTTGGGAAAGTGTATGTCTATATATGTATGTGTATGTATATGTGTGTGTGTGTGTGTGTGTGTGTGTGTGTGTGTGTATGTATATATCTGTAGCTATAGAGAAACATCTAAACCTTGCTACAGCCTTTTGGGGGTTTGCAGGAGGGAAAAAAAGAACAAAGTAAAAAAGTACACAGCAGAGAACAAAAGAAAACTCACAAGGAAGCAAAGAAAAGATGGATGATTCTCAACACAACATGTATTATTTATCATAGAGGCTTTCTTGAAATGAAAATTTATTGTTACATATTTTAAATCCTCTTTTATGTTCTGCTATGCACATGACATGTTTTTTTTTCCTTTTTTTACTTTGTATTTAAGTTTCAATATTAAAGTTTACGATATGTTTTGTTTCTTTATTCTATATTTGTGTTCTGGCCCTTGAGTCTAAAATAAAATTTTTAAAAGTTAAAAAAAAAAAGAATTCCAAACTACAACCTGGTGTAAACACTATGTTTTTCAACAAAAATGTTCTTTCAAGCAATGCTCTATGCTTATGAATTTCAGAGTATCACAATCTCCAAAGAAATAAAATGGCAATTGACCCCATGGGCAACAGTTAGATTTAAGATGGGCAACAGATCTATGATGGAAACAAGTAAACTGTAGCATATTTATAGCAATAACTCATGTCCAAGAAGTGGTGTAAAGGATGTCACTGAGGAATTGTATAATTGGAGAAGTAAATTGGCTTGTGGTATAAATGAGGGATGACCCAAGTGCTTTTCTGGTGCCCTAAAAATGTAAAGTCCTAGAGGAAGGGCCTCTAAGATGTTGGATGGATTCTCTCTGAAAGATCTCTGCAAGGGCATAAATAAGAACTGCACAGAATGAGGTAGCATTGATGAACTGTGATATGTACCAATGAAAGGAATACTCAGATTAATGAGATCACAGAACCTTTGAAGATCGGATCCACAGATTCATAGATATCATGGATTTCTGTATTTATCCCTCTAGGAAAAAGAGCTCCCTATCATTAAAGGCTATCCCATGTAATTGTTCCAAGCCCCAAAAGCCTTACCAAAATATTTCGGTTTCCCAATCTCACTAGATAGAGTAGGTTGAGTAATTTTAATATATGTACCAATGCTATCTCCTACCTTAAAATGGCTAAATAGCAAATGAATAGCAAAGAAAAATGACAAATGCTGGAGGTGATGTGGAAAAATTGGGACTCTAAAGCACTATTGGCAGAGTTGTAAACTGATCCAACCATTCAGGAGAACAACTTGAAATTATGCCCAAAAGGCTATAAAACTGTGCATATCCTTTGACCTAGCAATGCCACCACTAGGTCTGTAACCTAAATAGATCAAAGAAGAGAGGAAAGGATCTATCTGTACAAAAATACTTATAAGCAGCTCTTTTTGTGGTAGCAAAGAATTAGAAATTGAGGGAATGCTTATCATTTGAAGAACAGCTGAACAAGCTGTGGCCCATGACTGTGAAGGAATACTACTGTGCTATAAGAAATGATGAAGGGGGTGGTTTCAGAAAAACTTGGCAAGACCTACACGAACTAATGCAAAGTGAGGTAAGAAGAACCGAGTGATCACAGTTCACAATAACAGCAATGTTGTAATGATAATCCACTGTAAAAGACTTCACACTTGGATCAATACAATGATCTGAGACAATTTCAAAGGATTCATGATGAAAAATGCTATCCACTTCCAGTGAAAACTGATGAATTCTAAGTGCAAATTTAAATATAATTTTCTTACTCTGTTTCTCTTGCTTTTTTTTAAAGTATGGGTAATATGGAAATGTGTTTTGCATGATTTCACATGTATAATGAATACAATGTTATCAATGGTGGGAGTGGGGCAGAAGAGAGGAGAAGGAGAAAATTTGGAACTCAAAATTTTTTTAAATGAATTTAATAATTCTCATAATATGAGAAATGAATATTAAAAATGTAATTGGGAAATAAAAATGTAATTAAAAACAGCAAATGAATACTCATGTAAATTAATGAGAATAGCTAACATTTATAAAGCACTTTAAAGTTTTACAAAGTGCTTTATATATGTAATCTCAATTGGTCCTAACAATTCTATGAAGTAAGCTGAAGCTGAGAGGTTAAGTGACTTGCTCAGGGTCACAGAACTAGTGTCTGAGGCAGGATTTGATCTCAGCATACCTGTTTTGTCCCACTGTTCACAAACAATTAATAAAAGCACAAGGCCTGACAGATTAATTATAACAAGTTCAATGAAACTAGTCTTTCAGTGATAGGTACATGAAAAAGCACTATAAAATTTTCTCTGAAATTGTCATAATAATGCTAACACCCGTCTTTGAATCAATTCATCAATTCTACTATTTCCCCACAAGTAAAAAAAGGCATCGTAACCATTTTAAACTACTATCACTACTAAGATACTGGCACAGAATTTTAAAAGAATTTAAAACCTTGAATAGTCTGTCATTTTCCTACTCCTCTTACACAAGGTGCTACAAAAGTGGCTGTAGTCCAGATTCATCATCTTACTAAGTGAATACTGTGCTAATACTGAACAAAAAGCCTTTAATGCAACAGTCAGCCTGGGAAAGTTGCACAAGTAACTTCCTTTTAAGTCAGTGGCTATTCTCTGTAGTTTAGTTTTTCTTTTGTTTTTAATGCCTCCTTTAATCTAATTTCAAAGGCCGATGAAAAGTTAATGACACTTTGATAAGATTCCAGGTAGAACAAAATATGTTTACATGTTCCTTAATTTTTGGTTTTTAACTTTTAAAAAATAAGGTTGACAGAACAACAAGCTTAAGTGGTCACTGGGTAAAGGATTTGGAAAAAAAAACAACTCTGGGATGTGGAGTGAGAAAGGAGCAGGCACATACAGGTAGCATATTATTATGTAAGCACACATATTTTTGAAGTAAGGGTATAGTTCACTGGAGAACACAGATTTGAATTATACATAAACTTCCTGATTGTATGTAGCACTAGATGTAATTTAGATATTCAATAGAGAAAGACTTTCACTACACTGGTGAATATTCTTTATTGCTGTTATCATTTTTGTTGTTGTTGAGAGAAGATATGACCTCAGATTTTTAAGACCAAAGGAAAAAAAAAACAAACCAAAAACAGAGTGGCCTATGGGGGAAGAGTGATTTAAGCCATTTTCAAACACACATTTTTCTGGTGAAAGCTAGTCAAAATTCCCCAGCAAGGACAACCTTCCAAATAATAAAATCCTATCTCTCCCTTTTAATAAAGCATCTCATTTGTACCACATTCCTCTTCACCAAAATAAAAAGTTGCCAGGCTTGTTGAAATGGAAATAGCACATGAAATGATTTACTGACAAGGCTTTGCCAGACTTCTTTTGTTTTTGGATTTTTTAAAAGCTCTGTTAGCTAAGACTCATTAGTTGCTACAGTTTTATTTTTAGAAAGTGATTTTTTTTTTCCTTTTGCAATAGGGAACAAAGAGAAAAAGCAAGTTGCAACATAAAAGGCAGTGGGCATAACAAAAGCCCTAAAGCATTCATGAGTCAAGAAGATATGAGATAACTGATCAAAAAAAAATACTGCACTCTCCCCCAAAAAAAACTTTTAAAAAATGAGAAAAGCTAAAGGTAAGTGCAAAAAAAAAAAAACCTGCTGCAAATAAAGAATGGTGACAGGGGAAATATACAGCATCTGCAAAAATAAGTTCAACTTGCAATGAACTTTAATGATGGTATAAGAAAATGCTTTACTTCACAAGCAATTTATACACTCTAGCTATGTAACAAACTATTTTCTTTAACAAGAGCTTGATGGATTGAATTTTCTCATATCACAGTTTTATAACTACCCTGACAACAGCAGTGCCTTAAAACTACCAAAACAAAGAAGAACCAAGTAAAAATCTCTTCCTTTGCTAAGGAGGTGATCTTGCTCTCCTCCTTTTCCAACAAAGGACAATGATTGAGTATGTAATGTTCTATTGGTTAAGATTTCAAAGAAGGAAGACAGATACAGTCAGATATTGAAGCATTCTGTCAATTATACAACAAATCCCTATCAACCAGGTACTTCCTATGAGTTTGACTGCAACATTCTAAAAATCCAGTTTACTTGAATCACACATAAAACCATTTCTTTCCCACTGTATACATTTTCCTCTATTCTGTAAGCAAGAACTAAGTGAGGCTGGGAAGAGAAATCAGAGAAGACAAGAAATAAATGATAAAGAATACCAGCTTCATATTGAACCTCTTCTTAAAAATAATTTCACTTAAAGCCATAAGCACAAAAACCACACAATTCAACAATCCGCCCATTAATTTTTTAAAGAATAACATTATATGCAAAAAAAGGCTAATGTAAGATTTTCTTAATCTACCTCTACACACATACTTCCTGTACCTGTTTTAAACACTATTTGACAGAGGCTCTAAAAGTGGATCATAAGTGCAAAGTCACTTTTGGCAAATTCTGTTACATCATTTCTTTTTCACCAGTCTTTTCCCCTATACTTTATACTGCAGAAAATTATTAAATCTACATCTTTTGTAAAGTCAAAAACCCGGAACCACCTGCACTTTGATCCGGTTAAAAGGCTTCAAGGAAGTGAGATAAAAAAGGAACAGCTCAAACCCTGAATCAGGCATTTCATTTGTTTTGATTCCACAGAAGTGAGGTACTTTGTGTCAAAGCCTATGGAAAATTACAGTCCTGAACGTCAGCACTTATTAAATCTATGAACACTCTTCAAAGAATGATTTTGCAGAAGTACTTTACTTCTTCGAGAAAAAATGAGTTATTTTAAACAAAAACAGCGATTTCTTTGAGAAAGCAATTTTCTGAGCATTGTAATGCTCTAGTGAGCACATAAAAGACTTCCCTGGATGTGGAGTGTTACAGCAAGAGCTGGTCCAATGGGAGGGAGGGCAGGCACATGGCCTGACTGATCCAAATCTCCTAACATCTGAAAACATACAAAGCACCCTTCTCAAAAGTATGTTTCTACTGCTGGAAAGAGGATCCACTTAACTATCTGCTTTAAAATATGTATATTTTAGCCTCCCATAACTGTTAGGGAGGGAGGAATAATTTGAGAAGGAGGAATTTTCAATAGGAGAGGAGCCCAGGCCAGACCACCTCATTGTTTCTGTTTAAAATTAAAACACTCCAAAATCAAGTAACATTTCCACTAAAATGAGTTCCTTCCCTACTACACTTCTCAACTGAAGACTGATGTTACTAAATCCAACCCTTCCTTTCATCATAACATGTCTCCGAACTTTTCCACAAGGGATTCCTAAATCCGTTACATTTTTTTAAACCTTCTCATTGAAGCACAAGTTATAACTCAATTCAGAGCAGCTTCATTCAGCAATTTATAGCCAAATTGCCAACCTTGTAACTAATCACAATGAACATTTCTGCTTTTAAGACAACCAATGTTACAGCAATGCGAGAATGATGAGCAGCCAGTTTCATACATCAATAAGGTAATGAGTGACTCCCTTTGTGTGTCCGTAGTTTAATTCTAAACCCTTCCCACGTATTAGCAAAATATTAGGTAAGACTTTTATATATAGTCCTATTTATTATTTAACTCATCAAACTATTATGTCAAATTCTGAATTTTTTTAGTTTAAGATTTTTCTTATAATATTCAGAGATAAGCAGCAATCTTAAAATAACATGTATTCAGGGTTGGACCATCTCAAAGTGAAACTGGAGGGGAAGAAACTTCATTTTCTGACAAAATGAAGAGTTTCAAATTGCCTATGCAATTTTTAAGTATACCACCTTCTCTCCCCTCTACCTCCTCATTCCAGAAATGTGGCAATTATGTCTTATGAGGTGCATAAGAGTATTCTTCTCTTTAAACCACCAACCTTATGACCTGATCATGACAATTTTTCAGCTTCCCTTAGAAAATCATTTAGTCTTGCTAGGTACCAATCAGCTCCCCACACACCCTCTTCTGGAGAAATAAGAAATCAGAAGAACCGATTTAATCAGTGAACATTTTAATGTTAACAACATGAACTAAAAAGCTTTCCAAAGGTGCAGTGCTATGTACGAGGCAACTCACTAAAATATTAATATTAAAAAGGTGAGTCTTTACTTTCATGGGAAGCTTGGGGCAATTCCAAAAAGAAATCCAACCCACTCTATTCCTTTTCAACACTAAGCCCAACTCACTGACCATCTGTACGTTCTGTCCCAAACAAACACGCACGCACACGCACACACACGCACTCAGGGAGTTCTACAGATTTTCTATCCAAATCCATGTTAAAAGGCAAATTCTTCATCCTGAGTAGATAGACTTTCTTCGGTTGAAGGGCAGATTTACAGATCCATGTAGGACGTTCTTCAATCAGGTCAATGTCATCACAAACAGGAGAGCACCTGGAGGGCCTTGCCATGAACAGCAAATCCTCAGACTTGGGACTCTATGCTGGATCACAAAGTGAATCACCTGATGTTTATTATTGATGAGGATTATTTCTATGGTTACGTCTTTCAGGAAATCCTGAATGATTCTGAAGTATGGATGAGAAACACTCTATTGTAAAAGAGCTTGTAACAACATTTTAATCTACCAAATCCAATGGATTTTTGTTTTTGCTTTTATCAACAAATAATAAGATAATGGGATCCTCTATTCCTGGTATCTTTCAATTAATTAAGAAACGTTAAAAAGGTAGTCTAATCCCCACCCTGTGAAAGCTACTTTGTTCTCTACTAATCCTGGCAATAAAGATGCCTTCAGGTCACGTATAGAGGACATAGGCAGTTAGGTCAATAATTAGTGATCTTCTGAATCAACTTTTTCCATATTCACAGGATCTGAGATTTTTCCATGCCTTGGAAATCTTTGCCACCTTCAGATACCCAGTCTCTTAAGACATTCAAGACTCTGTCACTGCAGCATGAATCTTCTCTACATTTACTTGGTTCAATTCATGATTTGTTGAGCAGCTGGGTAGAGCACAGGGCCTGGAGTCAGGAAGCCCTAGACACTTACTAGCTATGTGACCCTGTGCAAGTCACCTAATCGCGTGTGCCTCAGTTCTGCATCTGTAAAATGAGCTGGAAAAGGAAATGAAAAATTACCCCAGCATCTCTGCCAAGAAAACTCCAAATGGTGTCACAAAGAGTCAGACATGACTGAATAACGACCAAGTGATCTGTCTACCTCCTCTATTAGCATATTCCATACTGTGATGTCAGAGTCCAACTGTTGTGGTCCCCCTGTCCTTGATGAAAAAAACAATGTTAAAAATGATTTTGACAAATCCTTTCCATTTTCTTCAGTCTGTAATCCTTCCATTTTCATCCTTCAAAGCTTGTGTGATGGCTTTGATTTTTAAAATTTTTAATTTTCAAAATTTTAATTTAAACCAGTTTAACCTTCTACTGCTTTTTTCCTGCTTTACAAAACAATACTGGTCATGATCACCCATCATCATTTCTCACAAGATTCTAAAAGCTGGGTTATATTCTAACCCAGCATGGCCCTCATCATCCATTTCCCTCTCCATCTGGCAAGTAAGTCATATCTAATTTCTGGATAATTATTAGATCAAATTATCAAAGTTTAACATGCATAACGAGTCAAGTTTTGCATCTTACCTCACAATTCCTAACAGAGTATCTTACACATAGCAAATTGTTTAAATAAAAAATAAAACTTACACGTGGCGTTTTAAGAGTTACAAAACACTTTACTCAATAACAACTCTGTGAAGTATTATCCCAATTTTGTACATGAAGAAGCAGAGGCTGAGAAGTTACATTGTCCAAGACCACACAGCCAGAATGAAACAAAGCTTCATTCAATACCCAGGATTGTTTTTGTGTTATTTTTTAACTTCAAATCCAGCTCCCTTAAGGTAATGTTGTGTCCCTGATTCAGGATCTTTCTTTGTCCCAAGAACCACTATGCAACATTCTCTCCACGTTTTCTCATCTACCCTTAAAAAGGGAGTTTTTAGCCAGATAAAATTTGATCTTGAGCTTTCTCCTTTCTTCTCTAAGGAAGCTTTAAAATCTATTTTATATTTAAATTCTCAGTTCCTGGTATTTTAAGTTTTTGTAGTCAGCTTCCTGAAAACAATATCATTTGTAACACTGTTCCCTTGAAACTGACACTCGTAGCGAATGGCCTTCAGAATATCTTATTTTTCTGGAAACAACACAATTAAGTGGGGTATACCAGCTTTGTAAAGCCACAGAATACACAGCTCATTATTTGAACAAGGAGAGAGAAAAAATAGGAGAAGGAAACAAAATCGATAGAGGCTCTACGAATATTCCACTATTTTTTGGATGGGTTGGGGGTGGGAAGAACCCATCTTCAACTGAACTGAGGGAAAGCATAGCTGTCAAACTCACCTTTCAAAGGAAGAATTATTTTTAAGTGTTGCTTCTAGAACTCTAGTCTTCCTGAACACACACAACACACACACACCCCCATTTAACTGGTCTTCTGGCACACTTGTCTTAGGCTAGGAACAATTAATTAAGAAACAAAGTGATTTTATTTAAAAAAAAGGAGAGAGATGTGTTCAATTGCTGTGAAAGAATTTATAATTCAGCGCTCCACTGAAAGGCTTAATTCTAGTGAAAGTGATAAAACTCTTAATGTACATCTGTATCTTTTTTCTCCCTCACAGTCTTACACAGTGCTAGTTGACTTTTGGAAACTCAAAAGTCCCAAAATCTCAGAAATTCACTTTAAAAAAGTCACGTAACTGCATCTGCTGTTTTCCTATGCAGAAACAAGTCTACAAGGCAGGTTTTGTTAAGTGTGCTAAATTAGTTCCTAGCACCCCAGAGGTTTGCTATTAGGCAATTAAGTAGCACAGAGGACAGATCTATGGGCCTCGGGTCAGGAAGACCCAAGTTCAAATCCAGCCCTCAGACAATTGATTACCTGTGTGACTCTGGGCAAGTCACTTAATCTCTGCCTCAATTTTCTCAACTACAAAATGGGGATAATAACATCTACTTCCCAAAGTTTTTGTGAGATCGAATGAGATATTTAGGTTAATGCCACATAGTATGTGCTTAATAAATGCTTATTCTCTTCCCCAATACATAAGCTGTGACCGAGAATAGCGACATTTGAATTTACCATAAAAAATATCCAGAATCTATAATTTTTTAAATATCCCTAAAAATCAAGAAAAAAGCATACTTCACGCTACATAAATGCCTTGGCACCAGGAACGCTAAATAAAACTTTGCTATATATGTATTTACATACTTAAATAAGAATCCATCATTCAACAAATGTTTATTAAGCATTGTGTGACAGACACTCTGCTAGGTGCTGGAGGTACAAAGAAGACAAAGAATGAAACAATCCCTCCTCACAATTCTAATGAGGAGACAACAAGCATACATAAACATACATAGCATAAATATAAATTGAATAAATACACCTATAAACAATGCATTAAAGACAAGGTATTTTGGGAGGGAGGACACTAGGAGATACTGAGGAGGATCTAGAAAGGCTTCCCACAGAAACGGGTACCTGAGCATCTTAAAAGGAAAAGAAGGATACCTTGAGGGGAGGGAAGGAGGGAGTGCATTCCCAGACACAGAGAACAATAAATCCAAAGTCATGAAAATGGATGATAGGAAATGGAGGGCCATGAGTGACTAACAGAGAGAAAGGCAGTTTGTCTGATTCACAGGGTGTGGGAAGGGTAATAATTAATGTCCAATAAGGCAGAAAAGAGCACTTGTAACCAAGCTGTCGAAGGCTTTAAAAGATAAGGAGTTTATAATTTATTATGAGGTAACAGGAAGCCATCAAAATTGGTTGAGTAGGTAGCCACATGGTCAGATCTGTACTTAATGAATATTATTTTGGCAGCAATACGTAGAATGGGCTGGGATGGAGAGACCTGAAGCAGGGAGACCAATCAGGAGGCTTTTGCAATAGGTCAGGTGTGTAGACCTGAACTAAGGTAGTAGATGTAGGAATAGGAAAAAGGGGTCACATGCAAGGAGTGTTGTGAAGGTAGAAATGGCAAGATTTGGCAAATGACTGGATTATGCAAAGTGAGGAAAAGTAAAGAAGGGAGGAAAATGGTGAGGTTACAAACTTGGGATATTCTAAGGGCTGTGGACCCTAGGGATCCTACAGTGTCCTCGATGGGAAACTTCAGAAGAGATGAGGTCTAAGGGGGGAAGCTAACGACTTCAGTTTTAGAAAGGTTGACTTTAAAATAATTCTAGGCCATCCAGTTTAAATGTCCAATAAATAATTAGTAATACAGGGACTGAAGATCATGAGAGAGAATGGGGCTGAAGAGAGATGCATACACTTATACGTATATACAGATATTCATATGTAGTCATTTACAAAGGGATGATGGCTAAATCCAGGCAAGCTGATAAGGTTTCTAAGACAGAGAGTAGACAGCAGAGGAGAAGGCCTACGAAAGAACAGTTACTGGTATTCTGGATTTTCTGATAGAAAAACAAGAACAGGTTCCTACTGACCAGATGCCTTTCTACTACCCTCCATACAATCCTCAATTCCAATTCTTCAGTAGCCAGCTTTCCACAACCCATTGCCATGCAACAAGACCAGAAGAATATTGATTCTTTGTTTCAACTCTGTTTCAAGAAGTTGGGGGTCATTAAAAGAACTTTGCAATTTCCTAAAAGCAATTCAATTCTAAGCCCAATTCATCCATCATGTATACATACAAATCCCTGTTTGAATGATCAGTGTTGTCAAACAGAATAGTCTTGGTTATTATATTTTTAAGAAATTTTTAATTTGACATATGCATGGGAGACATCTTGACCTACAAAATCAAACACTTTAAGTAGTCGGCAAATAATAATAAGCAGGTTGAGATCCTTCATTTACCAAATCTTATAACCAAAACTGTGGTCTACTGTGAATATTACTGGCAAAAGCTGCCCATTCCCTTCTAATTCCCACACTAAGAATCCCCATTTTGCATGAATAGATGATTCTCATAAATATTTAGATAGATAAGGAAATTAGCATGCAGATCTTAGTTTCCTTTTTGGCATAAAATAAAGTTTTACATATTTTTTTCCCTGTTCTTGGTATCTTCTCCTTCAACTACCTTGAGAAACTGATCTCTCAACACTCACAAAATTGTGTCCCTTCCAGCACAACCCTCCCCCTCTTCCCCCCATCCTCCCCCCGCCACCGTGTGAACTTGGCCCAGGCCGGCTGCTTTTCCCATATTTTTTTTTCTTCAGTGACATTTCTGCTTCTTCTATAAGCTTGCCCAAGACTTCAGTGGGAAGAGTTCAAATGTGTTGGCCCAACTGTCCTTGACAGTGAAAAGGGTTTCATTAAAAACCAAAGTTCCAAGACTATGCTAACAGTCTAGTGAGAACAGAGGCTGGAGAATCTGATGAGATCAGAGAGAGAGAGAGATCCACTGTGGGTAGAGCTACTGAAAGGCCCCCTTACTACAGAAGCTGACATCTATTTTACAAAATCTTACTGGTTTGAGTAGAGGCAACCAAAAGACCAAAAGACTAAAGGACCTTTTTTGGCCCTTTTCCACTTTCCCTTACTTCTTCTAAATCCAGGAAGCCTAAAGCCAAGGATTGGTTTGGGGGGTGGTTCATAGTTAAGGAATGAAAATTCAGCATTTTGTTAACTGCCTTTTTACCATGTTCTAGTCAGTGTATTTTACTATTTATTTCAACGTAACTTTTCTAACTGGACCTTCAATACCTTTTACAGCAAACAGTTGATAAACCTACCTCCAGCCCATAATGTGCCCACATTCCTTAATGAAGACCGTCTATAAATACCAGTGAGATCTTAAGATGATATCCCTTAAGGTCTGGTTTTATATCAAGCTGTAGAGAAGCTTTGATGGCCTTTGGTTTGATGTCAGAACACAGTGTCATTAGGGTTCCAATAACAATTCACAAACTGCTCACCCAAGTTACATACTGATGGCAGAAGGCACCCTAGCTATGAGAACTCCTACTCAGACTGTGTTCCTATGGAAAAAGAAAACTACTTTAACAGCTTTACAAGAGAAGGAAAAATTCATAAAAGAAAAAAAGGCTGGGTTAATTTCACATCAGTTACTAACGGGAAAGAAAAGGTGAGCTAAAACAGTTAAGTTGCATTTGGTATCTTCTGTTTTCAGTTCTTATTAATACTGAAAAATGCAGCAGAATAAACATAACTATCAGTCTATATGCCTACCCTCTCATCTATAAAAATATTTTTGAGTGTCATCTCTACACAAATTGAGGCTATCCTTCATGAAGGCACTAGTAGGGAACAACAGGCTTTTGTAAAGCAATTTAACAATGGACCACATCTTTACCATTTCACAATAAACTAAAAGATGTAGAATATAAGATTCCACTGTTTAGTGTTTGCTGATTACCCAAAAAAAAAGGCATTTGATTCAGGAGAGCAAGGATTTACACTAGGTGTCTCCCACTAGGTGTATGCTATGATGTATCCAACTATCCTACTAGGCTAGATGTATTCAATATATCCAAATCATTCAGGATTAAGTGTAAGACATAACAGGATTCCCAGGCAGCTAACTGGTGCAGTGAGTACAGCACCAGCCCTGGAGTCAGGAGGACCTGAGTTCAAATCTCGCCTCAGACACCTGACACATGTACTAGCTGTGTAACCTTGGGCAAGTCACTTAACCCCAACTGCCCTGCCAAAAAAACCAAAACAAACAAGGATTCCTTTAATCATAAACATCAGATAAGGCCTAAAATAGGGATATGTATAGCTTCCTAAAAGTATTCTCTACTTTGATGACAGTCCAGCACAGCGTGAAGAGAGATTCCCTATGGATAGGATAGTGAGGTCCTACCGATGGTCCTATTCACTGATAAAATTGGGCTAAGTACATCAAGTCCCTGAAAACTGAAGAAGCTCCTAGAACACATCTGTAATCACTCCAAGGAGTTCGTGCTGACCATACCCACACAAGAAAGACCATCCACACAGGATGAAGAATGGCTACTGCCCAAATAACAATGTACATTTAGATAGACAACCTAAACAGCTCGCCCATTATTACCTTTAAGAAAATGTAAAGCCCCTTACTGACCCTAACCTTTCCAAGAAAGCAAAGGCCCATCTTTTTAACACAACACTCTAATGTTGTTGTATGGGAGCACGATTTGTAGGATAAGTCTCCCAAAGAACCAAAAATGAATAGATGGCTAATAAATGCTTGTTGACTAACATGGAATATCAACAGAAAGCTATATGTTGAACATTAACAGACTCTAATATGTAACCAATAAGGAACCCCAAATAACAGAAATGCAAGCTATGTCATCAAAGAACTGTATAAGGTAGCACAGTACAAAGCTTGTTGGACTCAGGAGTCAGCATGACCTGAGTTCCAATCCTACCTCAGACTTTTACTAATTGCATGGCCCTGGATAAATCACTTCACCTCTGTGCCTCAGTTTTCTCATCTGTAAAGTGGGAATAAATGAAGTAGAGTTCCTACCTCCTAGGGTTGCTGTGAAGATCAAGATGAGATAACATGTAAAGTGCTTTGCAAACCTTAAGGCATTATACAGATGTAAGCTGTTATAAGGAAAAGAAGGTGGTTTTAGTCATGGGGTGATGGTAAAGGATGACATAAAGATTGCCAAAGTGCTCCTTTGGTGCCCTTTTGACGTCAGAAATTAAGGAAAGTCTCCACCATCTTGGGTGGACCCCCTGTGGTGAACTTAAGGGAGGGCATAGCCAAGAATTGCACATAATGGGCAAACATAGAGAGGTTTTGATCTGTATCTTGGAGAGAACTTCCAAATCGAAAAAAAAAAATCACAGGTTTACTTGAGTGAGTATAATAACATTTTCATTTATCAAAGAATATAAGGTTAATATACTTGATTAGCTTACACAACTCTTTCAGCTAAAAACTCCATAGTATGGCTCTTGATCTTTGCATATAAATTATTGTGATGACAAAGATCAGTATCTGTTTTCTACTGGCAGGGAGGGGAATATATTTGAAAAATACATATTTTAAATGGAAGTTCACAGGCAGATAGTCATTACAAAGCTATAATTCAATTGAAGAACTTGTTAATGTGTGTAAGCCACTCAAATTTTACCCTTGTGTACTTTATTACATTATCAGAACTTTCTGATTGAATTATCTCCCTGAAGTACTTTGCAGTCCTATTTTTTTCCCCTATCAACATTTACTGCTGCTTTTTGAGAAGCTATGCTTTACTTCTGGTGATTTTTTCCATGTTTAGTTTGTTGGGTTTTTTTTTTGTGGGGGGGGGTTATGCCTTCTCATTTAAAAATAACTGTTCACAGTGTAGAATCATGGTTTCTTATACCATCTCTTTTTTTATTTGTATAGAGAAATGTTCATGGTTGTTAGCATTTGTCAACTTCATAATAAAATGAAAAAAAAATCATTTTTTTAAGCCTGGCATTACCTTACAGAGTACATAAAAATATTAAAATGTCCTTATTGAAGGAGGTATGTGAAATTGTATAACAAAGTGAAGTATGCCTGGAAGGGTCAATCAGGGGAGTTCTAAAGCTTTCAAAATTGACACCTAAACGCATTTAACACTTAGTAGATACAAGACACCATTTCTGGCCTTCTATTTTCAGTCTAAAGTTAATCCAACAAAGCACAGGTCATCTTCATACCAATTTCATCAAGTTCTCCCCTCTAGTGAAAAGAAAATTGTGAAGGGCTTTTCCTTAATCAATACTGATTGGAAGATCAAAAGTCAGCAAAGAATAAATCAACAATCAGTATTATTAGCACCTTGGGGACAAAAGACCTTTACATCAGAGGGGAAATGCCTTAAAGGCCCCTCTATTCGGGATAAACTAAAAAAAAAAAAAAGCCTAATCTTTTTAAGTGTGCTTATCGCTAATGAGATTAGATAGCATTCTTCTAGAGAGAAACTCAATAGGTCCCTAACACAGCTTTTCTCCTCCACACAATTTTTAAAAAATAACGAAATGAGGAAAGTCTTTGAAATGTGGAAGGGTTCACTTCTATTCCTCTAGTTGAAAAAGCTCCTCTATCCACTACCCTCAAATGAGAAAAGGATCTTGCCACCCTTCTATGCATTTCCTTCTGTAAGCACCAAAAATGAACCAGGATCCTTGGGCTTCTTCTTTAATGTGATTTTAAATAGGAGTCTCCTTTATGACTAGCAGCCACCACACATTTAAAATGGGTATTTATTACACGTTGAAGGCAAAGTTAGAAGTTCAGATAGAAAAGAAGAGGCCGGGCTGATCAAGTAAAACAGAGCAGCCGACCAGTTTCTCAAAACTGTGCAGAGAAAATCAAGGCTGAAGCTAGACAGTAATGACAGAGTCAGGAAAACACAAGACGCTCAAAAACAGAAAGCCACGTGAGACAATCGACCAACCATGAGAATAAGCAACAGGTGTCTTAAATTCTTGGACTAAAACAGTGACTACAAGGAAGTCTATTGAGTGGAAAATTTATATTAGTTAAAAGGTTTGCACCACCACCTAATAAAAGACAAATAGTGGCCAGTCCTGATTCCATTCCCACATAGATGTTAAAGAGCTTAAGTATTTACTGCAGAAAGGCACATCTGCTCTATTTTAAAGAAAGTAAGATTTAGAAACAGAAGATAACTATGTATCTTAAGTATGAGAATTTCTTGATCGCAGACCTCTGCCATATCCGCTCAAACACCAAAATACCCACCTGTTCCAGACTATTAGACTCAAGTTAGAAAACAAACTGGTGGGAAAATAACTAATCAGTAAAGCATACAATCAGAAACACTGAAAAAGGATGACTTAAACAGTCTTTTTATTTGGGGCAGAGAATAAAAGATTTTGTTGGTAATGTTTAAATGGAAATGTAAAACTTTAGCAAAAACAAGTAAGATTCAATCCATACTGAACACATTATGGAATGTTTATATAATTCAATATTATATTTTTAAATGGCATTATCCAAAGCATACAGTAAAATACGAGAAGACCAAACCTCTGTGTGTGTGTGTGTTTGTGTATACAGTATATACTAGAAAATCAGTCCATCAATTAACATTGATTAAGCACCGACCATGTACCAGGCTGAGAGAGAGAGAGAAAGACAGATGGGTGCAATAGGAAGTATGCAAAGAAAAGAAAAGGAGGAGTGGAAAAAAAAACCAAGACAGAACAAAGCATTTTCTTCATATGGGTTGATATTAATTCATTTGGTTCTAACTTTCTTAATTGCTACATAAAATTTATATATGATTTTTTCTTTTATTTTGTTCATAGTTAAACTCTTATAATTTTTAAAAGCTTAAAATTTACTTCATAAGAAGATTTTGCCAGGAAACAGAGCTGTACTTTAGTAAATTACATAACTGTACCTTTTATGACAAAGTCTACAATTCTTAAGCCAAATTAAAGACCAGAGAACACTAAACTACTAATTAAAGAAATTCAATGTTTTGGTACTAAGATTTTGTTCCAAAGACAAGTCACCTAATAATCACATTTATCACCAGAAAAGTATGTTATACCTTTTATGAAACACACTTTATTTGTTAAAAATCTACCCAATGATTTATACTGTATTGGCAGTAGTAATTGGAATCCTGTATAATACTAATCTATCAGACTACAAATCTACTGCAGGTACATCAAAGAGATGGTCAACAGCAGGTTTACAGCTACTTAAAGTAAATACAGAAGGCAGTTTCAAATATTTCCACCCATACATCCTACTCTCAATACTTCCAACATTCCCTTTTTGAGAAACAAGAAATAATTTCAAGCTTTACGCTTCTAACCCAATTAGCACTGTTTTGAGAAAAGCAGACTGAAGCTGAAAGTTATACATCTGTCTTCTTTCTATTCCATTGCTTAGCTGCTACACAAAGTTGTGCTCAAATGTCCCATAGTACTAGTTTTTTCTGCTCCTCTTTTTCTCATCCACATCTGAGCCATGTTCAAACCATTATTCACCTCATTATCACAAAGCACAAATTGAAGTTTGTGATGGGCAAATAATTTTCATAAATGTTTTATTTTTACAAAAGTTAAAAAGTAAAACCTGTGTTTTTAAAGTCATATGAATACAAAAAAAAATTCTAATAACCCCAGAAAAAGATACACTAAAGGTTTGCTATGATGGCCACGTTGTGGTTGCCCCCTCACAAGATAACATTATAACAAGGTCTCTTTGGAAATGAATATCTTTATAAACTGATATTTTGCCCTATAGCCAATATAAATTGTTCCCATCATGGATAGTTGATATAACATATTAAATACCTTGCCAATCTTAAAAGCCTGTGTAAATGTTAGCTGTTATTGTTTGTTAATAAAACAAGTTATACTCTCCTAATCTCTTTCACATAAATGCTCATTTGGACAAAGGAGGCACTCATTTGATTCAAATAACACCTGGGTAGTAGGTATATCAATTAATTAGGATCAAAGAATTGAGGAGGGATGTTAAAGATCATCTAGTCCATCTCTGCCCTCTATAACTTTCCAACAGGTCATTCAGTCTCCACTAAATACCTCTCAAGATGAGGAACTTGTTACATGTCAAAGTATTCCAAGTCCACCTTTAGTCAGCTCTAAGTGTTAGGATTTCTCAGGACAAGGAAAAAAATTGTTCCTTATACTGAGATGAAGTCTACCTCCCTGATAGTTCAGTCTAAGTAAAAGAGGTCATTCTTTGCCTCATTTCTTACCTAGCCCTAATCACTGAATGGGCACTGCCTCAGTCAAACTGAAACGTGGGAAAGGCCTTAGTTTAAAAAGGCCAAGATCTCCCTCCCACGGCATCCAGGGTTATCTCCATTTCTCCTAACCTATGTCTTGCCACCGGACCCAGACGGAGAAAATGAGACTAGTTACTTTGCACAATGCTCCCTCATTTAAATCCAATTCACTTGCAAGTCATAACAGATTGGTTTTAATTCTGACTCCACTTCCAGCCTCAGGGCCAAGAAGAACAAGTACAATACCTCTTCTACATGACAACCCTTTAAATATTTGACAATAGTTATCGTGCCCCTCTAAGTCTTCTCTCATCCAGGCTAAATATACCATACGAGTTCCTGCAACTAATCTTCACAAGTCAAGATTTCCAGATTCCTAATCTGGCCATCTTCTAAGCATTCTTCAGTTGTTCAATTGTATCTCTCCGAAAATGCAGTGGCCAGAACTGAATACAATAATTCATATGTACACTGGCCAGGGCAAAACACAATGGGAAGATTCTCACCTGCTCTATTTTGAACACTATACTTCCATGAAAATAATGCAACATCATATTCCTTTCTCTAGATGTGAAATCATAGTGTATTGACCCATACTGAGCTTACAATCCATGAAAACTCCTATTTTTTTTTCCTATTCACTTCTGTCCAGCTACATTCTTTCCATTCTGTGAGCTTTTGAAAACAATGGAGAACTTCACTGTATAGCTACTACATTTCATCTTAACAAACTGGGCCCATAATGACAGAAACAAGTTATCAATATCAGCGTAATAACACTACTTAAATGAAGGGATGAGTAGGATGATTTAATATCATCATCATTTTCAAAGGAGAAAAATGAGGCTGAGACAAACAATTGACTTAAAGTTACATAACCTTTATTTTTTCAGCAAAAGCCTCCATTTTTTAAAATTTATTTTTAGTTTTCAACATTCACTTCCACAATATTTTGAGTTACTAATTTTCGCCCATCTCTACCCTCCTTCCCACCCCAAGGTGTCATGTATTCTGATTGTCCCTTTCCTCAGTCTGTCCTCTCTTCTATCACACCCCCCTCCCTGCCCCTATCCCTTTTCCCCTTACTTTCTTGTAGGGCAAGATAGCTTTCTACACCCCACTGCCTGTATATCTTATTTCCCAGTTGCATGTAAGAAAAATTTTTATTTTAATATTTGTTTTTAAAACTTTGAGTTCCAAATTCTCTCCCTTCTTCCCTCCCCACCCACCCTCCTTGAGAAGGCAAGCAATTCAACATAGGCCACACAAGTATCATTATACAAAACACTTCCATAATAGTCATGTTGTGAAAAACTAACTATATTTCCTTCCATCCTATCCTATACTGTCCCCCTTTATTCAGTTTTCTCCCTTGACCCTTTCCCTTTTCAAAAGTGTTTGCTTTTGATTACCTCCTCCCCCAATCTGCTTTCCCTTCTATCATCTCCCCCTTCTACCATTCCCCCCTATTTTTCTGTGGGGTAAGATACCCAATTGAGTGTGTATGTTATTCCTGAGTGTGTATGTTATTCCTTCCTTAAGCCAAATCTGATGAGAGCAAGATTCACTCATTCCCTTTCACCTGCCCCCTCTTCCCTTCCAATACAACTGCTTTTCTTGCCACTTTTATGTGAGATAACTTACTCCATTCTATCTCTCCCTTTCTCCCCCTCTCAATATATTTCTCTCTCATCCCTTAATTTGATTTTTTTAGATATCATCCCTTCATATTCAACTCATCCTGTGCCCTCTGTCTATATATAAATATATTGCTTTCAGCTATCCTAATACTGAGAAAGGTCTCATGAGTTACTAACAATCATCTTTCCTTGTAGGAATATAAACAAAATGGTTCAACTTTAGCAAGTCCCTTATGATTTCTCTTTCTTCTTTACCTTTTCAAGCTTCTCTTGATTCTTGTGTTTGAAAGTCAAGTTTTCTAGTCAGCTCTGGTTTTTCCCTCAAGAATGCTTAAAAGTCCTCTATTTCATTGAAAATCCATACTTTGCCCTTAAGTATTGTACTCAGTTTTGCTGGGTAGGTGATTCTTGGTTTTAATCCTAGCTCCTTTAACCTCTGGAATATCCTATTCCAAGCCCTTAGATCCCTTAATGCAGAAGCTGCCGGATCTTGTGTTATCCTGATTGTGTTTCCACAATATTCAAACTGTTTCTTTCTGGCTGCTTGCAGTATTTTCTCCTTGACCTGGAAACTCTGGAATTTGGCTATAAAATTCCTAGCAATTTTCTTTTGGGGATCTTTTTCAGGAGGCTATTGGTTGATTCTTTCAATTTCTATTTTACCCCCTGGTTCTAGAATATCAGTGCAGTTTTCCTTGATAGATGATGTCTAGGCTCTTTTTGTGATCATGGCTTTCAGGTACTCCAGTAATTTTTAAATTATCTCCCAAGGATCTATTCTCTAGGTCAGTGGTTTTTCCAATGAGATATTTCACATTGTCTTCCATTTTTTCATTCTTTTGGTTCTGTTTCATAATTTCTTGATTACTCATAAAGTCACGAGCCTCCACTTGTTCCAATCTAATTTTTAAGATAGTATTTTCTTCAGTGGTCTTTTGGACCTCCTTTTCCATTTGGCTATTTCTGCCTTTCAAGGCATGCTTCTCCTCATTGGCTTTTTAGAGTTCTTTTGCCATTTGAGTCAGTCTATTTTTTAAGGTATTATTTTCTTCAGTATTTTTTGGGGTCTCCTTTAGAAAGTCACTGACTTGTTTTTCATGATTTTCTTGCATCACTCTCATTTCTCTTCCCAATATTTCCTCTACTTCTCTTACTTGATTTTCCAAATCCTTTTGAGCTCTTCCATGTCCTGAGACCAATTCATATTTTTTGGAGGCTTTTGATGTAGGCTCTTTGACTTTGTTGACTTCTTCTGGCTGTATGTTTTGATCTTCTTTGTCGTCAAAGTAAGATTCTATAGTCTGAGTCCTTTTACACTGCCTGCTCATTTTCCCAGCCAATTACTTGACTTTTGAGCTCTTTGTCAGGATGTGACTGCTTTCAGAGTGGAGAGTGATATGTCCCAAGCTTCGAGGTGTTGTGCTGCTATTTTCAGAGCTACTTCTATTCTGAGGTGGTATGATGCTCTTCTCCTGGCCTGTTCTCTGGTCTGTGAGTGATAACTGCCTGGAGGACTCCTTCTCCATATCCACCACAAGTTCTGCCACACCAGCGCTCCTCCTCCCCAAAGGACCACCAACCAGGACTGTGACCCAGATCAAAGCATAAGAACGCTGCCTCAGTGCCAACAAAAGATCCCTGCACTCTGTTCTGATCAGCCACCTGATTCCCCGCCCCCCGACCCCCGTCTGTGGGCCTGAGGCTGCAAAAGCAGCCCCCGCTGCTGCTGCTGCCACCACCACTGCTACCGTCACCTCCATCACCCCAGGGCTGGGGCCTGACCACGCACTCCTCTCCCCCAGGTCCAACAGTTTTCCCACTGACCTGCTTAGTTGTCTTTGGCGTTCATGGGTTGAGAAGTCTGGAAACTGCCACAACTCAGTGATTCAGGGCCCTGAGACCTGCTCCACCCTGTCTACTCCAGCCTGGTCTCTTTAGGCACAGCACATGCTAGGCTGCGCTCTGTTCCCAGCACAGTGTAACAGACCCTTCCTAGCAACCATCCAGGCCATCTTGGTCTGGAGACTTGTTTCCCTCTGTTATTTCATGGGTTCTACAACTCTAGAATTTGTTTGCAGTCATTTTTTACAAGTGTTTGGAGAGAGTACCTGTTTTCATGCTGCCATCTTCTACACAACCTTCTTTAATGGCGCTTGATCAGAATTCAAAACTAAGGCAAATTTCTCAATTTCCAGAAAAGAGAGAAGAGTTGAATAGTCTAAAAATAATGACTATTGAGCTTGACTTTAATAACTAGCTAGATTCCAGAACATATTATGATTACTAAAAACCTACAAAGGACAACAATATGGCTTCATCAAGAATGTTATACCTTTTGGGGGGCGGAGCCAAGATGGCGACTGGAAAGCAGTAACCGGCGTGAGCTCCCCTCCAAGTCCCTCCAAAAACCTATGAAAAAATGGCTCTGAACCAATTCTAGAACTACAGAACCCACAAAGGGGCAGAGGGA
>CM053624.1:167670291-167692832 GCA_028646595.1 Phalanger gymnotis | reverse complement strand
GATCAGCCACTTAATTCCTCCCACCAGGTGGGCCTGGGGCCAGAAGCAACTGCAGCCGTAGTGCTAAAGCTGCCCCACCTCCACTGCTCCAGGGGTGGTGGCCGAACCGCAAACTCAGTCCTGCAGCTTTTCCCACTAACCTTCTCTGTTGTCTTTGCTCTTTGTGGGTTGAGAGGTCTGGTAGATTCCACAGCTCAGTAATTCAGGACCGTAGGGGCACTCTCTGCTCGGCCGCTGGTCTGCTTGGTCCGCGGTTGGTCTGCGCCACGTACGCTGGGCTCTGCTGGGCTCAGCTCCACTCCCCTCAGCTGGGAGCTCCATGCAGGACAGATCTTACCCAGAGACCATCCAGGCTGTCCTGGGCTGGAGCCCTGCTTCCCTCTGCCACTTTGTGGGTTCTGCAGCTCTAGAATTGGTTCAGAGCCATTTTTTATAGGTTTTTGGAGGGACTTGGTGGGGAGCTCACGCCAGTCACTGCTTCCCAGCTGCCATCTTGGCTCCGCCCCCCCCAAAACAAAATATTTTTTAAAAATAAATTAACAGTCCCCAGATTTAGGACCCCTTCTTTATTGGAATAGCCCCAAAATCTATGTTTAGCTATGTGATAACTGTCACACTTATAAAGTTTACAAAAACACAAAGCCAGATCAACACAGGTTGGGTGACATACAAGTTTCAAAAAGAATCTAGAATTATATGCTAGAATTTTGGTCTAATTCTAGTAAGATGAAATTTCACAGAGATAGACGTCAAGTCTTTATAGGTTCAAATAACCTTCAAAATTATAAAAAAGGGGAGGAATGAAGAGAAAACAGTTCATCTAAAAAAAAAGCGTGTTTTTACAAGCTCAACACCCAGCCGTGGTCGTTACTGTTCACCTCACTCTGACTCCTACTTCTCTTCAACTGCCTCACTGACTGTGCAAATGTATCCTTCAAACTCCTTCACTGCCCCCTCCAATTCCGGCATCCCAAGCTGTACTGAATTCCCCCATTAGAATGTAAATCCCTGGGAGTATAGGAACTGTCCTACTTGTTTGTATTTGTATCTCCAGTCTTAAGCGCAGTGCCAGGCAATTATTTAAGTGTTTATCTATAATAAGCAATGCAGTGTCTAATACAAGGGAGTAATATCTCTACTATGCTCTTCCCTTGTCAGACCACATCTGCAGTGTTGTGTTCAAGTATGGGCACCACCCACTTCCATTTTAGGAATGATACAGATAACCTCATTGATAATCGAGAACAACCAGAAGACAGCAACCAGGAAGGTGATGGGCCTCAAGTCATGCTATGAGTTTCACTTGAAGTAAATGAGTATGCTTACCCTGAAGAAAGGAAGACTTAAGAAGGACGTGTTAGTTGTCGTTAATTATCAGAAGGGCTATTCACAAGAAAGAGAGATTAAACTCGTTCTTTCTGGCGCCTGGGAGCACAAGCAGGTGCAATGGGTAAAAGTTGTGAAAAGGAAAACTTAGGTTAGGTGGTAGGAAAAACTACAGAGTTCTTCAAAAGTGAAATGGCCTTGAGTGCTGTTGTGTTCTCCTCATAGAGTACTTAAACAAACACCAATAACTCTATGTTGGGGATGTTATAAAAGGGAATTCTGTTCAGATGTTAGTTGCATACAGTCACCTCTGAAGTCCCTTCCAATTCTGCTGTTCCATGATTCTGTGAAAACCGATTCCTAGAGTCCAGTGAGTTTTTCACTAGCTGGGTTTCAAATTCCAGTTCTAACTATTTATGCTGACATTTTTATTTGGTTCACCTAACAGAAGCTGAAAAATTAATAACCAATGAAATCCACCAGTTAATTTTTCCCCAGGACATTGGTTAATTCTCCTCTAGTAGCAATAACTTCACCTTTCTGATTAATTATGTTAAAATGAAATATTACAGGTCTCAGAACATTTGTTAACAAAACCTTTAGCAGGATGACTTTATAGGATATCAAAAATTTGGGATTCTATTTGTAGTCCCTTATCTTCCCATCTGATAAAAGGTCCCATAATATTTGTTACCTTTCATTTCACCTTACATGTCAGCTTTGATTATGAAAGATCCAAAGAAACCTTAGTTTCCTCATCTACAAAACGAGGATAATATTACAACTACCTACTTCATAGGATTGCGAGGAAAACGCTTTATAAATTTTAAAGTGTTATACGGAAGCCCAGAGAATAGGAGGGGAAGGTAGAAGTTGCCTTTGGCAAGAATCAGAGGCAGGAAGTCTTAGGGGGAATGCTCTATCGCAGCCACAACCCTAGAAGGGGAATGGGTGAATATAAAACAGGGTGGATGGGGAGGGACAAATAAAATTGCCAGAGTTTGAGAACAGTCATACCAGGGAAGGCAGAGGTAAGGAAGGAGCCCAGAAAACTGTCAAGACCAAACTGATTAAGAGGACAAGAGGTGGTAGAGACTAGACCTCACACAACAATCCAAATGAGTAAAACAAAGATATGGAACACCATGAAGAAATATTAAGGGCAGGAGACAAACAAGAAGTAAAACAAAGTAAAACAAACATAGCAGAGACTCAGGGAAAAAGACAGTTTGGCCACTAAGACTACAAGAGTACCTGGAAGAAATTAAATGAAGGATAAAAAATAGATTTATGCAAATTAAATAAAAGCGTTGGAATAAAGAATTGAAAGGAAAATAAAGAGCTTAGGGCAGAAGATGGAAAATCTTATACAAGTAGTGGTACCCATAAAAAAAATAAAACTGACCAATAGATGTCATTAACTACAGAAAACAACAGGAAATGTTTTTCCTAATCAAAAGAGCAGAAGAAAATGTAAGGCATTTACTATAAAACATGACTGGCCTGGAAAACAAGGCAAGGAGAGATAACGTAAAAAATCATTACCCTTGAAAATTATAGCAGAAAACAAACTAGGATACAGTAGTTTCAGAAATCATAAATTAAAATGACTAGATTTGCCAGAATCAGGAAGCTAAACAAAAGTAAGGAAAAATCCAACAGCCACTCCCTGAAAAAATCCCCAAATGTCATAGGTAAACTACAGAGGTCCCAGGTTCCAGGGGAAAAAAGTGCTACAAACAGTGACAAATAAACTCCTGTGATATGACAAATAAAATGGAATATTATTTATACAGTAAGAAATGATTAAAGAGATGAATTCAGAGAAATCTACCAATGAAATGCTACTGAGTGAAGTGAGCAGATCTAGAACAATTTATACATTGACTACAAATTATAAAGGTCAACCTGAAAGATTTAAGAACTCTATCGAATGCACGAAACAATCATGACCCCAGAAGACTGAACCCACCCTGCTGGCAGAGACCCAGTTAAGGGGAAGGAGCCAGGAGATAGGGAGAATTTAAGGGAGAAGTGACTAACATAATGACCCACGGCTAAGGAGACAGTCCCAGGTGAGATTAAGAACACAAAGGATAAAAAAAAATAGGAATTGATTAGGAAGTGTTTAAGGTATAAAATTAGGAGACAGGAGAGAACTAAAAACTCAACAAAGTAGGAGGCAAAGTCCTCTGAGGTTGAGAGACAGAAGTGATAGGCTTGGGGAATGGTTTGGAACATTAATACACAAGAAGTCTCCCTATTTAAATTCTATCAGTAGAATTTTAAGAATGTACAAAAATTTAGAACCCTAGATTGTTTTTTCAGTTTTTTTGTGGGGGCTTCTGTTTTACTTTCAACTATTCCTTGTTAATCTTTGAGGCACTTAATTCCACTGAATATCACCTCTCAGCCAACAGCTAAAAAAAATGAGTATTCAAAATTTAATTATCTGATAAGTTCTTTGAACAATTTGATAATATAGTAAATATATCTCTCAATATAAATGGTGAACTGCTTTTTAAACCTAATTGTTAATTAAGCAATTGACACAACAGGGTCTTAACTATGATACTGTTTTCTGATTTTTATGAATTAATATAAAGGCATCTGAGCCTCCAACAATATGACTGCCTTACTGTAAACTATAACAGACCTTCTTTAGAATGCTTATTTTATCTGTTTATTTAAAATGTATAAATTTTACTACGTTTTCAGAGAACTTTCAAACTACAGAACTGGACTTTGAGTTGATCTAGTCCCTAAATGTTTCCATTTGGAAAACAGAAAAAAGACTCAACACCAATATGCATTTAAAGGGTTAAGAGTTTTGAGACATTAAAATTACTAATAGCCATAACTTTGTCAACAATGAAAATTCAATTCAATTTAATTCAGAAAACATCTGTTGAGAACCACTATGTGCAAAGCATTGTTAAGCATTGGGGACTATTATGGCAGGAAAAAATCGCCCCTACCTTTACCCTTAAGGTGCTAACATTCTTCCAGGTAGACATAATTTGTACAACATGTAAATACAGCACAAGGTAAAATGAGAGTAAGAACACTTACCTACCAGTGTTTTTGTAAGGGTCAAATGCTTGGCACACAGTGGTGCTTATTTTGTTTCTTCCTTCCTAATCTAAATTTACATCCCAATAATTCCCATACTTTGGTCACAGTTCTATCTTTTTGCCAAAAACAGAACAAATTTAAACAGATGATGAGCAAGAGAGATAAGACAAAGTGTTCTAGGAAAAGCACTAAGGGGAGGGATAAAGGGTAAGCACTTGAGGTGTGATAAAGTAAAGTCATGACACCAAATATTCCAAAAGGAAGAGATGAAGGAGAAGGAAGAACATTCAGCATATTATGGAATTTGGGTAAATCCTCTTCCTACAAAATGGCAGAAAAAATGCCATGTTGAGTCTGAAACAACTACCAGTTCAATTTGGCACATGAAGAAGAGTAGTAGTGTGTGATATGATTGAAAAAACAGAATGAAGCCAAACTGAAATAGATTTTAAGGTTTTAAATATCATGCTAAGGAATGTGCATTTTATCCTAGAGACCACTGGGAGCCCCTGAAGGTTTTTAAGCAAGGAAGTAATATAATGAGACTTATGCCTCACGAAGATTTTTTTGGCAGTATAAGAGAGATCTTTATTTCCTTAATGAACAAACATATAAAGTGAAAAGGTTTAAATTCGTTCTGCTTTTGCCAAAAAGGTAGAACTAGGACCAAAGCATGGGAATTACTAGGATGTAAATTTAGAGTAGGAAGGAAGAAAGGAAATAAGGGCTACCATGTGCCAGGCACTGTATTATCTCATTTGAGCCTCATAAAAACACTGGTAGGTAGGTGTCATTATCATCCTCCTTTCATAGTTGAGGACATATGGAAGGAGAGAGATCAAGTGACTTGCCCAACAGCTAGTCAGGGGTCTAAGGGTAAGGTTTGAACTCAGATCTTCTTGACTTCAGACCCAGTATTCTATTGTACCACCTAGCTGCTGATTAAATAGAAAGGGGGAAAAAAAAAACTCCCAATTAGCCCTGTCCAAAAATGTTAAATGGTCTAGAGGGGGAGAAATGGGAGGGGGAAGAGTTAAGGAGGCAAAAAAGGACAGGAAGGAAGCAAAGATAAATGGAAGATAGTTTCTCATCACTGAAGGTCTTCAAGGAGCAGCTAGATGGCACAGAAGACAGAATGGAGGGCCTGGAGTGAGGAAGCCTCTCCTTTCCAAATTCAAATGTGGCCTCAGGTACTTACTAGCTGTGTGACCCTGGACAAGCCACTCAATCCTGTCTGCCTCAGTTCCTCATCTGTGAAATGAACTGGAAAAGGAAATGGGAAACCACTCCAGTATCTTTTGCCAAGAAAACCTCAAATAGGGTGGCAAAGAGTTGGACACGACTGAAAAGCAAAGTGGTCTTCAAGCAGAAAATGGGCCTCCACTTTCAGAAGTGATGAATGAAGGCTATGAATACCTCTCAACTTTTTCAGGTAAGCTATCTGTAAGTTTAATCAATTTAAACAAAATTTTATTCCTACTGGCAAAGTTATCAGAAAAAGAAATATATTTTCTAACAATGTAAACAAATATTCATTGGGTGTCAATTTATGTAGCTTATTTAATGATTAAACATAGTATTTCACAGAATAAAAAGTGTTCTTCAGTTACAGGATACCCTCCATTTTCATTATAAACGTAGTGGTTCTTTGAAACATTTCATTATTGATTCCTCAAATATATATGTGTGTATATATATATACACACACATATATATGTATACATATATACACACACATGTATACTTATATATATTCACACACATACAGAGAGAGAAAGCAAGCGAGCTCTGAAGAATCCTTCATAAGAGGTTCAGTTAAATTTACTTCCAAGCCAGTTATACAAATATTACTAACCACCAATAAAATGGTTAGTTTTAACAGGCATGAAACAGTTCAAAAGTCAGGACTGAATGCTTTCTGTCATCTCCCACATCTCTACCATTCACAACATTTTTGACGCAATTTTTTTTTGTAATGAAGGAAAATGCTTATCTTGAAATCTGTCTAAAAATGGTGAATGCTAACAACATTCCAGTAACAGAGAAGGGGCAAAAAGAGTGAGAACTTGAAAATACTGTGTTGTAACTTGTCTAGAAATCCATCATATATGTTTCTCTGTTGTAAACTTCAAATACATTTTTGTAAGAAAAACTGTATTTTAAGTGGTGCTTGAAGAAGTTCAGCTATCAAAATAAAGACTGCATACAGAGAACAAGGGCTCTCTTTGAACCTGGGAGTCAGAAGAGACCTAAACTCAAATCCCATCTCCAAAAACTTACTAACTGTGTGACCATGGCAAGTTTCACTTAACTCCCCCAAACTTCCGTTTTCTCATATGTAAAAAAGGTCTAATAATGTGTCTAATACTTCCATCACATGGATGTTGTGGGGATCGAATGAACCTTAAAGTGTACATACAGCATTGCTTCTATGGAATAATTGAGCTTTTTTGATAACCAAATCGGAAGCCTTTTATTTTGTCTATGTATCTTTTCCTCACCAGTATCTATGATGTCCTGAAAAAAAAGTTTCATATTATTTTAACTAAAAAAGAACAAAACTCAGAATTCTATATCTAAACAAGAAAATAAATATTTCCACTCTAGAGCCTAATCCACGTTGATATTATCTTCTGCCTCCCAAAACAGCCCCCTTTCACTACCTACTTTATCCCATACAGCCCTTTATTTATTAAAGATAAATAATGGAAAATGTGACAAGGAAGCAGAACGAATGAGGTTTCTAATTGCTTCAGTTTAATGATAAGGGATAACCACTATCTTCAAACCGTGATATTCACCAGTAGAGAGGACAGAGGGGCTGCCGCCCTGTCTGAGAACCGGGTCTCACTCACTCCTGGGGAGCGCCCCTCCTGGAGATACCACCCAGCTTCAAGAAGAAGCGCCAGCATCCAAAAAACACAGCCCGGCTCCCATTCCCTGTCCGGCCTTGACCTCGGCACCACAAATCCAGAAGGAGCCAATTCCTAACTCCTGTACCCATTGAACTCGTCACCACCCAATGGGGAAGAGTTCACAGAAGGCCAAGCCAGCAGGTCTGGTCCAGACAGTTCACCACAGGGCCTTCCCCAGACTGTAACCACTCCTGCCACCATAACAATATATGTGGGTAATTGCCCTCTGCTTCCCAAGTTGGGTTGCAAATTAGTACCCATCCCAAAAAGTCTGAGCATCTGTCTGTCTAAACCCACTAAATAAAAAGCACCGCAGGAAAGGGGGTGATGGTGCCCGAAAGAAGAAATAAACAGCCAGCAACACTCAAAGTCTCATTTTCCCGTGGACAGCACGAATCGCCCCCAACCCTCTCTCCCAGAGCAGTTCCTCCCAGGGCACCTCAAAAACTCTCCACCTCCAAGACCCGGGGTCTCCGACACAGCAGCAGACAAAGCCGCATCACTGCTAATCCTTCAGCCCCCGAACCTGCCGGCCATCCGCAGTAACCTTGTTCCTCGCACACACACAACCACAGCCCCCTCCCACTCCAACTCACTTTGCTACTGATCTAGCCCCAGGACCTGGTCCTCCCGCGAGGCACAGTAACCCCAGTCCGCCGCCGCCTCTCCTCCAGCCCCCATACCTGGTCCTCCAGCGAGTCACACAAACTTTATTCCGCCCTCCCCCTCCAGTTCACATCCTCAAAAATCCTCCGGCTCTCGAACTTCCCTAGACTTCTCTATCGCAAAGGAAGAGGAGAGGAAAAGGGGCGTGGGGGGGAGAAGATGAGGGGAGGAGGAAGAGGAAAGAGGAGGGATGAAAAGAGGAGGGGACGAGAAAGATGAGAAAGAGGAAGGGAGGAGGAAGAGAAAAAGAGAAGGAAGACGAGGAGACGGGAAAGAGGAAGAAGAGGAGGAAGGAGAGGGGAAAGGAGGAAGAAGAGAAGGGGAAAAAATTAGGGTTGGCCATTTAGATGGAGAAGCAGAGCAGTAACACCCCCCCCAACCCCGCCACACACACACACACACCCCTATCCAATCATCCATCCATCCATCCATCCATCCATCCATACCCCAAGAGCAGCCCGAGAGGCCCAGGAACAAGGTAGAAGTTCCCACATAAGCCTCCCCCCGCTCCGGCCCCCTTACACGCACTTCCCCGGCCACCGGGCACTGCACATTCCAGGGAGCTGGGAAGGAGACTCCCACGAGTGAAAGACACACGAGGGACTCGTGCCTTTCGTCCTTGCCCTACAATGGCCCCAGCCGGACCGCAGGAAGCCCTTCCCGAACCCCGCCTCGGCCCCTGACTCTCGCCGCGCCCCCCCCCCCCCGCGGGTGTCTCCCCTCTCTCCGGCACGCAGCTCATTGGCACCACGCAGTCGCCTGCGCGCCGTCTGCCCCGGACTGGGAGCTCCTCTAGGGCAGGAACTGTCCTTCGCCTTTCTTTGTATCCCCAGCGCTCAGCGCAGAGCTCGGCACACAGTAGGCGCTTAATAAACCCCGATTCCCGCGGGGCTCCCTGGGGTGGGGGTGGCGCTCGAGGGCCCTCACTCACCCCAGCACCACGAGCTCTCCGTATTTGCGCGGTTCTTTGCTGGGGGCGCAGGGCTCCTCTGGACCGGGGGCGAACATGGAGCCGCGGTCGGCTCCCTCCTCGTCCTCCTGGTCCTCGTCCTCCGCGGGCTCGAGCGGCTCCGACCCCGCGGGCGCCGCCGCCTCCTCCGCGATCCCCGCCGGGTCCGCGCCGCGGCTACAATCCCATACGGAGAAGGGAGCCAGGGAGCTGGGGAAAGGGACGGCGGCGAGGGGGCCGCGGGGCGGCCAGTCCCCGAGCGGCTCCGTCTTGGCTCCCGGGCTCCGCGCCCGCGCGCCCGGCGGGACCCCGGACCGAGCCCGCGCTCCTCCCGAGGCGGCCCCAACGCGAAGCCCGGCGGCGGTCCCGGAGCGATGGGGCCCGAGGCGAGCTGACCACCAGCGACCTGCCAGCCGGAGGAGGAGCGCAGCGAAGCGGTGGAGACGCGCGGGCGGGGGAGGAGCGAACCGCGGCCCGGCGGAGCCACCCCAGCCTCCGGCCGCAAGCAGCCGCCCCGAGCCCGCCCCCGAAGAAAGTGCGGCCCCGGGAGCGACTCCGAGCCGACGGGACTCCCCCTTCCGGAGCACGTGGGGCAGCGGAGGCCTCACCCCCCCACACACCCCGCAACCGCCCCCGCCCCCCCCAATAAAAGAAAGGAAAAAAAAAAAAAGAAACAGCCTCCCCCTCGTGATGTAGACGTTGGAATCGTCCCCTATGTTATGTAAACATAGAGTAAAATGGAAAGGAGGTTCTTAAAGGGACAACTCTATTTTTTTCATTCTTTTCTAAACTTCGAGAATGTGGACTTAGGGTAGCCGCGTGGAATTATCTGATACCCAGCTGGGCTGGAGGGCAGGCAGGGAGGCAGGGTGCGAATTGCGAGAAAGTAATGGGTTAAAAAGTATGCGTGGAGCTTTAAGGAACGCAGACGATTCAGCCCTTGGTTAAAAAAAAAAAAAGTTCTCCACAATATGGTATAATGCATTTAAAAGAAAACACACACGTAAACACACTCCTACGTACGTGGGGTGAGCAAGACTCTTGATAGATGGTTGCTGGGAAGACTGCAAAAATTTGACTCCAGATGGAGTAGCGTTTTGAGAGGCGCATAAAGTACTCCCACCTCCCACCTCCTCCTCCTCATCGCACAGATCGGGCATCCCAGTTTGCAGTTAGCCGGGTACCACATGCTAAACGAGTAATAGCGAAAAATTTGCCATTAAGTACCACGGGCACTTTTTCAAGTACAGCTTTTTGAAAACAGTTAATGATTAGATAGATAGATAGATAGATAGATAGATAGATAGATAGATAGATAGTCAACTTGTGTATTTTCCAGAAAAGGTATGATTGTAGCCTAAAATTATTCCAGAATAAGAAAAATAAAATCTCTGACTGTTCCTTTACCTCATCCAGTATTATATTGTTTTTGCCTTTGTGTCCTCAGTGCTTAGCCAAAAGCCTAGCACATAATAACCACTTAATAAATGCATATTATTGATTGTTTAGTTAACATATATTAAGTACTCAAAAAGTTCTGGGAATGAGGAACATTATAGATTTTCTTTAAGATGGCTAAGGGAAAGATCTGCGGAGCCCGAGTCTCCTCCTTTTATTCCAAAAGTGAACTGGAAAAAGATTAATTGAAGAGGGAATCAAGAAATTGGAAAAAAAAAACTATCAGTAAGCTCCTTTATCCAACCCAGAACTGCACACAAAGGTAGCCAAAACCTGTGGACACTGGAAGAAGGATCTTGACAGAGTAGCCGGCGCTAGCTCAAGTAAATAAACTAGCAGTCTGAGATAGCATCCCAAACAGAAACCCCAGAGTAGACAAAAGCTACAGTGCCCTGGTGGGGGAAGGGGTAGAAAACCACAGCGGTGCCTTGATCATGGAAAGTTAACCACAGAGATGTGAGCAAGGTTATTTAAGACTGCCAGTGCTCTAAGTACAAACGCAGCAAGGAAAGTAAAAGCCAGTATCGGGAACGCAGGAAAGTACAGTCAGGGCTTGATTACATACTCTCATCTAAATGCATGAGAAGGGATACATCCTAACCCTGTCACAGAATAGCAAATCAATGAGATTGAGACTAGAGATGTGATTAAACAGAAGAAAACACCAAATATATTAAGAAATATCATCAGTTAATAATCATCAAAGAAGGAAGCACAGAAGAGAGTAGTTCCACAGCAATTAACAAGCAGATCATCAGAGGAGAAAAAAAAAAGTAGCTTAGTCAAAACTACTGAAAGAACCTGAAAAAAATAAAGCAAGAATAAAAACAGAATTTAAGTAAAATAGGAGGCTCTAAAGGAAAGAATTGGAAACAGAATAAATAGCTTAAGCTAGAAGGTAGAAAACATGGCCCAAGTAGTGGACTCCCTGAAAACCAGAATAGACCATTTTGTTGTTCAGTTGTATCTCACTCTTTGTGGCTCCATTTGGGATTTTCTTGGCAAAGATACTAGAGTGGTTTGCCATTTCCTTCTCCAGCTCATTTTACAAATGAGGAAACTGAGGCAAACAGGATTAAGTGCCTTGCCCAGGGTTATACAGGTAGTGTCAGAGGACACATTTGAACTCAGGACTCCAAGCCTAGCACTCTATCCACTGTGCCACCTAGTTATCCAAGAATAGACCATATAAAGACCATAACAATAGACAATGGTTCCATGAAATAAATATTAGAACAACATTGAAAGGCTAAAAAATGAAATATCTGTTCTCAAAACTAACTGACCCCAAAATATGTGAAGAATGAATACATTAAGAATCGTAAGACTACATGAAAACCATAACCCTCCCCCACTCACACCCCAAAAAAACCCATGCCTTATTTCAAGAAATCATAAATGAAAACTCACCAAATTTATGAGAACAGGAGAATAAAGTGAAAATAGGAAGATTACACTAATTGATTCCTGGAAAAACTCTAAAATGAAAACTCCCAAAAATATCACAGGTCAAATCCTGAGCTCCTGGTGAAGGAAAAAAAAAATTTTTAATAAAAAACGTGTGCAAGCAGCCAAAAAGAAAGAGTTCAAACACCAAAAGAACCAAGTTAGTATCACGCAAGACAAAGCAGGAAAAAAATTGGAATACAATATTCCAAAAGGCAAAAGATAAAGGCTTATAGCCAAGAATAATTTACCCTGCAGGGATAAATCTAGCAAGAGAAATGTTAGAGAGTAGATTTTTAATGAAACAGAGGACTTTCAAGTATTCCAGTTGGAAAGACCAGAGGTGAGTAGAATCAAGGAGGGAAAGAGTGACAAACACAACCAACCTCAACTTGGGGGCGAGGAGTTGACGGGGAGAATCTTAAAAGTAGGGTTATAAGAAAAGACAAAAGACTTAGCAATCTGGAAAAGGGAAGGGAGGAGGGGCAGTGGAATAGAAGCAGAGAGCTTCAATTACACATCACTAGTGTGGATCTCAATTTTCCTCTTCTACCACCTTCTTTGCAAAGAGCAGAATATGAGGAAAGCACTGGAAGAGAGAGGATAAGATGAAAGAAAATACACAATTAGCAATCATAACTGTAAAAGTGAATTGAATGAACTCACCCATAAAATGGAAGTAGATAGAATGGTTTAGAAAATCCAACAATATGTTATTTATGAAGAATAGATTTGAAATATATTCACACGGTTAAAATGAGGGGCTAGGAAAAAATGTATCATGCTTTAGGTGAACTCACAAAAGTTGGGGTAGAAATCACGATGTCCGGGCAACAGTAAAAATAGACATGATTTAAAGAGATAAAGAAATTACATTATTCTTAAAAGCACCATAGACAATGAAATTACGCCAGTACTTACTGTGTATGCATACTCTCTTGAACATTTACTCATTTCCCATGACCTGCTCTTTCACCCCACCTCCCCTACAAAGATGGTCATAACCTTGATTAGCCATCACCACAAGTATTCTACTTTCTGTTCATGAACTCTGAAATTCCCTTACCTAATCAGAATCTATTGTCCTTCTATCTCTCCCTCTGCCTTACATCCCCAACCTTTTCTTCAACCTCACCATAATCTCCAATCCTTCCATCCCTCAGTTCTTTCTTAGTTCATTATTCATGTATTTCCTACACTCTCCCCATTCCTCATCTTGACCCCTTAATGAACCAGTCCTCTATACTCTCTTCTTCTTTCAAGTCCCTAGCCCCCTTATCTGATTGAAGATCTTGCCCTGCCAAGCCTCAATCTGCCAAGCCTACCATCCTCTGCCTTCACTTCTACTCATATGCTGCTGAACAAAGCTGGAGAAAATTATGAAAACTGGGTCCACCACAAATTTATGTTACATGATTTTAACTGGGTCCTTACTGTGCCAAGACAATCTTTTTATACCCTCCCAATCAATTCACTATCCTCCTCACCACAATGTAATTTCCAAACTTTTTATGCCTCCTCAAATTTCCTTCCCATTTCTCCTCCTCTCCCAATCTTCTCAGATGAGGACCTTCCATTATGAAATATCTTGCAAATTGACCAAAAGCAGAGAAAATACAAAAATTAAAATTTATTATAACTTCAATTAATATATGAAAAAAGCATTTATTAAGTGCTTATTCTGTTCCATATACTGTGTGTTAAATTCAGGGGATACAAATAGAAAAATTGAATCAGTCTTTATTCTCAAGGATCTGACCTGGGGAAGGGGAGAAGCCCGGAGTGGGCCAAAGGAGAGACAGCACATAAAAGAAAGTTCACCAAGAAGGCAGATGACAATTTCCAGGGGTTCTTAAGTCACATTAGCACATCAAATGACAATATTATAGGTTTGGATGGCATAGAGGTAGGGCAATTGGTAAGGCCTCATTGTTCTCCAGCTCACCAGAAGGAATAAAGATGGTGACTCCCATTACATTTGAAGCCTTGTGAGCAGATGAGCAACCTGGATTTGTTTCAAGGATAAATTTTTTCTTAGATAGGAATTTTAAAATGAGCTTAATTATAATAATTTTCCTTATGAAATAATAATAATAATATCTAGCATTTAAATAGTGCTTTACAAAATACTCTACAAACGTTATTTCATTTGTTAAGTATTCAGGAATTACATTTGCATTCTTTCTTACCTATCTCATAAAGCTAAGGGAAAGATTTTTTATTTCATCATCGCTGCATAGATTGGGAAATTTCTAATGTGAAACCTCCTTCTAACAAGGAAAATCATGATCACAAACATTTTAATCTATGATAAATGCTAGGAAAGTGCCTAGGGAATAAAGAGGCTAGCCCATGAGGAGTCTTTTCTCCTTAGATTTGGCAGATGTACTGTTACCATATAGCTCATCACACAGTTCTAACCCAACACACCGTTCTGACTAGATTGAGATGATGGAAGCTATATGTACATGATTCTTTATCATATCTTTGCTGAAGTATCCTTCCCATGCTATTAATAAGTACACTTATTTTTTTGTTAAATGCCGGATGATCTATGAGTATCTTATTTCATTTTAGTTCCACTTAATTACTGGCTTGAATCAGACCTGGCTATCCCTACTCAGTAAATCTCAGTGGCTCTCAATTTTCTCAGTGACCAAAAATAAACTCTTTTATTTGATATTTAAAACCTTTCATTCCTCTCCAGCCTATATTCCTGACTCTTCAGATCCTCTCTGCCATGCTACAGAAACCTCTTTAACTTGGAACTTTCTCTCCACCTGTGGATATCTTATTAGAGGTGTTCTTCCCCTCTGATTGGCTGGTGCCTTCCAGAACTTCCATTTTTAGGAGGCAACCCAAACCAATGATGTCTTCATTCTTCTCTCAGGTATACTGGGGACGCAGCAGACTTTCTTTAACATGCCTGGGTACTTTCATATCTTCACACTCCTCTTCCTTTTCCAGTTTCCTTTTATGTGTTGTCTTCCCCCATTGGAACGTAAATTCCTTGAGGGCAGAGACTATCTTTCTTACTTATTATATTTGTGTTCCCAGTGCTTAGCACATTGTCTGACATGTAGTAAATATTTAATAAATACTTGTTGACTAAACTTCAAAACTACACCTCTTCCTACATTTTTGGTTTTCTTAAGGGGATTTATTCTGTGAAGTTCAGATTCAGTCAAAGGGCGGCACTCAAGGGCCTAGAGAGCCACATGTGGCCTCTAGGCTGCAGGTTCTCCTCCCCTGTCTTAGATAAAATACTCCTTCCAACTACTCTACAATCTAGTCATATCGCTCTACTCTGTTCTTCACATCCAATGCTCCGTTTTCCATATTGGTACTTTGCACCACTTATCACCCATCAGGCTGGTGAGTTTGCACAGCCCTCCCTCATTTAAATCCAATTCACTTGCATGTCATGGCATCACCTCCCCAATGTTATCATGGTACACAAAGGACCAACAACAACCCCCATGACTTGAATGATGTCCCAAGGACTTTTCTGCCTCTCCTCAGATGCCTTTCTCAACTTCTTCCTCAGAGCAGGCCTATAGAAATTTATTTAAAAAACACAGAAGACACAGACGCACATTTGACCTTGGGTAGATGCCTTTAAGAAAGCAGCTCCCCTTTTCAAGGCTTGAAGAAGGCTTATAAACCCCTTGGGTACATTGATAAACTTCTATTCATATTGGCCTTGTGGGTGAGATAATCTATCACTCTAGAAAAAAGACTGTCTGTTTTAATATCGAAGTAGCAAGGACAATGGTTTTTAAAGTACAAGGACAATCAAGCAGTTGGTGATTCTATATTAGATAGAGGGCAGTTTTTAAGATGGAGTTACTCGTGTCAAAAGAGCTTTTACAAAGGGACATTTACTAAGAAGATATAGGAAGGATCTAAGTATGACATCTTAAACCAGCAGCATGCTCTTCCCTCTATGCAGGTACCTACTCAGTCCCTTTGGAGAGTGGACTAAAACTTAAGTGGTTACTACAAAACAATTCTCCACTCCCCTAGAAATACCTCCTAGCTCTGGGGTCGTTTTTACCCTTTGCAAGTGTCCCCACCAAGTTCACTTCTGGGTATGACACTGCAGCAGGATAAGTTTCTCCCTTGCTTATAAAACATAGTGTCTCAACTTCTGTATCCATTAACTGCTAAACTGAGGCAAGTATGTCACCCTCCAAGGCTAGCTCCTCAATTAGCTAGACTCAGCTACCACAGTTAGTAATTCTGATGAGGTAGGGGAGATAGAAGGGAGATGTTATGGCTCTTCCAACCTTTCAAATGTCACAATGCCATATCCTGGTACATTCTGTCACTAGTGCTCATTTACCTAAGACCAGAAAAGAATAAACACAACAAAGAGAGAAGAAACAGAAGTAGCCATGTGTTTAAGGACACATGGTAGAGGTGTGGAGATAAGGCAGCTGATAGCAGGTTAGGGCTACTTCTTCAGCTGTTACCCCTTTCCCCACTTGAGGATTAAAGCAGAACACCAGCAGGGAGGAGAGAAAGTGTTTGTCCAATTGAGTTTTTTGTATGTACGCTGAATTCCTGCTCAGTAGCTAATTCAAAGACTTTTTGTCACCAAGTATTAAGCCAACAGAAAACAGATGATAATTGCACATACTCTGAAGAGGAGAGGGAAAGGGTTTCTCCAGCTCACATTTATAAAAGCAGGCTCAGCGAGCTTTCACATGGAGGTTGCATATATACTAAGGATTAGCTATCATTGGTCAGTCTCTTCTCATTACAAAAGCAACGACTGTTTTCTAATTGCTTCAATTATAATCAATTTCCCCTTTGCTTTTTGTAAAGAGGAGCTAAATTTGGCTTTGAGGGGAGGATGGAGAAAAAGGATCCTGAAATCAGGTCCTCTGAGCCTGTTCCCACTCAGCCTATGAATTCACGTGCTGTATTCCTTTAGAGGACTCGATAACTTACTTACATTAACATTCTTGAGCAGTGGGGATTACAAACCTTGGTATATATAACAATTAGGTAATGGTTGATTTCTACAGGAAAATTATCTCATCTCAGTTTTCCATCACTGTGATTTTGAAGATACGAAATGACACTGAAACTTATCATAAGCACTTAATAAGTTAGCAAAATAGTTTAATGCCTCTGCAGCTATAAGAACTGCAATATTTTTATCTCATTCTTAGTAAAATAAGTATCCAATAATTATCCAGTAGATATCCAAAGATCAAACAATAATCCCAAAATCAGTATCCAAATCCCTTAACCAATTACTGATAATCCAAAATTGATCATCTATTTCGAATATCTAATAACCAATAATCTTCCCCTTTAATTCAATAATGCATGTGAGCAAATGAGTTGTTTGAGTTTCCCAGACATTCTTCTGGAATCCCTAAGGAGTATTTTGATGTTGCAAGTGCTAGAAGAGCCAAAATAGTGAAAATTTGTTTCAAACTTCACCATACATAGGGTTCCTTATTTCTATTTTTCACATTCTTTGTATTAATAACAGTGGTATAGTTGCTATAGATTTCCTTCCTTGTTGAGAGGAGATGACAGTGAAAAATTGTTATTAAGATTTAAATTTTAAGGAGCTCAACAAGGCAGTACTAGTATTCCACGAACAAGAGAGAAACTAATGATTTCAAATAGAACCAAATTACATTAAAGTATGAAATAAGGCAAGATCTTAAATCCCTTCTAATAGCCTAATAATGTAAGGTTACCTTTTTCTATTCCTTGTGAAATCTTGGACACCTTCAGGTTAGTAAGGAATGTAAGTAAATTGTCATTTGCTAATAAAGGCAATTACTTTGTATATCATTGTACTGTAAAACTCATTCTAATATGACCAAATAGATAGTTAACATAAATTGAGTTTTTCTCTATCTTTAGAGACAATATAAGCATACAATAATCACACAATATTCAAAATAGAAGAATAATTTACAACTGGAGGTTTTGATAATGTTTATTACATAACTAAGTTTCATGACATGTATCTACTTAATTGCAAAGGACCACTTATTTCTGAAGTTACTCTCATGTTGAGATAACAGACTGAAGTTCACACTTTGATAGCCCAGTCATATGTCATTAGAGTTTAACATATTTTCCACATCACAATTTACTCCATAAATTTCAAACCCTAAATGATCTAAACAATAAATATAATCTAATGGTCATATAATTAATGTTTTATGTTTCTGAAGAAGAAGGTCTGTCATGGTTAAGTAGAACTCAATAATGTAAATAAAACTAGAGTAAAGATTTACTGACTGAACTTTATTACATAGTGTATGAATTAGTGGACCACATCAAACGAAATAGCTTCTCACCATTGTCCACAGTCATGCAAAATTTCAAAAATGTAATGTTAATAAATAACATCAATTAATATATAAAATCAGTAGTATAAATTAGATGTTAAAATATTGACACCTTGAAAAGGATATAAACCTGTGATGACTATAACATTGATCTGAAGCTTTAAACCAGCTTTCTAATTGCTATGGTCTATATTCTCATATAAAAATTTACAAAAACTTTCTATTTTTCTCAAATTCTTACCAGCATAGAGGGAAAAAAGTGGTTCAACATCAAAATGAAAACTTTTTCAAACCTGAAACATGTTTCATTTATGTAACAAAAATGTTAAAGCAAAGCAAAACAGAGTGATTGATAAGGTAGACTCTTAATAGATCAAGAAATTAAATAAAAAACACTCATTCTTTCTATGACCCAGCCCATTCAGGACGATTATAAACATTCGAGCCTTTACCACACCCAGTGTAATACTCCTTAGTAACCCCACCATGAAATTCAATCTATAAATTAATTAAATACTGTAAAACTGATTACAACTCCTTAATTGCTTGGCCTAATTTTCCCTTCTCACAGAATAGTTGTTATCATATGCTACATATTTTGGAATGAGAGAGAAATTTTCCCTGTTTGATTATTTCACTCAAAGTGACCAGCTCAAAACCAAATGAGATTACGTAACTGCTCAGGATGGAGCTTATTTTATTCTAAAAACTATTGCTCTTTCCAAAATTCACTGAACTGATTACATCACACAAAATGTACTTTTAAAGACACCAAGATAAAGTTTGGGTTTTCTTTTCTCTTACAAAATACTGCTTGCCTTGGATTTAACTATTTCTAGAGACTTTCTCTGTCTCTGTGTCTTTCTGTTTGTCTCTCTCACACGCACAAATACACACACATACATTCATATACACATACATACCTACACACATATATCATACACATTAATATGAGAAAACAGACATCTCTCATCTCTAAATTGCAGTTTTAGTTTACTCAGAGGTTAGTATGACTTGCCCAAGAAATCCATTTTATACACTCTCACTAACACAGGAGAGCATATACATAGAGTACAATGGTGATTGGGCACATCTGTAAGGAACACAAAAGGACCAAACTTATTTACTATTCTAGATCCAGGAAGTGCTTTCTTTCCTGTGACTTCCTCACAATGCTCCATTCTAAGTGCAGTGTCTCTGCCGGACATTCAGCTAGTCCCCTTGGGATTGCTCTTCCCCTGCAGGTGGGTTCTCAATTACCAGGGATAGCTTCACGGGTGTCCTAGAGTGAAAACAGACTCCACAGAGTCCATTGTTAATTTTCAGCATTTGCTCCTTGGAAACTGGTAAATGCTACAAATCAGGATTTGGTTTGTTATTTTGTTTACTGTGTAGAATTAAGAGAGTGATGAAGAAAATGTTGATAAAGAAGATTAAGCTTAGAAGTGGGTTGTGTGTACTTTTTTTTCCTCGAGAGCATATAGTTAAACATTTACCAACACAAACCTGGACTGAGTCCATATCTAGTGCCCATCTCTGATCCTCTTCCTTATAACTGCTTCCTTTCTCAAGTCACTGCCTCTTTGTATCTATGTCTGGGGGAAGCAGGAGAGATGTCTCTGCTCCTTCAAATGCTCTTTAACTCTCCAGCTACTGAACAGGGTGTCTCCTTCTGTGTAAATGTCTTTCATCTCAGAAATTCCACCTCCTCCCTACAGCAATTCTCCACACGCAGCTCTTGCCTGTACTCAACCAAATTGAATTCCTAAACACTCCAGTATTTAACTTTTTAAAAAAAAAGTAATATTTTATTTTCCCCCAATTACATGTAAAATAATTTATAACATTCATTGTTGTTGTTGTTGTTTTTAAATTTTGAGTTCCAAATTCTATCCCTTCCTCCCTTCTCTCTGCTCTCTGAGACAGTTAATAATGTGATATAGATTACACATATGCAATAATGTAAAACATTTCCATATTAAGGACTTAACAAAAGCACTTCAAGGGTAGGTATTAACCATTTGTTAATACATTAAAACCTCATGATCTATGAGTATATTCTATGATTACATCAACGGAGGGAGTACCTCTCCCTTATAAGGTACTTTCCCCCTCAGTTAAATATTTGTTTTTCCCCCCGTAAATCAATCAGAGTGCTTTTAAGCACATTTGTACATAGTCCCAAACTCTAGACAGCTCTCTAGTGACTTGAAAAGTTGCAAGCATTGTTTTCTTGAGTGACTGACTTCCCCAGTTCCTTGTATTAAAGGCATTTGTGATCACAAAAAATCTGAAAATTAACGTTCTTCCATGAGTATACAGGTCTACCATAACATAACTGGTGGACCTGGGGAATTATGTTCACTTTCAAATGTATGGCCATACAATTTTCTCAAACAGATATCATCTTACAAAATTCTTACAGGTTATTGCCTGGCTTAGTGCTTACAAAAGGTTTCCCCAGTGCAAAGGTAATGAATTAAAGAAAAGGAAAAAAGAAAATAAAACTTCTTCCCTCAGATGGAAAGTGTGGTCCTTAATGATGTCCTAAAAGGGAGAAAGGATCCAGAGTGGTTACCTCTATGTTGGTAATTAGGGTGGGACTTTTTTACTGCTTTCTCTTTTGGAGCATTGTTGTAATCAAGTGCCTTTGATGAGTCTGGCCTTGGTTTCTTTGATTAAATCAGGAGTCTTAGATGATCTGCTTCCATCAAGGGAAAGCCTAGTTCACATAGGTTTGAGCGGCATGGTTGTGACGTCCTTTGACCCTGAACAGGGTATATAAAACTCAGAGGTTAGTGTTTTGCTTAGAGCTCCCACTCACTGGAAGAGCATCATGTGATTTGACCAGACAAGACTCTGGGTTGGTGCCCCCAGCTTTGAAAGCCCAGATGTTGGTGCCTCTCTCTGGTAGTTATATAATTCTTTGGGCAGGCAGCTAGAGGCCTGTCTGTTGATAACTGTGTGTGTTTGCTCTGTTCATATTGTTTCTCTTTGAAATTTCTGTTTGTATTTGCTCTGAAGTTCAGGATGCTGGCTTTTCCCCCAGAACTAAATGAATGATACATGTATATTTGATTAAAGTGAGATTGTTAACCCCTTAAAGGTGCTTTCTTTAGAAAAGCAGATCAAAGGACTTGTGCTAGCAGCCTTACTGTGTGCTGGTGTTGTTGCTCTTATACAGCCACAGCAGCTGCAAGCCACATTGTTGTTACAACCTCATTGCTTTGAGGTAAGAAATCAAATTATGCTGGATGAAAATCCCTACAACACCCAAAGTTCCTCCAGAAATCCTTTAAAAACATAGGGCAATCCAAACTGAAATCCAAATTCATTCTCTAGAACAAGCTAGCTTAAAAAAAATCAAATTGAGGGGGCAGAGCCAAGATGGTGACCAGAAAGCAGGGACTTGCATGAGCTCCCTGCCAAGTCCCTCCAAAAACCTATAAAAAATGGCTCTGAAAAAATTGTAGAAGTTCAGAAACCACAAAATAGCAGAGGGAGGCAAGGCTCCAGCCCAGGACAACCTGGATGGTCGCTGGGTGAGGTCTGTCACTCACGGAGCTGGGAGCAGAGCCCAGCGGAGCCCCACAGAGCCCAGCATGGGCAGCGGCAGGACCAACCAGACCAGGAGCCAGGGGGTACAGGCCCTAGCCGCCTGAATCAGTGAGCTGTGGCAGTTACCAGACTTCTCAACCCACAGACACCAAAGACAACAGAGAAAGTAGGAAAAGCTGCGGAGGACAGAGTGAAAAGAGTTTGCAGTTCAGCCACCTCCCCAGGGGCAGCAGGGGTGGTGCAGCTACAGAACTACAGCTGCAGTTGCTTCTGGCCCCAGGCCCACCTGGTGGGAGGAATTAAGTGGTGGATCAGAGCAGGAGTGCAGAGCCTGCTTGAGATTTGTGTCAGGTCTGGGTTGGTGGTTCTTGGGGAAGGCGGAGCGTTGGTGTGGCAGAGTTAGCTGTATAGAAATAGCTCTGAAAACAACAGCACATCCCCTCAAGCTTGGAACAAAGTACTCTCTACTCTACAAGCAGTCATACCCTGCTGAAAAACTCAAGGGTCAAGTAAGTTGGCTGGGAACATGGCCAGGCAGTGAAAATTCAGTCTCAGACTTTGGAATCTTTCTTTGCTGACAAAGAAGACCAAAACATACAGCCAGAAGAAGTCAACAAAGTCAAAGAGCCTACATCAAAAGCCTCCAAGAAAAATATGAACTGGTCTCAGGCCATGGAAGAGCTCAAAAAGGATTTGGAAAAGCAAGTTAGAGAAGTGGAGGAAAAATTGGGAAGAGAAATGAGAAGGATGTGAGAAAACCATGAAAAACAAGTCAATGGCTTGCTAAAGGAGAACCAAAGAAATACTGAAAAAAATACTGAA
>CM053624.1:167607351-167669791 GCA_028646595.1 Phalanger gymnotis | reverse complement strand
GGTGGGCCTGGGGCCAGAAGCAGCTGCAGCTGAATTTCTAAAGCTGCCCCCGCCTCCGTTGCCTCAGGGGTGGTAGTCGAACCGCAAACTCCGTCCTGTCCCGCAGCTTTTCCCACTAACCTTCTGTGTTGTCTTTGCTGTTTGTGGGTTGTGAGGTCTGGTACATGCCACAGCTCAGTAATTCAGCATGCTAGGGCACTCTCCACTTCACTCCTGGTCTCGTTGATCCACGGTCTGCCACGCCACACTGGGCACTCTGGGCTCTGCTTGGCTCAGCTCCGCTCCCCTCAGCTGGGGGCTGGGAGTTCTGTTCGGGACAGACCTTACCCTGAGACCATCCAGGCTGTCCTGGGCTGGAGCCCTGCTTCCCTCTGCCCCTTTGTGGGTTCTGCAGTTCTAGAATTGGTTCAGAGCCATTTTTTCTTAGGTTTTTGGAGGGACTTGGTGGGGAGCTCACGCCAGTTACTGCTTTCTAGTCGCCATCTTGGCTCCACCCCAGCTCACTCTATTCTTTCTCTATAGTTGTCTATTCCATAGTATGTGTTGATAATATATGGAATAGTTGTATAGATTGCCTATCTAAGTACATATCATAGTCTGGACAATAGTTATTCTTCACCCACTTACTTTTTTCTCTGTGGATAGTTAGGCAAAACTCTTTTCAATGATTGTAGATTTTAGTCAGGAATCTCTTTAATATTCTGTGGCTCAATACAATCAAGAATATACACAAGGTAATTATTTCTCAATTTAATTGCAAACTATATATATATACATATATATATATGAAATATACATATTTTAAAATGAAATTGATTCCCATTAGAAAAGAATTTACATATACCCTTCATTGATTTGTTTCTTGGCAACTAAACTAATTTGATCTACACTTCTGTGTATTTGTACCAAAATGATGTCCAGGTATTATTACAGTATGGAAGGCCATATTGGCAACATGACAGAAGACAGGTTCTTTTAGTTACATTTCCAAGAGGAATTGCAACTCAAAGAAAAGTGTTGAGATGGTGATACAAAAGGTTTCAGACAAATACAACTTCCTCTCAGACAGTAAGAACAAAAAAGGAAACCTAAATGAAGCAAAAGACCAACAAATAAAAAATGAACAGAAACTTTGGAAGGTAATCTTCCCTCCCTCCAAAAAGACAAAACAATAAGTGATCATAGTGTCAGTCTGAGTAATGGGTTACTTTTAACCTGGTTTAGCTTGTAACCTCATTTGGAACTATGAGATTACAGGGAAAAGGAAGAGCAAGGAGTCCAGCAGCTCAGTTTCCATTCCATTTGAGAATGAAGGGAAAAGTCAAGGTCCCAGAGATAATTTGCAATTGATTCAGCTTTTGCCCTACACTGTGGCAAAGGGAAAGGGTAGGGATGCCAGATCTTAAAAAAAAATTTAGAGGCTGTTACTGACAAATATTCTTTTTATATCACCTTCATTTCCAAAAATGTATATTTATACCTCTATACCCTGATATATCCCCTTGTATGCAAGAGAGAGAGAGAGAGAGAGAGTTTAGCAAATATCAACTCATCATTCATCCATCAACTAAATCTGGAAGTGTGTACAGTATTACATCATGTTGCATAGTCCCCCACCTCTGCAAAGAAGGGAAGGAGGTACATTTTCTCTTCTTTGGGGTCAAGTTTGAACATATAATTACATAATGTACAATTTCTTTTATTGTTTGTTTTTGTTTTTTCCAACTTCATGTTATAATCATTGTATATATTGTTTTCCTTTTTATGTTTACTTCACTTTGCATTAATCAAATCTTTTCATGCTTCTCAGAATTCTTCATATTCATCATTTCTTATGGTGCAATAAAATTCCATTATATTCATGTAATACAATTTAGTCATTCCCAAATTGATGGGCATCTGCTTTGTTTTAGTTTTGTTTTGTTTTTGCTACAACCGAAAAGTGCCACTATGGTGAATATGGGATCTATCTTTCTATATTTAACATCCTTGGTGAGTATGCCTCCTGTAAAATCCCTGGGTAAGGACATTTTAGTTACTCTCTTAGCATAATTCCAAATTACTTCCCAGAATGTTTAGGCCAATTACCCACTCCTCCACCAGAGTATTAGTAGTCCTGTTTTCTATAATCCCATAATTCCCATGGGAACATTAATTGTTCCCATCTCTTGCTATCTTTGCCAGTTTTCTTAGTTTGAAGTAAAACCTCAGGGTTGTTTTGATTGTCATATCTCTTATTATTAGTGATTTAGTACAATCTTTCATGTGGTTGTATAAGTTAGATATGCCTACATGTACTCTGTGTGTCTACATGGGTTATTTAAAAATATAGACACGTGTCTTGGGAGACATTGTTAGAGATGATCTGAGATATGGTCCATGTCTTTGGAGAGGAGAGATGTAAATGGCGATACCTATATCCTCAACAGACTAGCTAAAGAAGGAGAGACAGGAAGATCCCAGGAGCTAGGCCTTCTTTCCTCCAGTCTTTGAGACAAGGACAGAACTAGAATTATGTCTGTCTGCTACCTGTCGCTGGCCCCCACCTCCTCTTTGCTAATCTAAAAGATAACAGGTTCAGAACAAAAAATCAATTATCTGATTTTCTTCATGGAATTGGAGCCCCTTAGCCTATATTTTCCAGCTTATCTCCTTCTCACCAAATACTAGTTATACAAAAGACTATCAAATAGTGAGTAAGACTATTTCCAAGCAAAACAGTAAAAAGAAGTTTGGGAAATTATACATATTAAAAGAGGTAAAAAATATGTATATATTTTTATATGTGTACATAGGTATATATTCATACATGCATATACACACATATATACACACATGGTTACATATATATTATATATGTATATATAGATATATATATATAGATATATATGTATATATATAGATATATATATATTTCCCAATCCCCAGTCTCACTGAAGGAGAAGTCCTCTCTCCATAGTCTCTAGGGAGGCAAGCTGGAAATCAGTTACATATTGAGAAGCCAGCTTCACCTCCATGTCAGCAGTTTCTCTCTCCATATGTGCCTCTAAAGAATGTTTCTGGCACCAACTTAATAAGTCCCGTATGTGGGTCTGCAGCATTACATTCAGTCTCTTGGCCAATTAAGAGCAATGTCTCCCTCCACATATGCAATAGCCTGCAAAAGATCTCAGGTTTGGGTTAAAACCAAGTTATAGTTCATAGGTTGAGAATTTTTGAGAATTATTCATTCATATCCTTTAGAGACTTACACTTTGGGGGATACCAGATAACTTTCCTAGTTTGGCTCTCAATCCATCCAGAACTATGAAGGGGAAAGGTCCAGTGGCTACTTTTGTCCCACTCTACTTTTTCCCAGATTGGTTTTCCATTTGTTTTTCATCTTTGCTTAGCCCCTTTGAAAAAGATGACTATATTAGGGCACAAAAAACAAACAAATGTTAGTGCAAAAATTAAACACATCTTTTAGAGAATATAATGAAATAAAGCTGTCAGTAAAAATTTTTAAGAAAATATACCATCTTATTTTTAAGGTCTCAAAATATGCATATTATTTTTAAAATTACCTTCATTTTCATATATGTGTGCATATATATTATAAATATATATGTATTTATGTCCCTTCTCCTCCTCTTAGAGAGCTATCTCCTATAACAATGAATGAGATTTTTTCTAAAAGCGGTTCAGCAAAACTAATAAACACTGCAATCGAAACCAAGAGAACATGCAATGTTCTGTATCAATAATACTACACCTCAGCAGAGAAGGTGGGGAAGTGCATTTTTTTCTAATCTTCAGGTCTTAGCTTGATCATTATAATTATATAGTGTTCAGGTTTTTTAATTCTTCCCATTTACATTGTTTTGGTCGTTGAAAAGACACTAGCTTAAATGAAAGCTACATAATGTGATCTTTAAAAATCAGGAGATCAAAGAACAAGTCATAAAAACAATATATAATTGTAACAGTTAAATGACAACAATGAGACAACATGCCAAAAGTTATGAGAAGAAATCCAAGAAGTCCTTATGGGAAATTTTTTACTTCTAAACAATTACATCAACAAAAGAGTGAAAGAAGAGTTCTAGGACTTGAGCACCAACTTGAAAAATGATATACAATAAATTATTAACTAAGTACAAAAATAGAAATCCTGAAAATCAAAAGAAACAAAATTAAATACAAATCACAATCAAGATTATAAGTAGAACTACGAGCTATTTTTGAAAATAAAATCGATAAACCATGAGAGAAACAGAGACAGAGAGACAAAGAAAAAGAGGAAAGCCATATTATCAAAATGATAAAGAAAAAGTGAGAATTCAGAATTAATGAAGAAGAAATTATAAACAATGTAATGAAAGGAAAATGGCATTTATTATTTATTGAAACATTTTCTTTCATGAAGAAAGATAGTAATACCTCAAGAACCTTGAGTTGTAAAGTGAGGCAAATTACTGGGATGAAACTGAAGCACGGAGAATTTAAGTTCAATGGAATTTTCTAACAGTAGAGGTTGTTAAACACTTGAATGATTTCTCATGAGAAGATGATGAGTGTCATTTAGAAATATATTTTTTTTATTTATCAGAAGTGGTTTGGCCATAGGTGCAATCTTAGCTATGGCAGAAGAGTATGTTGGCTAGCTTCCCAAATTCATTTCCAATTTCAGGATTCTATGAACCATAGCAACAGTGAAAGACTGGTCTGATGGAAAGATCATTTTCTCTCTAGGTCACTAACCCACTGTGTGACCATGGACAAATCACTTTACCTCCCTGGGCCTCAGTTTACTCATCTGCAAAAAATATAGGGGAGAATAGAAGATACTCTGATCCTTACTACTCTAATAAGACACAAATAGTTATGGGGCAGCTAGATGGCGCAGTGAGTAGAGCACCTGCCCTGGAGTCAGGAGGACCTGAGTTCATATACGACCTCAGACACTTGACACACATAATAGCTGTGTGACCTTGGGCAAGTCACTTAACCGTAATTGCCCTGCCGAAAAAAAAGACACAAATAGTTATAAATGAAATAACATACAAGAGATATATAAACTTTAAAGAGATATATAAATGCTACGTATTAAAAACAATGATTACAACAGTAATAATGATAATAACCAAGTTGTTCTTTTCTTCCTTCTGGTTCCTTCCTTCTTATCAGTTGACTAACTGAATAAAAACCTCTATTTTCCAGCTAATATACAACATAATTTTCCAATAAATACTGTAAGTTATATGTATCTTTATAAGTGTGTGTGTATATATGTAATACACGCATATACACATGTATATATGCATATATGTGTATGTATATAAGTACATATGCATATATGGGTATGTATACATACACATAGATATCCTAACATTGCCTCAAAAAAGCATTGGTGTTGGCCTTTTACCTAATACTGCTATATTAATCTAACCTGCTATGTGATTAGAAGTCATATTATAGTACTTCATTGGCTAAATACAATATTGAGATGAATTTGTTGCCTTTTCATTGTTTATTCACATTCAGAATTGGATAGTTAATTTCATTTCTGCACAGCATTAAAAAATCATTATTATTTCTAAGCTCAAAGTCGCATCCATCCACATAGAGTCTTGCAAGGTTCTTATTCTAGGATACACAGTATACAAATGGGCAGAATATAGTTCATAGCAATAAGATCAAAAGGTCTTGATTAAAATAAGAATGATTACCTACTTTACGGTGAACACAAATCCTTGCAACTGTTGGATTTTTTTTAAATGTTGCATCAAATGAGTTGCTGGGGTTTATTAGTAACATCTAGCTAATGAGAATTACACATGAAAGCCTTAGGAAAAATCCAGTGTGGTGGCAGGGGGAGGGGGACACCACATTTTCCCTTTCTTTATACAAGTAATGCCATTTTAGAATTTTCAAGTATAAATTCAAGTATAAATAGGCAGTCACATTTAACATTTAACCCTGATGTTTTGCCTTCTTGTGTAAGTACAATGCAAAGACAAACAGAATCCACTCTGTCTCAGATCCCTGAAACCAAGAACAGACTTTTAGATTAGAAAGTCTCTGTATTTTTTCCCCTAAAATACAACAAACTGCACCCCATCTCTCTCCACCAAGACAGGTGGTTGACCAGTTGTGAACCCAGCATGACAGTGTATTTTCTGCATACTATAAGTACTTGTGATAAATGGCTCATATTCAGAAACCTACTTGTCCCCTCAAGACACCTATCACCAAGGATTAGCTGGTGCTTCTCCCTGACATGTCCTGCAACCATGTACAGAATAAACTTTTATTGATTAATCAAGTCAATAACAAGCATTAATTAAATTCCCACTATCTACCAAGCTAAGTCCTGGGAATACAAAAATAAAGTGGAGGGGGAGGCCAAAACAGTCCCTGTCCTCAAGGAGCTCACAATTCAATGGAAGAAACCTGCAAATAACTACATACAGACAAGACACACACAGAGAGAACAAATTTAAATGAGTTTTCTTGCCATGACAATTCTGGCAACAAAAGTGAGATGTCCTAAATACAAAAAAGTGAGAAACTGCTGGCTGCTTCCTTCCCCCATTATCCCTCCCGGTGGCAAATGTAAGGTAAGAGATCTTTTTAATTCTCTATGAGGAAGCTTGGGACAAATGTTGCCCATGGACTCCATGCTTTTTTGAAACTTGGACTCTTGTTTATGTGGTTGGGGTTTTTTTTAAGTATATAAAATCCCTTATTCCTGTTGTACTGTTTCTGTTCTCTGTCTGCCTGACTCAAGTCCTGTTATATTTGTTTTGTGTTGGCAAAAGTTTGGCATCCTATAAGAGAGAATCTATTTTATTACCTTCGTCAACTATTGTGGGAGGGTTGGTATGTTTAAGTATGTGTTTCCAGATTTGGAGAGCTGTTACAGACTATTTCAGGCTTTCCATCAAGAATGGGTTTGTTTGTAGATAATACAGACAAAATAAACAACTATTTATCCTCCTCCTTGTGTATGTCTGGTTTTTTGATCTTCCATCAATTTTTTTTCTTCCCAGCTCAGTTAAATCTTTCTCTGCCCGCAGGGGGTTGAACAACACCCTCCACACTCCCACCCCACCCCCCCACACACATTCCCCTCCCTGCCATCTAGTGATGTATCAGTGAGCTCCTAATGTGTCTTCTGTCCTCAGAGTATGTTTATATGCGTGCATGAGTGTGTTTTTTTAAAGGTTTGACAGCTGTTACAGACTGTACAGAGAATGACTTTGTTGTTCAGCTAATCCCTTCTCTCCTTGTGTTTCTCTAGTTTTCTGATCTTAGGTCAACTTTTTCCCTCTCATCTCTGCTGAGTCTTCCCACCTGCAGTGTGGCTGAACCCTGTCCTTCCCAGCAATGTGACTGTGAGCCAATTATCTATCATTCAGTGTGAATCTATGAAGAGGACGGGTCTTTTAGAGTAAGTTCCAGGAAGGGAACTCCAATATCTATGTGATTTATCAGTCTCTTGAGTTTCAATTCTTATGATGGTACACTTGAGAACAACTACAACAAAACATCTAAATATGAATCTTAATTTGCTTTTGCTGCATGTGTGAGTGAGTGAAATCAAGAATATGTTTCATTTTCTAGATGTGTGAATGATGCTGGGGGAACATTTGTTTTGTTTTATCCATGCCTGTTTATTTATGACGAGTTGAATTGTAGCTTTACTTGAGGAGAAATCTTTTTTTTTTCTTGGCCAGATCAACCAGAGATATAAAAGCTTTGCTTATCTGTGCCTACTTGGATTGATGCAGTTTTGTAAACAAAAATTAATTTCCTGCATTCAATTTTAGAAGGCATGAAAGTTTTTCAGTAAGATTCTAGATTTTTAAAATTAATTTGTTAGCCTTTCTTTTTCATTCTGAACTTGGCCACAAAGAGTGAAAATAATAGAAAAGAAAAGAATTCATAATGAAGGAGGGGAGTTTTTTTTCCTTATTCTTCTGAGATATTATTGCTTTGAAAAATAAGCAAAGATGATACAAAAATTATGCACGTGTTAATACCTGTACAATCAAAAGAGAAAGTAGTCCAAGGCAAATTAAAATAGTTCAAATCAAGTTTAAAACACATTTGCATTATTTAATGGTTTTATGTGTGTGTACAAAACTTTATGATGATTTTACCATGGACTATGATATTTCATAAGAGAAAAACAGAAGATGAATATTTGTACTCAGTATATATAAACACTTGCTTTTTGGCATTCTTTTCTAAAACTTGACCATCACAGCAATAGAAATATAGAATGAATGTTTACGTGCTTACCTTCCATATCATGGCCAAGTATTTACTACTCTATTTTGTTTCTTCAAAATGGGGAGAGTGTTTTTGTTCGAAGTAGAATTTTTTTAGCATTTTAAATTATGTTAAATGTTCTTAAAACAGAAAGCAATAACTTTTAATTCTTTTGTAATGTTTAAATGATTGTTATTAGCAGCAAGCTAACCCTCTTCTCTTTTATTTTTATGAAGTGATGATTTACATATTTTTCCTTTTTAATTGATCTTTCTCTGATGGGACAAATATGTATTTTATTTCTGGAGAAAATTTTCAATGTGTTTTGTGTTCTGAAGAAGGACATACTACAAAGTTTCAGATGAGTTTTAATCAGTTGTATCTGGAAAAAACAACCTTTTTTAAAATTTAAAAATGCAAAATTGCATATGTGTCTTAAAAATGTCAGACTTTATGAATAAAATTGGTCTGTCATTGCTAATATTTTAAAATTAAATATTATAAAATAATGGGGTAGGAGAATTTACAAAAAACGATTAAATCATTTTAATTATTAAAATCATTATTAAAAACTTTTAATTTAGAATCAAATCATAAATAAAAACTCTTACCATTGAAAAGATTACATTGTCAGCCTTTAGAATTTAGCCTCCTTAAAAAATACTTATGTAAGGTGAATATAAACTTGCATACATTGTAGATATCTGTTACTAACATTTATTTGTTCTCCTTTTGCCTAAAAAAAGCTACCTCAATATTTAGAACCTATATATTTAAGGCAACATCATCAGAAAATCTTCAGAGCCCTCAAGCAGTCAAAACATAGACCTTTTCCCTAGCCCTCGAAGCTGTACAATTTATAGTTATAAGTAAATTTTCAAAATAACTTGTTAGAGAAAAAAACAATCTGACAGCCAAAAGTTGTGACAATCAGAGATACTTTTTTGTTTAATAGAAATTCTTGAGCCTCTTAAATTTAGTAATTATGTAATTGATTTTAGGTTTTAAAGACTCAGGTTAATTTAAACTCTAGATAGATTTCGAATGAACAATATCCCTTTATACAAAGAAACTCAATTCTGGTCATTTAGAGAAGCAAACTCAACCACTTGGTGGATAAGAATCCCTGCTGCTGCATGTTGAATTTGTTTTAAAATATGATATTATCTGTTTTATTGTGTCTTTGTTTATTTTGTTAAGTATTTCCCAGTTGCATTTTAATCTGGTTCTGGCTACAATCAGGAATGCTATGGGCCACATATGGCCTATGGGCTGCATGCTTGACATTTCTGATTTGGAGAATAGCTTTAAAAGTGATATAAAGTGGTATTTAGAACATAATTAATTTTGCAGAGATTCATGTGTGGGCATACATGTCTGCATATGTAAGGCATAAGTTAGATGTAGATATAGATATAGATGAAAATGTAGATGTAGATGCAGATGTATATTGATTTGCCTCATACTACTCTGAATCCTACCACTATTGCCTGTTCAAAGGATTGCATTTCTATCATTGTTGTTGCTATGGGGAGGGGAATACTTCCCAGAGTTGTATTTCTTTTTCTCTCTCTTTTCCCTTTCTCTCACCTTTCCCCAAGTCCCATCAACAGCAGTTATGGTTCACCAAGGTTTCCAAAGTATTTAAAACAAAATCCCAGGAACATAATTACTAGATTATGTCTGTCATCTTATTATTTAGAATTGTGTTGAACTGTAATATTAAAAACTATGTTGACCTGAAATTAGTTTAATTTGGGCTATAGGCATGTGAACTCACAATCAAGGTTCTTAACATGGAAAAAACTCTTCAAACCAAGTTGTCCCGTGTGATTAAGCACAATCTATTCAGTAAAACCTAAAAACTTTACATCGATATAATGCACTTACTGAGACATACAGTTGGTAAGTTATGACTGTTTTAAAATTTCTTACATGCTTAATAACCTTGCTTAAACCTTAAATAGGGATAAATTCAGTTTATGTTCAATGTTAGCCTTCAAAAACATCAAGATAGGAAATCTTAAATATTATGGGTAGCCAAATGGCAAAGTGGATATTGAGTGCTGGGCCTGGAATCAGGAAGATGACTTCCTGAGTTCAAATCTGGCCTCAGACACTTAGTAGCTGTGTAACCCTGGGCAAGTCACTTAACCCTGTTTGCCTCAGTTTCCTCATCTGTAAAATGAGCTGGAGAAGGAAATGGCAAACCACTCCAGTATCTTTGCCAAGAAAACCCCAAATGGAGTCACATAGAGTTGAACATGACTGAAATGACTAAACAACAACAAAGATATTGAGATCAGACAATTTAATAGCTATCAAAGTCTTACTTCTACTTGTACATTCTGAAATTGTCCTATTTGTTTTTAAGTAATACTGAATAATTTAATTGTAAATAAATTCTGTAATGAGATACAGCTGAACTCAAATCTCAAAACCGATTGGTATGGCACCCTTTTCATTAGTGGAGATCAATGCCCCAGCCTACATGAGGGGTGGGACAGAGTTGGTGAGAGCCAGAGAGGTGAGACCTCCAGTCTCTTCAGTCTCAATTTGAATCTCTTCAGTTTCTTAGATCTTTAGGATAAAGGCTCTCATACATGGAGACCTGAACCTCTATTCCAAGCCCTTAAGAATACCACATGGAAGACTGATAAAAAAGACATCGACAGGTATCTAGATCAATGCAGTACACTGCACAGCAATGCCTCCAACAGGGCACCCACAGATTCCAGTTTAAAAGACTCTAGAGGCTGACATTGCAATAGAAGGGCAGAGTCAATGTCTTAGTAATCGCAATACAGTCTCTAAGACATCAAGGATATTACACCATATTGGCTAACTTTAATGAATGCCAAACATAAGTTTCTATCACCTCCCTACAAATTTTCACATGTTCATTTGTTGTGTAAAACTTCATATTTTTGTATTATTTTGTGAATATTATTTGATAAGTATTCATTTTGAAATGTTTTATGAATAAACTATTATATGTAATATGAATGCAGGACTGTGATAGTGGAACCAAAGAAAAAGGCAGTTAAAAGTGTTTAAACACTTTTTATTGAATCTGTGAGTACGAGTTGTTTTCCATGTATTATTCTGCATTGTATTATAGCTGTGAAACCCCAGTTTCTTTTATTATTAATGTCAATACTGCAATAACTATACCCTGCTCTAAATTATAAGAAGTGACATTTATTGTGTTAGGTGGCCCTTTTATGACTGCCATTTTGACCAGATCTCAGTTTGAATCCAGGTAAAACTGTTCAATGATATTGAGTCAATGATCCACCACGAAAGGGAAAAGGCCAACAGTGGTCCACGGAGAGTGATATCTCTCACCTCCAGCTGTTAACTATTAGTTGCAAGTGAATTTAGACAGCTGGGAAGATGGAGTGTTTGTCCTTATGAAGATAATGTCGAGATCATCTTGACTCAGCTTCCCCTTTCTGCTATTTCGGTTTTGAATAGGAAAGCCTCCCACCTGTAAGACCATAATAATATTCAATTCTGAATTATAATTTTGGTATTCCAAATTATTTTCTGATATTACCTACAATCAAATGGTGCTAAGAAAATTTTGTTTCAGCTTGCCTTGTGAGAGGGCATCTTGCAATATTCGGACTCAGATCTGGCAGATGTTTATACTGTTAAAGTAATGTCTTACTTCCCCTCTTACAGTAAATCTCTTAGACTAGTCAATGTCTTAGGACATGTTCATTTTCAATATTTCTTGTTAAACTCATAGTGTTGGAAATACAAGAGTGAAACAATGTTTTTGTGAAGTGAACTATTTCCCAGGTGTTATTTAGTATATCCCAGTTATATTTTCAAAGTTTGAGTGATTGCCTTATGCTAAAGAGTATTGATGTAGGGTATGGAGTCCACTAAGGAATATAGAAGGTAAACTTTAATCCATGAACTGACTTAGAAGACCCTTAAGAAGGACTTATACTCATTCCAGGGCACTTTTTCTCTATCCTCCCCTCAAAGCCATGTTTTATCCATGTTCCCCATGAGCAAAGTGGGGTGGAAACAATTGTAATTGAAACAATTAGAAGATATTAATTGCTTTAAATTCCTTTTAAATGCCTTTTGATTATCTTTTTTCTAATGTCAAATGTTCTTTTGAATATATATTTATAAATGTTCCTTGAAAAAAGTAACAATTACTGAAAGACTTTAAAGCAACTTAATCTCTTTTAACTACCAATAGCCACAGAGGCACCCTCTTTACCTTACTAACTGTAAGAGATATTGTGTGATGATGTAGATTCAACAGTATTCTTACTGCCCATTCCATTCTTAGTCTACAAGGGCAATAGAATGACCAAATGTAAATCTTAAAAGAACATAGACCTAATTGGAACTGAGACTGGATTTACGTGATTCGTTGTCGAATGCTTTGACAACATTATGAACCAAAAGGGATGACCTAGCACTGTATGAGACTCTTATGGCACTCCATGCCAATAAACAGATAAGATGGCTAACAGTGGTTAGGTGCTTATGAAATGTACTGTCTGCTCACTTGTCAGGTATCTGAAATTCTGCCTTGATCACCTGGCACCTCTTGTCATAACTTCCAAACAGAAAATGGAGTGAGGAAAGTACCTTTCCCAATGTGAGAATTTGTTTTGTTTAACTGAATATTGCTTTGAGAATTTTCTTTTTCTTTTCCCATAAGCAGGGGAGGGAAGGAGAAAGGGAGAGGGTAGCAGTTGGGTTGCCCAAAGAAAAGTAAGTGGGAAAAGGAAGTCATTGAACCATTTGTTGAAATAAAAAAAGAAGGAAAACCAGAAGGAAACACAGGCAAGCAAGATAACTTTAAAAGTTACATGTAGAATTTATCATGTAGCAAGCTATACATAATAGATTCCTTGTGTATGGTTATAGTTTGTCATTCTCGAAGAGGACCATGACATCAGTAAAATGATGACATGACTTGCAATTAATGAGAGAGGCTATGCAAAGTCACCAGCCTCACTCTCTTCTCCAGAGCCATCTGGGTCTAGTGGCCAGATATGGATCAGGATGACTGGAGATGGGCCTGGATGCAGTGGGAGATCTTAGCCCTTTTAAGCTACTGTTTTTATTTCATGTTTGTTAAGTTTGCAATTAAAAAAGTTTTTTAAGATAATGTAGAAAAGAGCTCTTCAATCTTATTGGAGGAGTCTACCCCAAATCCTGTTATGTATCAACATTGCAGTACACCATAAGAGCATAAGACACAGACCCACACATCACACTGCAAGGAAACCTCTTCTTTGGGATGCCCGATGCCCCTTTCTCCTCTATCCTGTACACTGTATGCACTTCTGTCCTTAGAACAGAATACTTCTGCCTCTTGCCCCGAATCATTGCTTTTCATCAGCACCAAGGAAAAAAGAACCTTTCCTTTTCTTGACATGCTAGTGTCATTTTAGAATAAACTTCTACTTCAAATGTAAACAAAAAAAAAATCACATTCAGCCCTTGTGTTTTACCTTTCTAGACCTCAGTCCTTATGCAAATCTAAACAAAAGACAAACCTTTCTGAGACAAGAATAGACTTTTAGCTTTGAAAGTCTCCTCAGTCTTTCCCTAAAGGGCCAACAAATAGCTCTCCCCACTCCAGCTTACCCCTCACTGGTTGGCCAGTTGTGAACCCGGATACCTATGCGGTTTTTTTTGTGTACTGTAAGTACCTGTAGGAAGTGGCTAATATTCAGAATCTCATTTGATCCTTTGAAACACACTTCTTTATGGATCAATTGATGTTTCTCTCTGTTATGGCATGTAACAATGTGTAAAATAAGCATTCTGAATTTTAAATTTCAGTGAAGTGGGTTTTCTAACCACATTATAATAAAGAGAGTGGGAGACAATAAAAATGAAAAGTATATATGCATTTCTTAATACAATTAAGAAATATGACTAATATTAAGAAGAAAATGCCCACTTATGACGAGAATGTTTTGGGATGTTCTGTTACTAGAGTTCATGTTATGCCATTTCAGTAAACACATTTGTTTTAGGCTAATTATGTCAACTGGATCATTTAAAGTTCAACACCAGTTTTAGAAGTAAGACCCCCATGGAATACTTTCAAACATGATGATTTAACCTATCAATGTGAGTTGGAGACAGTGGTCCAGAAAAGGTCCTACACTAATGAAGCAAGCAAAAATTAAAAAATTAATGATGAGCCAATTCAGAATCTATTAGACCATGGAAAGTTCCTAAAATATTTGTCTTAGAAAGTCAGTACTCAATAAAAGTCCAATTAGAGGTCTGCATTCTCAGTAAAAGATGAATGAAAGCAGATGGACAAAATGGAAATGACATCATTTTACAAGCTGATTTAATATACATATAAATGGCATAGATATAGATGTACATGTAGAATTACCAAAATGTTCCAGGGATACTTACCTTGTAACAATGACGGGTTTATTTTTGTTTTGTTCCCCACACACATGTACACATATTTAAAAAAAAACCCAGTAACAATGAAAAACCCAACAGTGACAAATTTAAATCTCAACTTTTCTGGTGTATAACTGGCACTAGCACAACAAAGCCACAGAGAGAAAATGATTCTTGCCCACCAATCTAAGATATACCAAATTGATAAGAATAAATATATACTTAGACCAAGGACTCCATCTTTTTTATATCATGAATCCATTTGACAGTCTAATGAAGCTTATGAACCTCCTCTCAAAATAATGTTTTAAAATATATTTTTAAATTTTAAAATATATATTTTGAAATGTGTAACATAAATATATAAACATAAGATTACGAAACAAACCTGTTGTATTGAAATAGCTATCGAAATCTAAAAAAAAGTTCATAGACCCCAGGTTAAAACCTTTTACTGTATGTTTTTTGAAAATCAAGTCTAGACAACCCCTCAGCTAGAAAGTCCCTTTGTTGAAGATTTGGTTATTATTACTATGGGAACAGATGGACACAAAGTCATTTCAAGGACCTTTGTATTCAAATACTGGACAAATTTGATACTCATTAGCAATTCACCACACAGTTAAATGGTTTTCTCCTTCCATCTGTAAGCCCAAACCTTGGTGATCTGTAACTGAACCACTTGGGACCACTGTAGAGCAATCACTGCCTATAAATCTTGTAGCTGCTGATACAACTCCAATCATTATTCAATAGTTTTGTATCAAGTTTGAGGGGAACAGTTATAAAGTAAACCAAAATGCTATTTTCATTTTAACTATGTAGTCTGTTTGGAGTCATACAGACAACCCAGAGCTCACAGCAGTGCAGTAAAAAAAACAAAACAAAACAAAACAAAAAACTCTAGTCACATTGGCCAAGGAGATAGAAATGTATATTACTTCACTGGTGCCTTCCTCCTTTCAATATTTCCCTTCTTGCTTTCCTTTTCACACACAGAGATGAGATTCTAAGAGTGCTTTTTCTAAAATAAGGCAAAAGAGAAACATTTTTCTTTTTTTATGCCTTTAAAGGGATGCCCAGGTTTCAATTTTGTCTTCAGCTTACTGTGTGCTGGTTGTGGAAGAAGATTACTGATAAACATTTCTGCTTGGCAAAATTAATATACACTCCATGCACCAGCTGCCAAAGGCCTCTCCTCTTCTTCTGGCTTGTCCCCACCCCCACATTCCCCATCCCCAGCACTGATGGATGGATCAATAGGAAATTGGTGCTTTCTGAGTTTCAGCTCAGCCATAAATTCCCCCAGTCCCTTCCCCTCTGCCTACAGGACATAATTGACACTGACAAGACCACTGAGACAAAGCTTTTATTTTTTTAATCCTTTTTTGAAATGCACCAAAGCTAGGGAAACATTGTCTGCAAACTTGTGGGCAGCAGCACAAAGAGGCATCTGTATCAGTCAAAGAGACCATTCAACTTTGTTCACATTTTTCTGATGATTTGGGAATTTGTACACTGATGCTTGTTTCCACCACAACAGTGAACAGTACTTTTTGAAGACTTTTTTTTTTAGCAATAACCTATTTTATTTTAAATTTTTTTTGCTATTCTAAGCTTGACAAAGCAGCAAGCAACACGAACATTTCTATACATAAAGAACAGAAAAAGCAGATTGCACATGAAATTGCAAATCTCAATTATGTAAAATTTGGTTTTAAAAGATTATACTCAATTTAAACATATGAGTTCCATAATCGTCTTGCTTATCTGTGTTCCCATCTGAATCTCCTTCTGATCTCTTCTGTGCATTAAAAAAATGTTTCATTGATTCTCTTTCCCTTTTTATTTACTTACTTATTTTTGCATTACTATCACTGAGCCCTTCTCCTCACCAAATTCTCTTTCCCTCTTCTTTTCAAATACAAAACTTCCCTGGTACAAAATAAGCACAGTTAAGTAAAACAGATCCACATACCAAAAATATGGATCTCATTCTGCAGTCTATCACCTCTCTGGCAAAGAGATGGGACATGCGTTTCATTATTGGATGACTGAAACTGTGATTGGTCATTGCCCAGCACAAGATCATAGTTCTTAAATATTTCAAAGTTGGTTTTCTTTACAACCTCCCATAGGAAGCTTTCCCCAACTCCTCGTAATTCCAGTACTTTCTTTCTGTTAATTATTTCCAATTTACCCTGTATATAGCTTGCTTTGTATATATGTGTTTGAATGTTGTCTGCCCCATTAGATTGTAAGCTCCTTGAAAGCAGGGACTGTGTTTTGCCTCTTTTTGTATCCCTAGCACTTAGCACATAGTAGGTACTTAATAAATATTTATTGTATTTAATTGAATTAAATTATTGCAAAGATTGTTTTCATAATTCTGCTTACTTTACTCACTCACATATGCTTTTATCAATTTTTGCTCAATTTGTCCCTTTCATCACTTTTTAATGGCACAATAATATTCTGTTATATTCATATACCATAATTTGTCAAGTCATTCCTTCCGTTATATCTGTCCTGTCCCCTTAATTTCCAGTTTTTTCTGCAACAAGAAGTGTTGCTATGAATATTTTTGAACATATTTTTCCTTTTCCTCTTTGATTTCTTTGGAGGTATTTTTCTGGTACTGGTGGTACTGGTACTACAGGGTCAAACATATGTATGGTTTTATGTAGGGGTTCTTAACCTCTTTGTGCTATGGATCTCTTTGACATTCTTGTGAAGCCTTTGGACTCTATCGCAGTATAATACTTTTAAATGCACAAAATGAAATACATAGGATTACCAAGGAAACCAATTGTACTGAAATGTAGTTATCAAAACTTTTTTTAAAAAAGATCTATAGATCCAAGTTAAGAGCTCTTGGGTGTCTTTTGAGATGTAGTGTCAACTTGCTTGAGAAACTAGAAAACAGTGTGACAGAAATTAGTTTTAGACCAACATATAAAATGATAAGCTTCAAATGGCCTAGATATAAAAGCTCACATGATAAACAAATTAGAGGAACAGAGAAAGATATTGCAACACTTTGATAAAGGTCTGGTGTCCAAGATAGATATGGAACTCACTTCTTCTTTGGTTTTCAAAATTTCTATTTTTGTGTTTATGTTTGTTACGTTTTGGTCTGTTGTCTCTCTCCTTTCTTTTTGTTACATGTCCATTTTGACCATAACCTCCTGTAATTCCATCTCCTTCTATGTTTTACTCCTCCTTCCTTCACCTGTTCTTCAAGATCTCCATTTCTTCCACTTCTCCGTACTTTCTCAGATGGTTACCCCTGCTCTCATTTTACTTTCCTCCATCTAATAATTAGCTATTTCAACTCTCCATTGTCCTCTACTCTTGAATCCCCCTTGTTCTTGTAAAACTGTAGCCCTAGGTTACTACCACCATCAGCCTTCCTCTGCTCTTGCCCATGAGTCCCTAAGCAAAGCTAGAGGAAGTCCACAAGTGTACTCAGTAGACACATTACAAATTCATGTCCTCTAATTTCAACAAGTCCCTACCTCACTGCAGCAGGGCAAGCCTTTTATTCCTCCCTACTTCATTCCCCACAGAAGCTATTCCAAATCTTTGCTTCCCTACTCAAGCACCTTGTAAATCTTCTTCCCTATCTCTCAGCTTGCTTCTTTATGGAAAAAGGAGGACATTCACCCTGAGTTCCTGCTTCTCTCATTATCATCATCTTAAACCCCTGAACATTATGTCTTCCCTGATCTTCTCTGTTTCCTACTTGGGCAGGCTCACCTCTCCTTACAAGCAGCCTAGGATCCCCCTTGCCTGGAAGCTCACTGTAAAGGTGATGTCTGCAGTGCAGACACCTGATCAGCTTTAGTCTTACTATAGCTCAGCACTTCTAAACTCAGCCTCCCAGGGAGCAGGGATTCTAGGTCTGCGATAGGTTTGTGCCACCATACCCAGCAAGGCAAGCCTTTTCCAATTTTTTTCCCTCATTCTGTGTTTTTGTCTATGAAGAGCTAGAGAGGGTATATGAGATAAATGAGTTTCTGACTATGAATGTGTTTGGAGATGGAAAATTCTCCTGATACTATATAAGGATTCCCTTGAGACCCATACCTGGTTGCTGCATGTAAATAATATCTTTCTAAAATATGTTTTCTATCATAGAGGCATAGCCAGAAATCTGTCTCAAATGGAGGGAAGGTGTTTATCTTCTGGAGTACTTGCTACAACTTGGGAATTATACTGGGCACAGCCTCCACTTCTTTGGTTATTTTCCTCTCTAATGGGTGTTATCATGCAGTTCAGATGAATATTTCATGATAAAAATCAATATTAAACCTAAAAAATTAAAAACAAAGAGCAAGTAGAAAAAAAAACTAACTATTCTGGTTGGGAAACAGAATGCAAGTTGGCACAATAAACCCAGAAGCTGATTTTTTTAAAAAAAGATACAAAAAATTATTTTTCTTTAGTAAAAAATTTTACATACATCTAGTTTAATATCATCTTAGGTCAAATGGATTCTGCCCTGAAGAAAGGAAAAAGAAAGATTATATCACTACTTCAGACCTTGCTGATAAATTCTCCAAGATTAATTACATTGAAAAGGATTCAACTTGACTAAAAGGATCATAGATTTAGAACTAGAAGAGATCTCCAAAATCATCCAGTCCAAGTTTCCCATGCCCATCTTACAGATGAAGAAACTAAGGCCAGAAAGGATAAGCAACCTGCCCACATGTAAGTGACAGAGCTGAGATTGAAACTTAGGTACTCTAACTTCCAATTTATTATTCCTCTCATTCCAAATTTGGTACTCTTTTCACTGCACAACATTGCTTTGGAAGGAGCATCCCAAAGTCTTTGAACAAATGTAGCATTTCTCCAAAAATCATCAGAACACACTTTTCTTATTGCCTTTCTCTTCTAATATGCTGTGAAAAATTAAGGCAAAGATTCTAAAATGACAGCATCCCATTTCTTTGGCCAAATTAGACCTTTAATCTTTCCCCCATCTACTTTTTAGTTTAGCATTTTGCTCTTAAATTTAAATATTGTGTTCAATGCAGGTCTTGATAAATTTTAAGGAGTCATCCCTTTAACAGCCTGACAGCTTCAACAAATCTCCTCTGAGTTCCATTGTAAGAGTCAATGCTCATAGGCCACAGAGGGGAATTCATATTCATAGGAGACGGTAATCTCATGTGAAAACTTGTCAAATTGATGTTACATCCTCCACAGTTAAACTGTTTACAGAGTTTGCAGTAGCATAGCTGCATTATCGTGTTCATGCCAAGCATATACTATTCCCTTTATCTTAGGAAATCTTGAAGGTGAATGATATAATAAAAATGATCTTGTATGCAAATACTACCAATAAATATGGACTACTTAGCATATGTGCTTTTTCTTTGCCATAAGCAGAATTAGTAATGGAAAAGCTCCTGCCTGCCAAGAACTCTAGAGTAATCCTGTCATGAACTATTAATACAGAGATCTGTGGTGCTTCTTGGCAGCTAACCACCAAACCCACAAAGTTGTGTTTAATTTGCTCTTAGAAGATAGAATTAGTTTTGCTTGCAGAATTGTACCCAGGTGATATCTCAGTACAACACCTCTGGAAGACATCCATTGCTAAGCTTGTGACAAACAGATAACAACCTGGTCCATGGATGGCATCAGCATCAGTGTTCTGTTACAGACAGCCATACCTGAAAGCCGACACAGCAACTCCAATGAATGTGAGTCCTGTGGAGGGATTTGGCTCTATTCTGCAAATGTCGAGCTTTACATTAACAAAAGTGTCCCTAGAAGTCCTATTAATTCGCATTGTAAACAGTTGTATGGCTTTCCCTACAATTAGGCAGATTGCACAGTAGCAATGGGAGTAGTAAGAGCCTATATTTCTCTTCACAGGGGCCAGTGCTTACTAGGAGCGAAGCTGTTTAAAATATGATAACTTCTAAGAAATACCTCCTGTCTTGGGATAATTGAGATTGAAATTTATAACTTGTAAAGGCTTATAACTTTTTGCAGACATTTTGAGGACAGGAAAATAAATTTTACCAAGTTAATAATAAGGATAATAATATTATATGATTGCTTTACATTCATAGAGTACTTGATACTTTTCAGAGTGCTATCACATACATTATATTATTTGGTCCTTACAACAACCCTGAGGGTTTGTAAGAGCACATATTATTATCCCATTTTGATAGATGAAGAAACAGACAAAGATAACCTCTTTATAATTTCATAGCTATTTTTAATTTGATAGAAAATCAAGGGGAATTTTATTTGCATCTAAATCCAAATTCTACATATTTGATAATACAGAATCATCTTGTGCCTAGGCAATGATACTTCTTCCCTTAAAAACATATATTCTTTAATAATAATAACAGGTGACCTTTATACAGTTTTTTAGGTTTTACAGAGTGTTTGACATATATCATTTAACCCTTCAGAATTTCCCTGTGAAATAAGTACTACAGGCAATGGTATGCTAGTGTTTAACAACTGGCTTTCATGGGTGGGGAGGAGGGAAGTCCACAAGACACACTTTTAAGTTTACTATGCAATATTAATATTTTCTTCATAGCTTTCAGAAGTCTGGACAATCAACAAAATAGTAAATCAATTTTGTTTAATTTAATTTAAATTTGTTCAATTTAGTAAATCAAAAAACAAATTTGATTTACAGCGTTTGCCTACTTCTGAAAAGGTAAATATTCACACTGAAAATTTAATAATTGGCCCTGTTTCAAGATGGCTCCAGCACACCTCTGATACAAGTATTAATCCATTTTACAAATGAGGAAACTGAGATATAGAGAAAGCTAACTGACTTACCAATGGCCACAGAGGGAGGATTCAAACCCAGGTCCTGAACTTTTACTACTAATTCAGCCTGCTTTGCCCTTATAGAACGTTGCCCCAACCAACAGTGGACATCTCTGTACTCTTGAATTCTGAGTGGATCACAAATTTGGCAAAACAAATTTAGCCATTCAAAACTGTAGCATAGCTTCCCCCAATACAACCCATAGGACATTAGCCCAGAATACTGTCCCTTTTAACAAATCAGAAAACATCAGTTTTATTTTGCCTCTTGTTCCTTACTTTGTAAGTATGATCCAAATACTCTTACAGTTAAAGGTAGTATCATACCTAGGTGTTTTCTCTGTGACCATGGTAGAAAACCTCTATGGAAAGAGGTGCAACTTTTGTTTCAGCTTATATTCATTAATAATCTTATTCTTGATCATAATGGACAAAGCAAGGTTGCTACTGGACTTAAAACTGATTAGATAGATACAATAACATCGCAAGATGCTTGTCTCTTTCTCCCTTAATCTTTTGTGATATTGACAGAATTCTCATTTGTTATTTAAAACTCCATGTAACCTCACTTGACTCTCTCTTAGAGACCACAGTTACTGTTACGGTTTCTTTAAAAGTCAACCGGAATGGCACAAAAATGGCAACAGTTTTGCAGTTGTTGTGGTTTTTGCTGGCAGTTTGAAGTACAACTGTACTTCTGTTCAACTATATTCTTGCCATCAAGAATTTCTCCTTATTGAGTCAGGTAGAGAGTATGGATGTTAATTTTGATCTGTGAAGAATCTGTAGAAAATATAAAGAGAAAGAAGGTCTTGTTAGAACTGTTTGTAAAGAAAATTCTATAAATAGTCTGTGAGAAGATAGAGGTTTACACCTGGAAGCTGCATGTGGATTGTTTTTTGTGATGTATGAATAGAGGACAATGAAAAAGCATTAATATAACATTTCCTGAAGAGACTAAATAGAATGTTTATCTTATGGAAAAATACAAAGAGGAGTGAACTGAATGCTAAACTTGTGTTTCTAGAAGTGAAGTCATCTGTTGTTAAAGAGATAGTTTGAAGTGATTTAATCTTTCTCATAGATAAAATGTTGTAAATAATTATGTGTGCCTTTATTTTATTATCTATCTCATTAAATAATAAATTATTTTAATAATAAACTTAATAAACTATTTGTTAATAAATAAATGAGTAACTACTATTTAGAAGGAGATTTTTCCAGTTTATTCAATAATTACAACTAATGAACTAGGGTAAGGTTTAAGTCAACTGATTAGTTAATGAAAAGGAATTTGGAATTTCATTGATTAGAAAGGCAACATTAAAATATACCAATGGAATACTCTAGAGCTCAGGACAATGTAATTATGGGAGTGAGTCAAGTGGCAGGCTGAGGTATGATCCACAAGTGAATGTAGATGACTCCATCTACCTCGCTACAATGACATTTTAGAAATTGATATGGTTAAAATAAATGGGTCATTCCCAAAAATTCCTGCAAAATTAATATGTTGTTCTATGTGGGCTGCCCTCCGCCTCACCTTACCCCCTGGCAATATAAACACTCAATTCATACCTATAGGTTAGCTCCTAGGGTAGGGCAGGGGGCATGGCAAGTTCAAAGTACTCTGTGAATCCTCCCTCTCAAAAGCATAATTTATGAACCCCTATTGATGTGCTACCGTTTAACAGTCAAATAGAGGACTCAATTAGTACAGGGTAAAGACATTAGCTGAGATGGTCTAACATAAACAATACTAACAAAAATTCCCCATATAATTCTGTGCAATCTGGCCTCTTACCTCACCAAGCAACTGAAACTTCTCTCTCCAAAGTTACCAACGACTTCTTAACTGTCAAATCTAATAGCTTTTTTATATATTTAAAATATATATTTAGTTATAAATGGTAAATGTTTGATTATTTCATGTAATCACTAAGGATAAAAAAAGACATTAGACAGGTCCCTAACCTTAAGGAATTTCTAATTATTTGAGAAGATAGGACATATTCAAAAAATGTAAAACAATCAATGGCATGTAGTAGGAGCTTAATAAATATGTATTGTTTGAATAAATCCACATAGCTAATGTTCACAAGAAAGAATAACCCATAAATTTTGCTTCTGTTTGCAATTCTTTTCCTAAGCTAATTCTTTTTTTAGTATCATTATTTATTTATTTAATATTTTAGTTTTCAACATTAATTTTCACAAGACTTTGAATTACAAATTTTATCCCCATTTCTACCCTCCACCCCACTCCAAGATGGCATATATTATGGTTGCCCCATTCCCCAGTCAGCCCTCCCTTCTGTCACCCCTCTGCCCCCCTCATTCCCCTTTCCCTTACTTTCTAGTAGGGCAAGATAGATGTTTATGCCCCATTGCCTGTATATCTTATTTCCTAGTTGCATGGAAAACCTCTTTTCTTTTGAACATCTTCTTTTAAAACTTTGAGTTCTAAATTCTCTCTCCTCTTGCCTCCCCACCCACCCTCCCTAAGAAGGCAAGCAATTCAACATAGGCCACATGTGTATCATTATGCAAAATCCTTCCACAATACTCATGTTGTGAAAGACTAACTATATTTAGCTCCTTCTGATCCTATCCCTCTTTATCCAGTTTTCTCCCTTGACCCTGTCCCTTTTCGAAAGTATTTGCTTTTGATTACCTCTTCCCCCTATCAGCCCTCCCTTCTATCATCCCCCCTTTTTTAACTCCTTCCTCCTTCTTTCCTGTGGGGTAAGATACCCAATTGAGTGTGAATGTTATTTCCTCTTCAGGTTAAATCGAATGAGAGCAAAATTCACTCATTTCCCCTCACCTGCCCCCTTTTCCCTCCCAACAGAACTGATTTTTCTTGCCATGTTTATGTGCGATAAATTATTCCATTCTATCTCTCCTTTTCTCCCTCTCTCAATATATTCCTCCCTCAACCCTTAATTTGATTTTATTTTTTAGACATCATCCCTTCATATTCAACTCACCCTGTGCCCTCTGTCTATGTATATATGTATATATATATATACATATATATGTGTACATATATGTATATATATATGTATGTATATGCATATTTCCTTCAGCTACCCTAATACTGAGGTCTCATGAATTATACACATCATCTTTCCATGTAGGAATGTAAACAAAACAGTTCAACTTTAGTAAATCCCTTGTGATTTCTCTTTCTTGTTTACCTTTTCATGCTTCTCTTGATTCTTGTGTTTGAAAGTCAAATTTTCTATTCAACTCTCGTCTTTTCACTGAGAAAGCTTGGAAGTCCTCTATTTTACTGAAAATCCATATTTTGCCTTGGAGCATGATACTCAGTTTTGCTGGGTAGGTGATTCTTGATTTTAATCCTGGCTCCACTCACCTCTGGAATATCATATTCCAAGCCCTTCAGCTCCTTAATATAGAAGCTGCCAGATCTTGTATTATCCTGATTGTGTTTCCACAACACTCAAATTGTTTTTTTCTGTCTACTTGCAGTATTTTCTCCTTGATCTGGGAGCTCTGGAATTTGGTGATAATATTCCTAGGAGTTTTCTTTTTGGGATCTTTTTCAGGAGGCTGTTGGTGGATTCTTTCAATTTCTATTGTACCCTCTTGCTCTAGAATATCAGGGAAGTTCTCCTTGATAATTTCTTGAAAGATGATGTCTAGGCTCTTTTTTTGATCATGGCTTTCAGGTAGTCCAATAATTTTAAAATTATCTCTCCTGGATCTATTTTCCAGGTCAGTGGTTTTTCCAATGAGATATTTCATTGCCTTCTATTTTTTCATTCCTTTGGTTCTGTTTTATAATATCTTGATTTCTCATAAAGTCACTAGCTTCCACTTCTAATCTAATCTAATTTTTAAGGTAGTATTTTCTTCAGTGATCTTTTGGACCTCCTTTTTGGCTAATTCTGCCTTTCAAGGCATTCTTCTCCTCATTGGCTTTTTGGAACTCTTTTGTCATTTGAGTTAGCCTATTTTTAAGGTGTTGTTTTCTTCAGTATTTTTTTGGTTCTCCTTTAGCAAGTCATTGACTTGTTTTTCATAGTTTTCCCACATCACTCTCATTTTTCTAACCAATTTTTCCTCTACTTCTCTAACTTGCTTTTCCAAATCCTTTTTGAGCTCTTCCATGGCCTGAGACCAGTTCATGTTTTTCTTGGAGGCTTTTGATGAAGGCTCTTTGACTTTGTTGACTTCTTCTTGCTGTATGTTTTGGTCTTCTTTGTCCCCAAAGAAAGATTCCAAAGTTTGAGTCTGAATCTGAGTCCATTTTTGCTGCTTGGCCATGTTCCCAGCCAACTACTTGACCCTTAAGTTTTTCGGTGGGGTATGACTGCTTGTAGAGCAGACAGTACTTTGTTCCGAGCTTGAGGGGATGTGCTGTTGTTTTCAGAGCTATTTGTATACAGCAAGCTCTGCCACACCAGCACTCCTCCTTCCCCAAGAGCCCCCAACCTAGACTGGACTTAGATCTTCAGTAGGCTCTTCACTCCTGCTCTGATCAGCCACTTAATTCCTCCCACCAGGTGGGCCTGGGGCCAGAAGCAACAGCAGCTGTAGTTCTGTAGCTGCATCACCTCTGCTGCCCTGGGGGTGGTGGCCAAACCATGAACTCCTTTCACCCTGTCCCCGTAGCTTTTCCAACTAACCTCTTCTGTTGTCTTTGGTGTTTGTGGGTTGAGAAGTCTGGTAACTGCCACAGTTCACTGATTCATGGTGCTAGGGCCTGTTCCACCTGGCTCCTGGTCTGGTTGGTCCCGGCACAGCCCACACTGAGCTCTGCTCCTCTCCGCTCCCAGCTTTGTGAGATAGACCTTACCCAGCAACCATCCAGGCTGTCCTGGGCTGGAGCCCTGCTCCCCTCTGCTATTTCATGGGTTCTGCAGTTCTAGAATTTGTTCAGAGCCATTTTTTATTGTTGTTTGGAGGGTCCTGGGGGTAGAGCCCTAGGCAAGTCCCTGCTTTCCAGCTGCCATCTTGGCTCTGCCCCTAATCCAATAGCTTTTTTCAGTCCTCATCTTTCTTGACCTCTCAATAGTGCCTCAGCTTGACTTCAGTGCCTTTGACATTGCTTATCACTCTATGCTTGACAGCCTCTTCTCTCTAGGTTTTTTGGATATAAGTCTCTCCTGGTTCTCCTCCTACCTATCTGACTGCTCCTTCTCTGTTTCCTTTGATGAATCCTCCTCTAAATGATCCCCTCTAACTGTTGGTGTCCCTCAGGGTTCTGTCTTATGTCCTCTTCCCTTCCCCCCCTATATTATTTCACTTGGTGATCTTATCCACTCCTCTATCATCTCTATGTAGATGATTCTCAGATTTGTCTAGCCCTAACACTTCTCTTGACCTCTAATCTCACATCTTTAACAGCCTATTGGACATCTTGAACTAGATATCTTGTAGATATCTTAAACTCAGCATGTCCAAATTGAACTCATTATCTTTCTCTCCCTTCCACCCTTCCCTCTTCTTCTTAACTTCTCCATTACTGTTAAGAATACGACCATCCTCCCAGGCACTCAAGATTAGAATTTAGGTGACACACTTGACTCATTGGGTTATTTCTCCATAGTTGGCTCTCTTCCAGACTAACAGAGATAATTCTCTTAACTGACAGAGTTCCATCTCAAGTGACTTCAGAATCAGCAAGCTTGCTTGATGAGTGTTCCTTCAGCCAGCCAATGGGTAACATTATTATTCTATTAAATTTGATTGAGGGACATCTTCACACATCCTAAAGTAAAAAAAAAAAAAAAGTGTAAATACTTCCTTAAACCTTGTTTGCAGAAATATTCAATGTCTCTTCAAGAACAAAAGGTGAGGAACAAGAAGGAGCTAATGCAATTTCTGATATTATTATGGAAATAAAAGGTAGATCTTTTCAGAAGACAGAAACCCTACACTATGATCCATAAAGACATCAGAATAATATCGTGCACTTTTAGACACAGTGGAAATATTGCACTTGATGACCTTCAGGTATTTTTTCAAATAAGAACTGGGATTCCCGATTAGAAACAGTAAAACAGAAATCTACATGGATAGGATATATTCACATCCCTGTGCACTAAAGAGCAGCAAATCAGTAGCAATGTTGAGAATTGAATTTAAGAGTTTTAACTTCCAAATTGGCCACAGTTGCAGGGCAGAATACAGGCTTTCAGTTTTCTCATCTATATAATGGGTAAAGTAACTTGCAGGGTTAGTTAAAAGATAAATGAAATCACAGCTGATATGTGTTTTGTCTTCCACAAAAAGAACCACCATCATTAATACAAATATTTCCCCCTGCTAGATAAGTATCTATTGCAATGAATATATGTAACATTGTGAATATGATATATTAATATAGTTTATATTAATATATTTACTATATATATAATTTATATGAATATATTTATTATAAATGTAATTTGAAAACTACTGCATATATTTTCTCATCTCATAGTTCATTGACTATGTGATTTACTGATGTGTCCTATTCTGAAGACTCTAGAAATATAGTTGGAAACAAATTTTAAAAAATCAAGAAAACAAAGGTCATACCTGATTGGCTACTAAGGTTCTGCCTGTAGTGGTTGGCCTTTATGGGTTTTTGCAAAAATGAATAGTGTTGGTTGGTCCAAACAGTGAGTCACAGTTGAAATGAAAACCGAAAAGGGCAGCATTTGAATTGTTGATGTTATCAGCTAATGAACAGAAGGAACTTAAAGCATGCTATAGAATTGCTTAATTGTTAGTGGAAAGAAAGACTGGATAGATTAGGCTGTTTTTTTTTTCTCTCTAAAAGTCAGTATTCATTCAGTTATAATGAATAATGAGTCAACTTAAAGAAGATACTTTAAGCTCAATTAAATCTTCTGTCTGTTTACTAAGCAGGACAGAGACCTTCCTTAGCACATAAGGCCTCCCCCCATGTGAGGCCAAGAAATGGAACTAAACACACAGCCTTCGATATAACTATACATTGTCATGTTACAAATCATCTTGTGGGAGGGAAAGTGAACAATTCAATTATATAGTTTTAAACCTTTTTTACATTTATTTCTCTTTTAGTAGTGAAAAGCCTCTAAAATCACTTGAAAGACAGATATCTTTATTAGACATTAAAATAATTCTCAAGTAACAGTTTTTCACACGAATTTGATCAGAAAAGAAATATAAGGAATTAATTTCTCTATATACAATAGCTACGAATCACTGATCTCAACAGTCTGTGTGGGAAAAATATAGTCCAGGAACATTCATTAGAGAAGAGATCACACTTACCCAATCCAATCAAATTCAATTTAATCCAATAAGCCTTAATAAATTACCAATTTTGTACACTGTGCTAGATGCTAGTGTATACAGAGACAAAATGATAAACAATCTGTGCTCTCAAGGAGCTTACATACTACTGGGGAGATACAAAATATGAACAGATAAATTGTATAAGGGATTGATCAGCAGAACTCTCTGATCAGCTTTATGAGATGACAAAGCATATGTGTTTAGGACTTTGTATCTTGGTATGAGGGTATGGTCATGAGACTCGGTGCTTTTTGGAGGATGGCTTTCACAGATAGGTACTACTGAAGGGTAGGGAATGACCCCAAGGTGAAAGGTTCACACATTTATGATATATGTGTGTATGTAATTTATTGTGAGCCCTTATCGTATTTTGCTACATTGTTTGAAGGCTGTCTATTCTTTTATGAGTTTTGTTGTTGTGGGGTTTGGGTTTTTTATTTTGTTTTGTTTTTGCACTTTTTGTAGGTTCCTATAAAGTCTGTACTGTTCTCTCCTCTCTGTCTCTGGTCTCTCTGTCTCTGTCTCTATCTGTACTATCTTGAGTGACTCCTCTCAAATCATCCATCTTATAAGTATGGAAGCCAACCACTAAGATAAATATCTATACCTTCAAGGAGTATGTGAGTTCCTTGAGAGCAGAGATTGTTCTTATCTGACAGGCTTTGTACCCATATATGTGAAGATTGAAACACAAACAGTATTAGAAATTTTTTTCAGAGTAAATTCTGTTGTTGTTGTTAAGCATTTCAGTCATGTCCAACTCTTTGTGACCCCCATTTAGGGTTTTCTTGGCAAAGACACTGGAATGTTTTGCCAGTTCCTTCTCCAGCGCATTTTACAGACAAAGAAACTGAGGCAAACAAGGTGAAGTGACTTACCTAGGGCCACACAGCTAATAAGTGTCTGAGGTCAGACTTTAACTCAGGAAGATGAGTCTTCCTGACTTCAAGCCTGGCACCACACTGTGCCACTTAGCTACCTGTAAATTCTGAGTAGGGTTATAATGAGTCAAAGTGAGAGAGAGTAGTTTGGGATGGAGGGGAGGAGTTGGTGAGGAGAGAAACCCTTCCAAGATTGCATCTTATCTGTAAAAGCCCAGTTCTGATTACATGATTATTGAGAGAGAGGGAGAGCACAATTAGGAGGTCAAGAAAGTTTTCCCATATATGTGCATTTGTGATAACTTTAGAGAAGAGGCAAACAACTAACCAGTGATACCTAAAACAATTACTGGTATCATTATGCAGTTTCCTACTCTATGTATTTATCTCATTCTTTTCTTTTTTTCCCTAACCCTTCCCTTGCTAGTTTCCTTTTTTATAGTCCTCCAATTCAGTTAACAAGGCTGCAAGCATTTAAGTGCCTACTATGTGCCATTCACTGTGCTAAGCACTAAGGATAAAGAAAGGCAAAAACATAATCCCTGCCTTCACAGTGCTCCCATTTTAATGGAAAAGAAAACATGTAAACAGCTAGGTTTAGATACAAGATACCGTATTTCCTCATGTATAAGACACACCTTAATTTTGGGGCCTGAAATTTGAAAAAAAAATGTATTACATAAAGTTATTGAACTCAAGTTTTATTCATCTGCTCATAGCTTTCAGGCATCCTTTGGGCAAGTCTGGCACATGTACTCATGCTTAGTCTATTCCATTTCATGAACCTGAAGCACCAATTGTGTCCTCCTTTGAAATCAGTAACTTCTTTTTCATCAGCAATTCTTCTTGCCTCATGCTGAACCATCTTTGTGGACACAGGAATTCCAATTGCCCTTTGCTCTTCAATCCATATCTTCAATTCCTTCTCTAAATCAGACCATTTTGCTTACTTGCCTCTCACAGCCTTCTTCTGCCATGGCTTTTTCAGTAGGGTTTCTTCTTCCCTGTTTTCTCAATTGGAGGAGGACCAAACTTTCGTTCAGCAGCAAAATTTCCATTCACTTTTGCAAACTGGATCACTTTTAATTTGAATTCAGCACTGTACGAAAATCTTTTCTGAGCCATTTCTGGGCAGAATGTGGCAAAACATAACCTAATATACCAGTAACAAATGCGAAACAATGAGCACAAAGACAAGAGCAAAAAACCGGGAAATACAAGTAAAAAAAAATCTACAATGATGAGCACAAAAACAAGCATGAAAAAGCGGGAAATGCCAGTAAAAAAATCTACAACCACTGTATGACACACCCATTTTTTAGACCCCAAATTTTTCAGAAAAGGATGTGTCTTATACATGGGAAAATACGGTATGTACAGAGTAGATGGAAGGCACCCTGAGAGGGCATGGCATTTATTAGCAGCTAGGGGGATCAGGAAAGACCTCCTGAAGCAGTTGGAATTTGAGCTGAGTCTTTAATGAAGTCAGAGAAACTAAAAGACGGAACTGAGGAAGTAGAACATTCCAGGCATGAAAGAGAGGGTGTGTAAAGGTACAGTGTATGGAAGAGAGTATTGTATAAAAATATTGGTACTGTAGGAAAAGGGCAGGTTTTGAAGAGCTTTCAATGTCATGAAATGTTTATATTTGATTTTGGATATAATAACGAGTCACTGGAACTCATTCAGCTGTGGGGTGGAAGGGAGGAGAAGGGTAACATGGTCTGACCTATGTTTTAGAAAAATTGCCTTGACAGCTGAATGGAGGATGGATTGGAGTTGGGAGAAACTTGGCCAGAGGAAACTAACTTGTTAATCTGTGAATGGAGAGAGCGGGATATATATGAGACACGGCATGAAGGTAGAAATGACAAGACTGGTAACAAATTGGTTATGTAGGGTGAGTCAGTGATGACATTGAGGTTATGGGCCTGGAAAAACGGTGGTAATCTTGGCAGTAATGGAGAAGTTTGGAAGGTTTTTGGGGAAAGGGTGATAAAGAGCTTTCTTTTGGACATGAGATACCTAAGGGACAACCAGTTGGAGATGGAGTTCAGGAGATAGACTATATAGAGTTGACTATATAGATTTGGAAATCATAAACATAGAGATGATGATTAAACCCATCTTAGTGTGATCAAGTGAGATAGTACAGATAAAAAAGAGAAGAAAGACCAGGATAGAGCCTTGGGGGATGTCCACAGTTAGAGGATTTTGCATGAGTAAATAATCACAAAAGGAGATTGAGAAGGAGCAATCAGGTAGGAGAACCAGAAGGGTACAATGTCATTAAAACCAAGGGAGGAAAGAATTTCAAGGAGGAGGAGGTGATCCACAGGGTTAAATGCTGCAGTGAGATAAAGAAGGGTAAAGACTGAGAGAAGGCCATTAGATTTGTTGATTAAGAGATCATTTGGTAATTTTAGAGAGACCAATTTGAGTTAATGAGTTCAGAAGCCAGACTGCAGAGAGTTAAGAAAGAGAGAAAAATAAATAGAGGCACCTAGGGTAGATGACTCTCTCAAGCCCTGAAAATGAGAAGAGACAGAATGATAGCTAGTGAGGATGGCAGGATTGAATGAAGTTTTTTGTTTGTTTAAGAATGGAGGAGATATAAGTGTATTGTAGGTAGCATGGAAGGAGCCACTAGAAAGACACCAAAGATAAAGGAGAGAGAATGATAGAGAGAGCATATCTGCTAAAGAAATTGGGAGGGGCTGGTATCAAGGGTTCATGTAATAAAAATTGGCTTTAATAAGGAGAAGGGCCATTTCTTTTGAGGCCAGAGAAAATGAGGACTTGGGGTGGGTGTGGTGGTGGAAGAGGAAATATCTCAATGATTTGAGTTGAGGAGAAAAGAGAAAGTTCAAGGTTAATGAGTTCATTTATTTATTCATTCATTTGTTTATTTATTTTGGTGAAGTATGAGGAAAGGTCTCCAGCTTTACATATGGACTCTCTTTTGGAGCTCTTACTTAAGCAGGGATGCATGATCTGCTGATCTTTGTATATAATTCATAAAGAAAAGAATCAGGGGGAGGGAGAGAAGGGAGAAGTAAGAAATGGTGGAGATAAAAGCTAAGGCCTCGAAGACAATAAATTCATGGTTAAGCAAGGAAAAGAACATAGAGAAAGAAAGATGGTTTGTAGAAGGGGTTGGACTAGATGACCGCTGGAGTACCTTCTTTCAAATTCTGTGAATCTTCAAGTATTAAAACATGGAAAGAGAATGGGCATGGTAAGATAGAGCAGAAAAACACATGGTCTAGCTTACATTTGTGGGCACAGCTCCAATTTATCTTCCACACCCCTTCTACATTGTCTTCCTCATTTCTTCTCAATGTATGTATATCCAAGCATTTATATATCTACACCTATGTGTGTACTTCCTCTTGCCTCACATATAACTCCTTCCCTCTTCCTTGAGAAGCGCAGAAACTCATTCAGGAGAATGGGTAGGAGAGAAGACAAAAGACTTCTGTCCAGAGGAGTGATTAATGTTGATGCAGCAAATGGGAAAGTGGAGGCAATTGGGTAAGAGCTGTGCAAAGAGTGAAAATGGATAGCCTTGAGCCCACTGAAAGTGGGGATGGTCAAGGGAGGAGTGGAACAATTTGAGAAGCCCTAGGTAGTTTGAGAAAATATAAAAGACCCAAAAGTGATGTTGTACTTACAAACAAAGCATGGCTTTGATGGCTCCAGATATTTCTTTGATAGTGGAACAAATGCTAGGGATGTGTTTTCATTCTGGAGCACAATGGAAAGCCTGAGATAACTTATAAACCTGTTGATGGCCACCCATTTCTGGCAATTCATTAGAGATGAATCATGAAGCCTAAAAATGTAAATACTCTGAAGACTTGGGCAGGAAACTAAAGGATTCGGAGTAATAGTTGCTGCTTTTATTACTCCTTTCACTGAAAGTTCATAACACTTTTAAAAAGGGGAATAGCTAGCTGTGTAAACCATATTTAAGGACAATATTTGGTTTTCTGGACCATGCCCTGAGATATTGGAATGATTGGCTCTTGGCTGAGGATGGATTGTATCTAATGAGAACTGGGAAGAATGCCAGGAAACTTGTTTATCTTATCAAAGGGATTTTCAACTGAAAATAGAGATGGAGGGAAAAACTGCCCAGATATAGTGTTAAGCCAGATACTCTGGGGAGTAAGAGGAAGGACATAAAAAGAATAGGGCCCATGGGGTAAGTGACAGGAAAAAATAGCTCAGAAAAGGATTCAAACAGTATAGATGGTCTCGAATATCTATCTTCTAAAGGCCAAGTGTGGGTAATAAGTAAGTAAAATGACCTTGAGATTTTTTTGTTCATATCTTTTTTTTCATTGTCATGGCTATAGATGCAATGCAAATCAGCAACTGTACTGTGACTTAGTTAGTGACTTAGTCTTAGTTACCTGAAATACTAAGAGGTTAATTGACTCACCCAGGGTCACACAATCAGTACATGTCACAGACAGGACTTGAAACTAAATCCAAGGACAGCTCTCTAACTACTCTGCCATGTTGATTTTCTCAAATTTTGATGCAAAGGCGTAAATATGGCCTTATATACAGTGCTGAGATTCGTTCGGATGGAACTCATGACCAGTATGGTACTCTTTGTTCCAAAGAAACAGAAAATGTAGGAGTGACAGAGTAGTCCTGGAATATGTTAAGATGATATTCATCTGGCTAGTAAACCATGAACCTGAGAAATAAAACATGATTGAAGGCATTATGGCTGATATAAAACAATAGAAAAACATAAATCTTATGGTCATTGGAATATTTTATGGTCTCCCTGGACAGATGAAGGAAAACTATGATTGGAGTCTTAATATATACCACAATTGGGACAGAGATAATTTTAAAAGTACAAGTACATTGTACCTGGTCACACGAGCAATAAGGTGGCAGACTGGACATTTTCTTTGATCCCTATGACATCTCAAACCTCCCCAAAACAGAAATCATGCACCAAAGATAAAGCAACTTCAGCTGTTTCTATGGTCTAGTATACCAAGAATCCAAAACAAAGTTTGAAAAAAAAACCAACCAGGAGGTGATGCTCTCAGATCCTGAACTCACTTGGTACCTGTTTGCAAGCTCCCATGCTACTGGCAACAACATTGATAGCAGACCCAAGGACATGATGCAGGCTTACATCAAACCTAATCCTACACCCTATTCCCCTTTCCCTCTTTTCAGTATTGTAGAGACACCAGCTCCAGGCTGTGGAAGTTTTCATAGTCCTCAACAGGCAGCTTGGCCACAGCTCTTTAGGAGCAAAAGCCTGCTGAGGGTCAAATCTGAAAGGCATTAGTGCTAGAAAGCTCTGAATTGCTGGTAACTCTGAACTGCCAGTTTTGGGGAAAGCAAGCTCTGATTTGCCAATGCCAACAGGCTTTGAATTGCTGGTGCTGGGCCAAAGAGCTAAGGAACAAAGGGAGTGGGACAGATCACCAGGACAGGACACTGTACATTTGAAAAGCTGTGCAGCACTCCATCAAGTCCGAGGGAAGAGCACAGCATACAGCCAGAGCCAGTTTTGACCACCCACAAGTCAGCTAAGGGCACAGATTTAGGCTGGTGAACTGTGACTTGCCCAATGTGGGAGGAAGCTGAGTCAATGGGAACATTGCCACCTTAAAAAAAAGATTAAAATAACTGAAGGAACATAATATTGACTGACTGCATCCTGAGCCATCTCCAGTTGTCCTGGTATCTGGCCACTGGACCCAGATAGCTCCAAAAGAGAAAGTGAGGCTGTAACTTTGCACAGCCCTCCCTCATTTAAATCCAATTCACTTACAAATCACGGCATCATCTTCCTGATGTCATGGTCCTCTTGGAGAACCTTTGATAATACCTCTTATTATTTGGAGAACCTCTGACAATACTGTAGGTGTAGGACACCTACATTAGCATCCCTTGTTAACTTTAAGACTCAGCTCAAGTGCCAAACTTTTCCTAATTCCCCACCGCTGTCAGGATCTTCCCCATTAAAATTTCCTTCCATTTATTTTGTATATATTTTCTACATATTCGTGTGTGTGTGTGTGTGTGTGTGTGTGTGTGTGTGTGTGTGTGTGTGTGTGCATGCACCTTTGGTGTCCACTTGGCACTCAACTCCCATCTGTAGCTCCAAGAAGCTGTAGCATGTGCAGTGGCCATACCCCAGTAAAACCATCCTGGCAGACAGGCTAAGCCAGGTTGAGGGTAACCAGCAGGCCTCAAACCCATTGATGAGTTAGGGGATATCTAGCCGAAACATGTGAAGACTTCCCCTGGAGGAATGGCAGATGAGAACAATTTGTTCCAACAGCCACGAAGAGGCTGTAGAAGGTGCTGTGGAGCACTTAGAGCTTGGTCAGACATCAAAGACACCAAGGTTATCTGCTACATCCTGAGCCATCACAGGTTGTGCTGACTTTTGCGTTGCCACTGAATTTCAATGACTCTGGAAGAGTGAGCCTGATGACTGTGCAACTTTGTCTCACTTAAACCCAATTCATGTGCAAATCAAGATATCCCTCATGATGTCATTGGTCCTCTTTGAGAATGAAGTATATGTGTTTTAGATCTCAGTTTCCTCATCTGTAAAACAAGATGGTTGGACTGAATGCTCTTTTCCATTCATACCTCCTGAGAAATGATGTGCACATCTGATAATTTTAAGGGGGTTTTCCCCTTAAAGGAATCCCTTTGGAAAAAGTGAATGTTACAAATTCATTCAGTAAATCCAGACTTTGTCTATTAAATCTGTTTAGAGAAAACCACTAATAGTCGTGATTCTCTTTGCCTTTTGTGTACCATCTTCCTCATTTGGCCTGTTTGTGATATATTTTCAAAATGAGTGATATAATTAAAGGGTTAGTTGTGGGCTCTGTGTAGGTTCATGAGATACAATGTTGTTCTGCTTTAGATAAAGGCCAGAAAGGAATATCCTTTTTTGATACTTGAAACCCATAATGAAAACTTTGGACTATAGTCCCAGTTTTTTTCTTCTTCATGAAACATCTGCCTCAAACAAAAACTAACAATCTCTGAGCTATATCTCATTTTGCTTTAGAACATTTATCACTTTCTTTGCTGTATACTCTGTCCTGTTTTAATCTGTTCATTATATTTTTCATTAAAAAGCCGATCTGAAGAGACAAATCCAATGTCAATGTTATGAATGGGGATGGATGTCTGATACCATCTCAAATCAGGGAAGCAGAGGCTAAGGGAGAGAATAAACACACTGAACTAGGTTGCTGAGAGGGGGAAAAAAGTAAATGGCTTAGAAAATAGCTTTGAGAGAGAGGCTCTGAGGAGGTGGTGATTGAATCTTCAGAACTTCTATTGTACCATGCACCAGTCAGGTTCCAGCATCCTGGCACTGATTCCAGGGCCCATTTAGAGAGATCGAGAGAACAAGCATCTCATTGAGGGCTTTAGAAGGAATAGGATCAACACAACTTATTGAATGAGGAACAATAGAACCAGGCATTCAATTGTTCTAGCCTTACTTCTGTGTGGTGTCTGTGGGGTACAGCTAGGAGTCTTCCTCATGGCTCAGTGGCAGTCCACAAAGCAGAAAAGGGAGTCCAAAGAAGCTCCAATACAAATTGGTACGTTAAAGGCAGCAATTATATCATATTATTATATTTTTGATGCTAACATATACTATCATACTGCATCGTGTATGATTGTCTTATATATTATCATATTAAATATCTGATATTATATTAAAACTACATCCACTTGAAATTGAAAGAAGAGGGTTATACCCAGAAGGAAACCCTCACTATTCAAACTTCCATCTTTTCTTTTGCTCCCTTTCAGCTGAATCCTATGAGAGGAAGGAGTAACTGGTTACATTCTTGAGGTTCAGAGCTCAAAGAATTCTAACACTGCACTCTCTGAATAGAACATTTGTATTGTGGAAGCACTAAATGGATATGTTAAGTACTGACTCAGCATTTGTCACTGAGTTTAGAGATAGGTGGCACAGTGGATGGACAACTGGATCTAAAGACTTAAATTCAAATCTGCCCTCATTTGCTTACTAACTGTGTGACCCTAAGCAAGTTACTTAACTGCTTAATGCCTCAGTTTTCCCAAGTATAAAGTGGGAATAATAATAGCACCTACCTCCCAGAATTATTGTGAGGATCCAAAAAGATGGTATTTGTAAAGCACTAAAAAGTCACTTAATAAATGTTTCCTTCCTTCCTCCCTTCTACCTTGCCAGGCACTATAAGTGTAGTTACCAAGTTTTCTGAACCCTAAGTTAGTCCACATGTTCGGTCAGCTTTACTCTTCTGTCACAAATGTAAAGGCTTTTATGCTGGAACGTGTAATATATTACTCTCTGGCCTTATAATTAGAAATGTGCTCAAATCATTCCTTTGCCACTTGTGCTCTAGGTATTCTCCATGCAGAGAAAGGAGCATACATGAGATAAGCTGGGCTGTTTTTTGAGTCATCTGCAGCCTTTGAACCTCCATCTTTTTCTATCTTTTGCTCACTACCACTTGTACCACAGCCATTTTCCTCATTACTTAGCTTCTCAAATTCTCCTGCAGAAATGTTGGTATAATGAGCTGCTCCCTTCATCAGCTATTCCAGAAGTGATGTTATGGTAATTAAGGTGGGACTTTTTTTTTAAACTGTTTTCTCCCTTGGAATGCTGAGGTAATCAAGAACCTTTGATGAGTTTTGCTTTTCAAATGGAATGGCAAACACAGTGGACTTTTTATTGTCTTTGTTTTGGAGTGCTTCTCAGCACTAAGGAATCTTTGATTGAATTAGGAGTCTTTGATGACCTACTTATGTCAAGGGAAGGCCTAGTTCTGCCCTCTGACCTTGAAGATGCATCACATGGTTTTGAGTCACGTGGTTGTGACACCCTCTGACCCTGAGAAGGGTATATAAGACCTGATGCTGGCATTTTGTTTTCAGGCTTTCACTCACTGGAAGAGTGTCATGTGACTTGACCAGACAAGACTCCAGGTAGCCATTGTTAAGAGACCCCCAGCTTTGAAAACCTAGATGTTGGTACTTCTCTTTTTGGTAACTATGTATGTGATGTCTTGATCAGACAAAGCCTGTCTGTTGATCTGTTTGTAGTTTCTGTTTGCATTTACTCTGAAGTTCAGGGTGCTGACTTGTTTCCCTGAACTAAGTGGATGATATATGTATGTTTAATTAAACTGAGATTGTTAACCCCTTAAAGTTGCTTTCCTTAGAAAAGCAGATGAAATAACCTATGCTAGCAGCCCTCCTTTATGCTGGTGTTGTTGGACTTACACCCCCACAGCAGCTGGTAGCAACATTGTTGTTACAAGTGTCAAGAGAAGCAAAGGGAAAGTGTCACTCATCTGAAGAACAGCAGCCTCTACGAGCATGCTCATCAACTTCCTCAGTGGCATTACTCCCTCCTCTTTCTCTCTTATCACATTCCCCCCAAACATTAAAGCCCAAAGTGATGTCCAGGTGGTTTGGTTTCTTCTGAAAATTGTGATTTTATTAGGTGAAGGGCTTCTAAAGCATTACAGCAGTGGGGAAGTAGGGCAGGATGAGGATTCATGAAACAATCCCTTTTCCTCCCTCCCCTAACAACACAAGTCCTATTCTTGGCCTGCTACCGCAGTAGTACTTCACTGTGAAGTTTGGATTCAGTCAAAGGGCCACACTTGGGGACCTAGAGGGTCAAATGTGGCCTCAAGGCTGCAGGTTCCCCACCCTGCCAGGTAAGTCCATATGAAAAATTAGTATTTAAATAAACTGATTCTTAGGATCTAGTCTTTTGTTTTCTTGGGTATCTGGGAATGCTCAGACCTAAGTATATATCGAATCCCCACCCCAGAAGGTAAATAGCCAAATATCAAACTCCATTTATTTGGTGTGGCTGTGCCTATTACCAGATACTTTGCCTATATCTTAACCTCTGAATGACCACTTGGACTAGAGCCATTTATCTTTTGTGATCTACTTACCTACCCTGGGCCCTTGATACTTGTGATTTAACTTCCTAGATTTGACCAATTGTTACATGACCTTTTGGTCAAACCATTATCTTCCTAAGATGTGTAATAGCTTACTGATCCTCCTCCTTAATTTAACTACTAATTCTGGCCTCTGTTGACCTTCCCTGTTTTATTGCCGCTCATTCTTTAACATAATTATCATCTATACAATAACTATTTTTCCCCAACACATACTATTATGATGTATGAAAAGTTAGAGAGACATAGTTTCTGAGTAATTAATCATTTTATTAATTATGTTAGCAAGTAATTAATAAAAGGATAGTTATTTGGTTGTCTCTCCTAAACCAAAAGACCACTCATGGAACTCACTCAATGCTTATGTGCCCTTTGGAAAGTGGGTATTCCTGAAAGTGGAAATCAACTCCAATTGGTTAATAAGTAATGAAATGGATGAATATTATAATGAGAGGCTGACCTGTTCTAATAAGTGTCTGGCAGACATATGTCACTTACTCTCAGACCACCCCCAGTCTTGGGCAATTTAGACAAAGGATCTACCACCACCACCACCTCTACCACCCAAGCCTTAGTAGGACACAATGGGCCAAAATTTACCCTATTAAATTCTTTGTTAAGTTTTTCTAGTTGGGTGGGGTAACTCTACCTAGATAAGATGGTCTAGGTGGGATAAATTTTTAGGCAAGGTCACAGATTTCCTTGAAAGACTGGACTTTGAGGAAATAGGAAAAAGGAAAAAATCCTGGATCTCTTCAATAATTGGTTACTTTATAATCATTTCTTTCACTATCTATACTATTTGCTCCAGTCAGATTAGTCTCCTGACCCTCCTCTGGATGTACCACACTCATTTCTACCACTATGTCTTTACTTCTTTACTCCTACCAGCAATATGCCCCCCTTCTCCTCCACATCAGTCCAAGTGTTAGGCATTTTTAAAGACCTAGCTCAACTACCCCTTAGCTCAACAACCTTTCTTGACTATTTCAAGCTAAGTTATTCTAAATCTTGCTCTGAAAGCCAGTGCCAAACACTCTTAGTATTTAGTTTTTCTCCAATTTTTTTATACGTTTTGTCTACCCAAGTAAGTTGTCAGATTCATGAAAGCAAGAAATATACTTCTTAGCTTCTAGGCTAAAAATTCACTATTTCGCAAAAACTGCTGGGAAAATTGGAAAATGGTATGGCAGGAACTAGGCATAGACCAATATCTTATACCATATACCAAAATAAACTCAAAATGGGTTCATGATTTAGGAACAAAGGCTGATACTATAAGCAATTTTGGGAGAGCAAGGAATAGTTTGCCTGTCAGATTTATGGGAAAGGGAAGAATTCATGACCCAGTAAAAGATAGAGAACATTACAAAATGCAAAACGGATAGTTTTGGTTATGTTAAATTGAAAATTTTATGTATAAACAAAGCCAATGCAACAAAGATTAGGAGAAAAGCAGAAAATTGAGAGAAAATCTTTACAACCGGTGCCTCTGATAAAGGTCTCATATCTAAAATATACAGGGAACTAAGCCAAATTTATAGGAATACAAGTCATTCCCCAATAGAGAAATGGTCAAAGCATATGAACAGGTAGTTTTCAGAGGAAGAAATTAAAGAGATCTATAGGCATGTGAAAAAATGTTTTAAATCACTATTGATTAGAGAAATGCAAATCAAAACACCTCTTAGGTACCTTATCTCTCCTGTCAGATTGGCTAACATGACAAAACGATAAATGATCGAAATGAACAAAAATGATAAATACTGGAGAGGACATGGGAAAATTGGAACACTGTTACATTGTTGGTGGAGTTGTGAACAGATCCAGCCATTCTGGAGAGCAATTTGGAACTATGCCCAAAGGGCTATAAAAATGTTCATACCCTTTGACCCAGCAATACCACTTCTAGGGTTGTATCCCAAAGAGATTACACAAGTGGGAAAAGGACCCACATGTACAAAAATACTTATAGCAGCTCTTTTTGTAGTAGCAAAGAATTGTAAATCAAGGGGATGCCCATCAATTGGGGAATGGCTGAACAAGTTGTGGTATATGAAGGTAATGGAATGGAATGCTATTGCGCTATAAGAAATGGGGAAGGTATAGATTTCATAATAACCTGGAAGGACCTACATAATCTAATGCTGAGTGAGTGGAGCAGAGCTAGGAGAACATTGTACACAACCATAGACATATTGCTTCTGTGATAACTAACTTTGATGGACTTGGCTCTTTCCAGAAATACAAGGTTCAAAGACAGCTCCAAAGGACTCATGATGGAAAGAGCTATCCACATCCAGAGAAAGAGCTATGGAGTCTGAATGCAGATTGAGACAACCATTTGCTCTTTTTTTCCCTTCTTTTTTGGTTTTATTTCTTCTTTCTCATGATTCATTCCATTGGTCATAATTCTTCTTTACAACTTGACTATTGTGTAAATAAGTTTAATGAGAAGGTATATGTAGAACGTATATCAGATTCCATGCTGTCTGGGGGGGAGGGGAAAAGGGAAGGAGAGGAAGAAAATTTGGAACTCAAAATTTGTGGAACTGAGTATTGTAAACTAAAAATAAAAAAAATCTAAAAAAAAAAAAGAAATATACTCCTTCTGTGTAATGGGACTGTCTCATGGAATATTCACTGAGTTGCCCTGGACACTTCTATGAAAACATGAGTTCATTTCTGGAGGAACTGTTGTTTTTAGTATAACACAGAAAAGCCTTGGTTCCCCATTCCATTATGGCTGAAAGGGAAATGGGCGCAGTTGTCTTGATCAAAGCTGCATCGGAAAGAGTTGGCCACTAAGTTTGTGAGTTTGGGGTCGGGATGGGGGGTAGTGGTCCACTCAGTGGATTGTAAAAAGGAAGTAACTTTACCCTCTGTTCCTTTCTTCCTCTGATTACCTCACATGATGAGTGGCTCTTCCTCTCTAGATATTCCCTGAAGGACAGGGTAGAGGAAGCATCCTTTCCTCTGTTACAGTAGCGTAGAATCTGGAAGCACATAGGGAGGGCAGGGACTCTGCCAGGTGAGTTAAGCCTGATCCTTGGGGCCCTGACTGCCTCTTCTAATTTACTTCTTTGACTGGTAGTAGGTGACCAAGAAGTGATCTTAAGATGAATGTGTCCAGTAACCTTGTGAGTTCTAGAGGTTGGGACCTCCCAGTTCCTCAGTTGATACTGACTTCACTGCAGGAGGTGCCCTCTCTACATCTATTACAATGCTTCTTAGAAGAGAAGATGACCAGTAAAAGAAGGATGATCCTGGCCTGGCCTGCTAGAAGACATGGACCTAGAGGGAACTGTTTGACAATGCAGAGCAAAGGTAAACTGTCAAATGCTTATTGAGTAGTCCCACAAGCTGATTTGTGCATTGACATTTCAAACATCAACATTCCAGGAGAATGTAGTATTTATTCCCATATTTTGTCATCTTTCCACTAGCTATCACCCCATCTGGAAAAGTGTTCCCTCTTTGTCTTCCCATTGCTTCTTTTAACAATATGCTCAAGCACCATCTACTGCATAAAGACCTTTCCTGATTCCCCCAACAGTTAATGCCCTCCAAACTACCTTGTATTCAACTACTTTGTGTATGTTTGTACTTATTAGGTTTATATTTATTCTGTTTATATTTTTATGTGTATTTTCTGTCTCTCCCATTAAAATTAAGCTCCTTTCAAATGAGAATTCTTCATTTTTTTTGTACTTATATTCACAGTACCTTTCACAGTCCCTGGCACATAGTAGGCACCTAATAAATACTTGTGAATTGATTGATATATTTACCAACTTGCTAGATGTGAGATGATATCTTAGTGTTTTTTATTCGTATTTCTCTTATTATTAGTTATTTGAAGTATCCTTTCATATTGTTGTTAATAGTTTACAATTCTTTTAAGAAATGTTTGTTCATATCCTTTCACCATTTATCTAGAAGGGAATGGTTTGGAGTTCTATGTATTTCTAATAGTTGTTTACATAACTTAGATATAAAACCCTTTCCAGAAATATTTGATACAAAGACTATTTTCCCAGCCTACTGCTTCTTTTCTAATCCTAGCTTCATTGATTTTTGTCAGATACAAGCTTTTCAAGTTCAGGTAATTGAAATTATGCACCTTATTTTTATAATCACCTCTATTGCTTATTTGGTTAAGAAGTCACCTAGTCAGAGCTCCTAGCCAGAGCTGTGAGAAATATATTATCTCCTCTTCTAATTTTTTAAATAAAATAATCTTTAATATTTGAATCACATATCCACTCTGAATTTGTCTGGAATGCAGTGTAAGATGTTGTTCTAAGCTTAACTTGCCAGACTGCTTTCCAGTTTTCTTGGCAATCCTTGTCAAATATGGAATGCTTTCCTTGGTAGGGCCTGTGGAAATTGAACTGCATCAAAGTAGTTTTTGTAAGACTAATTGCTGGGACAAAATATTGACTTAAAAAAAGGAAAAGGGTAAAAAATTCTAAAAGACCATACTAAATTAGTAAGTGGAGAGAGAAAAAAATAAGTTTAACTCTCAAAACTTTAAATTTGAATACACTAAGGAATCCAATAAAATAAGTGTGGCAGAATGGATAAGAAAGCAGAGCCTTACAATCTGCTGCATATAAAGAGCCTATCTAAAATATTTAGATATGCACAGAATCAAAATGATAGGCAAATACCAAATGTATTATGCATCAGAATCAGAAAAAGCAGAAATTACAACCATGTTGACAAAAAAAAGCATGCACGATATAAATAAAAACAAACAAGGAAATCACACATGCACTAAATTAGCATCTAAATTCACAAAAAAGTTCTCTAATTTGTAAAAAAAAAAGAGATAGATAGTAACATAATAGTTGTAAGAGGCTTTGATATTCCATTTTCAGAAATGTAAAAATGTAACAGAAAGATGAAGAAAAGGGAAACTATAAAACTGAATAAACTGTGGCAGAATTTGGACCTTAAACATTTCTGGCATTTTGTCAATTGGAAATGAAAGAATATCTTTATTTTGTGTCACTTTTAGAAATATAGATATCAGAGGAAAATTGTAAAGGAATGTTAAAAAGCAAAAGCACTAAATACATTATTTATAGACCATAATGCAATTACAATAGCAATCAATATAGGGAGTACAAATAAAACACACAGACCTTAATGGGGACCCAATTAATGAAATTCTGAAAAAAAGTTGTCAAAGAATAAATTATAGCAACAATAGCTATGTGAAAGACAACAATGACAGAAAACAATACCAAAATTTCTGGGATGCAACTAGTTGTCAGAGCAAAACTTATATCCCTAAAATAATAAATTAATAAAACAGAAGAATCAAGGTTTATGAAACTGAATGTATAATTAAAAATTAGAAAACCAACAAATAAACAAATTCAAAATGAGGACAAATGAGGAAATCCTGAAAATTAGAGGAGAAATAGACAAACTGGAAACCAAAAAGACTATCGAACTAGTAAATAAAACTGAAAGCTGGTTACTTTTTTAGACAAACAAAACTGATAAACATTTCACTAATTGGATTAAGAAGAAGATGAAACAATCAAATTAACAAAAAATAAAAAGAGAAATCACAACAAAGAAGAAAAAAATTCTCAGAAGCTACTCTATGCTGTTATATGTGGACAAAACAGAGAATTCAAAATAAAGGATTACCTACAAATAAAATATAAAACAACCAAATTAACAGAACACCAAATAGACATTTTAAATAAGTCCATTTCAGAAAAGGAAATTAAACCAGCTGTAAAGGAGCTAGCAGTGATTAAGTTTTAATAAAGGAGAGGAAAGGAGTGCAATGGAGTGGAAGCACATTGCTTCAATTGTATATCCATAATGTTGATAATATTCTTTCACTTTTTTCCAGCTTCTTTGTTATAAAAGAAGTAAGGTCAAAACAAGAAAGAAGTATAAAAATATGATGGAGTAAAATAAAAGCAATCAGAACCATGAATGGTAAATGGAATAAAATCATTTATAAAACAAAAAAGGGTATGAGAATGGATTAGAAAACAGCCCACAACATGTTAGATTCAAACAACATGTTTAAGAAACACATTTGAAATATAAAAAAACTCAAACAGGTTCAAAATGAGGGAATAAAAAAAACTTATTATTCTTCAGGCTAACCCTCAAAAACTGGAGTTAGCAATCATGATCAGTTACAAGTGATAAGGTTATAGTAAAAATAGACATGGTAAAAAAGGGGGAGGGATAAATACGGAAACTACATCATGCTTAAAGGCAACAGAGATAATGAAATAATATCAATTAAACACATTAAATAGCATGACATTAAGTGTTTAAAGGAAAAGTTAATTGAATGACAGGGAGAATTAAAAAACAAAATTATACAATTTTAATATTTCAACGTGTCTCTTTAAGACCTTGACAAATCTAACAAATGGATATATAAGAAAGAAATTGAAGACCTAAATAGAATTTTAGAAAACTTATATATAAGTCATATATGGTGTTCTATGGTGCTTTTATGTATAAAGAGAGATAGATGCAGATATACAGTGATTAATGAATGAGAATAGAAAGGAAGGTACATGTTCCCCAGCTGTACAAGCATCTTTATAAAAGTTGACTTTTTTCTAAAAGAAAATTATAACAATAAAACAACATGCCAAAAATTTTGGGATGAAGCCAAAACAGTCTTGCTTTGATGATTTTTATCTCTAAACTTCATCCACAGAAGAGAAAAGGAATAGATAAGTGAATTGGGCATGCAACTTTAAAAAGTAGAAAAGCAACAAATCAAAAAACCCAACTAAGCACAAAATTAGATTTGAAAAATTAAAGAAGAAATGAATACATTTTAAAGTAAAAATCATTGAGTTGACAAAACTAAGGTGTTTTAAAATTAATACAGAACATAAATGATAAGAGAGTGGACTAGACAAATTCTCAGATTCCCATGGCCTCTCAAACTGCTCCAAAGCAGAAATTATGTACCAAAGATGAAATGTCTTTCTTTTTAAAAAAAAAAATCTTATTTTATTATTTAATATTTTTAGTTTTCAACATTTATTTCCACAAGATTTTGAGTTATGAATTTTCTCCCCGTTTCTACCCTCTCCCCACTCCAAGATAGCACATATTCTGATTTCCCTGTTCCCTAGTTAGCCCTCCCTTCTGTCACCCTCTCCCCCCATCCCCTTTCCCCTTACTTTCTTGTAGGGCAAGATAGATTTCTATACCCCATTACCCACTGAGAAAAATTTGCATTTTTCTTGGAGGCTTTTGATGTAGGCTCTTTGACTTTGTTGACTTCATCTGACTATATGTTTTGATCTTCTTTGTCACCAAAAAAAAGATTCTGTAGTCTGAGTCTGAGTCTGAGTCCTTTTTCACTGCCTGGTCATGCTCCTAGCCAACTACTTGACCCTTGAGCTTTTTGCTTGTAGAGTAGAGAGTACTTTGTCCCAAGCTTTCGGGGCCTTGTGCTGCTGTTTTCAGAGCTACTTCTACTCCACCGTCCCTGCAAGCTCTGCCACACCAGCACTCCTCCTTCCCCAAGAACCGCCAACCAGGACCGTGACCCAGATCCAAGGAGGGCAAAGCAAGAGAACCCTGCCTCTGCACCAGCAAAGCATTCCCTGCACTCCCGCTCTGATCCACCACTTAATTCCTCCCACACTGGGTGGGCCTGGGGCTGGAAGCAACCAGAGCTGGACCTCTGGAAGCAGCCGACACATCTTCCTGCTGCTGCCACTGCACCACCTCTGCCACACCTGGGGCTGGGGCCAGACTGCTCTTATCCCTATCCAGCAGTTTTCCCACTAACTTGCTTCTTTGGTGCTTGTGGGTTGACAACTCTGGTAACTGCTACAGCTCAGTGATTCATGGCCCTCATGCCTGCTCCACCTGATCTTCTCAGCCCCTGGTCTGTACTGGTGTAACCCATGCTGGGCTGCACTCCGCTTCCAGCACAGTGCGATAGACCCTTCCCAGCAACCATCCAGGCTGTCCTGGGCTGGAGACCTGTTTCCCTCTGCTATTTCGTGAGTTCCACAGCTCTAGAATTTGTTCAGAGCCATTTTTTGCAGGTGTTTAGAGGGATTTGGGGGAGAGTTTAAGCAAGTCCCTGCTTTCCAGCTGCCATCTTGGCTCTGTCCCCGAAATGTCTTTCCATGGTCTAGGATACCTGGAATACAAAAGTAGATAAAAGGCAAACAATCCAACCCAGGAACCAATGTTCACTGACCTTGAGCTCACTTAGCACCCTTCTCTCACTTCCCACATTATCAGCAGTGATGCTGCACTAGAAGACTCAAGGACTTGACATAAGCTTACATCAAAACCCAACTTTATGCACAGGTAATCCATGTCTCTTTCCAGTGACATAGAGTCTGCAGCTTCAGGCCATGAAAGTTTCCTCAGGCCTCAACAGTCAGCTTAACCAGAGTTGTTCAGGAGGAAAAGCCTACTCAGGGCCCAAATCTGGAAGCACCAACTCCAATATTGGAGAAAGCAGCTTTTGCCAATAGTAGCCTCTGCTAGGGCCAGAAAAGACAGGCTCAGAAGTGTTTATTTCAACCACTTCTAACCTTCTGGTACAAGGCCAGAGAACTAAGGAACAGAGAGAATGAGACAGATCACCAGGACAGGACACTGTGTGCGGGGAGAACTGTGCAATCCTCCTCCAAGTACAGCATCCAGCTAGAACCAGTTCTGACTAACCAAAATTCAGTTGGGGAAGAGTCTTAGGCTGGTGAATTGCCAAGTGAGGGAGGAGGCTGAAATGCTTTGAGATCCAGACTTCAAGGAAATTGCAATCAGAGGTGAGGGAGGCAGAAATCATAAGGAAAGGGGGAGTAGGGCATGCTAGAAGTACCCAAAATTCCAGGAAGAAAAAATCTCAAAGACCTTGAAAATAAACTGGTAAATCAAGAGAAAAAAACAGTAGCAACAAAAGGAAATATGGTTTCCATATCTAGTAAATGAGTCTAGGTATCTATGAATAAATACTGCATAATGAAGGAGAATGATCCAACCCTTAGTGAGACAGAATTTGAGGATAACATGAAACCACAACACAGTTTCTAGTTTTAAAAGAGAAATTAGAATTATGAGGACTGGATTTCTGTCCTATACAGCAAAACTAAAGAACAGAATAGAATAACTCAAATTTGCAATGACAAGTTGCATCAAAAAAAAAGCAAACACACACACACACACATATACACACAACAAAACAATTGAAAACAATTGGGAATGCAAATACATAGAAATGAAAAAAATAACCTTAAAGAAGAGAAGCAAAAAACAAGAACATTAAAAGAAAACATGCTCACTATGCAAGCAAAAAATACGTATCTCAAAGACAGGATGAGAAGAGACAACCTAGGGATCATAGAAGGACACAACAGGACAAAAAACCTTAATACCAAAAAAATGAATATAGATAAACCATTAGTTAATCTGAGTACAAGAAAAAGGAAAGAAAACAATTTCAATGCAAAAAAAATTCACTGCGGTGGAAGGGTAAGTAAAAGTAACTATTAGGAGCTATTTTGCCCAATTATATGCCAAAGAAAGATAACAAATGAAATGGATGAATACTTGCAAAAGTATAAAATACTCAGATTAATAGGACAAGAAATAGAGAAGTTAAATAATCAGAGCTCAGAAGAAAAAAAACTGAACAAATCATAAAAAACACCCAAAAGACACACATAAAAAGGAAAACCAGTCATATTTATGTGAGCTCTATCAAACATTCAAAAACTAATTTCAATACTACATAAATGGCTTGCAAAAATAGGGGAGGAAGGGGATAATAGCAAGTTCCCTCTATGAAACAAAGTCTTGATAACTAAATCAGAGGGAGACTAAGTAGGGAAAAAACCTATCAGTTAAAGACCAATAATCCTAATAAATATCATCACCAAAAATTAAATAACAATTGCAAAGACTACAGAAATTGGGAGCAGCTAGGTGGCACAGTGAGTAGAACACCAGCTCTGGAGTCAGGAGGACATGAGTTCAAATCCAGCCTCAGACACTTGACACACTTACTAGCTGTGTGATCTTGGGCAAGTCACTTAATCCCAATTGCCCTGCCTGCCCCCTGGAAAAAAAAAAAGACTACAGAAATATACTAAAAAGGCTATATACTCTGACCAGATTGGATTTACATCAGGAAATCAGAGTTATTTCAACATTAGAAAAACTATGAATATAATAGGCCATATTCATGAGAAAAACCATAAAAATCCCAACTGCATCAACATGCAGAAAAAAATCTTCAACAAATACACAACATATGTACATTCTTTAATATGATAAATGCTAACTCTCAAGAGCCAATATTATTTGTAATGGGGAAATGCTGCATGCTTTCCCAATAAGAACCAAGATAAATCAAGGATTTCCATTGTTACCACTACTATTTGATATAGTTTTTAAAATGCTATCTTTATCAATCAGGCAAGAAAAAGATATTGAGGGAATAAGCATAGAAAAAGAGGAAACAGAATTATTGCTTTTCATAGGTGAAATGAGAGTTTACTTACAGAACCATCAAGATTCAGCTAAAAGCTAACAAAAACAATTGATAACTTTAGCAAAGCAACAAGATATAAATCATCAACCTCTTTGTATATTACCAACAAGACTAAGCAGAATATATTTGGTAAACTACCTAACAGGACACACATAGGAAGAACATGAATACAACTATAAAACATCCTTTGACAGAATGACATAGTGACAGACAAATAGATAAATGTTTACTACGCATCTTTGGAATGTTCCAATATTATAAGAATGACAATACTGCCCAATTTAATTATAGATTCTATACAATGCCAAACAATCAAACTCAAAGAGTCACTTTATGCAATAGCAACAACTAAAAATTTGCAGAATTCTTTTAAAGATGCACTTCTCAAAGTGTGGTCCAACAGCACCTAAGACCCTTTCAAAGCATTCATGAGTTCAAAAATATTTTCATAATTTGCCTATTAAAATATTCCTCCATTGTTCTACTATGTATTTGTGTGAGGCAGGACTTTCTTCATATATTTTAACCAAAACAACATATAACTATAGGTTGAATGCAAAAGCAGATGTGAGAATCTAGCCATTTTCTATTAAACCAGACATTAAAGAGATGTGAAAAACATACAAAGTAATGCCACTCTTCTCACTATTTTTAATGGAAAATATAGTAAATTTTCATAAAATATGTTACATATTAACTCATAATAGGGTTATTATTATTTTAATTCAGTTATTATTTTTAATGAATTGATAAAATTTTAAAATATTTATATATTAATTATATATAATTCCACTCAACTATATGTAATTAGTCATATATAATCATATTTAATTATATGAAATAAATATTTTATAAATTTTAATTTCTATTATGGTAAATATCAATATGTATAATCAGGGATATACTTACTGGAGCCAGTTCTCACCAGCTTTTGAGAGCCTATTAAATTATGCATGTGAGCATTTATGCCTTACATATCAGAACTTGACTTATTGCTTTGTTGATTGTGCTTAAGAAAGCACTAATAATGAGGATTAAGCTTAAAAATATGTGTGCATACTCCCTACACCCCACTCCAAGCCTGGTTGTTAAATATTACCAGTACACCTCATTATTGCTCTATCAATATTGCTCTATAAACATCAGCAGTTTAGCAGAAGGCATAAGGAATTAAGTCTGGGGGCCTGATGATGGTAGGCTAATAATAATAATGATGATGATAATTACTGGCATTTATATAGTGCTTTAGGTTTGCAAAGTGTTCTATGCCTATTATCTCATTTGAACCTCCCAACATCCCTGGATATAATCCACATAAGCAAAAATTCTTTGAAGTCCTTAATAATTTTCTTTTTTAATTTATTTTTTTCCAATAACATGTAAAAACAATTTTTAGCATTCATTTTAAAAAATTTGGGGTTCCAAATTCTCTCCCTGCCTCTCTCCCCTATTCCTTCCTTGAGAAGGCAAGCAATTTGATATAAACTCTACAAATGCAGTCATATATAACATATTTCCGTATTAGCCGTGTTGCAAAAGAAAACCAAATACTTCCCCCTCCAAAAAAAAAAAACCAAGAAAAAGAAAGTTTAAAAATATGCTTTGGTCTGCATTTAAATTCTCTCAGCTCTTTCTCTGGAGGTGGATATCATTTTTCATCATAAGTCCTTTGGAATTGTCTTGGGTCACTGTATTCCTCAGAATAGCTAAATCATTCATAGTTGACAATCATATAATATTGCTGTTACTGAATGTTTTCCTGGTTCTTCTCACTTCAGTTTGTGTCAGTTCATATAAATCTTTCCAGGTTTTTCTGAAACCATCCCCCTTGTTATTTCTTATAAGACAATAGTATTCCATCACAATCATATACCACAACTTATTCAGCCATTCTCCAATTGACGGGAATCCCCTCAAACTCCAATACTTTACCACCACAAAAAAGAGCTACTATAAATATTTTTGTACATATAGGTCTTTTTCCTTTTCTTTTACTTCTTTGGGATACAGACCTAATAGTGATTTTGCTGGGTCAAAGGAGATATATAATTTTATAGCCCAGAGTCCTTAATAATTTTCAAGAGTGTATGGGGGTCCCAAGACCAAGAAGTTTGAAGACTGCTGGTGTAGATGAAAGAAAAATCAATACACTCACAGGAAAAACATGGGGGAGGTCAGAAAGAAAAGGGGTAGAGCAGGAAAAAAATTCAAGTTACACCTCAAAATTGCAATCATTAAAACTATTTGGTATTGGTTTAAAATATGAGAATTCATCAATAGAACAGATTAGGTACAGATCCAGAGGCAAATAGTCATAGTTATGTATAGTGTTTGATAAATCCAAGGACAACCAGCTATTGGGATAAGGATTTACTATTTAACAAAAACTGCTAGAAAACTGGAAATTCTGGATGAAATTAAGCTTTGATCAATACCAGATGCCACAATAAACTCCAAATGATAATATAACCAAGCTATAAAAGGTCACTTCATAAATAAGTTTGAGGAACATGGGAGGAATGTAGAGAATAAAGACTAGACTGTGATTTCAATGGCCTGGGGAATTCCTTGGGAAGAAAACTATTGATGCAGGTATGCATTTTCTGGTTTTAGAGAACTAAACTAGTTTTAGAAAACTAACACTGCTGGGAGCAGTGGTTAACTGAGATGTTAAGACATTTTTGAGGGGTCATGTAGCCAGTAAATGTCAGAAGCAGAATTTGAACCCAGATCTTCCTGGCTCCAATGTCAGCTGTCTATCCATTATAGCATGCTACTTCTTGTTTTTTTTTGGGGGGGGGGGTTGTTAATTTTTTTTGTTGCATGCTATTTCTTATGTGGATATAATGGAATATTATTGTGTCTAAAAAGTAATAAAAGGGACAGATTCAGAGAAACCAGGGATGACTTATCTGAACTGATCGATGCATAGTCAAGTGATCAGAACCAAATGAAACTATGTGTGAGAACTACAATATTGCTTTTTCAAGCAACCTTGAAAAACTTATCAGCTTAATGAACAATCCCAATTACCAAAGACAAGTGATGAACCATGCTTCCCACCTCTTGAGGTACGGAATGTATATTTTCAGACATGGTCAATGTGTGACTTTTTTGTTGTTGTTTCTTAACTATATTTATTTATTACAAGGGAGAGCTTTTATCTATGTGTGTGTGTGTGTGTGTGTGTGCGCGCGTGTGCTTGAGTTTATGTGTGTATAGGGGAAGGTTGTGTCCAGAGTGGGTAGTGATATCAAAGAGAAAAATTAAGAAAAGGAAGAAGTGAAACATTTTTTAAAAATACATAAAAGATTGCAGATACAAGTTTAGAAACAGACATAGATAAGCAGTACAGTTTGGAAACTACAAATTTATTGTTTTTTTTAAAGGTGTGTGTAATAGAGATTCCTGATTTCACACACAATTCTTTGTTTTTCTTTGTAGGTAGAAGTGATGTTTGTTGATATTCGTTAAATTCATAATAAGAAAAAAGAACACCTCTCCTCCTCCTACAACTGAAAAAGAAACAAAAATCATTGGAGGGGTATTAAGTTCTCTATGCGGAGTTGTGCTAATACAATAAAAATGACAATACTGCTGAAACAATTTTACAGATTTGGTGCTATTTCAATCAAAATACCAAAGACATACTGTACAGATCTAGGAAAATAATAGCAAAATTCATTTGGAGGCACAAAAGATCTAAAATAATCAAAGGAATAAAAAAATATAAAGAGAGAATAGGAAATCACCTAATTGCAGTGACTCAATCTCTTTAAGACTTTAAGAGTTTTACAACTATTTCTAATCTACCCTAGTAGATGGAATTTCTTCATTAGGAGTTCCTTACATCAGTGGTGTCAAACTCATATAGAAATAGGGCCACTAATCTATAGGCAAGAAACCTTGCCTCTCTATATTTTCTTAATTTTGAAACATGTTATCTATATTTTATTGTATTTTTTTGATTTTGTTAAATATTTCACAATTATTTTAATCTGGTTTGCAGACTATGTGTTTGACACCTCTGTCTTATGCCAATGATATCATAGATGCATTAGGTAAATAGTTCTCTTGGCCTAATACATTTCTGCCTAATACACTCACAGGTCCTTTAGATTATGTACAAATGCGATGCTTTTGAGTAGGAGGAGAGAGATTTTTTTTTCACCCCGTATAAACTCACATTTTTATCTAGTTATATAACAGCTGATCTCTAACCGTACTTCCACACCCCTGATTCCAGGGGGGAGCTGGGAGTTGGGGACAATGGAAAGAGTAGAATAGAAGTAAGAAGGTAATCAGGAATAGATTTTGCATGCTTTTATAATTTAGGGCCACATTAGCAGAGAGCCTATATTTCCCTAAACCCCAGAAGGGTACCAGACAACCCTGGGGGTGGGGTGAAGTCTAACCTACATAATCTAAAGGACTCGAAAGTGCATTAAGCAGGAAGGAGGCCAGGAGAATTAGTTACCTAATGCACCTATGAATTCATTGATGTGAGATAGAGGTGTCAACATGCAGTCATGCTGCCAGCAAGCAAGATTAAAAAATAATTGGGAAATATTTAACAAAATCGATAAATATACAATAAAACATAGACGACATCATGTTTCCAAATTAAGTAAAAGTGCCAACTGTGCCACTCTGTCAACAATATTTATTAAGTGAATGTAATAGTCCAGTCTCCTACCAAGAGTCTGCAGGATAGGCAAAGGCATGAGCTCTGCCTTCTGGGAACACACAGTGAAATGGTACTATGAAGAGCTGGGGAATGAATCAGTGTCAAAGTCCATAGGTCCCAGAGATACTCTGGGATTTGCTTTTCATAGACTATCTCTGTTTACTACCAAGAAGTTTTTTTGTGCTTTACCATACCTCAGAATCCTGTCACTGTTTCTTCTTCTATTTGCAATACCCATATGTGAAACTGACTACCATAGCCTTTGTTACTAGGATATCCAGTAGGTTAGATTTTGCCCCACCCCCAGGTTCTCTGGCACTCTCTATGGAGGTTTGGGGGATATGGGCGCTCTGCCAATGGCTCCAGATCTCACTGATTGTGGTCCCTCAATTGTAGGGATTGGTTCCTTGAACCCAAGTACCATTCAGTCCCTAATGATGGGATTAGCTTTTAAAAGAAATATTTACTCCATAAGATATAATCACAAATATACAAACTTACTCTCACAACTATGCCTTATGGGAGGTATAATCCTCCCTCCCTCCTTGTACCACTTAGTAGGTAAGGGAAGGGATTTGGGATCATAGTTTAACTCAGTTTCTTTAGAGTACAGTTCCAGTTCCAAGTCCAAAACTCCCCCAGGCTTGAGTACCCAGCACCTTTGCTTCTCTGGGCCTTCTTGCAGGGCTGGCAGGCTACAACATCTAGCCTGGAATCATAGCTCCAGGGTACAAATGGCCTGAACTATCAGATCTGATGAGGCTCACCCACAGCTCTTGAAACTGAAGAATAAACAACACAGAAGAAAAACGAACACCCCTGGACCCACCTTTTGGAGCCAGAGTAAAAGAAGATGAGCAGAAAGAAAGCTCTTTCCTCTCACCAGAGCAGTTCATGGTACTTATGCTATGGGTGGATTATAATCTTCATCCTGGATGTAAGAGGAAGGAGTGTGCAGCAAAGAGTGCTAGTCAGAAAGCTGATAGGAAGAGAGCACCCATCTCAGTGTCTCGAGTTTTTAAGATTTGCAGCCTTTCCTGCTGTGCAGCCAATCAGAAGAGGCTACATTCACCCACCTAGTAAAAGACAAAGGGCACCTTCATCTTAGATTTGGGAATGCCCACAGAAGCCCCCTCAGAGGCGCCTTTGGAGCACACGTAGATTGCCTAGTATTTCACTCATGGGGAAATTTCACAGGTTTTCCCCACTCATCACCAATCAATGCTAGATTAGTATGGCTAAACCTTAATGCTTTTTCATTATTGGCCACACTGAAGCGCTCGATTCTCGCTGGATCATTCCTTCGGGCTTTGAGTAGTTACTTGGAATCATAAAAGAAGCCTGCATTCATCTTCACCCCTCTCGGCTGCCTGAGCAAGACAAATGGTGCTTTACTGTTCTTGTTGGTGCATACTTTAGTATGTCATGCATTTAGAGTTTGGATACCCTGGGACCAGGGAGTAACTATGTGACTGTTGTACTATGTCTGGCTACATTGTAGCTTTCCCTTAAATAGCTTGATTTGACCTTTGCATGATGACTATGGCCATATTTTCCTTGGCTTACCTTTCATACCCAAGAGGCATCAGACTGACCAGTATGTCAAAGACAATGCTTGTCACACTGTTTTCACCCCAGTATTTTACAATTATCGATCCCTGTGGTCATTTATTCCCAAGTGAGAATCTAAGTCATCAACTCTTCCCTAATATGATTTACTTTCATGAAATAGAGTTCACCTTGTCTTCTGTGGTTCATCCACTCTTTGTCAGTTTGGCTTCTTTGTTTTAAAATTTAATCATTTCATATCAGAAGAAGTCAGAATTAATCTGCCAGATAAGCTGCAAAATAATTGCTGAATTTGCTACGTATACATATCAAAGTGGTGAGAATCTGAAAAACACAGGAAGACAAGGGGATGACATTTAAATTGAATTGGAATACACTCATAATCACCTTGCATATACCATGTAATTTTGTTGTATGAATAAATGCCTAAGTGTTAACAAGAGAAATCCTTGTTCTCTCCTATTGTCACATGCCCAAATTATAGCCAACCTGATGTATCATTTTATTTGTAACCTAAGGTAAAGATGATTAACGTTGCTAATGACCAGCAGAACCAGAACTTTTCAGGCTTTTTTTTTTCCTTTTTGTACAGTGATTCTAATTCTGTGAACAATATACCCCCATCACAGCCATTCCTATTGTGACCCATAGTACCTCTGAGGAGGATCCTTCGCTGTCACAGATGAGTGTCAGGACCCAGACAAAGGCTACATCTCTCCCTCAAAATTCTAGGGGAACTCTGAGGAGTTGGTGGTGATTCTCTAATGTCAGTGGCTCGAGCCTCCACCAGTGTGCTCTTTTCTAAGCAACCTAAATGATTTATAATCATTTTAGTCATCAGCCTTAAGCAGCTATCATACAAGAATATTTACTAAGGTGGTACAGTAAGAACAATTGGTATAAGGCATCCCCTAAAGAATCTGTGACGCATAGTCCCCAAAGTCCATACAGTATCCAGGGGAAAATGGGTTCAAGTTTAAAAAGTACATGGGTATGTTTAGAAAATACATGTGGCAAAGGGGTAATTGACAGATCTTGGTTTCTGAAAGTCCTTTTCTTTTTCATTTGTGGAGTGTTCAAAAAGTTCTTCTTTAAGCATACTATTGTTTCTGTGCTGGGTTCCTTGTGAAGCTGTTAGTCTATGTCTAGTCCTTGGCTCTCAATGAAAATTCTGCCTTTGGCTGATCTAGGGATGCTGTTAGGACATCATTAGGAAGATAGGAAGTCTAATATCTTCTGGACCCTTCGGAGTTCATGAGGTCCTCCTCACAAGGAAAAGGGTCGGGGAGGAGACCTAGACTGAGACCAAAGTTGATATTCTCCTTCTCCCACACTCCTTCCAGGTGGTTCCTGCTCAAGGATTTTACTGGAATGCCACATTTGTTCCAGCCCCTTGAATGTCTCTAGCTAGCTTAATAATTTATAGACAACCCTAAGTGTGTAACCAAATTTCCTTTCCAAACTTGATTCCTGTACAAAGTCACACTGGTTCCCCGGACTTTTAATACTTAGTTTAAATCCTATGATTGATTAATTGAAACAAAAGCCTATGATTGAGATGAATTGGTTGTTTTCACCTGGTTACAGTAGCAGGCTATTTTTATCACTTTCAGTGAAATAGGGTGATTTGATTGAGTAAATCTCTGCATTGTCCAAATCTCCCAGAAAATTGAGGTATGGCAGGACTTCAGTGGAGTTCAAAAATTTTAAATAAAGCTCTGATACATCTTGATCAACTGGAAGGGAGAGAGGCCCACAGGACCATGGGCCAGTAAACTGTGGAAGGCAAATGTTAGGGCAAGCAAAGTGGGACCTTTTGTTGTCTTTTGTTTTGGAGTGATTCTCAGCACTGGGACAATCAAAGTGCCTTTGATTGAGTCTTGCCTTTGTTTGTAGACGACCCACACCCTTTTGCTAGTTAGGTCACAAGAGCTGTGAAGTACTCTGATCCTGAAGAAGTACATGTATACTCTGAGGTTGGCATTTTGTTGGGGCTCACTCACTGGAAGAGTGTTGGGTGATTTGACCAGATGAGACTCTAGGTAGCTGTTAAGGAGCCCCTTGGTTTTGAAAGACCCAGATGTTGGTGCTTCTCTCTCTGGTAACTATATATATGATGTCTTGGTCAGATGGCTAGAAGCCTGTATGTTGATTTATATTATTCTGCCCTGTTCACATAATGTCTGTGTTTTCTCTGAAGTTCATGGTGCTGACTTTTTCCTCTGAACTAAGTGAATGATATATGTATGTTTAATTAAAGTAAGAATGTTAACTCTTTAAAGTTGCTTTCCTTAGAAAAGCAGATCAAAGAACCTGTGCTAGCAGCCCTTCTCTGTGCTGGTCTTGTTGGTCTTATTCCTCTACAGCAGCTGCTAGCAACATTGTTGTTACAGCAAATGACTTTGAAAGTTCACCGTGAAAGTTAGCACCATTAGGGAAGTGTGGAGTAAAGCAGCCTGGAGAGCCCTGGAAGGGGTCAGTGGCCACCAGAGTTCCCATATTCCTACAATACATAACAGTACTTTAAGTTAGTTGATTTCTTGTTTATATAAATCCAAATTAAGATTTAAAAGAACAATGTCATTTGTGGCACACAGCCTGCCCTCTATTTGGAAGCAATTATCTATGTACTGAAAAATGAAAGTCATGTTTCTGGTGGCAGGCAAGTCTTCAGCAAGATTCCCTCTTTCAAAGAGAGAGGCATTTCTGTATTATTTCTGTGGCCTGTTGCTAGTTAAGAATATCCCTGTGCCAGAGATAACTCAGTTATTTGTTATATTTATATTTTTAGAGGAACTATAGACGTCAGCTGGGTATCATGGCTGAGCTCTTTATTAAAACTGCCTCTTTCGAAATATCTGTGTAGAGTCTAATCAGATCCTTTGCACTATAATAATTCATAGTCGTCCCTCCCCAAAAAAAAATCTTTGCAAAACTAAAATAAGATAACTTCACCATCTGCAAAATAAATTTCATAGGCAAACAGTGTTTAAGGTAAGAAGTCTCCTGGAAAACCCTTAAGCAGACCTCTCCTCACGAGATCAAGGAATGGTTATGATTAGAATCTTCCTGTCACAGCCTAGAGGAAGCTAAAAGTCAGAAAGACTTGAGTTCAAATCCAGCCTTAACACTAGTTGAATGAGCTTGGGCAAGTCGCTTAGGTTCTCTATGTCAGTTTCCTCATTTCTTGAAACAAAAAAACAACCTCACAGGGTTGTGGGAGAATCAAATGCGTTAAGATAAAACTTAAATAATATAATATTCATATAAGTTATGTTCATATAATATTAATATATCATATACTATTATCATATTGCCATAATAATTATGATGGTATATAGTATAATAATTACATAATATTTATATATTAATATTATGCTTATATATCATAATATGATATAAATATAATATAGAAATATATTTGATACAACATAATATAATAAAAATAATACTAATATGATAATATAAATGCTAGCTATTTTTATTATGCATCTAAGAGCCAAAGCAGGGCAGCTAGGTAGTGCAATGGATAGAGGCCTGGACTTGAAACAGGAAGTCTTATCTTCATGAGGTCAAATCCAGCCTCACTGGAAGCTCATTAATTATCTCAAATTCATTGGCTCTTTTTCCTCATATCTACAGATTCATCACAACTTTCTTTCCTGAATTCCAGTCTCATATCACCACCTGCCTATAGGCATCTCAAACTCTGTATCTAAAACAGAATTCATTGTTCTCTACCCCCAACTTCCCCATTTTCTTAATTTGCATTTTTTTGGTGGAGTACCACCATTCTTCCAAACACCCAAGTTTGAAACAGAGTCATCTTCAACTCTTCAATCCTCACCCTTCATATTCAAGCAGTTGCCAAATCTTACTGGTTTACCTCCACAAGGTATCTCATATTCATCTCATTCACTCCAGTTATACAATTATCCTCCTAATCACCTGTTACCTGCACTGTTACAATAATGTCCTAATTGGCCTCCCTGCTTTCAATTACTCCCTTCTGTAATCCATTCTCCACATAGTTGTCAAAGTAACACTCCTAAAGTATAGTTCTGTCCATGTCATTCCCCTAATCAGGACATTCCAGTGGTTTTCTTTTGCCACTAGGTTAAAGGATAGTCTCTTCTATTTGACATATATTTATAACTCTTCACAATCTGGCTCCTGCCTAAGTTTCCAAGCTTCTCACACTCAATTATATTTTACTCAACCTATTTCTCAGTTAAATTGGCCTACTCTCTATTCTCTGTACACAATATTGCATCTTTGATTTCTATACCTTTGTACAGGGCTGTCTTCCATGCTTGGAGTGTTCTCTCTCCTCTTGTCAGTCTCATAATTTCTTTCTACAAAGCTCATCTCAGGTGCCATGTCATATGGGAAGCGTATGTTGATTTCCTTATTTGTTAGTAGCTTCCCCCTAATTATCTTCTGTGTTTATGTATATAATCAGCCCTCATCTATCCATTCTGGTTAGAGCACACCCCATTGGAGCATGCATAGTGCCAAACTGGGCTCCCTTGGGCCACTACCAAGGAGTCTTATGTGCTCTGTCTCAGAGTTGAAAGACCTTAGAACTTTGGGGTGATGCAACAATTCCTTGGTGCCTGGGATGGCATTAGGAGAAGGAGGATGCTCCAAAATAGAGTTGATCATTGAGCCAAGAAGAATCCAGCTTCAGACACTTACTAGCTGTGTGACCCTGGGCAAGTCACTAAACCTGTTTGCCCTGGTTCCCTCATCTGTAAAATGGGGATAATCATAACACTTACCTCATAGGGTTATTATGAGTATTAAATCAGATAATATTTATAAAGCACTTAGCATCATGCCTGGGAAATAGTAGGCATTACATAAATGTTATTATAAGAATTATATATAATTATTATATATGTAATATATTATATTTACATATTATAGATAATTATTATATGATTAAATATAACTATACATAATTATAATATTATAAATTATAAGAAAAGCAGATGGTAAATTTTCCCATTCTTTTCCCTTATTTACTTCAGGTTGCGATGAGGATGCTATGTGCTGCTGCATTATTCTCCTTTCTTGGCTATAGTATTTACTATGAAACATTTTAAATTTGCAAATAGTGGCAGGAATTACACAGTGCTTTGTTTGAGTTGACTCCAGGCTTTCATTCACAAATTATACATTTTGGTCAATTTTCTAAAAGTATCACTTTTTTTTCATGTTCAAGTAATCACACAGGAAAGTCTGGCTCTTAAGCACAGGTTGAGCAATAATATTTAAACAACTTATTTTAAATCAGGGCTTTCACTTCTTTGAGGTCAAAAATGTTAGTCAAATCTGGTTTTTCTTAATTAGACTAGAGAGCTGAGGGGTTTCATCTTTGCCTAGTCTTTATATTTGAGTTATGTTCAGTAATGCCTCAATGGTTCCTGAATTATGGAGCCAACCAAAAAGAACTGAAGATTCTGTTTTTGTTTTTAAAACCAAGATAAGTAGCAAAAAGTGTAGTGAAGGAGGCATTCAGCACATGCATATACAAGTTAAAAAGAAATATTATTATGTAATGCTTATGGTAGAAAATGTCTTTATTACCAAACAATACTTGAGAAACAGGGATATGGCAGAAAAAACCACTGGGCAAAGGGATCTGGGTTTTTCATTCCAGTGTGACGATTTGCTAGCTACATGACCTTGGACAAGTCATTTGATTTCTCTTGGCCTAGGTATCTTCATCTGTTAAATAAGAGAATTAGACTAAATTGTCTCTAAAGGCCCTTTCTAGTTTTAACTTTCTGCTTTTATACATTAAGGGTGAAATAATTTTTCAATTTTGTCATTAGATTCAATTTAGTTCAACAAACATTTATTAAGCACTTGTATGGTCAAGACACTTTTTTTTCAATTTATTTTTAATATGTTTAGTTTTCAGCATTGATTTTCACAGGAGTTTGAATTACAAATTTTCTCCCCATTTCCACCCCCCCCC
>CM053624.1:167583712-167606851 GCA_028646595.1 Phalanger gymnotis | reverse complement strand
TATTTTATTGAAAGTCCATATCTTGCCTTGGAGCATGATACTCAGTTTTGCTGGGTAGGTGATTCTTGGTTTTAATCCTAGCTCCATTGACCTCCGGAATATCGTATTCCAAGCCCTTCAATCTCTTAGTGTAGAAGTCAAGACACTTTTCTAGGCACTAGAGATACAAAGTCCAAAATTTGCCTCTATCCCAAGGAGATCACTGAAGTGTTGCATAGAATAAAGAGACCTAGGTTTGGAAACAGAAGACCTGGGTTTGAATTCCAGTCCTGTACTCAATACCTATGTGAACCTTGGACAAGTCATTTAATTTCTTTTCAGGTCTTGATTTCCTCATCTGTTAAATGAAGTTTCTTCTAGTTCTGAAGCTCTCATCTTCTAAGCCTGTGTATCTATGACATAATAGCTGTCTTAAAGTATTAAAAATGTTGTCATGTAGAAATGGGATTAAGACTTACTCTTCTTAGGGGGCAGCTAGGTGGCACAGAACATAGAGCACTGGTCCTGAAGTCAGTATGGACCTGAGTTCAAATCCGACCCACACACTTACTAGCTGTGTGACCCTGGGCAAGTCACTTAAACCCAATTGCCTCCCAAAAATAAATAAATAAAATGGTGTCAAACTCAAATAGAAAAGGGGCAGAGTACTACTAATCTGTACATAAGGATCCTTGAAGGAAATTATAGTTTTAAAATGCAGTGTTACCTTCTTGGAAAACCTGGATGACATTTCAAGGGAGAAAGCATGTTGGTTCTGATTGGATGGATGTACCATATAAACTTTTTGCATGGATGAGTGGTAGATGTGGCAGTTAACCTTTTGTTTATGAGTTCTCTTGAGTTTATAATGTAATACCCCATGAACAAAACCATTTTTCCTTATAAGCAAAAAAGTAATATATCTGTTTGACTGTATTTTTATTTATTTTTAAAAATACTTCCTAAGAGCTGCCCACATTTGACATTTCTAGTCTGAATCTATAATAGGGAAGAGAAGAGGGAAAGACAATTTTCATGAAATTGCTTTCACAAGACTCTTCAAAGAAAGAAAGAGAAGAATTTGACCACTTTGCTAGCAGACTCTGTGCTTATTACTTGCGATGAGACTTTTAAAATTGCCTTAGTCATAAGACATGCTTTCTTTAATTCTCTACTCACACTAAAATTGGTGGAGCAGATGTGCCATATTGGGGAAAACTGGGTGAAAATGTCTTCTCACCTCTTTGGTTGGGGACAGGTTAAAAGAACATGACTGGGTCTAGGTCTATAAACAGACTTCTTATCAAACCCTAAGACACCCCCCACCTCAGCCCACCCCAAGCAAGAAAAAAGCAAGGTCATATATATTCTAGTTTAGCTGCCCATAAAAAAAATTTGAATTTAGAGGTAAAATCTTATCTTTCTGAAGAGAAACATACCTTGCAACACACAGTCCACAACATGTGATTCCATTAACTATTGCCTCTGCCTGGGGGGGTGCACTGGTAAATGTTTAACAATCAGCTTTCTGGGGGAGGGAAGGGGATGTATATATGACACTCCCTTGGGTTTAATCTGCATTATTAATACTTTGTTAATCAATAAATTGAGCCTTGACTTGTAGTATTTGCTGATTTCTGAGGTATAAATGCTCACATTGAATATTTATTTCCAGCACATGCCTGACTATTTCGCTGGGGCTGAAAAGGAGTCTCTGTGAGTGGCACTTTAATCTCCTGACTTTAACGCATTATGATCAACATTTAGCATAACCATCCTATAGCCTAGAATGAAACCCTGAGTGATAATTCCACTGAAAAATACCAGGCATAGCCAAGTGGGTTTAATGTCTTGGAGTTCAATTGAAACTAGCTCTTCTGAAGGGTTTAAATCTGAATTTTAACAGTAATCAGTCTTTTTCATTAAAAAGAAAATGTTCTCCATTATATTTTAAAATGATACAAGGAAAACCAGAGAAGTATTAGTAACCTGCGGATACCTAGAAGTTATTTGCATCTCAATGCTATTGTTGTGAATATATAGTATTTCAAAGTGTTTGGCTATGATTTTGCTACCCATTTTAACCCCTGCCTAGCTCTTTTCTTTCTTTTGTTCCTTCTGCCAAGTTCTTCAAATATGTTCTTGGTATGTTCCTCTGTCACTTTAAACTCCTAAACTGCCCCTAACTGAAATGATGTACCAGCTATGCTCTCTGCCCCACCCAACTGGCCCCTTGTGCTAGTCAGCTTCAGGATATCGAGTAATGGTGTCTCTACATAGAAATAGATGCCTTGAGCAAGCAATAGAACGTATTAAATAATAAACACATTTATTGAACGTTCTTGCTTATACATGAAAGCACTTTGGCCAGGAAATTAAGCCAGCACCAAATACTCAAGGAGAGGAGACTTAGTTAAGCCCAGAACTCAGCCCTATGGGATTGTCAACCAGTGAAAGGGGAGGAGCAAAAGATAAAGTGACATGTGAACATGAGAAAATGAATGAAAACCAAAAATATTAAGAAGAAAACAGAACTTAGTAAAAGCCCAGCACAGAATCAGATAAATCAACACAGGAGGCTTCTAAAAGCAAAAGGAAGAACACCTCAAAGAAAAATGAGAGCACATTACGAATCCCACAATGGCAGGAGCAGTCCATGACATGTAATCCTATCAGCTGTCTTACGAAGATAAGTATAAAGGTGGGGACATTTGGATTGAGCAACTCAATTAAATCACCCCATTCCATTTAAAGGGACACCTTAATGAAGTGAGAATAGGTTTAAACAATTGATCTATCACCTAATCATAAACTTTAAACTAAGTGAGATCTGGAGTGACTAGTACACAGGAATCACATTTAGATTGACTGAGGAAATTTGGCCACACCCAAGGAGTTGTCTATAAAGTACCAAGCTGGTCTGAAACATCTGAGAGTGGACCAGTGAAGAATCTTCCAGCAAAAGCCTTAAGGAAGAACTAGTAGGGTGGCGGAGGTGCAGAGCACCTTGGCTTTAGCCTTGGCCTAGATCGGCTTCTCTTCTACCCCTCTGCCAAAAGGAAGACTTTATATTGACATGAGCAGAAGATTTTAGAACAGGATCCTAGCAGGGTCTACATAAGGAAGTGAGAGCAAACTGGATACAATGCAGGGATGTAGATTCATAGATCTACAAGGACCCCAGAAAAGAAGCTACACCATGCCAAAGGGGAGAAAGAGAGCGAGAAAGAGAGAATAAGCATTCATTATGTGGACATAGCTAAAAAGCATCTAAGTTAGGATTTGAACTGAGGTCTTCCAGACTCCAGGTCCCACACTCTATCCACCACACCACCTAGTAGCCTCTGTCATAAAGGGAACTTCTTGAGCACTCTGATGGAAGGAAATGTCTTTCAGCAACCAGGAGCTGATTTACCTCTTTGACATATTTTCTGTCTAAGTTCGAGTCCATTTTCCCTTGGATTCTCTATGTTACTCTTGGAGATTATGTCAAAGACTTTGTGGGGAATGTTTTGTACCAACAGTTAAGACTGTATGATCTTAGCGGATACCTTTTTCTAAGAGCTAAGCAAGACTGTCTGACTAAATGATATCAAATGATAATCATAGGAGAAGCACCGCAGTGTTGGCTCATGTGCTACAGCAGCATTAACCCTAGAATCCTGAGGGGACAAGTGGTAGCATTATTCTGGAGACCAAACTTGTCAATGTTGATGGAAATTAGCTATTAATACGGAATTTTAAAACACTATTGGCAGAATTGAATAAACAATAGAACATCAAAGCAAATAAGTAGAAGCCCTGAGGAAGAGAACAATAGACTTGGAAAATAAAATGCTAAAGTATAGGAAAATTTGTCAGAAGAGAAGCAGAAGGCAATAAAGGCAAATGAGTACATGAATTCTCTATGAGCCAAAGTGACTGACTTTTAAAACAGATGTATAGACATCTCAATAATTACAGGTCTCATAGAAGAACATAACACATTCCTAAAAAACTAAATACCCCAGTGGAAGAAATAATATGTGAAAACTGTTTGGAACTTTTGGATACAGGCGACAAAGCATTATTTAGGAGAATTCACACATCACCACGAAGTGAGGTGGGGGACCCCCTGCACCTAAAACTCCAAAACACAAAAATAGTATTGAAATGTAATTATTTCATTGACAAATAACACATTTTGCAAGTTTTCAAGAAGAGAGTGTTCAAATATGAAGAAAGGCAATTTCAAGAACATGGGATTTTCTGCAGTTATGAAAAACCAAAAAAGGAATTAAATCATATATTTCAAAAATCATTTGAGCAAAAGCTACAACCCCAAATGACATATTCTGAAAACCTCAGCCTAATCAATAGAAAAATACGTAGGCATTCAACAAAAGATACAATTGAGGTACTATTCCTGGGAGGGGAAAGATAGGTGAGAAGATTATTTTTGACTTTTTGATATTGAGAAAAGAACCACAGGAAACATTAATAAGTGCAATTATCAAGAGAATACTAAGTAATGAAAGAACACAAGTAGAAAACAGAAATGAATATGTTGTGCAGTCCTACTAAGCCCAAGGTTGAACAATGAAGAGATGTTTATTTCTGCAATCTCTTGGCAAAAAAATAATAGGCATCTTTGAGAGGTTCAGCTGAAATCAGAAGGGGAAAGGGATTGGAACTGAGGGACTCTAAGAGGGGTGTCTCATGCCAGAGTAGGGAAGGGAATGCCACTGATGAGCATCTCCATGGAGTAGGAGGTATATGCCTGCAGTAAGGAGATAGGGACTTTGTAATGAGTTTAGTCTGGAAACAGTTTGCTCATGGGGTGACCAACTTTAATGAGACAGTATTGAACCTCCATAAATAGCATTCTACTCCAGGAGAAGGGTTGCTTCCTAGAGTCAGCTAAGCACCCAAAGTATTCATGGTTGTGGTGGTATGTGGATTCAGAGATGCAATGGCATCTCTTTGGGATAGAGACTAATCAAAGTAAAGGGAGGGGGTGTGCCTGGGCATCACAATTTGGAACCCAAAATAATTATTATGAAAAGGTGCTGCTTCCATCCAATATCACTTCCCTCATAGGTATTTCTAAGAGTGAATAGCAGCAGAAAAAGAAGAGCATCAGGCAATAATGTGGAAATTGGATAGAAGAGGGAATTCAAACATGGTATTTCGCAAGCTTTAACTACATGAGAGACATGGAGAATGAAGAAGGACTAGTAAGGGCGTGCAGCTTATGAATCAGAAGACAAAATTCAGAATAGACTGGAAGAGAAGAGAATAGAGTACTTAAATCAAAAAGGAATGTACTTAATTTCCAAAAGAAGATAGAATTGGTGGCTAGATCATAAGAGGGAGTTTATAGTGGCCAAACTAACATTCGGGATGTTATTTTGTTAACCAAATGAATAGAAGCATTCCTTTTGTTTATCATTGACCAAACTGACCAGGGAGTCATTAGAGGGAGTAGTCAGTTTCAGAAAATCATCTTTTCCAATGGTGTGTGCCAACATTAACAGTGATCTCTTTGTCTAGTAATTTAAAAACCTTTAACTGAAAATGTGTATTTTGTTTTATCTTTCTTATAGACTTGATCTTTTCTTTTACAATTATTATAAAATATTAATTGGGAACTGCTTGAAAAAAAAAGTGTTTTTTTCCTGCGTTAGCACCTCTCTCCAAGCAAATGCCTTTACATATAAAAATTAGGTTTGTATTGACAAAGTTTGATTTTACGTTGTCCAGATTCCCCACCTAACCCTGCTCCCACCCTAGAGAGCCATCTCTTGTAAAAAGAGTTGTTGGGTTTTTTTTTTTAAGAAAAAGAGGAAGAGTAGGGAAAAAGCCCTAATATTCCATGCAATGTTCTTAAATTCATGGGCCTAACCCTCTGAAAAGGAGCAGAGTGAGTTATCTCATGTATACTCTTTGGGGCCAATTTGTTCTTTTATAATTTCACCACTTTAAATTTTAATCATTTTGTGGTTGTTATCCTTTCAGTTCACATTGTCGCAGTCATTCTGTATATTATTTTCCTGTTTCTGCTTACTTCATATCAGTTCATATGTCTTCTATACTTCTCTGTATCCTATTTACATTCGTGTATCACAATTTATTTAAATATTCTCAAGTTGGTGGACATTTACTTTGCTGCCAATTCTTTATTGCCACAAAAAGTGCTACAGTAAATATTCTGGTATATACGGAGCCTTTCTTTTTTTTTAATCCTTAACCTCCTTGAGGTACATGTCTAGCAACAGAATCTCTGAATCAAAAGATAGGAACATTTTAATCACTTTATTTGCATAATTCCAAATTACTTTCCAGAATGGTTGTACCAATTTATAATTCTACCAACAATGCATGAGTGTGCCTATGTAAAGGCAAGCAGGGTGGGACTTATTGCTGTTTTTTCTTTTGGAGTGCTTCTCAGCACTAAGGTAATCAAATGCCTTTGATTGAGCCTTACCTTTGTTTCAGTCAAAAGTCTTTGACTGAATCAAAAGTCTTTATGACCTGTTTAAGACACAAGAAAGCCTAAGTCACATGAATTTGAGTCACATGGCTGGGACGCCCTCTGACCCTAAAGAAGTGTATGTGTACTTTGAGGTTAGCATTTTGCTTTGGGGGGATCAATCTTTGGAAGACTGTTCCTGTGATTTGGCCAGACGAGAGTCTGGGTAGATGTCAAGGAGCCTCCCCCTCCGCCACTCCCGGCTTTGAAAACCTAGATGTTGGTGCTTCTCTCTCTAGTAACTATGTACGTATTTCTATGGACAGACAGTTAGAAGCTCTGTCTGCTAATTTGTGTCATTTGCTTTGTCTATATAATTTCTGCTTGTAATGTCTGTTTGTGCTTTCTCTGAAGTTCAGGGTGCTGACTTTTTCCCATTAATTAAGTGAATGTTGTACACACACACACACACACACACACACACACACACACGTACATGTTTAATTAAAGTGAGATTGTAACCTCCTTAAAGTTAGATCCTTGGAAAAGCAGATCAAAGAACCTGTGCTAGCAGCCCTCCTGTGTGCTGGTGTTATTGGCCTTACACCTCTAAAGCAGCTGCTAGCAATATTGTTGTTACAGCCTGTCTTTCTACGAACCCCTCCGACATTGACTATTGCCATCTTTTGTCATCCTTGTCAATTTTCTGGATATGAGTTGAAACCACGGGGTCATTTTTTGATTTGCACTTCTCATATTAGTGATGATTGGAGCTTTCATGTATGTAGTTGTTAATAGTTTGTACTTCTTTTGAAGAATTGTTCCTTTCATCACTTAACAGGGAATGTCTTTTGGTCATATATTTCTGTGCATTATCCACATATCTATGAGTTTGTCTATATAAGACCCTTATCAGAGACATGATACAAAAATGTTTTTCCTGGTCAACTGCTTCCCTTCTTATACTAGTTGCATTAATTTAGTTATTAAAAAAAGCTCTTAAATATACAAATGTCAACTAGAAGAGTTTATATTTGATCCTAGAAGTAATATGGAGCACCACTAGAGTATTTTGTAGTGGGGGTTGGGGCAACATGGTCACATCTACCTTTTAAGAAAATCACTTTGGCAATTATATGAAAGATGGATAGGAGAGGAGTAAATTTGAAGAAGACCAATTAGAAAACTCCTCTGGCTGCCCAAGAGAGGTGAAGAAGATTTGAACTAGGATAGCAAAGAGAGGTATTGTGGAGACCGAAACAGCAAGATTTGTCAACTACTGTGAAATGTGGGGTGAGTAAAAGTGAGGAGTCAGAGATGACACTAGGGTTATGAACTTAGATGACTGAGGTAATGGTGATACATTTTACAGTAACAGGAAAATTCAGAAAAGGAGTGGGCTTGGGGGAAAGATAATGTACGGAGATCTGTAATGCTGACTATTATCTGTATTTTTTCATACTGTGAGACTTATTGTGTCTCACCCAAAATGAAAGGTGGAGGAGCTCTTAATCACCATTCACTAAGTGACTCCTGAAGTACGGAGCCCACTCTTCAAAGGGCTCCTTCTATGGTCAAGAGATGATTTGGGGGTAAAGGAGTGGGCTTAGTGGGGATTGGAAAGAAGTAGCACCTGCAGTTACCTTTGTGGGTACCCAATTAGCAGTTAGGTTATAATTGCCCTAAGGGGTTAAATGAGTCAGGTTGGCAGCTTACACAACAATTTGGATTAGCGTTTGGTGACAATGAATGAAGGGTAGGTGTAGCTATGTTGGAGACACCTCTCACACATGGCTATTGTGGAAATAATGGGAATGGGGATGAGAATGAGAATCTTCCTGTTCTCTGATGGGATCTCTTTTGGATTATGTCATGGCCTCCTTGGGGTCATGGTATGGCTCCCTAGAAGGCTATGGGCCCTGTTTTGGACACTATTGTCCAGTTCACCCTAGTTCAAGCCCTCATTCTCTCTAGCATGAACTATTACAACGGCTTCCCTAACTTAACTCTCTCCATTCCATCCATCCTCCCCTCACCTGCCAAAGTGATTTTCTTCAAGTACAAGTCTCACCGTGTCACCTTCCCCTCCTCCCGCAATAAATTTCAGTGGCTCCCTACTGCCTCCAATTTCAAATGAAACCTTGTCATTTGGCACTTAATACTCTTCACAATCTATTGCCCCTTGCATCAACTTTGCCTTATTATACATAATAATTTACTCCCCTTCCTGCACTCTAAGGACCAGTCAAACCATCATTCTTGCTATTTCTCACAACTACATAAAAATACAACTAAAATAACCAAATGTGAATAGGAAACTTGGATGGTGCCAGCTATTAAGCAGAACCATGTAAATAAAGAGGAATGGATTTATATTGAAAACTTTCTGTTGAGTTCGAAATCAGAGACAATTCGCTTTTGCTCATTTTTGTGTTGTGTGTGGTTAACGTCTAGAAACGGAGATACAGCTATAGTGTTCACTGAGTATTTGTTATATATGTTGACTTGTTCAGTCATATCTGACTCTTTGTGACCCAGTGGACCATAGCATGCCAATACTGTCCATGGGATTTTCTTGGCAAAGATACTAGAGTAGTTTGCCATTTTCTTCTTCAGTAGATTAAGGCAAACAAAGGTTAAGGGACTTGTCCAAGGTCACACAACTATGAAGTATCTGAGGCCAGATTGGAACTCAGGTCTTCCTGACTCTAGGCCCAGAGCTCTATTCACTGGGATGCTTAGCTGCTTCATCACATAATATTTGACCTATTATTTGGTAGTATTGTGCCTCTTTTACTAAAAAGCATCTAAAAAGAAAATTTGCCTTCTGGTCAAAGTAAATGATTAATTACTGAGACAATTATTATTTATAGGTCAACCGTATCTTCCAGACTATACAAAGGATTAAAAAAAAATCATATTAATCACCTAAGTCTCTAAAAATAATATAATTAAAATTTTAGTGGGATCAAAATGTCTTGTGCTCTTAATAAAATAAAGTATTTTAAAATATTTGTTTCATCTTTATCTTATCATTTTTTATTTTATGTATATTTTACAAGATATATATGACATATTAGCATAATTATATTTGTATGTAATTTAAAAATAAATAAATAAACATATAATGGAGGTAGCACTCACATTGTTTTCTTGGTAAGGGTGCATGTTCAAGAGAGTTTGAACACCAGTGATTGAAAATATGACTATGGGGCATGAACTAGATAAACAAGAGTTGACTTTTTTTTTTTTACAATAAGTTGAGTTGACTTTCTTTAGTACTAACAGCACCTCATCATTTGCAGTCCTCCTGTTACAGTGTTCTGATCAAATGCTCTAATAGTCAGCTAATTGCTCAAGAACAGCTGAAACTGACTATCTTTCAAATTCCTAGTTGGATACCTTGAACTCACAGGAGCACTTTTATCTCTGTAGTAAATTAAATATTTGGTTCAACCTGCCCAGAGTCAGCCTAAAAATGTGTACTCAAACACATGAGTTTGAGCCTATATCACCAAGCTGATTTCACATTAATATTCTTCTTTGAAAATTTAGAAATCACAGCAGAGAACTGAAGTCTGAAAGTAACCAAAACCATGTGTCCACATTTTCCAAGATAAATACTTCACACGATTCCTTCATTTAAGTCATTATTAACTTCTTGGAACAGATGAGTCATCTGATTGGTGAAAATGCACTTGGCTTATTATAGCTGATTGTTTGTTTTCTGCACTTCGAAACAGCCTCTTTTCCCTTGTACACATGCCCACCTACTTCCAGGCAACTGAATAGAAAGTTTTATGGGAAGAATTATGCAAAATCCTTGAGGTTTTTCTTCAGTCAGGTATGTAATTTTTGAAAGATTCAGAATAAAATCCAGTGTGGTGTAAAAAAGCCGGTTTCCCAAAAATGAACTTTCTGTTTTTTCCTGCTTAGACTTAAACAGAGAAGAGGCCTTTTGACTTAGACATTGCATTTGGCTGGGAGTTATAAATAATGCAAAGTTTACTCATGTTATCCTCTCACTCAGAAAATCTATCCCAAGACTCAAATTTATCATCTACCTAAATGCATGGATCAGTTAAAACACATCATGGATCAATTAAAACACATTTTTGAAAATCAAATTTGAAACAGATACATTGTTAAAGTAAGACAGAGCAAGGCCTGAACAAGTTCCAAGCATAGGGCAGGAATTCCTCTATTTGGTTGTCTTCCAGGATGAAATTGATATAGAGAAAGAAAATTAAGTTAATTTCAGTATTGACTACAGTTGGCTTCTAGGGCTGGCTATTTCTTCTAATGTAGTTTGGGACACCCCACCAGTGTGCTTTCTATTAACAATCAACCAATAGATTTAATGGAATGAGCTTGTGTTCCTTCCTGCGGGAGAAAATTAATGGGAAAAGATCATGCCTTGCTAATAGAGCATCACATCACAAGGATTTGGAATTTGTTCTATTAGTACAATGTGAAATCTTTCATCGTTCATTTAAATTAAAACAACTGTAGACCACACTCTTCACAGAATCATAGAATTGAAGAGATGAAAGGCACTTCAGCTGCCATCTAGTCCAACCCCATACACAAAAGGAACCCGCACTATATTATACCTGAAAGTGATCATCTAGGCTCTGCTTGAAGACCTGTAAGGAGGAGGAACCATCTGCATCGTGACATGGCCCATTCAATTTTTGGACAGCTCTAATTGACAGGACATTTTTCTTAACATCGACCCTAAATCTGCCTTTTCTCAGCTTTTGACTTCATTTTGACTTCTGGGGCTAAATGGAACATATATACGCCTTCCATGACAACCTTGCAAATACTTAAAGAGAGCTATGGCGTCCTTTCTGAATTTTTTTGCTTTAGGCTAAACCTCGCCAGTTCTTTCAATTGCTCCTCATATCGCATGAATATGAGGCCTTCCCCACCCTCCCTGCCCTCCTTCAGTGCTTCTTAAACTGTGGTTCATGATCCCATAAGCGCTGAAGGGGTCAAGAGTGGAAAAAGTTTAAACCAGTGTCATCCTGACTGATCACAATACTCTAGATAAAGTATGACAATGGTGCAGTACAGCGGCATCTAACCTAATTCAATAGAGTAACCCTTTGGTAGTTTGATATGTATATTATATATACATATATTATGTATGTATATTGTGGGTGTGTATATTATGTATATTATATATATACTTCATGTATATATGTATATATACTTCATGTATATATATATATATACTTCATGTATATATATATATACATAATATACACACACATTATGTATGCATATTACGTGTATGGGGTGTTCAGGAAGGACTAACACCTCTGGTGTGAGGGCTTGCCAAGTCCTGTTCAGGGCTGCCCATCCACCTTTGGTATCTACCTGGCACTCAGCAGTCACCTGTGGCTCCAAGAAACTGTAGTATGTGCAGCAGCCACACCCCAGCAAAACCATCTCCGCAGATGGACTAAACCACATTGAGGGTAACCAACAGGCCTCAAACCTGTCATTGAGTTAGGGAGGTGTCTACCTGTAATGCAGGAGCTCTGCTCTAGGCAGATGCAGGTTCACACTGGATATGGACAGACTGAATAAAGACAGTGGAGATAAGGAAACCATAGTCACTTTATTCTCAGGGTGGCTGGTAGAGACAGAGTGAAAACATCCACACCTACTGACCAGAACTTGCTTGACATATAGAGAAACACACAAAGAAGGCAGCATGCCAACAATAAGCTCATGAGTTTATATTATCTTTGGTTACATAATGATTTGTCAGTATGACGCAAGCATAGTATTGGTGTTTATGGGCCATGGATCTTGGCTGCCTGTATCAAACTGGATCCACGACACATTACACATACTATCCCAAGCATGTGAAGACTTTACCTGGTGGAATGGTCAGATGAGAAGAATTTTTTCCAATGGTCATGAAGATGGCTAAAGGAGGTGCTGTGAAATGCTTAAAGCTTGGTCAGACATTGAAGAAGTGAAGGTCATCCACTGTACCCTGAGCCATCACCAGTCATCCTGAATTTTGTCTTGCCACCGGACTTTGATGACTCTGGAAGAGAGAGTAAAGCTGAAGACTTTGTGCAACTCTGCTTCACTTAACTCCAATTCACGTGTGAGTGATGGCCCTGGTCCTCTTCAAAAACAAAGGACAAAAAACATAGTAATTTAGGCACTGCCATTTTTATTATATTGGCAGGGCCCCAACCTGTTAAAATCTCTCCAAATATTTAATTCTGTCTTTAGTTCAGTAAAAAGGATTTTTGTAGTTGTATTTATATAGTCTCTATATTTGTCTTGACAGGGGGACTCAAGTATTTTATATATTCTGTAATTATTTTGAATGGAATTTCTCTTTCTATCTCTGCTGTGTTTTGATGATAATGTACAGAAAGGACAACTGTTTCTGTGGACTTGTTTTATATCCTGCTACTTTTGATGAAGTTCTTTATTGTTTCAAATAATGTTTAGTTAACTTTCCAGGAGTCCTTAAGTAAAGCACCATATCATCTGCAAAAAGCCATAAATTTGTTTCTTCTGTGCCTTTGCTTATCTTTCATTCTCTTTTTCTTGTCTTTCTATAGCTAGCATTTCTATTAAGATACCAAATAATGATTATGACCATGGAAATCCTTGCCTTAACTCTGATCTTATTACAAAGGCCTCTAATCTTTCTGTTTCAGCTAAGGATAGCTCTTGATTTTATATAGGTAGTATTTATCATATTAAAGAAAGGTCCATTTATTCTGAGACTCTTTAAAGTTTTTATCAAAAAAGAGTGTTGTGTTTTGTCAGAAACTTTTTCAGTAGATATTACATGATGATGTGATTTTTACTGTTTTTGTTATTAATAGGGTCTATTATATTTATATTGTTCCTAATAATGAACCAATCTTAAATACTTAGTATAAAGCCAACTTTATCATATTGCTTAATTTTTTCAGGTTTTTGTAAACTCTTTGCTTACATTTTATTCAATATTTTGTATCAATATTCCTTAGGGGTATTGGTCTCTCAATTTTCCCCTACTTTTTCTGCTTTACTTCTATTACCTTTATCTCTAATACCTAATACCTTTAGGTATCAGGACACTAATTGTTTCTACTATTCCTGATTTTGCAAACAGTTTATGTGAAATTGTCATTCATTAGTAATATTAGAATTTTCTTGTAAGTTTACTATTTTTTTTGTTTTTGTAGGGGGCAATTGGGGTTAAGTGACTTGTCCAAGGTCACACAGCTAGTAAGTGTGTCAAGTGTCCTGAGGCCTGAACTCAGGTCCTCCTGACTCCAGGGTCAGGATGCTACTCACTGTGCCACCTAGCTTCCCCGTAAGTTTACTTTTTTAAAAATTTGGAGTTCCTTTGTGGCTAATTTAATTTTTAAAAATTGGGTCAATATCTCTATTTCTAATCCTGTTAATCTGAGTATTTAAAATCTTCATAATGTTCATTCATTTCATTTAAGTTATCAATTTTATTGGCATGTCGAAAGGGCTTTTGATAATTTCTTTTACAGTCTCTTCATGTGCTGAAATTCTCCTTTTTCATATCTAAAATTGGTAGTTTAATATTTCTCTCTTTTTAAAAAAATCAAATTAGCTAATGGCTCACAAATTTTATTAGTTTTTTTTAAAAAAATATCTCCAAATTTTATTAATTCATTGTTTTTGTTACTGTCAGCTTTGTTCATCTTTAATTTGCTTTTCAGAATTTCTATTTTTGTATTTGGTTGGAGTTGTGAGATTTGTTGCTTTTCTAATTTTTTTCAGTTATATACCCAATTAACTGGCTAATTCTTTCTCTCTTTTATTAATGAATGTGTAGAGGGATATATTTTCCCCTAAGACTGTTTTGGTTGCATCCCGAAAACTTTAGCGTATAGTTTCACTATTGTTTTATTAATGGGATTATCTGTTTTTTCTGTAATTTGCTCTTTGAAACACAAGTTCCTTAAGATTAAATTATTTGGTCACCATTAAATTTTAATCTTTTCTTCAGAGGCCATCTATTAATTATAATACTGTTCCATTGTGGTTAATAAGGGATATCTTTAATATTGCTTCTTTTCTGCACTTATTTTTAAGTGTTTATGCCTTACCACATGGTCCAGTTTTATAAATATGCAAGATACAACTGAGAAATATATCTATTCTTTTCTATTCCCATTCAATAATTGTCCAAACTCCATCACCTGTGAGAGAATGGCCAGTGGGCCTCAGATTTTGTTGATGTTAGCTGCATAAAATTTTGTCTCATTCACTTCTCATGTATTTTGTGCTTCAGAAGTTTGGTTTTATACATCTTCACACTTATTCACTGATTTTTCTTAATATTTTAAATCCCATTTTAGTGTTTTGTCCTGCTTTAGGTTTTTCTTTGCTTTGCTTTTTTTTTCCTCCAATGAGATTTCTTTTCCACCTCTCACCACTTCAACCCTCTAATTCTAGAAATTCTATTTTATTTTGACTTTTCTCTACTTGGGGCAAGAGCTATTTTCAAATGCATTTTCTTTTTTGATTTTCATAATTTACAGATGCATTTTTATATACTTTATGGTTACCTATTATAATTTCACAACTTTGATTCCAGGAAAGCCCAGCATCTTCTAATTTTATATTAATTTTGTTTTGTGATTGTTCTTAGTCTCACAGGAACAATTCTTTTTCCCACAATCAATGTCCTGCTACCATGGAAATGTTGTTTATGCAAAATGTTTATTTTAATGGTATTTATTGATGAATTGTGTTGTATAGATATAAATATCAGTAACTATTTTGATTTACTGCATTCTTTTTGCATAGTTATTTTCTATTTGTAGTTATTTTTGTGATCTTAAGCTTTATTTCTGTTAAATTGCTATGAATGTTCATATTTGCTAATTATTTATTCACTATGTATTAATTGCATACAACCTTGCTTATTGGGAAGATAAAGGATCAATGGAATGGAAACTATGATAAATTGATACAAAAATATCACCAGCAAGACATATTAAGGGAAGCAGAATGATCCTTTGCTACAACTTTGTCTTGGGAGGACACATGTTTAATGCCTGACACAGAGCTTGAGTGTCAGAGAATGACTTCCAAGTACAGAGCTTTATGAAAAAGGGATGAAGCCAAAAGTCAGAGAAAGAGATTGACCTATATTTCTTGACATGTCTATATCTATACATACCTATATCTCTTATCATCAATTCCTTATGGGTCTTTTCCATTTGGACTCATAGGATCCCCACACAAGTGATGATGAAAATTGAAGATATGTAATGCACTGATGTCCTGGACAGTGGGTTTCAAATGACTATCAAATTCTAGTCATTTTGAGAGACATTTGAGAATATTACTTTTTTAACCTTTGCAAGGGCTTGGACTTGGAAGACTGTGTGGTAAAAGTTACCTGTTGATAGGACCTTGAAGTTTCCTAAAGAATTGTTGGTATCAAAAGGAAGGTATACACCATGACTTTAATATGTCCAGATCCTCTAAGTCTCACTGAAGACTCATCACTGATTGGTATCACTTACAGCCTATTCAAAATCCTGGCAAGATATAATAATCTTGGGTGACAATACCTACACAATTTGTCCATTCATGTAGTCTTGCATACAACACAACAGAGGCAATTGGTGGAAACAAATATCATAAGAACACTGGCTCTTAATTCAGATTTGGATCTTGAGAAATTTGATTCTGGCAGCTTTGTAATAATAGAAGAATCAGTAGAGGCAGAAGTGTGCTCTCCCTGTATAAGTGGGATTTGAGATGTACCTGAAGAGCAACCCACAGAATCCAATTCATTGACTCCTGACTATTCTGGGAGCAATGTAGGAAGATTTCTTTATCTATAATAGATGAGCTCAGAGACCACCTGAAATACCTATTGATTGACATTACAGAGTTGAATCATTTAAGTGAAACACCTATAGTGGTGGTACAGAAAAGGAATGGGGAGATGTTAATTTGTATAGACTTCTGGACATGAAACAAAAGAACTAAAGTGGACTTGTACGCTATACCAAGGATTCAAGATGCCCTGGCCTACTACTAGGCAGTTGGAATTTCTCAATATTGGTTTTATGCAGAGTACATTATCAGATTTCCATGGCTGAGGAAGACAAGTAGAAGACTACTTTTATTTGCCCATCTGGATTTTATTTCTTTGAGTGTATGCCCTAAGGTTTCTCAGGAATATTTGTGACTTTCCAGCATTTAATGAATATAGTAGTTGGGTACATTCTCCCCCCCCCCACAACTTTTTCACTCCCTTTTATGTATGGTCTTCTCCATTAAAATATAAGCTCTTTAAAAGCAGGGACTAACTTTTTGCTTGCAGGTTTAGCACTTAGTAATATATAAAATAACAACAAATTGGTATTTATTACAATAAATGCTTGTTGATTTGGCTATTCTTGTAGTGCACACTGTGATTCTTTTATGTTTAACATCTATTTGTGAGTAGGAAAAAGTAAATTGTCTTATATTCATATTGCACACAGAGGACCTCTTTTACTCCTTCCTCCCCTAGCATGAGCCATGGCTTTTAATACAATTAGAATTCTTCTCAGGATGCTGAGGTAGGAATTTTTTAATAAGCCAATGAGTATAAGAAAAGGGAGACCTCTTTTATTAAAAGACAGGATTCCAAGGACTGACCCCAAACTAAACCATATGGCTAGGTATAGGGCAAGGAGGAGCTAGTTACCAGTCCCTCTAGTCTTCAAAGCTAAACTTAGTTTTCACCAATTCAGACTGGCCTCCTCCCCAGTTAGTCTAATTTAATTATATTTTAAAACTATACTGACTAGTCCTTCCCCAAATTCAATACTCAGCTGATCATAAATCAAAACTAGTGTGTTTTTCCCAACATTTCCATCTGCTCTCTCTCTTTTAGAAGCGGCATTATAGAGAGTGGATGGATTACTCGACTTAGAAGACCTAGCTTCACATTCTGCCTCAATTCCTTACTAGCTATGTGACCTTGGGCAAGTCACTAAAGTTACCTATGCATTGGTTTTCCCTCTGTAAAATGAGGGGGTTTGAGTCAATGGATTCTAAGGTTCCTTTGAATCTTAAATCTATGATCAAAAGATCCCATGATGTCTCAAGCTTAGAAAAAGAGTCTAAAACCAGATCACAGTGATGTTACTTCTTCCTCACAGGAACCAAAATTGAATAACCTAATTTCAATAATGAGGATAAGAACACAAGGCAGGAGGACTATAACATGCTGCTCTCCTTCAATCTAGAAAATTGAGGGCATAGGCTGTCTTTTGCCTCTTTTTATATCCCCTGTGCTTAGCATAGTACCTGGCACATATTAGGCACTTAAGAAATGTTTATTGACTGACTATTTATTACACATTTCCTAAATCAAACAGGATGGCTCCTTGATATGTTAGAATATCTGTATGAATTTGGGATTTGGACTCTACCTATAAAGTACCACCTGTCAGTGTTCTATGACCTCTGATGGGTTCCTTAATCTCTGATTTAGACATGTCCTTCAAAAGAGGAATTGCTTAAAAAGTACTGCCAAAGACTCAGATTTCTCTGACCTTCTGACACATATTTGTCACTGCCAAGATTTTGTGCAACTTTGTAGTGTGACCTGGGACACAAAGCTTCCCATACAACCTGTAGAAAACAGAGAAAATACCTGTATACAAGCAGGGGAAAAAGCTTAGTAATACCAAACTCAAGCAGCTATATCACTTCCTTCTGAAGAGATCTCAAGTAGATCTTTCTTCCTTTTCCCAGAATAATAAGTTCTGCTTAAATGTATGGCCTGAGTCTACCTTTGAAACTCCAGCAGCAAATCTTTGCTTTTCTCTCATTTTATGAACAGTTGCCTGCATTGAAAAAACACTGACCTGTTTTTCACAGCTATTGTTGTAGCTATGTAGAAGCTACAACTGCTCCCTTATTGTCTCCCTATCTTACAAGAGTGTCATTCATCATTCTCTGCCCACCCATACCCCCTGCCCCAGAAAGTTAGTTGTTTAACATTTATCAACATACTCCTGCTACTACTTTTGTTGGTGAAAGCAGTGACTTAACTAGCTAGTACTCATATGTACACTGTGTGAGTGGAGTACCAAGTCTCAATTTGGGTTTGATAAGATGAAGTTTGGTGTAAGTTTTTAAATAAACCAGTAAGATTGGCCCTGGGGGACCCAAAGAGAAATGAATTTGAAAGCCAATATTGGGAGTTATTGAAAAAGATGTAATCATGCTGCCATTAAGGTAGGAATGAAATGGGAGACTGTTGATTAGCTTCACAGAACTGTAATTAACATATGGCTATAAAAATGATAGAGGCAGCTAGAGGCACAGTGCATGGAGTGCTGGCCCTATAGTAAGGAGGACCCAAGTTCAAATCCTACCTCAGAAACTTATTACCTATGTGACCCTGGGCAAGACCCTGTTTACCTCAGTTCCTCATCCGTAAAATGAGCAAGAGAAGGAAATGGCAAAACCACTCCAGTATCTTTGCCAAGAAAACCCCAAATGGGATCATGGAGCGTCAAACATGACTGAAATGACTGGACAACAATAACATGAAAAATGGCAAATGGGGCTTTGTCCCAGGACACTGATAGTTAGGATTGGGGTGAGGAGGGAGGATTCTTTCTCTTTAGAGGAGAGTTAATTTCTCCCAATGGTGACTACTAGTCCTTTGCACCATGAAATGCAGCTCCCAGGCCACCACTGCCATATTTATTTCCCCATGGCACTTGGGTCCCAAGTCCCATTTTTCCTGCAAAGTCTTAAGGGAAGGATGGATAATAGTCACCCCTTCTGGAGGCATGACTGCATCGGCAGTTGGACTGCTTTCTTGGCTGCCCTTGGCCCCCAACCATCAGAATGTCTTCAGGAGAATGGGAGGTTGCTACTCTTTTCCATAGCCACTCCCTGCATCCCGAGTTATACTGCCTGTTGGACTATCCTCTGTCATTGCTATTGCCACAGCCTCCCCCATCACCTGCTGTAACAACAATGCTACTTGCAGCTGCTGTGGAGGTGTAAGACCAATAACACCAGCACACAGGAGGGCTGCAAACACAGGTTCTTTGATCTGCTTTTCTGAAGGAAAGCAACGTTAAAGGGGTAAACTATCTTACTTTAATCAAATATATATACATATATATGTATCATTCACTTAGTTCAGGGGAAAAGTTGGCACCTTGAACTTCAGAGAAAATATAAACAGAAATTACAAACAGGAATTCTATAAACAGAGCAAATACAAACAGAAAAGACCAACAGACAGGGTTTCCAACTGTCTGACCAAAAGCAATACCTATGTAGTTACCAGAGAAGCACCAACGTCTGGGTTTTTCAAAGCCAGGGGGCTCCTTAACAGCTACCCAGAGTCTCATCTGGGTACATCACACTGAACCCTTTTACCATGAGTAAGCCCCAAAGCAAAATGCTAATCTCAGGGTATATATACCCTTCTTCAGGGCCAGAAGGCATTACAACCCTCCTGATCTAGGTTCATGTGACTTAGGCTTCCATGTGACTCAAGTTCAAAGCAGGTCACATAGGCCTATTAAGGGGTGAGGAAGATCTTCAAATTGTATTAACATTACGCCTGCAATTGAACTGTCCCCAGAGGTGCTTCTACATAGAAGGTCTGGCTGATACCCTAGGACACTTTGTGATATGGTATGCTAGTGTATGACTGCTGGGTTGTTTTTTCTGTACCTCCGTATATATAACCTGGTCCTTGTTACTAAGTGGGATCCGATCCTGTCCTTAGTCCATCCCTCTCTTCTTCTCCTTACACTTATCAGCAAACTTCTATGCAAAGCACAAAGACCAAGGAGTTTTTGTGCAGAAGGGTAGAGAGGGAAGTAGGGCAGATGAAAGTTGCTGTCAGATATTGTGACTGTCCAGACAGTAACAGTAACATTCAGTTGACAAGGCTGGAATTCAGTTGGAGCAGCCTAGCCAGGACAATGTACCAGGCTTTAAGAAACTCAGAAGCAGCTAAAGATAGGGTAGCATGCAAGGCATTGAATCCAATTTCCAATTTCCCATGAACCTTTTTTTTCTGTGCTCCAGGAGATGTAGATGTCAGTTGCCCCTATCCTGGTTCTTTCACAAACTCCCATGAATATAAAGTGAATAACACTGATTCCATCTTGAAACTCAATTCTGGATCTAGCTCAGTTCTCTTTCTATTCAATTACGTGTCTAAGACAATTTGTGTCTTACAAGAAAACTTTATTCAATTATGGGAATCATGAGAAAACTTTATTGCATCGTTTGAACCTAGCCCTCCATTTCTGGGAAGCTGAACCAGCTCTACCTGTTGCTCAGAAACCCTTAAACTAAGGACCTAGGTTATGCTGACCAGAAACCCCATGAGACCCGAAGAATGATGCAAGGAGTTTTCTTACAATTATACATCTCAAGGAACCTATATGTTTTATCTGAAAACTGACTCTATACTGGTCAATAAGTTACTGTTTCTTTGTTCCTTTGATTGAATACAGTCTCTTGGTGGTAGGAGGGGAAAATGGGGCACCTTTTTTTCTGATTTCAGGGAATTGTGCTTGTTTGTTCTCCCTCTCCCAACTCAGAAAGCCCTTAATATTTTCTCCAATCAGAAATCCCATTGCCTAATGTTGTATCCTGCTTTACAGCATGTTAATTTTCTCTTAATGCATAGAAATCTGTCTCTGCCTATATTTGGAGTCCAGTGCCATGCTGAGGAGGCTTGGACCTGATTTGTTATGCAATTGGCATGCATTGCTTAATAAATGGATATGCTTGGAAGCTCAAACCTTTGTTTCCTTAGTTACCCATCACACTGGGGAGAGAATACCAGGGCAACAGGTTTGGAGTACAGGAGACTTTTGGAGGCCAGTGGGCTTTTCTCTCTAGCCGCTGCCTCAGCTCCTCCCCACTGGAGAAATGATTTTCCTTTCAAACTGAAATAGGAAACAGTGAAGGGGGAATTGGCTAAGGTCCTACCTCTCCATGCCAGCCAACTCATCACAACCTACCCCTAGCCAACTGCTGGTGCATCTTCCTAGAAAGCTCTGCATTTTTCTCTCTTTGCTCTAGGAAGTTGTAAAAATAAATAATTCATAAATTATTCATCTCTTTCATTCCCCAGGCATTCCCTTATTGCTTCTCTCTTCTGCATTTGAGTAATAAAACAGATCAGCAATGTAATGGTTAACCATTGTTATCTTAAAATCATCATGAAAGAAAAGGTGACAGGAAATTTTGAAGAAACAGAGGTAAGTGTTGGGAATAGACACACCTCTGTCATAAGAAGTAGAGAGAAAGAGGAAGAAGGAAACAAGGAGAAAATCACCACCTTAAGTCTTCCCTCTGGATGTGTTTCAGGAAAACAGAATCCACCTTCCCATATTGGAATCTGGTGTGGGCAGTTTCTTCTCCATAGGCTTTCTTCTACTTCTATAGTGATTCCATTTTATGGTTCCCCTTCTCTTATCTCTGTCCTTGTGTTTCCTTTCGTGGCTTTAGCTCTGGGAGACTTTGAGCTATGAGGATTTCCTACTGCTGCTTGAGCCTTCCAGACCTTCCAACCTGGAGTGCCCTTACAATCCACATACTCTCCCCACCTTCTGCTCTAATCTCCCCTTAGGATGGGAGTCTATCTATCTTGTCAGTCAAGTTGGCCATGTCAGCCCAGGGTCAGGGGAAATTCTCTGGGGCTCAAAGAGAGGAATACTAGGAAATTTCTGCCTGTCAGCAGACATTCATCTCTAGTGTCCTGTTATATGACGTTTTCTTTATTTATTGCCTAAACAACTAGACCTTCTGGGTGTGGCATGTGTGTGTGTGTGTGTGTGTGTGTGTGTGTGTGTGTGTGGTATTTATCTGCTTATTCATTCGTTTAGCCATTTATTTATTTATTGAGGCTAGGTCTCTTTATCTAACCAAGGTTGGAAGTGTCATGACCTACCATGTGCTTGATCCCACTGCTGATCATTATGGAAGCTTCAACCTGTTCTATTTGTGAATTGGGCACCTGGCCAACCTGGTTGCCCTACACTGGGCTCACTAAATTACTGTCAGACTAATTGCTGATACCCAATGAGTTTTAGCCGTACTGCAATTCAGAATTCCCAAACTTAATCCACCATCACCAGCCTCCCAAGAGGATTACAGGTATGAATCATACCTGACAACAGCATCTTTGTTTTATATCTATTAATAGAACCTACTCACCTTTTCTTCATAAGTTGCCAGGAAAGACTTCATAGAGAAAGAGAGATTTCACTTCCTCATGAGAGGTGAGTCTTGAATGATGGACAGGACTTAGTGAGGAAGGGAGAAAAAGATCATTCCAAGTGAGCGAGTGAGGGGAAGAGAGCATGGGCAACAGAACAGAAGAGAGGAACAGACATCTCCTGGGAAATGGAAGAGAGAGGTGACTCACCAAGCAACTGTTCAAAAATAGCCACAGCAACAAGCTCAATACTATTCCCCTCACGGAGTTGAAGCTAATTCAAGGCTCCAGGGGTGAAACTGTCACTAACGTTCTTTCAATCTTTTTTTCTTTTTGCAAGGCAATTGGGGTTAAGTGACTTGCCCAGTGTCACACAGGTAGTGTCAAGTGCCTGAGGCTGGATTTGAATTCAGGTCCTCCTGATGCCAGGGACAGTGCTCTATCCACTGTACCCCCCAGTCTTTTGTTTGGAGCTCCG
>CM053624.1:167468151-167576293 GCA_028646595.1 Phalanger gymnotis | reverse complement strand
CTAATTTGTTGCTCTGGGCCCTGAATAAATTTTTTGATGCCTTCTGCTTGGAGAATTCTGTATACCCATCGATTTCGAACCATTCTGATATTTATATGATCCTTTTTGAGATCATAAATTCGGCCTTCCTACTACAGCTGGCCATGAGACAATCTGGGAAAAGTAACATCCGTGGTCTCAGGAAAGACCTTGAGGATGCTAAAATGACCAGGCTACAGCTGGAGAAAGAGATCAAGACTTTGAAAGAAGAACAGTGCTTCATGAGTAACAACCATGAGGAGGAGGTGAGTGTCCTTATAAGCCCAGATAACAGCTTCTCCTAAATCCCAAGATGTGAGCAAGCTGGTGGCTGATATATGAGCCCAGAACAAAACTATGGCAAGAGCTCGTCCTAACAGTTTGAAGAGGACGCTATGGCAATCAATACAAGAACTGAGGAGGTGGAGCATACTGTCCCTGAGTTGCAACCACAGTATCGTCTCTGGAGATTGATCTGGACTCACTTCAGAATCTGAAAGCCAGCTTGGAGGAGAACCTTAGTATGCTTGTATTTATGGAAACAGATCAACACAGCTCTGCTGTATCTAGAGGCAGAGCTGGGGCAGGCAGTACAGAAGGACAGCTCCAGGTCAAGGAATATGAAGCCCTGCTGAACATCAGTCAAGCTGGAAGCAGAAAGAAACACCAGCTGGCCAATAGTAGACTTTAATAAATGCTAGTCAACTTCAATCTTGTACATGCCTTGAATGGCAGCAGTAGTTCCTGGCGCAGCATTCATAAGACCACCAAGTAGAGGATTGTAGATATCAAAGTGGTAGCAGAGACCAACAAGATCAACTTCCCAAGTCATTAGGGCCTCCCCATGTTAAGGCCAGAAGTTAATAAAGATTATGGTTAAAATGAAGGATATTTTTAAGGAAAAGTAATTACACAATTATAAATGTAATTTGACAAAACAATGGCAGTTGCTGAGGAATTTGCATTTATCACTGAGTCAGTAGGAAACCAATGAAGATTTTTGAATGGGGAAGAAATATGATCATATTCATGTTTTAAGGATATCAATTTAACAGAGAATAGACTGGAGAAAAGAGATACCAGAAAACGGGAGAACAATTAGGAAGAAGGTTTGCTGAAGGTCAGAACTAGACCAGAGGCAGTGTGAAGAGAGAAAAAGGGATAGTTGTAAAGTAAGTTATAGGAATATTCTACATTCTTTGACTTTATTATAATTATCTAAGTTTTCAAACCTAATCCAGCTTAGCTTTCGTAGTGATTTGTTGTCTATCCCAGCTATTCTGTGTGGATTTTTATGAAGGTGTTTATGAAGTTTCTATCTTACTGTAGTGTATGCTGGCAAGACTACACTCTCCTACAGATGTGTGGAGTAAGCTGTGATGTAGTATTTTGGCACATAATAAACAAGTTACAGCAAAATAAAAGTGCTAAATGTTTTCAAGCTAAATTTAATTTGATTAGCTCCTTAAGGTTACACCTTCCAGCTGGGTCTTTCCATTTCTAATAGTCTTTCTATTTCGACCGAATTCTAATGTTATTGAGGAAGACAATAAAAAAAAAAATCAACCAAACCAGAATGCAAATAAGACTGAGTATTAGGAAGATATCTGTCCCTAAAGACAAGCAGAATATTTATATACACGTATATATACATATACATATATAAATACATATATGTATTTATTTTTATATATTATATACGATAATATATATATAAATATCTATTTACACACATATATTTATCACAATTTCTTATTGAACTCAATTTTGGGACAATGAACTGTAGAAATAAGTTAGAACAAACATGTTGGTACCATTTCACTGTGGAAAGAGTATGTTTTCAACTCACCAGGAGGAGTTATTGGCCACATGCTTGATTTAGTTCAGCAATCTAAACTATGACGTCTCTACTAGTTACACATATTATACAACATCATAAGATGTAGGCTACCTTTAATCAATCTTTAGAAATGCCCCAAACTCAGGAGAACAAAACACAGTTCAAATGATTAGACAGCTGCTCCCCTGGAAGCTAGTAAAATATCTAATGCTGCTCTACCAACAATATTCCTGAGGATGAATGTCTATTCATTTGAGGGAACTCAGGACCTGGGCTGCTAATTTCTCTTCCGAGTCCTTTCTTTACGTCTTCTTAACTTCATTGGTCTGCCACTGGTAGAGATCTATGGTCCTGCTTTCTAATTCTTTCCTATTATGCTTGCCTCATCAGCTGGACAAGACCTTAATCACTACCTAGTCATTGCTACTGGAGTGTTGCATTGGAGGCAAAACTCAGCCTAGCCATGGAGAGTGACTCCTCCCTCTCCAGAGTTCTCTCCTTCCTTTCCTTCTTAAATTTCCTGTCCCTGCATACTATCTCCTCTATCACTCCCATTCCACTTGGTCCATTCATTCTGGCCTTTTAAAAGAAAATTTTGGCCTTTTCTTCTTAAAAAGCCCAGATCCTCCACCCACCCTATCTCTTCACCCCCACTTTTGGCAGGTTCATTGGAAGCACTCCTATTATACATGTAACAAGAAGTGAAATGAAAAGGAAAAGATGAGGATAGGTGAGAGAAAAAGCAAGTTTAGATGAGAATTTTAAAAGAAAAGCTATTTTTTGGTTATCTCTGTCAAGTCAGTCCTTTTGATGAGAATACACATACGTTTGTTTAATAAGCAATCCCATTTGTCTATCAGTCATAGAGTAATATTTTTATACCTAGAAGAACTCTTAGAGATCATCTATTCCAACCTCCCTATTTTACAAACAAGGGAGCTTAGTCCCAAAGAGGCAGATTATCTTGCCCAAAGTCACATAGGTAATAAATAGCAAAGTCAGGGTTTGGATCTAAATCCTCTGATTCCAAACTAGCATTTCCACAAATCATTAACAAACATTTATTGACTCTGTACTAAGTACAAAGATGGCTAGATGGCATAGTGGGGAATGCTGGACCTGGCATTGAGAAGATCTGAGTTTAAATACAGCTATGTATACTTACTTGCTGTGTGATCCTGGACAAATCACTTACACTGCCTAGCTCATTATCCCCATCTGTAAAATGGGGATTATAATAGCACTTACTTCTCAGAGTTATGAGGATAAAATGAGATAATATTGGTAAATAAGATAATACTTATAAAACACATAGCAAACCTTAAGGCACTATATAAATGGTAGTTATTATTATTATTATTAAACACAAGGTTTTGTCCTATGCATAGCATAAGACACTTTTCCCAAGGAATATATGGTGTAATTGTGGGGACAGGACATATACAAGTGTAATTAGGGTTTGGTCAGTCCATACCATCGATTAACCTGTATGTAAAGAGTGCATAGGTCAGCAAGTCATAGAAGAACAAGGACTGACTAGTGACCAAACTCAGTATTCCAGGTGAAACTGATAAAACAGTTACGCTGGTAGTCAGATGATAATGCCAACATTTACTCATTCAAGGTGTGCCTTAGATATAAATACATATGCTGATTGACGTGCATGCTAATTTCTGGGTATTTATTATGTTCCTGTTTTATTTATTTGTCATTATTATGATTTTTCTCTCCTATATATGTTTATTTGCCTTATTTTAGCATCATACGCTTAGCACAATGCCTGGAACATAGCAGATACTTAACAGGTCCCAAGTTCCCCCAAATGAGTAAACATTCATCTTCAGGAATATTGTTGGGAGTTTGTTAACTATGTTTAGTTTTGTTAGCATATAATCTGGCTGTTTTTCCTAATCTACCAATCCTGTTGGGTGGCTAAATGGCACTGCAGACAGAGCACAGCATCTGAAGTCAGAAAGATGCCTCTTCTTGAGTTCAAATCTGGCCTCGGACATTTACTGGCTATATGACCCTGAGCGAGTCACTTAAGCTTCTTTGCCTCAGTTTCCTCATCTAGAAAATGAGCTAGAGAAGGAAATGGCAAACCATTCCAGTATCTTTGCCAAGAAAACCCCAAACGGAGTCACAAAGAGTGAAAAATGACTAAAGACTAAATGACTAAAGAACACCAATGCTCTTATCACTTTGCATTTGTTTGCTATTTATGCATATTTGTTCATGTTATATGGATATGCTTGTACTGTCAAGACATGTGCCTGTAATATATAATATATCCAGAATGAAATTCAAATATGCAGTCACTGAAGCAATGGTGTTCTCCATTGTACTAGGTCTATTACATGGATTGCTGGTGTATATTTGCTGAGAAATACACCCTGAGGTGATTACCTGGGCTATTGGGTTAATCATCCTTATTCTGTTAAATGCTGATGTAATTTTGGTGTTATACTGGATAATTGCAGATGTCAAATGTACCGTATCCTATTTTGCAAAGTTCTGCAAAATTCCATATGAAAGAGAGCAGTGTAATCAGGGTTTAAGAACTGACTGGCTTCCTGGGATTTATAATTCAGAGGGCAAGCATTCCTCTCTCAATCCTCAGAATGATTTGGAACCATCACGATCTTTGAGCCAGAAAGTAAACTTGAGTCACGCCTAGAGTTTTTAAAGGGACACTGTCTGGGAGACAGGATGAGAGAGAACAGTAGGAATTTCAGTAATTGAGCAGAAGCAGAGGGATGTTATGCCCAGCCCTGCCCAGGAAAGGACTGGCAGCATAGGAACATGAGGTGAAAACAGAAATGGATTGAAAGGAAAAAATGCAAGGAAGATTCTCAGCTACCTACAGGCATCTTGGAGCTGAAGACTTGATATTCTGGGGGTTGTACCCACCTTTTGAAGGATTAAAAAATGTTCTTCTAAAAAATTGCTTTTTAAGCAATTTGGAACTATGCCCAAAGGGCTATAAAAATGTGCATACCCTTTGACCCAGCAATACCACTTCTAGGGTTATATCCCAAAGAGATCACACAAGTGGGAAAAGGATCCATATGCACAAAAATATTTATAGCGGCTCTTTTTGTGGTAGCTAAGAATTGGAAATCAAAGGGATGCCCATCAATTGGAGAATGGCTGAACAAGCTGTGGTATATGGAGGTAATGGAATACTATTGTGCTACAGGAAATGGGGATGATACAGACTTCATAAGAACCTGGAAAAACCTACATGACATAATGCTGAGTGAGCGGAGCAGAGCCAGGAGAACATTATACACAATCACAGATATATGGATTCTAGGAGGACTAACCTTGACAGACTTTGCCCTTCTCAGCAACACAAGGTTCAAAGAAGACTTGCAAAGGACTCACAATGGAGAATACTATCTACATCCAGAGAAAGAACTATGAAGTATGAATGCAGATTGAGGCACACTTCATGCTCGCCTTCCCCTCTCCTTTTTTTCTCTCTCTTTTGTTTTTGTTTTTGGGTTGGTTTGGGTTTTTTTTTTTGGTTCTGTTTCTTCTTTCTCACGATTCATTCCATTGGTCATAATTCTTCTCCACAACTTGACTAGTGTGTAAATTAATTTAATGCAAAGTTATACGTGGAAGTTATATGGGATTCCATACCATCTTGGGGAAGGAGCAGGGAAGGGAGGGAAGAAAATCTGGAACTCAAAATTATGTAGAACTGAGTGTTGTAAACTAAAAATAAAAAAATAATAAAAAAATTAAAAAATTGCTCTTTATCTTCCCTTCTCCACTCTTATCCTATAATAATAATAATAATCTTGATCTTGACTCCACCCCTCCTTGCCCAGTAATAAATATTGCAATATCTTCTTGCTTCTTTTACCCAAACATTTCCTATATAGTTTTCATTTTTGTTTTGTCTCAAACATAAGGAGTTCAGAGGTTAGTTAGAAATCAACACATTTAAATTAGTGCTGAGAACCAAACCTTCCCTTAAATGTTAAACATTGGGAAGGGGGAGAAAATAAAGGGAGTGGTGAGGGGTGGGAAGGGCAGCAGGGGGAGGAAATGGAGGGAACTCAGCTATTATGATTGTACTGCTGACCTTTCATAGCTGTAACACTGGTGAAACAGCAGAGGAGGGCACCATATGGACCTGAGGGACCATTAGGTTGCCTCTAGGACTAAAAGGTAGCTAATCGTTATAACAGGGTGTGGTTGATTAAATTTCCAAAGAGAAATGTGGCAGACAGGAGAGGGTGGTGGCCAGAGAAAACGTCATGCTAAAAACCACCTTTCCTCCAGGGAGGAAATGGGACAGCTAATGGTATGCTGCATTGTGACCCCACTGGGGCTGCTACTCAGCTACTGAAGTTCCCACTGTTCCCACTACGGATGAAAATCTACCAGTATAAAGTACTATGCAGTTACATAGTACCTACTATGTGCCAGGCACTGTGCTATGCACCAGGCAAATATTATCTCATTTGATCCTCACATCAACTCTATAAGGGAAGAGCTTTTATTTTCCCCATTTTATAGTTCAGAAAGCTGAGGCAAAGAGAGAATAAGTGACTTTCCTAGGGTCACACCACTAAGTCTAATCTAAGGCTGGATTTGAACTCTGGTCTTCTAGACTCCGGGCCCAGGGCTCTATCCAGTATACCACCTAGCTATCCTTGACAAGTGACAAGCCACATTCCTATAGCACTTTAAAGTTTACAATGTACTTTCCTCCCAACAACTCCATTAAGTAGGTAGTACAAGTATTATTATCTACATTTTATGGGTTCTCATCCAGATCTTCTAACCCCAACCCCAGCTACTTGTTGTCCTTTGCTCTCAAAGAGGACCAAAATGATATCACTATGCTAGAGTCAAGCTTCAGTGTGTCCAACTGGCTGATCAGACCCATATGAGCTCAGAATGCTCTACCATAGTTGGGGCACAAATAAGCCATGTGAACATTTGGGGTAGATTATCTAAATTTCTGCATCTTACATTTCTTATGAGCTATTTCAATTCTACTTTGCTCATAGAGCACAGCACCTTCTCTGATGTGGGAATGCCATGATGAGCGGTCCTATGCCAGTGTCTCCCACGTTACACAATCAACTCCAAAGTTCTTAAGAGAGACCCTGAGAGTGTCCTTGTATCACTTCTTCTGACTACCATGTGAACGCTTGCCCTGTGTGAGTCCTCCATAAAAAAGTCTTTTTGGCAAGTGTACATTTTGTATTCAAACAACATGGCCAGCCCATCTGAGTTGCGCTCTCTGGAGTGTAGTTTAAATGCTTGACAGTTTAGTTTGAGTAAGGACCTCAGTGTCTGGTACCTTATCCTGCCAGGTGATCTTCATCATCTTCCTAAGACAATTCACATGGAAGCAATTCAGTTTCATGGCATGGCACTGCTGGACTGTCCAGGTTTCACATACATACAAAAATGAAGTCAGCACCACAGCTCTATAGACCTTCAGTGTGGTAGTCAGTCTATACCTCTTCTCTCCCACACTTTCCTTCAGAGCCTCCCAAACACTGAACTAGCTCTGGCAGTGGGTGAGTCAACCTCTTTGTCAATGTGTACATCCCTAGAAAGTACACTGTTGAGGTAAGTGAACTCATCCACAGCATTTAAAACTTCTCCATTTGCTCGCATGGACAATAAGTGCTATAGAAGTTAATAAGAGGGGGAACGTTATTGCAGGTTAGAATGGTTGGGGAAGGCTTCACAGAAGAACTAGGACTTTGGCTAGGAGTCAGATCATCAGGGAGGAGGGAAGAAAGGAGAAAGGAAATTCCAAATAGAAGGGAACAGATAAATCAAGACTCCGAGATAAGAATGTTCACCTCATATTCTGGGGACTAAACTGATTTTGTTGGAATGGAGGCTTTGTGTGGCTAATCATAGGAACTTTGTTTGTTTTGCTTGAGGTAGAGAACTTCTGGGGAGGAACTTACAGTCTTCAGTTAAGCCATGTTACATAGTCCAGTGAGGGTCAGAGGGGAAACCTGAACCAGGACCTTCCTTACTTTGAGATCATTTCTACATCCACTGTATCTATGATGCTGCCTCCTATAAGAGATAAGGTAGGAAAAGTAGGTCAGGACCAGACTGTGGATAACTTTGAATGTCACGCTAAATAGACTAAGCTTTATTCTATAGACAATGGAAAATAATGAGGGTTTTGTCTATAGATAATGGAAAATAATGAAGCCAAGGAGTAGGATACATAAAGTGGTATTGTAGAATGATTCGTTTCATAATGGCATAGCTTGAATATTCTTATTGTTACTTTTATTACAGAATTTGCTCTGGTATCAATTTAACTTTCTAACTCCCTGTGTTTGATTATAGTACTAAGCTCTGGGCTTCTTTAATACTTGGGAAGAGGAAGAGTAGAAACAGAAACACTAATTAATTTAACTAACACTTAAACACACAACACATATGTAGTGGGGGACAGCTCATGGAACATGTGTAAGGATGAGTCTTTGTCTTGGCCCCTTCTGGCAGGACACTTGTGCTCTGGTTCTTTTTTGAAGGGCATGCAAGACCAGAGGCTCCCGACTGTTCTTTTGGCTCCTGTAAGAAATATTTCTGCCAGGGTCCTTCCCACTTGGGTTAGGCTAGTTGGTCCCTGATAAAAGAAAGGAAGTCGTCTCTAAGACTTGATTGGTCCTGGGAACTAGGACTTAAGTTGTTGACATGGCTTCCCACACATCTAAAAAAGGCCAGTGTCATAAAAAGGCCAGTGACAAGGAGTCAATGCCCTTCAAACCGGGTGGATGTTCTACCAGATGAATTACCACAAACTAGATGAATTACTACACCCATCCCATCCAATACACTGACTTTTAGAGTAAAGCTAGCTAGCCTACATAGGGCAGCTAGGTGGGACAGCGGATAGAGTGCCAGGCCTAGAGTCAAGAAGACTCAGCTTTACTTACTCGCTGTGAGACCCTAGGCAAGTCACTTAAACCTGTTTGCCTCAGTTTCCTTATCTGTAAAATGAGCTGGAGAAGGAAATGGCAAACCACTCTAGTATCTTTGCCAAGAAAACCCCAAATAGGACCATGAAGAGTCAGACATGGCTCAAATGACTGAACAACAACTACAGCTAACCTATATAGATATTATTCCTAACACACTCTCTATCTTGGAAACCAAGGGAGAATCAGGTGAAGTGGGACTGAATCTAACTGACCCAGTATTTCATCTTTGCTTACGATCCTTTTTTATGCTATTGTTAAACAAACTTCTTTTTGTTAAGTGTGGGCTGTTCTAAAAGTGTCTTATTTTATTTTGATCTCAAGCCAGAACCACTGCCCTAAGTCAGGCAACAGGGAGGTGTATCAACAATGCTTCTTGCAGCTGCTGTGGAAGTATACAGTCAATAACACCAGCACACAGGGGGGCTGCTAGCACACGTTCTTTGATCTGCTTTTCTAAGGAAAGCAACTTTAAAGGGTTTATAATCTCACTCTAATTAAACATACATATAGCATCAACTTAGTTCAGGGGGAAAAGTTAGGACCCTGAACTTCAGAGAAAACACAGATTACATTCTTACATGGAAAGATGATATCTGTAACTCATGAGACCTCAGTATTAGGGCAGTTGAAGGGAATACACATATATATAGACAGAGGGCACAGGGTGAATTGAATATGAAGGGATGATATCTAAAAAAATAAAATAAAATTAAGGGTTGAGAGAGAACTATATTGGGAGAAGGAGAAAGGGAGAGATAGAATGGTGTAAATTATCTCACATAAAAGTGGCAAGAAAAAGCAGTTCTATTGGAAGGGAAGAGGGTGCAGGTGAAAGGGAATGAGTGAATCTTGTTCTTGTTGGATTTGACTTGACACTCAGTTGGGTATCTTGCCCCACAGAAAAGTAGGGGGGTAAGGGGATAAGAGAGGAGAGATGACAGAAGGGAGGGCAGATTGGAGGAGGAAGTAATCAAAAGCAAACACTTTTGAAAAGGGACAGGGTCAAGGGAGAAAATTGAATAAAGGGGGACAGGATAAGGTAGAGGGAAATATAGTTAGTCTTTTACAACATGACTATTATGGAAGTGTTTTGCATAATGATACATGTGTGGCCTATGTGGAATTGCTTGCCCTCTCAAGGAGGGTGGGTGGGGAGGGAAGAAGAGAGAGAATTTAGAATTCAAAGTTCTAAAAACAAATGCTCAAAAAAAAAAGTTGTTTTTACATGCAACTGGGAAATAAGATATACAGGCAATGGGATATAGAAATCTATCTTGCCCTACAAGAAAGTAAGGGGAAAGGGGATGGGGGGAGTGGGGTGACAGAAGGGAGGGCAGATTGGGGAAAGGGGCAATCAGAGTATATGCCATCTTGGAGTGGGGAGAGGGTAGAAATGGGTAGAAAATGTGTAACTCAAAATCTTGTGGAAATCAATGTTGAAAACTAAAAATATTAAATAAATAATAAAAATATGGGGAAAAAAAGAAAACACAAACAGAAATTACAAGCAGAAATTATATAAACAAAGCAAATAACACAAATCAGCGGACCGGGCTTCTGTCTGTCCATAGCAATATATACATAGTTACCAGAGAGAGAAGCACCAACATGGGGATTTTCAAAGCCGGGGGCCTCCTTAATGGCTACCCAGATTCTCATCTGGCAAAATCACAAGAACACTCTTCCAATGAGTGAGCCCCAAAGCAAAATGCTAACCTCTGAGTACATATACATGCCTCTTCAGAGGGTGTCACAACCATGTGACTCAAACTCAGGTGATTTAGGCTTTCTTGTGACTTAATCAAAGACTCAATCAAAGGCACTTGATTGCCTTAGTGCTGAGAAGCACTCCAAAAGAAAAAAAGCATGATAAGTCCTATTTTGCTTGCCATTACAGGAGGCTGTGCCAAAGATGATTGTGACTGATCCAGGAAGTGCTGCCCACTCTGTGAGCCATAAGAGCAAGGGGCGAGGGAGGGGGCAGGAAGCTTCTAGACTCCTGAGGCAGCTTTTTTGCTGGGATTTCTCCTTTGAGAAGAAGAGGTTTCTCTCCTGCCCCTCATCAACAGCAGCTATGGTACCTACCCACATGGAAGTGAGAAGATGCTCTTGCTTAGGTGACCTTGATACTATAATATGTCAAGTCCCTGGCTGCTTCTTTTGCTGTATTCTGTTCTCCAAGGACAAGTAACCGAACAATGACCCTCAAATATGAATATTTTCCCCCAGCTACCTCATTAATTGAAGAGGTAGGGAGTTCCCAAGTATGGAATGGCAGCAGGAAATGCTATCTGTAACCACACCCTACTTAAAAAAGAGATGACCACCAGAAAAACAAGCTATGCCCTAACTGGCCAGAAGACCTTGAATTGTTGCTCAGATAATACATCCAGAGGTAAAACTGAAATCTGTTCAGCAGCCCCATAAATCTCCCAGGAGTCTTTCCTAACTCTAGGTTGGAGGGAGGGGGGGTATTAGAAGCAATGATTTACTGTGTCATGTTTTAAGTGTTTGTTAACATGCCTAGCCCAAGTGATAGGGTTGTTCCTATCCTACCTCATGTCACGGGGACCAAGGGACCAACTGGGAGCCTCTGCTCTCAAATATCTTTTAGTAAAGGGTCAGAAAACATATCTTTAGTGTTTTAAACATTTCTTTTGTGACGGGAAAAATAAATAGCTCTTGTATGTCTATTAGCAACTACGTTATGCATTGTGTATGGCAGTTAGGAGGCAAAGTGGATAGAGTGCTAGGCCCGAAGTCAGGAAGACTCATATTCCTGAATTGAAATCTGGCTTCAGACACTTACTAGCTGTGTGACTCTGGGCAAGTCACTTAACCCTGTTTGCCTCTGATCCTCATCTGTAAAATGAGCTGGAGAAGGAAATGGCAAACCACTTCAGTATATCTGCCAAGAAAACCCCAAGCAGGGTCATGAAGAGTCAGACATGATTGAAACCACCCAACAATAACAACAACATACATTGAGTAACTTTCTCAAAGGGACCTAATCCTGTTAATCCCTTTTAGAGAGATGCTAGACATGAACTTTAAGAGATTTTTTTTTACCCTGAGACTATTGGGGAAAGGCTATACTGTACCTGGTCTCCAAGAGTACAGAGCCAGGACTCTTGTGGGAGAAAAGCAAGGGATCTCGACCATGGATGAGGCACAAAGCACAGCTAGATGCTGGAGGAAGATACAAAAATAAATGTCACATTTTGTGCTCTCTGGGAGCTTATGATTTAGGGACATAAAGGAGAATTCCTCCTTGGTAGAATGCTTCATGACCAAATGGATGAAAAAGGATCTGCAATGATGATCACAGATAATTCCCACCAAAAGCAAGAAGATGGTACAGCAGTGCTTAAGGATCCAAGTAAATGTCTGAAAAGAAGAATTTAGTCATTTTCTTCCTCTCACACTTCATACTCTAGAGGATGCCTCTTTTCTGGAGCAGTGACTGAAGCTAAGCCTGCGGCTGGGGCCCTGACATGCAAGAGCTAAATCTGTGAACCGGGCCCAAATTGCCAAATGTGCATCTTCCTGATTTCACCCTGCCCCCAAAGGGCTATGCAGCTTTGTCAGCTTAATTTCTGGGCAAAGTCAATATTTAATAATAGCACTGTACACGAACACTGGGCATTAGACAGTAGAGTGGGACAGGCACATTTTCCTCTCCCCCCCAGAAATTATCTCAGGACTTCTTTTCTCCAGGACACAAGAGTGTCTCTGACAATGGCAATTATTACTAGTGGCTTTTCAAGTCATCTCCTGGATGATTCGCCAAGTCTAGAGAAAAGGCAAGTTTGTTTTCATTTTCTGTGTAGTTATGAAACTATGTTCCACCAAATTAATTCCTCCAATCATCATTCAATTATCAATCAATATGCATTTTAAAGTACCAATTATGCATGAGACACTGTGTCAGGCACAGAGAACACGAAGACAAAAAATAAAATAGTTTCTCCTTTCAACGCTCTCACATTCTCATAAAACTCACCAAAAAATCGCCAAAAACAGAGGCACAGATTCCTCTGTCTTGGCAAAAATGATTAATGAATCTGAACCTGTAGGAAATGATAGTGGCATCTTCAGCTGCTCAGTTTAGCCCCAGACCAAATGTCCTGTAGGAAATGCGGATGAAAAACCTACAGGCAGTCACTAGCCACCACAGCTATGTGCCATGCTTCTTCTGCCTGGCAGTAGAAAGAACGGCTATAGAAGAACCAGGATTTAACAATCCCTCAAAGGACCAAGCTGCATGAATTGAAGCAGTTCAGGGTTTTGGTTTTGGTTGTTTTTCTTTTCCTGTTGTGCTGTTTATCCATACAGCAAAGAAAAGAGAAATAGGATGAAAATTTTTTTCAAAGTTAAATTACAATAAAAGTTTTGTGTTGATTGGCATGACTTATTTGTCTAGTTTTCTGGGCATCTAGGTGTCTCAGTGAATAGAGAGCACTGGGCTTGGAATCAGGAAGACATCTTCCTAAGTGCCAATCCAGCCTCAGACACTAGTTGTGTGACCCTAGCAAATCATTTAACCCTGTTTGCCTCAGTTTCCTCATTTGCAAAATGAGTTGGAGAAGGAAATGGCAAACCACTCCAGTATCTTTGCCAAGAAAAGCCCAAAAGGAGTCACAAAGAGACAGACACGACTGAAAAATAACACAACATGACATCTGTCTAGTTTTAAACTGATAATAGTCACAGCTTGAGAGGAGAAAAAAAGAGTCGTATTAAAAATGCAGCATGATCCAGAGCTCAACGCATTCCAAAGTAGTGAAGAGGAGCATTTTGTGGTCATGTCTACTGTCTTCTCTGTTGTGACAATCTTCATTTCCAGGGTGAAATATAAATGATGCGCAGTTGCCAGATGAAGAAACTTGAGCCAAAGCAATTTTGGCAATAGAAAGTGACATAAGGAGCTATCTTGGAAAAAAAGGCAGTGGGGGAAGGGGGGCGGTGCTCAACTGAAAAATCTTATGGGAGCACCAGGAAGGACTATCCAATTTGCCTCAATTCTTTATCTTCGGATCTTCCTTTAAAGCCACTTCCACAGAGTGATTACAGGTTGATCCTTTGAATTTGAAGGGGATATAGCTTCACTGCCAGAATTTGTTTAGTTATTAGTTCATTAGTGGTTTTCTTCTGGCCAAGCCTAACTTTTTTCACACTTAGCAATATTTATATGTAGCATAGCCTCTAAGGTTTCTGTTCAATGACCAATGGCAGACTGGCCTCCTAGACTGACTGGTACTTCTCTCTTCAGAGGTATCAATCCTGAGAATCTAAAGATGTCTTTCTGATGAGCCCACCTTGGACTTGTTTCCCCCCACTGATTATCAGATGATATGAATTAGCCAGCCAGATTTAGCTTTTAGAAAGGAATACTTACTAAGGTTACATAGTAAAACAAACAAACAAATGAACACTTGGTACAAAACATTCCCCCAAAAGTATGTGACACACTGTTTCACAATTACATACAGAATCCAGTGGGAAATGGGCTTAAAATATAAGTGGCAAAAGGCTTATTCATAGCTCCTGGGAATTCTTTTGTTGGAATTTTCAAGCTATTCCTCTCAGGCAGAGTGTAGCCTTTTATTTGGTTCCTTGTGTTGTGGTCTTGTTTTTCAGTCACGTCCAACTCTTCATGACTCCATTTATGGTTTTCTCAGCAGAGATACTGGAGTAGTTTACCAATTCCTTTTCCAGTTCATTTTACAGATGAGGAAACTGAGGCAAACAGGGTTAAGTGACTTGCCCAGGATCACACAGCTAGTAAGGGTTTGAGGCCAGATTTGAACTCAGGAAGATGAGTCGTCCTGACTTCGGGACAAGCATTCTATCTACTGTGTCTCCTAGCTACCCTGGTTCTTCCTGTAGTTGCCTTTCCTCGGTGTGTCTAATTTGTCCCAGAAAGTAGAGAGGGTCCTATCAAGACATTTCATACCAATATCAGTTATACAAAGATTACCTGAACTGTATATGAGCTCTGAATGTGATGTTTCTTATGAAGGTGACATTTAGCACTATTATGTATCACTTTTGCCTAGATCAAAGGAAGAACCCATCCAGACAAGCTAAGAGAACTGAACCCAAAGGCAATTTCCTTCTTGTTTAGAATTTCAGCTAGATGGCCAGCTAGGGTACAGAAAAAACCCACAGAGCATAGAAATACTGATATGAGCAGCCTGACCTTTCTATGAGCACAGATTTAGGGAAACAGGCCTACTTCTATCTATCTATGAACATGAAACTGGTCAGCTTATTTCATCAGATAGCTCAAGCTGAAGGACAGAGAAGTGGGCAGGTTATAAAAAAAATTACATCCATTCAATAAGTTGCCAGATTGACTTGCGATGTTACAGAGAAGACAAAAGAACTAGTTACAAACCCAGGCAACAACACTTGAAACTCTCCACGGAAAGTGTACTTTGCACATAACTGAATCTTCACTGATACACAAATTAAGTATTTCATGTTTGCATTATACTTTTGTTTCGCTATTATGCATATTTATTCATGTGCTGGTGTTTTTCTTGTAGTACAGCAACACCAGTTTGCTAGTTATGTTTTGCTTATTATTAATTTGTGCATAATAATAATAGCTACCATTTAATGTTATTTAAGATGCTATAGCTGGATTTGAATTCAGGTCTTCCTGTCTCCAGGGCCTGTATTCTATTCACTCTGTAACCTAGGTACCTTAACTATATATAAGCTAATGAATACAACTTTGTTCTTTACAATATTGATATTGCTAAATCTAAATTGCTTTGATTTTTTTGCAATTTGTGATTATTTTCTTGTGCACTGTGAATATGCACATATTAATTTGGACATTTAGCCACTGAATTACCCTGTGAAATGATTCTCTGAATAGTGCTATGTCTATTACATGTATTATTAATGCACATTTGTTTTCAGCTGTACTATAAAATGATTACTTGGGACACCAGGATAATCACCCGTTATTTTAAAGTGTCGATTGATGCTTAAGCTTGTGGTATATAATTATGGATTTCAAGTATATTCCAGCTGATTTATTTATTTTTTGCAAGGGACTGTAAATCCCTGTATATCTACCCATGAGGAAAACTGTAACCCTTGCATTGCCAGGGAGATGAAAGACTCTCAAGCAGATACTGTCCCAAGTCGGCTAGCTGAAGATTCTTTGGAACTTGGACTTCTGAGAACGTTTGGTGAGGGTTTTTGGAGAGTGAGAATCCTCAGAGTTTGAAGCTGAGGAATTTGTTTTCAAGTTCAAGGATCTGAGAATTCATTCTACACCTTGGATCCACGTGCAGAGGAGAGAGTCGAGCACTGAGTTGGGGTGAGCGATCCCCTCCTTTTTTTCCTACAGATTTTGACACTTACTACCTCTGTTGCTGCTACTCCTCATGAACTTCATGCTGAGCAGAGAAACTGTCATGAACTGAGAATGATACTTGGTGGGGCGCCTCCCTGCCTCTGCAGGGAGGCCAAGAACAGCTCCCATTAACTGCCTTACCATAACAATAGTTCAGCTAGCCACAGCTGCTGAGGTGTAAGACCCAACAAGAGAGCAGCAACAAGAGCTGCCAGCACAGATTCTTTGATCTGCTTTTCTAAGGAAAGCAACAGAGAAGCATCAACATCCGGGTTTCTTCAAAGCCGGGGGACTCTTAACAACGGCTGCCCAGAGTCCCGTCTAGTCAAATCACAGGATACTCTTCCAGTGAGTGACAACCCCAAACAAAATGCTAACCTCTGAGTTTATATACCCTGTTCAAGGCTTCACATCTAATCAGCAAAAGGGGCCTGGGGTTTAGCGCCTAGCGAGACTTAATCGAAGGCATTTGATTACTTTAGCATTCTCAAAGAGAAAACAGTAAAAAAAATAAAATAAAATAAAATCCCATCCTGCTTAACATTATACTTACTCTTCCCAAGTTTGACTTTTTCCCTTCTTCCCAAGAGGGATAAGGTTTCAAAACCAGAAGGAGGTGGACCCAGGCTATCCTTGCTGACTATGCCTCTCTGATCCTAAGGCCTGCATCACCATGACCAAGCTGCCCCCTCACCCTAGAACCTCCCTCAATGCTAAGGGCCTTCTCACTCTGGAATATCATTCCACCATGCTGGCCCCCGTCTCCCAGTGGAGAGCTCTTTTGTGGGGATCTTCATTTTGGGGATGGGCCCAGGCAGGCCATGCTTCAGTTGCCTCCTAGGTATGATTCTGACTCTCCAAACTTCACTATCAAGCCCCTACATGGATATCTTCTCCTTCCTAACTCTTTTTCTGGCCCTCTTTCATATTTTATCTTCCCTCATTAGAATATAGGCTCCTTGAGGGCAGGGACGATCTTTCCTTTTTATTTTACTTCCTTGTATTTTTATCTCCAATCTTCAGCACAGTGCCTGGCATATAATAAACATTTAATAAATGCTTGCTATCTACCTATCAGTACTATTGTCGGTTGCCTATATCCAAGGGACTGTCCACCTCTTCATCGCTCTCTGTTCTTTCATTGCTATTGTTTTGTTCTCTTATATATAAGAGAAAAGATCTTGTATGATTAATGTCATTTCAGGTAGAGATTTTGAGGTGGGATTGGTTCTGAATAGTGAAAAAAAAAACATCCATTCCCTTGGACACAAGGGAAAAAGGTGAATCCATTCAGAAATCGCAAATGCTCTGGAAGCACATTGTCCTAAGTACTCCTAAAACTCCCAAAGTTTTATAAGTCAGAGTCTTTAAGCAGAAATAGGTTAATAATATAAATGAGTAATTAACATTCCCCCTCTCCTCCTCACTCCAATATAATAGAGATAAAGCCTGGAGGTATAGGCAAAGCAAAGACCCAGGAAAGAGGATTCTTTACCATATATACTTTATAATACCTTATAAATGGATGTGGGACCAGTTCAGATTCTATAATGGTGCTTACATTTTGTCTCTCCCAGTGATACTGGACCTGCCCTAGCTCCTATAATTTAGCGACATGGCAACCATCTTCTTAATTCCACATAGTGGTCTCCATTAACCTAAACATGTGGGAGCCCTATCCCTAGTATTTGTTCCCTAATGAACTGTATCAACTAAACTTACATGTGGAGACTCTGCCTTTGAGAATTCAATTTTCAAAGTTTTTTTTCTTTTGCTATTGCTTTCTCTTTTATTATTATGATTTATATTTTATTATTTTGGAGGTCATTTTAATCCTTTAGAGTGCATAGGACTATTAGTGACAGATTTTGAGTCTGAATTTGTTCCAAGAATGAGTTTGTGTTGTTGCTAATGGTGTTGTCTGGAAAATCTTAGTAATTTTCTTGTGTTTCATGTTTCTGTTGCTTAATTTTTAAACATCTGTGATTATTTACTGATATTTATTTTTTTCAGTGGGATATTTTAAAACCTATTTACTGTTTTTTGTTTCAAATTTTATCTTGTTGTATTTTGCCTCCAAAAGAGAGTTTTGTCTCTTTGGAAAGAGTATTTTATTTTGTCTTTTCTTTTTTTCCATCATTAGTAGATATTTTTCCAGTGCTGTTTAAATGCATTGTTCAATTGTTTTGGTTTCTGGCCTATTTGTGGGGGAGTTTTTATATGCATAGATTTTATTATTCTTTCTGGTTATCTACCATAATTTTTTTCAGTGACTATTCCAGGAAAGTCTTGTTTGTTTCCATTGTTATTTTCCATTTGGTTGGGTGTTGTCCCAAAGTTTCAGCCATTCTCCCATAATCTATCTGCTACTAATATAAAATAAAAATATTTTTATGTAAAATGTTTATTGAAAATTTTAATTAATATATTTTAGCAGGTTTTGAATCCTATGTGTTATTTGCATCATTATTTGCTACATGTTAGTACATGAGAAAATTATTGAGACTTTTTTATGATTTTGAGTTCATTCCTCTGGCATTGATTTGCGTACTTGTTTATGTCATTGATTGATAGACAGACAGACAGACAGACAGATAGATAGATAGATAGATAGATAGATAGATAGATAGATAGATAGATAGATAGATAAAATGAGATAGATTGATTAAGCAACTACTATGTGTCAGGCACTGGGCTCTATGTTGGAAATATAAATATAATCATTGTATACAGGTTTTCTTATTGTCTTATTGTAGTACGATCTTGAACATACTATGTTTATTTGAATGTACCACTTAAGTTAACATTATTGGTCTTGATAAATTTCTTAAACATAGAGTAATATTTAAAAGGATGGATGGTGAAATCGTTTAAATATGTTGTCATGTTGTAAGTTCTAAAAGTAGTAGAGGTTCTTTAATACTACAAGTAGACTCTGATTAATACAGCTAAAGATATTGCAAAACTATTACAAAAGAATGTGAAAGACCTGGAAGATTGTAAAGCAGTGTGTAGTCATATAAAGCTAGGTCAAGTCAACAAGCATTTATTAAGCTCCTACTATATGCCACCTACTGTGATAAATGCTAGGGATACAAGTGAAAGAGTGGTATGCGTTGTCTATTGCCCATGTAGGTTATGTGGGCACATATAGGTCTATCTAGATGTGGTTTGCAGGAAGGTATGAAGATCTATCTATCTGTCTATCTGTCTATCTATCTATGACATAAACATATCTCTACAGTCTCTTCCATCTACCATCCTTTAAGAGAGATAAAGTGCTAGCTTCTTCTCACATCTGCTTCATCCCAGAGTATTTCTCTCCATTCAGGGATCTGAAGAGGATCCGGAACGATGTGTCTTCTTTCTCCAAGTTGGTTTCCAGAAGACCAAGATCTCTCTTCTACTAAGCTCTCAATAATTCTGATCCACACACAAGTGAAGAGCATTGAGTGGTCAATCTCAACCAATAAAGAGAGTCCCATGCAACTGGTCTTTAAGCCAAGAACTATACAAAGTAAGATAAAAATAGTTCCTGCCTTCAAGGGACTCACAATCTAATGGAGGTAATTCAGGATTTACTCTACTAGCCTGAGCCATTCAGTCATTTAAACACCCCTGATATGCTGAACATAGGAGGTAGAATCTGGGAAGTAGTTTTCAAGCTCCCTTCTAAGGAGGAAGAGCTGCTTAGGAAAGTGGGAAATCTCCTGAGCAAGGAAAGCATTCCCATGGAGAAACTGAAAATCACATTCAAGCCTGAAATATTTCTCCTATAAGGAAGGCCAAAGCCAGACCTCCTGTACCAGAGAAATACTACAGGCTTAGAGATCTTTTCAGGCCAGCAACCATCTCCCCTTCCCCGCCCCCCCCCCCGCCCCACCCTATGGGTGCAACACTTATTCAGATACACTACAGTGCTACCAATCCAATTCAAGAAACATTTAAGTATTTACTACGTGTCAGGCACTGTGCGAAGCACTGGGGATACAACTAATAAAAATAAACAGAGTCTCTACCTTCAAGGAACTGACTATCTAAAGGAGAAGACAGCAAATAAGAGGAAGCAGGAAAGTAGAGGGTGGGGGAGAGGAATGAGACATTGAGGAGCATCTTGTATATCTTAGAGTTGAAACTAGACATGACAACAGATGCAAAGTGGAGTGAGCTGAGTCCAGTTTCTGCCCCATATAAAGGAAGGCATTGGGAGGAGTTTGGTACTCCACCTTCCGGATCTCTACTTAGAAGAGAAAGGAGTCTGAAGGAGGTAGTGTCAATCAAAGCTTCAGTTAATCAAAGTCAATCAAAGCTCTGTGGTGAGTTTAGAAGTGATGAGGTTATCTTGGAAGGGGCATCTTGTTTCAGGGAATTGAAAACAAACAGAGCAGCAGATGCAAAGTGGTTTTGTTGTTGTTGTTATTGGGGCAGCTAGGTGGCAGGGTAGATAGAGCACAGGGCTTGGAATATGGCCTCAGACACTTACTAGCTGTGTGACCCTGGGAAAGTCACTTAACCCTATTTGTCTCAGTTCCCCACCTATAAAATGAGGTGGAGAACAGAATGGCAAACCACTCCATTATTTTTGCCAAGAATACTCCAAATGGGGTCACGAAGAGTGAGACACAACTAAACAACAACAAAGCAACCCAGATTCAACTAGGTGAGTCTTCACCTTGGCCCCTGCCAGCCTTTCCTAGTTTCCCCAGTTCTACTGAATCTCTCTACATGTGAGCCTCTGCAATCACGTTTTCACTCTGAGTCAATCAAGGCTTCAGGTAGCGGCTTAGTGGTAAATTCAGAAGTGATGAGCTTATCCCAGGAGGGGCATCTTGTTCCAGGGAGTTGACACTAGGCAGGGCAGCAGATGCAAAGTGGAATTACAACTATCTACCAGGCAACAGAAAAGAGGGGAGCCTTGATAGGAAGAGCCTTAAAGGGATAACTCTTGGCTTAATTCAGGTCATGCTGTCTAGAGGCAGAAAACAGCTTTCTAACTTTATAGTCAGAGTGAAAACTTGATTTCAGAGGCTCATATGGAGAGATGAAGTAGAACTTGGGGGGGGGGTAGAAATGCCGGCAGAGGCCCAGGGGAAGACTCACCTAGTTGAGTCTGGGTTCTAGAGTCCAACTAAGTCTGGAAAAATCCAGCCACAGGGAGTTTAGAGGCAGAACATATTACCTGTTTCAAGAAAGATTCAAAATCAAGAGACTACATCTTTTTTCTTTTATTTTAACACCTGCCATACCCCACTTCTCTTACTACTGCCATAGGACAGGGAAAGACCGTGGACCCACTTAGGGTTTGCTGCATCATTCTAAAATACCAAAACCTTTGAGTACTTGGCCACTATACAACTGGAAGAATCCAGGAAGTTTATCACTCCCAAAGGTCCAAGCAATGAGTCACCATGTCCTTGGAGTTCCTGGAAGCTTCCAAGGGGAGCTCTGCAATGGCAGATTCTCTGAACACCACACTCGTCCCAAGTAGAATTGTATTATCATCGCAGTTCCCACAGGATACATCCTGGAAGACCTTAAGAGACAAAGAAAGTTAACTACCCAGACCCGCTATTAATGTAGTCAGCTCAGTAAGCACAAGAATCCTAAGTACAATGTACAGTCACTGAGTTAAAACAAAGAAAATAACAGAGCACAAGAGAAGACTATAAGCAGACTATTTTTAAAACTATCAATTAGAATGCCAAAGATTACATGGCATCCTCTACAAGTTAATAATTTTCTTCTGAGCTGGATTTTAAGTTTTCAGGTTCCAAAGCCTTAGACCAGAATATTTAACAATGTCATTTCTTGTTGTGGCAGCTTTCCAGATCAATTTGGGGAACAGTACGATTTCTAAGAGAAATGAGGTATTGATGATGTTTAAATTTGGATTTCCTGAACACAATCTTGAAAAATCTATTTTTTAAATGAAACATGTTTTTGATCATATGTGAGTAATTTTTGGTATGTGTTTATACTTTTACCAATGATGTTATCTGTGAACTAAGAAACACTATGATTTCAAAAGAACAAAAATTATAAGTGACCTAAAGGTCCAAGGAAAGACATCTTTATACATGGTGGTTCTAAAGAGCTCGCGGCATATTACTGAGGACGACTTGAATGAAAATAAGTTGGTTCAGTTCTGTGTAGTGAGAGATGGACAGCTCAAATACAGCCACACACACACACACATACACACTCCCACTCCTTTTCTTTACTAAATAGTAAAAGAACCTGAAAAAGGCCTACAGACATTTTAGGTGGCAAATTGATACAGCAGTCACATACAAAAAAAAAAAGGACAATATTAAGAAATAGGTAGAAGGGTTGCCAACTGTTCCAGTGGAAGGAATATCCATATCAGGGAGATCACAAATCTATCAAAGTGTTGATATTTAATCAACTTGACCTAGAAAAAAACTATAGTCATCAACAGCAACTTATCATCCATTTCATGGTAATATATAAATATATATGTGTATATGTGATTAGAAGTGTGATTCAACTCTACAATCCCTCATTACCTGTATGAATTATTTTGGGTATCATAATTATGCAAATGTAGTTCAATCCCCCATTCCTATATACATTCCACTCATAGTCCAAGCAGAAACTTTCATTCAAATAGCAAAATACTTCAGACAGAATACCATCGTACTGATAACAAGAGAACATCAAATGCTGAAATAATTCTTAGCCTGCCATATACAAATGGGTGCACCTCTCTCCCATAAGCTATATTTAAACTCCCAATAGGGAACTACATACCCCACTAAAACCATCATATTGGGGGAAGGGCATAATCACCTCTGAGACTCACTTACCTAGTGGCAAACAAACTTTGGTCTCAGGGCCATCTTGTCTTGTCTCCTTTCTGCCTAGCGGTGGCTAGGAATCTGCTGAAACATCTGAAACAGACATTCTTTCTCTGCTGGTTACAGTATCTTCCTGGTTTCAAATGCTCTCATTTGTCTCTTCTCTACGCAGATACAATTTGGCCTTTCCATTGTTTAAACTTCCTACCTCTCAGAAATCTCTTCACCAATTAGAGTGCTTGCTTCTTGATACAACTATATCCAAAATCTAGACTATGGCCTCCTAGAAAATGGTTTCCTGGGAAATTCATTTCTCCCAATGAGCAATACTTTCTCATCCCCATGTATAATTGGAAATTAAGTCCTAAGGATTCCTCCCCCTTACCTGTGCTCGCTCATATACATTGTTATGTTACATTGTTATATATACTTTGAAAGGTCCTTGAGGGTAGAAATTGTCTTTTGCCTCTTTTTGTATTCCCTGCACTTAGCATAATACCCGGCGCATAGTAGATGCTTAATAATGTTTATTGATTGATAATATATATATGTGCACATAATGAACAATGATCAGGAGCATTACTCTATTCAACTCCCACAATCACTGTATTTAGCCCATCCTTTTCGTAAAACATGAGGAGGTAGGGATTGAAATGTGGAGGAACAACTCAATAAAATAAATTTTGCCTACTGACTGGTATTATTCACATTCCTATTTTAATTATCTTCATTTCTGTCTCTTTCAGCCCTTCAACACACATTTCTCTGTGCTATTTCTGATTCCAGATGGCTCTGCTCCTAGCTGGGATATTGTTGCCATAGCCACACTCCCCCAAACAATCAAGGTCAGTAGGAATGTTTTTGGTTCTCAATGAAATGGATAGTAATGATGGGGAAATTCAACTATGGTTTTTAGATCGACATAACCCTGAATATAAACACTGTTCTATGTGATACAGTATATATATACATAAATATACATATATATATATATGTAAACACACACATAACAGCAACAACAGTAATAATAGTTAACATTTATATGGTGATCTTGCAAATCACTATGCATATGTTAATTGATCATAAGGACATGACAATAAACACAAACATATATATGAATACTTATAGATATGTAAAATATATAATAGAGTGTAATTCAACATAACATAACTATCATGCTACATTATATTAAATAATATATGGACACATACACATATACAAACATAGTTAAGGTCAGGGTGGCTAACAGCTTTTTTCATTTTATATTATCTCAGACTTTTCCAAATTTCTATATAATTTGTATATATGTCATTTTATATAGAAATTTAACACCTGACTACATCTTTAATAGGAATGAGTTTTCTCATTTACTCTACTTTACCCTCTCTTAGTCCTTTAGGCACTTAGATTGTTTTTAGATTTTCACCTTGATAAATAGAGAAACTACAAACAGTATGATATAGCGGAAAATGGACAGGACCTGGAGTCAGGAGACCAGGATTCACATCCCAGCTCTACACTAAGTCTGTGACCTTAAGTAGATTAACCTTTTGGGGGGACTTTAGTTTCCTTACCTGTCAAATGGGGATAATAATGCTTACTCTAACTTACCTCTGAGACTATTGTGAGGAAAGTACTTTGGAAACCCAAGGACTTATTTCACCTGTTATGCTGCCCTGTAAAATAAAGAAAACATTACGGGAATACTAAACAAATAGTTCGAATTTTCCTCTACTCTATGCAGTTTGAGCAACTTACAACATCTAAATCTCCTGGCTAACCAGGGTTTGAGTTTTCTTTAGTCCGTCATCTAGAAGAGTATCCCTGTAATGGTCATCATCTTCTCTGAGATGTGAGCTGTTAAGCAAATCTCTGACTGGTCAAACAACACTTGACTCAGAAATTTAAAAATTGATGAGGTAACCACAAGGCTGAAAATGTCCATTTCTTTTTTGGCAGGGCAATTGGAGTTAAGCGACTTGCCCAAGGTCACACAGCTAGTACATGTGTCAAGTGTCTGAGGCTGGATTTGAACTCAGGTGCTCCTGACTCCAGGACTGGTGCTCTACTCACTACACCACCTAGCTGCCCCTTAAAATGTCCATTTCTAAGGACTGCTAGTTCTTAATCTGTATTCAGTAAAGGAAAAGGCAAAAGAAGAAAGTGGGAAGCTCAAGGTCAGTTTCAGACCCTACTAGGCCAGCACATATTCCCACTGCCATGTGCTTGTGCTACACACTGCCACTACTGCTGACAGAGAAGGAGCATGGGGGGAGGGGAGGGGAGCAAGAAGTCACACACAATGTAGTAGTAATTTTGATTTAAAGGTCTTTTCCACCCATTAACAGGCCATGTGACCTACTTATGTCACAGGAAGCCTAAGTTACATGGTGAGAGGAGCTTCCTGACAGTAAAAGGAAGTTATATCACAGGAAATGCTGAGAGAGGGAGAGAGAAAGAGAGAGAGAGAGAGAGAGAGAGAGAGAGAGAGAGAGAGAGAGAGAGAGAGAGAGAGACATGTTATGGCTGCTGGTGGCTGCTAATGGCCACCCTCATGATTGTTAGAACTGAACAGGCTTACTTAACTGTACTGTGAGTTTGTTTTGGGGAAGACCCCAGCAGGGGGGTCAGAGAGGTTTTAGGATGTTGAGGCTCCATGTTGTGATATTCTGTATTGAATGTTTTGGGTTCCTTGCTGTTATGATGAAGTGGACTGACTGGCTGTGTGGGATATGGTTCTCTGGTGTCTGAATAAATGGTTTACTTCCACCTTTTGTGTGGAGAGTTTCATATACTTTGCAATACAGAACTACATAAGCATTTTAACAATTATTGTCTACATTGTTATTATTGCCTTACTGTTTCACACACACACACACACCACACATACCCCACACACATGCTTACTAGAAGCTCAAGAGAGTAAAAGTGCCAGAAAAGAACCCTCAAAGAAAAATCCAGAATTTCTCCTTTGCTCTTCTTATGCCTTTGACAGGCTGGTGATTTCTTCAGCAAGTCTATCCCCCTTGATGCTCAACTACCAGCCATCTTTGACACAGCCTAGTCACTTAGAATCAATCAGGAGTTCCCTGTATCATCCAAGCAAGGGACACGTACTCCAACAAGGATCCAGCGCACATTTCCAGCTCCATGGGAGATGGATAATGATTCATTCATTCAACAAACATATATAAAGCACCACAGTCTCTTGAGTGCTGGGGAATAGAGCCAAAAACAGAATCTGCTTTCAAGACATATACATTCTACTATGGGGAATGTCATGTACACAAGTATGTAAATATGAAATACATAAAAAGTAAATGCAAAGTATTTGAGAAAGGTACCAGCAACTGAGAGGATCTCCTACAGGAGATGATATTTGAAGGTGCACTATATAATGTTAGCTATTCCAGGATGAGGAACAGCCTATATGAAGGCATGAACATGGGATAGAAATAAGGAAGTTAAAAAGAAGTGTGGGGACTTCTGGTACCAAGATGGTTGAGTAAGGAAGGAACCATTTGAAGCCTTCCAAAATTCCCCTCCAACCAACTAGAAAACTGCCTCAGAATTGGTCTAGGTGCAGGGAAGCAGCTTACTAGCATGGCAGGAAAGGTCTGTTTCACTGGGATGGGAAAGGAGCATGGTCTAAGAGCATCAGCAGCAGCCAGACTCACAGCAAGGGGCCTGCAGCAAGGCTCCAAGCTTAGGGCAATCCACCAGTAAGGCCCCACCCTCCTGCAAACCAGCAGACCCCCTAGACAAGTGAATAATTTATGCAACACAGAGAGGTCCCATCCTCTGGGGATGGCACAAGCCACCAGTGAAGCCTTGATCTCATTGCTGACCAGTAGTGAAGCCCCACCCCAAGAGCCAGCTAGCAGAGAGGTTACCCACCCAGCAGTGTCCCAGCCCTGGAGCTGGCCTGGCCAGCAACAAGATCTCTCCTCTACGGCCAAACACCAGCAAGACTGTTGCCATAGCAACCCAGCAGCAAGGCCCCACCCTTGGAGCAGGTCAGCAACTAGAACCCACATTCAGGGGACACCAACGGGAGGCCCCACCACCCACAAGCCAGAAGGAAAACCTACCCTGCAGAGAAAGCAAGCAGCTAAACCCTGAAGCCCAGGGAAAGCCAGAAGTAAGACCCAGAGCCCCAACACAAAGAGCCTGGGACAATGTGGGAGCAGAGCTCAACTCTCACATAAAAACACCAAGTCACAAAATAAGGCAGAAAAAAATTAGCAAAAACAAAAAAAGAATTTGACTATACAAAGTTACTATGCTGATAGGGAAGATCAAGACATAAATTTAGAAGAGGATAACAATGTCAAAATGACTACATGTGAAGCCTCAAAGAAAAATGTAATTAGATCTTAAGACCAAAAAGAATTCCTTGGAAGAGCTTGAAAAGGATTTGAAAAAGTGAATGAAAAGTAAAAGAAAAATTGGGAAAAGAAATGAGAGTTAAAAAGAGTCGACAGCATGGGAAAAGAGATATAAAAGCTTACCAAGGTAAATAATTCCCCGAAAAATAGAATTTGCCAAATGGAAAAGGAAATACAAAAGCACATTGAAGAAAATAATTCTTTAAAAATTATAATTGAACAAGTGGAAACTAATGACTCAATGAAACATCAAGATAATATAAAAACAAAATAAAAAGTAAAAAAAAAAAAGAGAAGAAAATGTAAAATTTCTCATTGGAAAAACAACTGACCTAGAAAATAGATCCAGGAGAGATAATATAAAAATTACTGGACTACCTGAAAACCATGATAAAAAAAAAAAAGCCTGCGCAACATCTTTTAAGAAATTTATCAAAGAAATCTATCCTGATATATTAGAACCAGAGGGCAAAATAGAAGTTGAAAGAATCCACAGATCACTGTCTGAAAGAGATCTCAAATGGTATAGCATCTAAATTTTTGAAGAAGTTGAATGTGTTACAGTAGGAAATAGATAATAAAACTATACTAGTTAGAGAGCTGACTTTCCCCTCTCAGAACTAGGTAAATCTAACCAAAAAGCAGAGAAGAAAGAAGTTAAGGAGGTGATCGAAATTCTGGAAAAGTTAGATATGATAGATCCCTGGAGAAAATTGAATGGGAATAGAAAGGAATATACCTTTTTCTCAGCAGTGTATGGCATCTACACAAAAATTGACCATATATTAGGACATAAAAACCTCACAACCAAATGCAGAAAAGCAGAAATAATAAACACGTACTTTTCAGATTAAAATGCAATTAAAATCACATTCAATAATAGACAATTGGAAGAAATTAAAAATTAGTTGTAAATTAAATAATCTAATCCTAAAAAAAAAGTGGGTCAAAGAACAAATCCTAGGAACAATCAATAATTTCATTAAAGAAAATAACAACAATGAGACCAAAATTTATGGATGCAGCCAAAGCAGTACTTAGGGGAAAATTTATATCTCTAAATTGCTTACATCAATAAGATAGAGAAAAAACAGATCAATTAATTGGACATGCAACCAAAAAAACTATACAGTTAAAAATCCCCAATTAAACACCAAATTGGAAATCTTGAAACTTGAAGGAGATATTAATAAAATTGAAAGTAAGAACACCATTGAACTAATAAATAAAACTAAAAGTTTGTTAAAATAGATAAGCTTTGGTTAACTTGATTAAAAAAGGAAAGAAAAAACCAAATTACTAGCATCAAAAGTGAAAGGGGTGAATTCACCACCAATGAAGAGGAAATTAAGACAATTGTTAGGAGCTAGTTTACTCAATTACATGCCAATAAATTGACAATCTAAATCAGATGGATGAATATCCACAAAAATGTAAATTACCCAGATTAACAGAAGAATAAAATACTTAAATATCCAATCTTAGAAAAAGCAATTGAACAAGCCATCAGTGAACTTCCTAAGAAAAAATCCCCAGGACCAGATGGATTCACAGGCAAATTCTACCAAACATTTAAAGAACAATTAATCCCAATACTACATAAACTATTTGGAAAAATAGGTGGAGTCCTACCAAATTCCTTTTATGAAACAAATATGGTGCTGATACCCAAACCAGGAAGAGCCAAAACAGAGACAGAAAATTATAGACCAATTTTACCAATGAATATTGATGCAAAAATTTTAAATAAAACACTAGCAAGGAGATTACAGCAATATATCACCAAGATCAAACACTATGATGAGGTAGGATTTATACCAAGAATGCAGAATTGGTTCAGTACTAGGAAAACTATAAGCATAATTGATCATGTCAATAACAAAACCAACAGAAATCATATGATTATCTCAATAGATGCAGAAAAAGTCTTCAACAAAATACAGCACCCATTCCTATTAAAAACATTAGAGAGCATAGGAATAAAAGGAACTTACCATAAAATAAGTATTATTTATCTAAAACCATCAGCAAGCATTATTTGTAATGGGGATAAGCTAGAAGCCTTACCAATACAATCAGAGGTAAAGGAAGAATACCCATTATCACCTCTATCATTTGATACTAGAAATGTAAAAGAAAAGAAAAATTAATTAAAGGAATTAGAATAGGCAATGAAGAAACAAAACTATTGCTCTCTGCAGATGATATGATGGTATACTTAGAAAATCCTAGAAAATCAACTAAAAAACTACTTAAAATTATTAACAACTTTAACAAAGTTGGAGGATACAAAACAAACCCATACCAATCTTCAGCATATATCACCCACAAAGTCCAGCAGCAAGAGATGGGAAGAGAACTTCCATTTAAAACAACTGTAGAGAAGATAAAATACTTGGGAGTCTATCTGCCAAGACAAACCCAGCAACTATATGAACACAGCTATAAAACACTTTTCGCACAAATAAAGTCAGATCTAAACAATTGGAAAAATACTAATTGCTCGTGGATAGGCCAAGCCAATATAATAAAAATGACACTTCTACCTAATCTGTTTATTCAGTGCCATACCAATCAAACCATCAAAAAATTATTTTGTAGAGCTAGAAAAAATAACAAAATTCATCTAGAATAATAAAAACTCAAGGATGTCAAGGGAATCAATGGAAAAAAGGTGGGAAAAGGTGGTCTAGAAGTCCCAGATCTCAAACTGTATTATAAAGCAGTAATTATCAAAACAATCTGGTACTGCCTAAAAAAAAAAGAGTGGGGGGGGGCAAAGCCAAGACAGTGGTGTGAAAGCAGGGACTTGTTTGAGCTCTCCCCCAAATCCCTCTAAACACCTGTAAAAAGTGTCTCTAAACAAACTCTAGAGCTACAGAACCCATGAAATGACAGAGTGAAACAAGTCTCCAGCCCAAGAAGGCCTGGGTCTATCTCACCTTGCTGGGAGCAGAGAGCAGCCCAACTTAGGCTGTGCCAGGACAGACCAGGCCAGAGCAGAGCAGGCAGAGCAGGCCTTAGGGCTCTGAATCACTGAGCTATGGCACTTTCCAGATTTCTTAACCCTCAAACACCGAAGACAACTTATCGGGTCAGTGGGAAAACTGCTGGATCTGGGTGAGAGAAGGGTGTGGTCTGGCCCCAGCCCCAGGGCGGCGAAGGTGGTGGTGGTGGCTGCTTCCAAAGCTCCAGGCCCACGGATGGTGGTGTGGAATCAAGCAGCTGATCAGAGTGGGAGGGCAGGAATCTCTTTGCTGATGCTGAGGCAGGATTCTCTTGCTTTGCCCTGCTTGAATCTGGGTCTCAGTCCTAGTTGGTGGTCCTGGGATGAGGAAGAGCACTTGTGTGACAGAGCTTGTGGTGCTGTGGAGAGGGAGCCCTTCTGGTAGTTACATGGCAGAGAAGTGTGCTTGAGATCACTCACAGACCACAGCATATGCCAGGAGAGGACTAAACACCTCTCATTGGATCATACCACCTCAGATGAACTGAAAATTTACAGGTGCCTACAAGTAGCTCTGAAAACAGCAGCACGAAACCCCTGAAGCTTGGGACAGAACATTCTCCACTCTGGACACAGTCATACCTTGACAAAGAGCTCAAAACTCAAATAATTGACTGGAAAAATGAGGAGACAGTGTAAAAAATCTGGAACTATAGAATCTTACTTGGTTACAAAGAAGATCAAAACATACAGTCAGAAGAAGTCAGCTAAGTCAAAGATCCTACATCAAAAGCCTCCAAGAAAAATATGAACTGGTCTCAGGCCATGGGAGAGCTCAAAAATGATTTGGAAAATCAAGTAAGAAAAGTAGAGGAAAAATTGGGAAGAGAAATGAAAGTGATGCAAGAAAATCATGAAAAATGAGTCAATAGCTTGCTAAAGAAGACCCCCAAAATACTGAAGAAAATAACACTTTTAAAAAAAGACTAACCCAAATGGCAAAAGTTTAAAAAGCCAATGAGAAGAAGAATGTCTAATGGAATGGCTAAATGGAAAAGGAGGTCCGAAAGCACACTGAAGAAAATAATTCCTTAAAGATTAGAATGGAGCAAATGGAAGCTAATGATTTTATGAGAAATCAAGAAATTATAAAACAGGACCAAAAGAATGAAAAAATAAAAGACAATGTGAAATATCTCATTGGAAAAACCACTGACCTGGAGAATAGATCCTGGAGAGATAATTTAAAAATTATTGGACTACCTGAAAGCCATGATCAAAAAAAAGCCTAGACATCATCTTTCAAGAAATTATCAAGGAAACTGTCCTGATATTCTAGAACCAGAGGGTTATAGAAAAGGAGGGGGGCCTAGGATAATGTCTTGGGGGCCATACATGGTTAAGAAGTAGGGCACTAATGAAAATCTAAAAAGGGAGACTGAAAAGTAGCAGCTAATCTAGCTCTTTTGTTTTTATCCCTTTAGATATAACAGAGAGGGAGTGTAATATAATGGATAAAGAACTGGCCTTGGAGCCCTGAACAATTTTCTTGAAGATCTGCTTCTGATACAAACAGACTTTGTGATCCTGGTCAAGGGTGTTAAAATATTATGTTGTTCTGGTCCTCCTGACCACCCCCACCCCTTCTACTCAGTATAGTAAATAAGTTTATAAGTAGCCAGTATAACCAGAAGTCACATCCAGACTGTTCCAAAGATTGAAGGAGCATAATTTGAAAACTGTATCAAATATTAACCAAAAATTACATCCTGGGACTATATGCTCAGTCAAGCTATTTTATGAGTCAGATCTGCAAATTTTTCAAAATTTCTATACCATAAAAGTTGTATTTGACTCTCCATATTGACTCTACTTACAATTTAACAGCGTACTTCAACCTATTCCTTCTTCGTCATACAGGTTCTAAGCATCGAGGACTATAACTTTATAATTACTGTAAACTGAATCTAATTTCTCCCACAAAAACCCAACAAAAATGGAACAAGAAAAATAGTATATATTAAAGATCTCACTAAGCCCACTGCCTTAATGCTTTTAGGCCTTGGATAAAGATGCAGTGGGAAAAGGGGCAGAGGGGGGTGGGATCAGGACTATGTGGGTCAAAATAACTTTATTGAATCTCCTGTCATTACTGTTCACTTCACTTAAAGCCAAAAACATCTTCACTGACCCTGACTGAGGGTGGGGGGTTGTGTGTGTGGCTAGAAACAGTACCTCGTCTAAGAGCCGAGCCATCTGGGATCAGAGATGGCACAGAGAAATGTGTGTTGAAGGGCAAGAGACAAAAATGAAGAGAATTAAAACAGGGACGTGATCAATAATAGTCACTAGATGAAACTAATTTTATTGAGTCATGGGTATAGATTTCAATTGTTGTGATTGCCAGAGTAGAGTCAGCATTAAGCACAGTGCCCGACACGTAATAAGCAATTAATGTTTTTTCATTCATTTTCTCAAAATAGCTTTTACAAAGTGAATTCAAGCATATTGAGTATAAATGAACTTCCCAGTCACGTATTATTCTATATTAAACAGCTATTGCTGTCATCATCATCATCACTAACATGCTTTAAGGTTTGCAAATTGCTTTACACATTATCTCATTTGTTGCTCATAATCTGGTGGTACAGCAGATAGAGCCCCAGGTCTGGAGTCAGGAACACCTGAGTTCAAATCAGGCATGGTACTTACTCTGGGCAACCCTATTTGCTTCAGTTTCCCTATCTGTAAAATGAGCCGGAGAAGGAAACAGCAAGCCATTCCAGTATCTCTACGAGAAAACCCCAAATGGGGTCACAAAGAGTCAGACATAACTGAAAATGACTGAACAAAAAAATGAACTTTTGTAAGGGAATTCTTATTACAACCTTCACCTTATAGATAAAGATACTGAGCTTGAGATGTCAAGTGAATTGTCCAGGGTCATATATCTATCTGAGGCAAGATTTACACTCAAGTCTTCCTGATTCCAAATCTAACACTCTATCCATATGCCACCTAGCTGCTATGTCATGGTTCAGACTAGAGACCTGAAGGAGGCCTTGAAGGAAAGGGAGGATTTCACTGGGAGGGCAGAGGGGACAGAGTGTGAAGGGTATATATTACAGACATGTGGGACAGAATGTACAGGGGCACGAAGATCAAGACAGAAGAAAATTAAATGGCTCTGTTTGACTGGAACATCAAGTATGTGGAGAGGAGTGAATGGTATACAGAGAGGCTGGAAAGGTGGGTTAGAGCAAGGCTATGCAGCTTTAATCCCAGATCACGGACCTCTGTGTCTAATAATATGTTAGTGCCTGAACTTTTGTCAATATAGTATAAGATGGACTTGCTTTATGCCTAAGGTGGTGTAACCAAGGCTTTCTGATAGAGCAACTGAGGCTTTGTCCCAGGGTGCCCAGATTTAGGGTTCAGTAATTAAACTATTTTCCTCACTTTTGCAGTTCAAAACAACTGATAGGTCCAGTGGGTTGCTAATATCCATGGGGCAAGCTTTCTCCCCACAGTGGGAGTTTGTGTTGAGAGCAGGCCTCACAATACCGTTCAGGGGCTTATATCAATCTTCATTACACTATGACTGATGTTCATGGGTGCTCCTGACTTGTGCATTTGTTAGACTTCTTGGTCTTTGTTTCAAGGCATGTCCATTACATAGCAAACATTGCTGCTGCCTCCAGGCACGCCACTGTGACAGGAGATGCCCAAGCCTGGCAGTGCAATCTGGTTGGAATACAGGGAGCACCATTCACATTTTGGGAATCTGGCCCACACTTTCATGACACAGCCAACAATCCCCAGACTCTCCAGTTCTCAGGAGGCTGTGGGGAAGCTGAAATAGAGGGTATTTGGTAATGGGGGAAAGCACAATTTCAGCCACCTCCTAGGGTTGAAGGAGATGATTGCCTTTCTCTTCCCCCTCTCAAGGGAGGTAACAAGAGACATGGGCCAGGGAGAGCTCATTGGTGTAGAAAAAAGGCTTCAGAAACTCAATAAGAAAATCAGATCAGTTTTCACACTTATTAAGTTCTTTCTGTGTGCCAGGTACTGTCCCACATACTGGATAAATGTGAAAACTGATCTGATTCCCTTATTGGAATCCCAAATCCTTCCTTTTACACAGATGAGCTCTCCCTCTCCAAAGTCTCTCTTGCGCCCTCCCTTGGCACTGGCTGCCTCTGCAGTTGCCTCACAGGGTCCCTATACAAGGGGCCAAAGTCCTAGGGCCACCTCTCACAAAAAGCCACATGTCCCAATGTCTGAGATCTTTGTCTGAGGCAGCTCCCATACTCACTCTCAATTGAATTTGCTTTAAAAGTTGATTTCGAGGTACCTCTCAATCTTGTCCTATGCTTTTCCTTAGTGCTAGAATTGCTGGTTACAGACATGCTTCTTATATAAGTCTACTAAGTATTAAGGAATGTTCTAACCAGCTTTCAGTGTAATAACAATGACTCAGTATCTTTTACTTGCACATTGTCAAGGACCAGTTATGTAAGTTACAGTCAGAATGAAATTTAAGCCACTCATTAACTGTTCTTGGTTCCTTCCTAACAGTTCCCAAACCATGTTTTTCCTGCCATCATAATTAATAAAGCCAGGTTTCCTTTCAGAATAAAGGTATATTTTTCCTGCCATTATAATTAACAAAGGTGGGTTTCCTTTCAAAATAAAGGTACATTTTGAGAACTAAGTAGAATATGTTTTATCTTTAATATTCAATTGTATGAGAACTGTTTAAGATATTCCTCATGCTGAGTTAAATAATTGGTGGTGTTGAGTTTCTAGACTTTTTTGCTGGCTATAATGAGAGCCACTTTTTAACATAATAAATTATATATACTGAAGTAGAACAGAAATGATCCATTATAGTCAAAAATCAAGAAATCATTTTTAGAGATTTTGAAGGACTAAAAGTCATAGACACCTGTCTAACACTGGCACCTAAATATTTATAAATGTACGATCACTAAGAAACATTTCACTTATAAGCTAAAATAGTAACTAGTAGGATGGAAGTCAGAAGGTCCAGATTCTGCTACTGTCTAGTTGTGTGACCTTGAGAAAGTCATTCATTTACTCTCTATGACTTTCACTTTCTTCCACTATAAATTGAGAGGATGGAATCAGATGATTTCTAAGTTTCTACACCAACATTTTTACTTTCTCTATGGTAATTATTAGACTTTTTAGTATAGTTACTTTGATCAATTCTAAGCATTAATATACATAAGACCATTATCACGGAGAGGCAGTATGGCCTAGTGGAAATCCATTAACTAACAATAATTAACTAACAATAAGCATTTATTAAATGCTTGCATTCAAAAGACTTGATTTCAAATCCTGAATGACCATGGTCATACCTTAGTTTCCTCTTCTATAAAATAATGGAATAATGTTTACATTATTTATATTATTTGTTATTCAGCCATTTTTCAGTCTTCTCTGATTCTCTGTGATCTCATTTGGGGTTTTCTTGGCAAAGATATTGGAGTGATTTATCATTTCCTTCTGTAGCTCATTTTACAGACAAGGAAACTGAGGAAAAGAGGGTTAAGTGACTTGCCCAGGGCCTCATTGCTAGTAAGTGCCTGAGATCAGATTTGAGCTCAGGTCTTCCTGACTTTAGACCCAGCCCTCTATCCCCTGCGGCACCTAGCTGCCCTAATAGATGGAAAGGTCCAGTGATTCTTAGTGTACAAAGCTAAGCAGGTGATAATGCATGTTTGTCAATGTCATTTCAATTGATAAAACTATATCATTTCCTGATGTTGAGCTATTTGACAGAGTCAAGGACTTTGAGGTTAGAACTTTCTTTTCTGGGTCTTTGGTAGCTGTGGCTTCTGGGGAAGTTAAGACTGAAACACCTGAAGAAGCAGTTGCCTAGGAATATCTCCACAGATTGATGGATTGATGTCTATGGAGCTGGACTAGAAGAAGGATCAGTGGCCTGGAGGAAGCTGCTGTTCCTGGGTACTTGGACTGTCTGGCTCCACCTGATTCACAGGGAGAGTTGGTAATGGAGGTTGTGGCACTGGTTTACACCACCGGGGACATGCCGCCTCCACAGGGTACCTTACTAAAAGGGAAAAAAAAGAGACAGAATGACTGCTTGAGGAGATAAAAGGGTCAAGTGAAGGTATTTTAAGGAATGGGAAGGGGGAAAGGAGCCTGGGCAGCAGGGAAGGAGTTAGTAGATAAGAAGACTTTAAAGATGACGAAAATACTCATGATATTTAGGCGTGAGGCTTCTCTGTAGTTTACAAGCCCATGATCACTTTAGCTTTTTGATCTCAAGCTGTGTTTTCCAAAATACTTTTTGGTATCCTTCCTTATCCTTTCATTGAATATGTGTGTGTGTGTGTGTGTGTGTGTGTGTGTGTGTGTGTGTGTTTATTAGTATATGTACACATGTATATTTTACTGAGATACGATTATTCAATTATAAATTCAAAATTGTATTATTGTGTAGAGTGGAAAGTAGGGGAAGATAATCTCTTAAAGATTTTTTCCACCTTAAAATTTTTAATTCCTTCTTCCTCACTTTTGCCCATAAGTAAAAAATATTAACCATTCCCTTTATCATTAGGCTATGGTATCAATCCTCCTCAGAAGAATTTTAACCAAAACATAGGTTATTTGGATAGAAATGCTTCCCCTTATGGGGCAAATCAATTGGCCAGGTTCTGAACAAACCCTACAGGCACTTATCCAAATGACAGATGGCGAATAATAACATCTTACAATTATCTCCATGTGATGATCACATCTAATAATTCTGGCCTTGATCTTGAAAAATGTGTCCATTCAGAGATCAAATTAACTGTCAGTTTCTGAGCATTCTTGGAAGTAAAATGCATGTTTAAAAAAAAGAATTATTACACAGTGGCACATAGGCTTTACATAAAATTTTGCAGGGTCATAAGTATTACTGTTGTTTTCACACTGTTTATATGTATCTCGCCTCTTTAAACAGACTCTAATCTCATTAAGTGTAGGAAATCTAAGGCATCTTTTTTTTCTTCAGTAATTTGCACAGTGCTGTTTACATACTCAGTAAATGTTTATTGTGGATGATATCATCATGATGAGGTGAAATTATAAATATATTTAGTCTTATTGATATAGTCATGAAATATGAGCTAATATGACAAGCCATACCCTGAGCGATATTGATGTGTTGAACAAATCAGAGCTCACTTTGATCATATGTATTTCAACAAATACTACTATATGCAAGGTGCACTGCTAGGCTCTGGGGTTTCAAAGACCAAAATGAAACAATCCCTGCTCTCTCTTCTATTCATATATACATAACATATACAATAAACATATGTATGCATATATATGTATAGACATATACATACACACACATCTATATGCATACATATATAAAATATGTGTGCATACATATAGAGAGAGGCAGCTGGGTGATGTAACGGATACAGTGCTGGGCCTGAAGTCAGGAAGACCTGAGTTTAAGCCCATCCTCAGACATTTACTAGCTGTGTGACTTTGGGCAAGTCATTTAATTTCTGTTTGCCTCAGTGTTCTTTTCTCTAAAATAGGGACAATAATGGCACCTACCCCTCAGGGTTGTTGTGAGGATCAGATGAGGTAAGCACTCAGCACAGTGCCTGGAACATAGTAGGTGCTATGTAAATGTTAGCTATATATGTGTTCATATGCAAGATCATTTTTTTTTACCACTGTGATAGGACCTGATCTGCAAATGAGGAGTCACAGATGTATTGAAAAGAGTTTGTTGTGGGAAAAGATCCTGGACAGGTTGAATAGTAAAAATAAGAGGCAATAAAAATGAGTAAGCTAAAAAAAAATAAGAAACTTTATATAATGCCAAGAATGACCAGGACAGAAACTTGGAAGAGAAGAGTAATTCAAAAGTATACACAAGCAAAACTTGAAAAAAAAATACAGCCTGCCTACAAAGACGATTAGAATTCTTTGACAAGATTATGCAAGTCTATAAAAGATATTATAAAGCAAGTGAGAAGCAACAAGAATGATTAAAAACTGAAGCAAAAAGACTGAGAAAATGTAGGAAAATGAAAGATATGTCATATCAAAAATAACTGACCTGGAAAACTGGTCAAGGAGAAGTAACTTAAAAATCATTGGATTATCTGAAATTCATAACAAATAAAACAGAAGATGGATATCATATTTCAAGAAATCATTCATATTACTAAGAGAACTATGTGAAAAATACCAAACAATCCACGGATTACCTCCTTCCAGGAATGTTATTACCAAAATTCAGCTTTCAGATAAAAGGAAAAGATTATACGACAGCACAGTTCATCAAACTCAGGAGGACTTCAACTATTCAGATCCTCATCACTGAAACATGGGTTAGGCTTGGCTTTTTTTTTCCTTAAAAGGTGGCAAAGCTAGGACTTAATTGGCCTAGGGTGGAGAAAAGCTCAAGTGATAGCTGCCTTGATGAAGCTTTCTACTTGCCATGTTGTTGTTACCTCATGGTCTCTTAAGGGCATAAAAGGCCCGACCAAGTGGGTCAGGGTCTTGCACACTTGACAGGTATCTAAAGCCTGTCCAAGTCTCCACATCTTGCCCTGCCGACTAGATATATTTCCATGTGGAAATAGGGGTGGGTGTGGATGGGAGAAGTGCATCTAACTGAGGTAAGTGCTACTATATCCTTGTTGAATATCCTTTCTATGTTAGGACTAAGTAAACCTCGTTTTGTTAACTGTTGAATAACCTGAAAGTGCCTCATTTTGTCCTAACATTGAACCTGAGCCAACACAATATTGGCTCGAGTCATACCCACCAGTAACAATGACCATGGCTGACTCTATACCAGCCAAGAGGCCAATTTATCCATACTGCCATTTACCCATTGCTTTCGCATAAGAGATGTGGTCCTGAAGAATTGAAATATCATCATTCTTACCATGAATCAGCATTTATGAGCATCTGCTATGTATAAAGTAGCAGACATTAAGAAATATTAGGCCTGATTCCTCATCTTCTCACTCATTACCTGTGAGATCTTAGTGAGTAAAAAAAAAAAATTCTCTCTCCATTTCACTTTCTCCACCTGGGAAATTAAGATAGGATTAACCTATGTGTCAAACCACTAACTTACCTGCTGTTCAAAGTTTCTTTTTTGTCAAAACTGGTTAAAGTACTTCTTAATTACATCAGGACCCTGTTGCAATTTTCTATTCAAATCTCTTATTGCTCATCTCAAGGCAAAGGCCAAACCACTGGACACCAGCATGCACTTGCTCTTTTCATCCAAGTCTGAATCTGCTCCTCTGACAGCCACGAATGCAGCTGAAGCAGGCATTGTGGAGTGCTTAGAGCTTGGTCAGTCATCGAAGGTGCTAAAGTCATCCACTACATCCTGGGCCATCACCAGTTGTCTTGACTTTTGTCTTGCCACTAGACTTCAATGATTCAGGTTGAGAGAGAGAGAGGCTGATGACTTTGAGCAGCTCTGCCTCACTTACGCCCAATTTATAAGCGAGTCAAGACATCACCCTGTGATGTCATTGGTGCTTTTTGAAAACAAAGGGAAAGCAATAATAATAGCAGTAATAATAATAATAGACCATTAGCGCATCCCGCAAAACTACTGACCTTATAGGATTTATATTATCTAGTTAATAGTTAATATTTATTTGTTTATTCATTCATTCATTAGAATATTAGATTCAGCTATGCCCAGATGGCTATAAAAATGTGCGTATCCTTTGACCCAGTAATATAACTTCTAGGGCTGTATCCCAAAGGGATCGTACAATTGGGAAAAGGACCCATATGTACAAAAATATTTATAGCAGCTCTTTTTGTGGTGGCAAAGTACTGGAAATTGAGGGGATGCCCATCAATTGGGGAATGACTGAACAAGTTGTGGTATATGAATGTAATGGAATATTATTATGCTATAAGAAAAGGTGAGCAGATAGACTTCAGAAAAACCTAGAAAGGCATATATGAACTGATGCCGAGTGAGGGGAGCAGAACCAGGAGAACATTGTACACAGTTACAGCCACATTGTTCGATAACTAACTGATAGATTTAGCTCTTCTCAGCAATGCAAGGTTCTAAGACAATTCCAAAAGGTTCATGATGGAAAATGCCATCCATATCCAGATAAAGAATTATGGAGTCTAAATGCATATTGAAACATACTATTTGCTCTCTCTCTTTTTTTTGGTTTTGTTTTGTTTCTTCTTTCTCATGATTCATTCCATAGGTTATGATTCTTCTTTACAACATGACTAATGTAAAAATATGTTTAATATAAATGTATATGTAGAGGCTTTATCAGAATGTATGCCATCTTGGAGAAAGGGAGGGGAAGGAGGTGGAGAAAATTTAAGACTCAAAAACTTGTGGAACTGAATGTTGTAAACTAAAAATAAATAAATTTAAAAATATATTAGATTCAGAAGAGACTTCAGAGGTCATCTAGTCCAAATAATGCAGAAGAATGAGCCCCTCTACAGCAAGCCCTTTTGGAGAGTCAGTCAAGTAGTTCTAAGCCCATGTAACTGTAGTTGTTGTTACAGATGAGGAAACTAAGACAGAGTTAAGTGACTTTCCTAAGATCACATAGCCAGTAAGTGTCTGAGGTGGGATTTGAGCTTAGGTCTTCCTGACTCCAGGCCTGGTGTTCTATCCATTGTGCTACCTAGTTGCTCTCCACTTAACTATGCCATCATCAAACTCATATCTTCCCATCTTGTGTGCATCTTTCCATTCATGGTCTGCTCAGGACCTTTTTGTATGATAAACTGCTTCCAATACATCTGTGGCCTCTGATCTGCAGATTTCCTCATTTAACAGATTGTCTTGTTGAGAGGTTTCTGTACACTATTCATTCCATTGTGTGCTGGGTCACCACAGACTCTTGATCCTCCAGTTTTATTGGGGAGCTCAGTGTGATGAGTAGCTTATCCTGAGATATACTTTAGAGTTCTCTATCGATCTTAACTGGCACCTTTCCAGAAGCTAGAGGAACACAGCTGAAACTATGCCAAAGTGAATCTTAAAGTAAATGCTAAATGGATGCTGAATACATGGTATAGTACACATATGCACACAGGAAGCTAGATGGTATAGTGAATAGAGGATTGGATCTGGAGTTAGAAAGACCTAGGTTCAAATCCAGCTTTAGACATTGACTATGTGACCCTTAACCTCTCTGCTTCAATTTCCCTTTCTGTGAAACAGAAATAATAATAACACCTACCTTTCTGGGTTGTTGCAAAGATCAAATAAGATAATACTTTGTAAAGCACGTCCTAATCCTTAAAGTAGTATCTAAATGCTAGCTATCATCATCATCATCATCATCATCATTATTATTATTATAGATAGTTTGGTGATCAAAGGCATAGTAGAATATGTATATTTGGGTCACCAACTCTGGCAGAAAAATGCACAGGAAAAGATTTGTCTGGAGGCATAAAATTGCTGTATACCCCATGGACCAGGGGCCACCAAAAAGAGGCTTCAAGTTTACACATAGGTGCAATTCTAAAGGATTTAATGACAGGACTGACAGTAAAGGGGTAGGGGGAGAAGAAATTAGATTTTTTTCTCTATCCCTGGCTCTGCTGGCAGGCTGGAGTAACTGTGAGAAAAACTCTAACGCAAATATTAGGTATGATTCATTTGTAGGGCCTCTCTATATGTGGGTAATAGAGTACTTTCTAGAAAAGATACTCAGTGCACAATAGTGGTATTATGTATGACAGCTGTTTATTTTATATATCACGGAAACTGCACAATGTGCAAAAGATTCACAGGCTGCATTAACAAATATAGAAAACACAAAAATCTCAAATGCTCATTGCACTTACTTTGATTCTTCAGAAAATAAATAAAGAAAACATTATGGGAATCCTTAATAGTTAGTTCATAATTTTCCCTAAATCTGCACTGTCCACGCACAAAGGTCCAGATTGCCTGGCCAGCCAGGGCATAGGTTTGGTTGTTGTTATTGTTTGAGAAGGGGGTGGAGGGAGGGGCTGGTTTGATTTTTTTAGTCCTTTAACAAAAGAGGATCCTAGCAATGGTCATATTCTCCTCCAAGATGTGGGCTATTAAGCAAATCTTCTCTTACTGGATAGACAGTGCCCAACTCAGGAACTCATAAACTCATAAGGCAACCACCAAGGCTGAAAATGTCCATATCTAAGGATTGCTAGTTGCTGATCTGAGCTCAGAGAAGGAAACAAAAGCAAAAGAAGGGAGCCAGGATTCAAGGTCTAGTCTCAGACCCTACTAGGCAAACACATGTGCTAGTGTTATAAGCTACTAAGAGAAAAATGATGAGAGAGGAAGAGAAATTATACACATGCATAAACACACATGCTGGAAGTTCAAGGGATAAAAAGTATGGGAAAAGTCCTAAAAGAGAAGCCTTGAGTTTCTTCTCCTTAGCTTTTTTTATACACTTCACAAGGAAGAAATTTTTTCAGCAAGAGCTTATCATCCTGGACAGTCACCAGTCATCTTCAATGTAGCCTGAACCCGATTGGTTTCCAGTGAGCCAATCAGGAGTTCCCTGTGTCATCCTAGCAAGGAGCACGTCCTTCAAGAAGGACCTGGAGCACATGCCCAGCTCTGTGGGAAATACCCCCAGTCCAGGAAATCAGGGGTTTCCCTAAGAATTCTGGCTACACAAATGTAATAGTTTCAACCCTGTTGCTATATGACTTGTTATACAGGTTCAGATATAACACTCACACTATGGAACAGAAGTCTGTTCTGTCCAAATCATAACTACTCCATGTGGTGATTGCCTGATATAGCCTGTGTCATTTATAGCTTGGCTACTTGTCACTTAACAATTACATTCCTTGGTAATATTAATAGTAGTACACATGGCCATCAACTTAAAGCAATTCACACAGAGGAGAGCTGCCAATTATACTTATTATTTATAGCAGGCAGCACAGAAACTGTGGTTAAGTCATCCAATCACTTAGATTCCTGAGAGGTTCCAGTCCATTAGGCTCTATCCTACCACCTCTGGGTCTCAGAAGGCCTCCCCACTGTCAATGCATCTCTTCTCTTATGCAGAAGGGAACTAGCATTTCTATAGTGCCTACTATGTGCCAGGTACTATACTGCTTTTTATGAATTTTCATTGGATCCTCACAATAACTCTGGGAAGTGGGTGCTATTGCTTATCCCTATTTTTACAATTGAAGAAACCGAGACAAATAGAAATTAAGTGACTTGTCCAGGATCACACAGCTATAGGCATAAAGTGAATATTGCAATAAAGCAAGTCACACAAATTTTTTAGTTTCCCAATGCATATAAAAGTTAAGTTTATACCATACTATAGTTTGTTAAGTGCATGGTAGTATTATGTCTAAAAAATGTTACATACTTTGATTAAAAAATACTTTATTACTAAAAACTATGCTAAGCATCGTCTAAGCCTTTAGAGAATTGTAATCTTTTTGCTGGTGGAGGGTCTTGCCTTGATGTTGACGGCTGCTGACCAATCAGGGTGGTGGCTGCTGAAGGTCTAGGGGGCTGTGGCAATTTCTTAAAAATAAAACACAATGAAGTTTGCCACATCGATTGACTCTTCCCTTCACAAAAGATTTCTCTGTAACATGCTGTTTGCTAGCATTTTACCCACAGTAGAGCTTCTTTCAAAATTGGAGTCAGTCCTGGCCAACCCTGCCGCTGCTAAGTTTATGTAATATTCTTCAACATTATTGTGTTTCAGAGAGTAGAGAGGCCTGAGGAGAGGGAGAGAGAGAGAGGGAACTGCCAGTTATTTGGCAAAGCAGTCAGAACACACACATTTATTAAGTTCATCTTATATGGGTGCCGTTCGTAGTGCCCCAAAACGATTACGGTAGTAACATCAAAGATCCCAAATCACCATGACAGATACAATAACAATGAAAAAGTCTGAAATATAGCCAGAATTGCCAAAATGTGACCCCGAGACACAATGTGAGCACATGCTGTTGGAAAAAAATGGTGCTAATAGACTTGCTCAATGCAGGATTACCACAAACCTTCAATTTGCAAAAAAATAAAATAAAAATAAAATGCAGTACCTACAAAGCGCAATAAAACAAAGTGCAATAAAACAAAATGTGCCTGTACTAAGTGTGTTTTTCTGAAGTCAGATTTTAGCTGCCTCTTTAAGGTCCTGGCTTCGGGTATTGCCTGGTTCCTGGCTTCTGCTAAATGTTTCCTTAGGGATTCCAGAGCCTCTCACCCTACCCTCCTTCCCAGGGATCGCTTAAATAGATACAATTAAGTAGAAGTTCATGTTACTGGTTCTTGTATTACCTTGCTTCATTGATTTATATGGATTTGGAAAGCTTTAAACCGGACTTCTTATAAGCATATCATATAGCTGATTTAATGTAACACTCGTGGGTAATTTCTAGAAAAAGCCAGGGCCCTTGGGCTGTAAGGTAACCCCCTGCTATAACAGTTTCTATGGGAAACTCTGATTTGATTTACATTTCTCACCCTTTCTAATCTTAAATCTCTCCCTAATTACTGGTTCCTTCCCCACAACTGGCAAACCTGCCTAAGGGTCCCAATCCCTAAAAAAATAAAAAAATAAATTCACTAGATCTTAGAATCCCCTCGAGCTATTGTCCTATGTCTCCCCTCCCTTTTAGTCAAGCTCTTAGAAAGATAACTACTTTTAGTACATTCATTTCCTCTCCTCTCACTGACTCCTCAATCCTAATCAATCTGGCTTTAAGCCTCTTCATTTAACTGAAATTGAACTCTCTAAGGTTGTCAATTATCTCTTCCTAGCCCAGGAGAATGGAATTTTCAATCCTTATTTTCAATTCATTTCAATAAACATTTATTAAAATGTCTTTTATGTTCTAGACAACGTGACAAGTGTTGGAAATACAAGTAAGAAATACGGTCCCTTCCCTCAAAGAGGTTATATTCTAATGCAGAAAGACACCACACAAAAGAATAAAAGGAAGGAGGGGGAGTAGGAACTATCCGAGGGTACCAGGTGCTGAAGTGTTCATATTCCATGGAGTCCAAATTAAGCAAAGCTGGTGATGGATGGTGGAATGTTAATTTATCCTTTTTTTTTTACCTCTATGCTGTATTTGACACTTTTGACCATCCTCTCTCCTCTGGCTTTTTGTGATACTTCTTTCTCTTGGTTCTCCTCCTTCTCTCCTTCCTCTCTGACTATTCCTCTGTCTCTTTCTCTAGTTCATTAACCATATAGCATATCCTACATGTGGGTGAACACAAAGGATCTGTCTTAGGGTCTTTTCTTTCTCTTTTTAGCTGAATAAAGAGGTGGAAGGACAGCTAGATGATATAGCAGATAGAGTGTCAGATCTGTGGTCAGGAAGACTCATCTTCATGAGTTCGAATCTGGCTTCAGACATTTACTACCTGTGTGACTGGGGGCAAGTCACTTAAATCTGTTTTGCCTCAATTCCTCATGTGTAAAATGAGCTGGAAAAGGAAATGGCAAACCCCAAATGACAAGAAAACCCCAAGTGGGTTCACGAAGAGTTGAGTGTGCCTACAATGACTAAACAACAAAAAGAGGCAGAAAGCTAGATTGATAAGGATTGAAGAGTGGAAAAGAGGAGAGGAAGTGAAGGTAGCAAAGGCAGATATCTTTCTAAGGTATAGATTAGCTTCCCTAGATTTATCATCTCTATGCATATGACTTTCAGGTTGCTTTATCTAACCTCATTCTGTTCCCGGAGCTATAGTCTGACATTACCAAATGCCTATTGAACATTTCAGAGTAGATGTCTCAATTTATTTCAAACTCAACATATCCAAATAGAATTTATGATTTTTACTCTCCCCTCACCTGCTCTACCAAACTTTCCTGTTTCTGTTTCCTGTTTCCTATTTCTGTTGGGGATACTACCATTCTTCCAGTTTCCTAGGTTTATAATCTCGCCATTATGCCCGACAACCGCCATTTATTTAGCTCGGGCCTTCATCATCTCATCTGGACTATGCCAAAGGCCTCCTAACTGGTCTCCCTGCCTTGTCACTTCAATTTTTCCTCCCTATAGCTGCCAAAAGGATTTTTCTTAAACATATATTTGAACATATCACTCTCTTACTAAATAAACTCCAGTGGTTCCCTATGACTTTAAGACAACATATACACCCTCAGTTTGTCTTTTAAAGCCCTTCACAAACTGTCCCCAACCTATCCGTCCAGTCTTTTATGTTGTAGCAGTATAAATGATGAGCATCAAATAAGATGGCAGGCTAGACATTTTCTCTGATCCATAAGACCCCTCAAACTTCTCCAAAATACAAATTAGGCACCAAAGCAACTTTAGATTTCTCCATGGCCTAGGACACTCAGAACCTGAAAGATTAAAGTTTTTTAAAAAAAAAACTTGATATTCACTGGCCCTGAGCTCACTAAGCACCACCCCCATCTCCACCACCCATACCACCAGCAGCAAGGATATACTAGTAGACCCAAGGACATAACACAGGCCTAAGTCAAAACCCAACCCTAGACTCTGATCTGCCTCCTCTCTTTCTAGTGTCATGAAGACCCCACCTCCAGGCTACAAACATCGCTTAGGCCTCAACAGCCAGCTTGGCCACGGCCTTTTACGAGCAAAAGCCTTCCAGGAGCAGCAATCCAGAAGAACCTGAACTACGAAGTTCTGAGCAGCTGGTGCCAGGGAAAACAGGCTCTTAACTGCTGGTGCCAGGCCAGAGAACTGAGGAACAGAGACTGAGATAAGTCACTAGGACAGAACAGTCTACATGTGGGGCATGTATGCAGTGCTCTACCAAGCCTGAGAGAAGAGTGCAGCATCCATCTGGAACTAATTCTAACCACACAAAAATTGGTTGGGAAAGAGACATAGCCTAACAAACTGTGAATTCCTTAGTGTGGGCAGAGGCCAAGACACTTTGAGATCCAGACCCCAAGAAAAACACAGAGTGGAGGGAGTCAGAAAGTGAGAGATATGGAAAAATAAGTGGGGGGGAAAGACTGTAAGAACCAAAGATTTCAGGAAGAAGAAAACTCAAAGACCTTGGGCTTAAACAGATAAATCGAGTAAAACAGTAGCAATAGAAGGAAATATGGCCTCCAGAACTAGAAAATGGGTTTAGGCATCTATCAATAAATACTACAAAATAAAGGAAAATAATCCAACATTTGATGAGCCAGCAGACCCTTTGGAATTTGAAAACTTGGGAGAACAAGACACTATTCTCAAGTGACTTAAAAAAAGAAATTAGTTATGAGAGCAGAATTTATGGCCTGCACAGCAACAATAATGAACAGAACAGAAAAAGTTGAATCTGCAATGGCAAGCCTTACCAAAGAAACAAAAGACAGAGAGCAAGAGATTGGGAAAGCAAGTACATAGACATGAAGGATAACCTAGAAGAAGAGAAGCAATAAGCAATAACATTAAAAGAAATATGCTCACTATGCAAGAAAAACAAATTGAATTTGAAGACAAGAGAAATAGAAATAACCTAAGGCTCATAGGTGTCCCAGAAGAACATGACAGGACAAAAAAACCTCAGCATCATAACGAAGTAAATAATAGAAAAGAACTACCCCAAACTTCTGAATGTATGAAATGAAATTCCAATAGAAAGAATTCACAGATCATCTTCAGAAAAAATCTAAGGCAACAAACTCTGAGACACACAGTGGTTAAATTGAATAGTTCAATTCAGAAAGAACAAGTTCTGAAAGCCAGCAGGAGAAAGACCTTGAAGTAGAAGAGAAAGGATATTTGAATAATTCAAGACTATTCTGCATCCACTAGAAAAAGGATGGTGAAATGAAATAATGTGTTCTGAAAAGTCTTTTATTTTAATTCCGTGTGTGTCTCTCTTTGTTTCTTGTAAACAACATATTGTTGTATTCTAGTTTCTAATCCATTCTACTATCTCCTTCCATTGTATGGGTGAACTCATCCCATCCACATTCACAGTTACCATTACTAACTGTATATTCCCCCTCCTCATCCTATTTTCTACTATTTATCTTTCTCTCTCTTTTTATCCTGTCTCTCCTCCAAAGTCTGTTTTGCTTCTGAACACTGCCTTCTTTTATCTGCCTTCCCTTTTATCACTCCCGCTTTTTTCTTATCCCCTTCCCTGCCTCCTTTCTTGTTGGGTAAGATAGATTTCTATTACCAATTGAGTATGTATATACAATTTTCCTCTTTTAACCAATTTAGATGTGACTGAGATTCATGCATTACCTGCTCCCCCCAACATCTTTACCTCCACTATGAAAGCTCTTCCCTGTATATCTTTTTTATGTGAGATAATTTTCCCCATTCTTCTTCTTCCCCCATTTTCTTAGGGCATCACTCTCTCTCACTCATTTTTTTCATCATCTCACTCACTCTTGCATCTTCTTTCTATGTAGAATCTTTCTACCTTCCCTAATAATGATAAAGTTCTTAGAAGATATATGTGTCATCTTCTCATATAGAAAGGTAAACAGTTTAATCCTATTGAGTCCCTTATGATTTCTCTTTCATGTTTACCTTCTTATGCTTCTCTTGAGTCTTGTGTTTGAAAGTCAAATTTTCCGTTCAGCTCTGGTCTTTTCATCAGGAATGCTTGAAACTCCTCTGTTTCATTAAATGTCCATTTTTCCTTCAGATGACTATATTTAGCTTTGCTGGGTAGGTGATTCTTAGTTGTAATCCCAGCTCTTTTGCCTTCCAGAATATCATATGCCAAATCCTCCACTCCTCTAATGTGGTAGCTGCAAAATCTTGACTGATTATACTATGGCTCCATAGTATTTAAATGGATTCTTTCTGAATGCTTCAATTTCTTGAATTTCTCTTTGATCTGGGAGCTCTGGAATTTTGTTATAATTTTCCAGGGAGTTTTTATTTTGGAATCTCTTTTAGGAGGTGGATTCTTTCAATTTCTATTTTATCTTCTGGTTCTGGGATATTGAGGCAATTTTCCTCAATAATTTCTTGAAATATGATGTCTAGGATCTTTTTTTGACCGTGGCTTTCAGGTAATCGAATAATTCTTAAGTTATCTCTCCACAATCTATTTTCTAAGTCAGTTGTTTTTCTGATATTTCACATTTTCTTCTACTTTTTCATTCTTTTAACTTTGTTTTATTATTTTGTGATGTCTCATGGAGTCATTAGCTTCCACTTGCCCAATTCTAATTTTTAATGAATTATTTTCTGCAGTAAGCTTTTGTACCTCTTTTTTTTATTTGGCCAATTCTGTTTTTTAAGATACCATTTTCTTTGGTATGTTTGTGCTTCTTTTACCTAGCTGCTAATTGTTTTTTCATAATTTTCTTCCTTTGCTTTCATTTCTTTAGCTAATTGTTCCTCTATCATTCTTACTTGATTTTAAAAATAATTTTTTAGCTCTTCAAGGAATTTTGTTGAGCTTATGTCCCAATTCACATTTTTTTTTCCTTTGAGGTTTTGCTTGTAGCTGTTTTGATCTAATTGTCTTGTTAGTGTCTAGACCTTTCCTATACCTATAGTAGTTTTTTATGGTTGTGTTTTTTTGTTATTTTTGTTGTTGTTTGCTCATTTTTCTACCCTATTTCTTGGTCTCTGTTGCTAGGGTAAGGAGTGGGGAGGGGTGTCTTAAGCTTCAGTCTTTTTCCACACTGCTCTTTTTAGAGCTACTTCTAGGAGGTCGGAAATTTTCAGTGCTTCTAAGGTGGGGTAATCTGGGGAAAGGTGTAGTCACTCATCTCTTGGTCTGAACTCTGGTCCTTACCCAGGAGGGGCCCCAATCCCTTAAGACTGCAATTGATATTGTTTCTCAGGGCCTTTCTTCCACTGGGGCTGGAAGTGATACTATCTCTCAAGGTTTCTACTCCCTTTTGACTGAAAGTGCTCCTCTCCACCCTTGAACTATGACCCAAAAGTGGGTATAGGCAATGGAGTTGCCATTTGTTCCCGCATCTGGTGCTCGTACACCGGTCCCTTGTAATCTCCTTCCAACCAGTTGCCCAGTCCTCTTACAATTTCTGGCTTGAGAGCTCTCAAAGCTGCTTCCTAAAGCTGCTTTTATTTCTGTCACCCCCACTGAGTCCCACCACTGGTGTTTCATCCACATGGGTCAGCCTTCCCCTCCATGTCATAAATCTCTCTTTCTGACCCCCTATGCTGTCTTGGGTTGGAAGGATGTCTCACTCTGACCTTTTATTGGTTCTGCCACTCTAGAAGTTGATTTGAAGAATTATTTTAAAGTTGTTTGCAGGGAAATATTAGGAGAGCTCAACTCAGAGCTTCTCTACTGTTCCATCTTGGCTCCTCTCATGGGATTTTAGGGGCAACTCTGAGGGACTGGGGAAATTCTTCTTATGCAATTGGCTCAAGCATAATTCAAGTATGTTCTCCCCAATATCAATCACCAGTAATTACTGCCCCAATATCGCCTAACCAATTAACATCAATGAGCTTTTATAAAGAAATATTTACTGAAAAGATATGGTAGAAACCAAAGTAAAAAAAGCATCCTCTTGAACTAGAACAAACTCCCTCCTCTACAATCTTAGTCTCTGGGGAGAGTGGGTAAAGTAGTTGCTACTCACATTTGTCCCACAAAATTACTTTCCAGTTGTAGCATAGCCAATGGACAACATCTTTCCTTTTCTGTACAACATACAGCATCTTAGCTCCTGAGTTAAAGCATGAATAGGCTGGAGCCCAGCTGGTCACTCTTCAGATTGTGCTCTTCAATAGGTTGTGGGGGCTTTAGCTGTGGAAAATTCCCTTCCAATCTTTCAAAGCACACCTTGGGCATTCCATCTTCTATTATCCTTCACCTAATGACAAGAAATAATACAGAATCAGTAGCAGAGCCAAGTGTTCATGGCCACATGGTAACGTCAGTTTTGGGGGGAACCCCATATCAGCTGCCTTAGTAGGAGGACAACAGCAATTCTAGAAAAGAAAGAGTTCAAATCAGCCAGGTAATGCCTTTTGTATGCATGTATCATTCCAGCTCAATAGCCAATCAAAAGTCTTTCCATCATCACAATAAGCTGAAAAGAAACAATTGCCTGAGCATGCTCTGAAGTGTAGGGTAGGGCTCTCCACTGTGGTTTTTTTAGGTTCCCCAAACATCCCCCACGTATCTACCAGGCAGAGCAGATTGTACATGTTCTGAAGTAAAGACAGACCCCTCCATTGCATGCTTCCCAAAGCAATTTTCCTAAGTATCCACATGGGTCCCCTGCACATGCTCCCAGTAGAGAGCTCTCATTGACCAAACATCCATTACATTTCCTTGGCTGGTCCCCCATTACAATGCATTATTCTCCTTTTCACAGTCCACTGTCCAGGCAAATTAGCCCTTTCTCTCTTCCTCACATGGATTCTATGTCCTATCTCTATGACTTTACTCTGGTCGTTCCCCATATGTGGAATGCACTCCCTCCTCACCTCAATGTCATAAAATCCCTTACTTTTGTAGCAGCCTTTGGGGACAGATTCTTTTCCCCCATGAGCTGAGGGGACTTACTAGGACTCCTGGTGAGAATTCCAAAATTGAGGAAAATGAGGAACAATAAGGGGAGTGGAGGAGACAAGAGAGGCAGCATTGGGGTGGTAGGGCTGTGCTTCCCCTCCTCAGGAGCAGCAGCTGATGGATCAAGAGTACTCAGGCCCTGCCCCCATCCCCAAGGCTGTGAGCTTCATATGCCACATGGCAGATGGGAGGACAACAACCAGAGAGAAAGATACACCCCATTGGGAATGGATTTCAGCCTCCCTTCACTCACTTTTTCCCAGACAAGAATCTAGGTACCTGAAAAAGGATAACTTTCTCCTATTTTCTTCTTTCTTTCCTGCCTCCATCTGTGTTGACAAAGATTTGAACCCAAATTTTCTTCTTCCTTTTACACTGATCTTTACTGTTCAGTGGTAATTTTATTAAGCCATATTTCCCTCCATAACCGAGATCAATCTTTCTTATGCTGAGTATGTTTTTAATTGCACTCAGGGTGTACAAGTGGGGTACTCTAGGTATTTTTTAATCAGACTATAACTGCTTGGAAAGTATGCTTTCTAGCTTGGCAGCTAGATGCTGCCTGGGGCATAACAAGCTATTGATTTTTTTTAAATTTTTATTAATAATCTAATAAACCTCCCAACAGAAAGAAACTTTTTTTAATGGAGTATTAGTTTCTTTTTCTTTTCCCTAAATAAGTGAACCCAGTCTTTTACTGTGGCTGTAATTCCTGGTGCTTGAGGGTAAAGGCCTTTTCTATCCTCCAAAACACAAACACAAAGGAGGAAAGGGTAGAAACTAGACTAAGGAAAAGTTCTGCCCAGAGCCGGCCCTAGTAGGCATGGAAGGAAGCTGTTTGGGAGTTTTCTATTCTAGCCCCTTTCCTACTGCGGAGAGTCAGGAGCTTTCAGCTGGCTGCCTGCACCAGTAACACTTAGGGATTCGTTATTCTTTCTTCAAGATGCAGTTCAAGCTCCGCCATTTACATGAAGCCCTTCCTGATTCTCTCAACTGCTAGTGCACTGCCTCCCTATTTTGTATTTAACCATTTCATGTTTATTCACCATATATGTATATATGTAAATATTGTTTCCTCCCACAAAAAGTAGGTTCCTTGAGAATAGAGATCATTTCATGTCTTGGGTTGTTTTTTGTTTTTTTGCTTTTGTTTTTGGTCTTTGTACCACCAGCACTTAGCACAGCATTTGAGACAAAGGTGCCTAATAAAATACCTATTGATTGGTTGCTGGAAAACAACAGATAGAACCTTTTCTAGAAATGTACTTCTAAGTTTGAAAGACTATTTGGATTGTGTTGTAAAAATAATGCCATTAATACCTTTCTTTGCTGAGATTTTTATAATATGTTCGTGAGTGTGTGTGTGTGTGTGTGTGTGTGTGTGAGAGAGAGAGAGAGAGAGAGAGAGAGAGACGGACAGACAGAAAAAGAGACAGAAAGATGGGTGGGGGTGTCAAAGAGAGAGATATTTCATTGGGGTTAATAAAGTTTTAGAAATGTTGTACTTAGTGACGATAGCTTTCTATATGCTGATCTTTGTCATCTTGTTTCTGTGGCTCTTTTAAAGGGTAGGGAAGAGACATCAAATTCTGAAAGATGAAGTGGAAGTCTATTCACATTCAATTTTTTTCTAAGTCTGCTTTCTAATCCTTTCCTCCTCGCCAGTGAATTTTCTCTTGCAGGCTCTATCTTGAGTTCATCTCACAGACCATTTCCATTTTTGCATTTCTCTATGGATTGCTATCCTGTCAGTTCCATAGTTTGTCTTCCGGTATGAGAATTGTATTCTTTTAATGGCTTTATTCTTCTAAACATACTGTCTTTGGTGTCCTCCATTATTCTCTGATCCTTAAAGGGACTAACTGGCAATCATAGAATGGGTTCCTTCCTGTTAAGAGGCTTGAGGGAAAAAAAAAGCGAAATTTCTTAAAGCCTCCAAAGCTTCTGAACTGCGGTACGTTGTCCCTGGTTGAATGTTGCTGGGCACTGCGCACTGAATACAATGCAGGGCCATGCTTACTCTTGCAGGCCGTCAGCTTCATGAATTAGTTTCTTTTGCACTTAGAAAGGGACAGAGGTTCCCAGTAATTGAACAAAACCATGTATGATAAATTAAAATATTGTTCATTCCAAAAGAAATTAAGCCTTAATTAAATGGCATCATTTAATGTACTGTCCAGCAGACACTGTAATTAGTTTCTTTAGCAGTGAACACAGTAATAGCGAAACTTTAATGAAATGATAATGAGACTAATTTAGCCCAGTGGATGGATAAACAGCTTCATTGCTTATCCCATCCTCCACAAAGGAAGAGCTGGCTTTGATCATGACATCTGGGCAGCTCCTAATCAGTCATTTCTTTCCAAATAAAGTTACTGCTAATCACACAGGCTAAACAAACCTGATTTACATTAAGCAGGTAGAGGCTCCAGATTACTTGTGGATTTCAAGTAGCTGATTTCTACAGCAAGGAAGAGGTATTTTCTAGGCTGTTGCAAATATGAAATTCCATTTGAATATGGAGAATATCATTAATCATTTCCGAGGCCCCAGGATGAATGCAAAAGAGCAGTAACTAGCTCCTTAAGAGAGAACTTACGGTTTTTTGGCACACTGTCACAGTTGCAATTTTAGCTCCTATCCTTTTTAGTCATTACAACGACTTTTTCATTTCTAAACTGGGCTCCTGTTTCTTGTTCCTGTAATGCAATACAATAAGGTACTATTCTTGTAGGAGGGAAAAAAAGCTTCTACCTGTTATAACTGTGCAAAGTCTCTGACCAAAAGAAAAATTAGATTTACTGGATTTAAAAGGGGGTAAAAAAAAACACTTCTCAGAGCTACTGCTCTAGCCAATTGGCAAAGACCCAGATTAAGGCAAATTAAATTCTTTTCCTCAATTTTTTTGTTTCCAATAATATCTGTACTGCATCTAGGCACAGGGAATTTTCATTTCCCTGTTTGCTAATAACTGTCAACATTTATTGGAGAGAAGAATGGACACATCGGTTATTGCAGAGGGAGCCAGCAGGGTCACACTGTGTCAGGAAAACAGCCCTGTTGTATGGCTGGGTGGGGAAAATAGAATAGAATCTACAGGGTGTGACTATGCCATTTATAGGCTTCCTATGGATTATCATGGATTTAGCTACAGACTATTTGGGCTGCAAAACATCCATCTTCCTCTTCTCTGCCTCCCCCTCCCATTAGAAAAGAACAAAGGGCTTATTTTAACTTTTCATCCTGAGTTCCCAGAGGTTAAAGGAGGATTGCTGATACTAGAAGGGAATTAAGGGTGTTTGAATTATCTGACATGTTTATTATTTATAAAATACACTTTGAACTATCACAGTTTACCCTTGGAATTGTCATTATTATAATCTTGTATAATCATGGATCTAGAGCTACACAGGACCTCAGAGGCCATCTGGTCATTTTACAGATGGAGAAACTGAGGCCCAGACTAGTGAAGTGACTTGCTAATAATCATAGAGGTAGCAAAAGTCTCAAATTTGGCCCCTAGAGTTTGAAGAAAGGCTATAAGGTTCTTTGATCAGGCACTGACAAGTGAAGGAAAACTCACCCAAGAACTACCACTACTAATCCTAGAGACTGGTTCTCAAAAGCACCATTACAATCACATAGGCAGAAGCTGATGTGTCTCTTAGGTTTCTTTTTCTTCCTCTATTTTTCTTCTGCACAATTTAAACTATGCCCAGCTGATGAGAAAGAGCAGCAATAGTTCAGGGGGCTGCACAGCCTCATTTGTGTTTTGCTTCCTTATGAGTATAGAGCAAAGGAGTTATTTGTGTAAACTACCAAAAATGAGGTTTCCCTCCCTAGGTGTTCCTGAAACTATGCAAACTACTATCCCCCCTCACTCCACACCTACCCACCTAACCCCTCCTGCCCCCCAACATCCCCCCCCCGCCCCTTCGATCTCTGCATCTCTCTGGAAGCCTCTGTTTTCCTCCCTCTGTCCTGATCTCTCAGTTTCTCTCTTTCTGTCTCTATCTTTCTCAATTTCTGTCTCTCTGTCTCTATATCTCACTCTCTTTCTCTCTATCACTTTCTGTCTCTGTGTCTGTCCCTCTGTCTCTATCTTGTGTCTCTCTGTCTCTGTCTCTCTCTGTCTTTCTGTCTCTCTCTCTGTCTCTGTGTCTCTCTTTGTCTCTGTTTCTCTTTCTGTCTCTCTATCTCTGTCTCTGTGTTTGTCTCTGTCTCTCCGTGTCTCTCTCTGTTTCTCTGTCTGTCTCTGTGTCTCTGTGTCTCTCTCCGTCTCTCTGTGTCTCTCTTTGTCCGTGTCTCTCTTTGTCTCTGTCTCTCTGTGTGTGTGTCTCTCTCTGTCTCTGTCTGTCTGTCTCTCTCTCTCTCTCTCTCTCTCTCTCTCTCTCTCTCTCTCTCTCTCTCTCTCTCCCCACCCCACTTCCTCCCTCCTGAGAGAGGAGCAGAAGACCTGCTGAGCGTTAACAATAAGCCAGAGAGGAACCAAAGAATTACAGCCTAGTTGAACTTAATCATCTCCCCGTGGAATGCTAGCTTCATTTTCCCTGAGGTGAACCATTCTCATCATTGGCACTGAGAGTGTGCATGGCCACATGATAGTGAGACAGAGTCACCCTTCAGCTCAAGGGGGGAAAAAGCAGGTGAACTGGATGCTAACTGGCAACATTTGCATGCATAACTTATAATTTCCTTCACTAAGTCAAAATCCTAATGTGCACTGGAATAAACAAAGCATGTTCTAATCTAATCAAAAGGCTGTTTTATCTCTTCATTTCGCCTCAATTTCTATGTCTCTCTGCCTTCTTCCTTAGACACCCACTAGGAAATAGCAGCGGTCCCACAGAATTGCACTAAAAATCTTACTGGAATTATAGCCATTCATTGAATCAAAGAAACAACCTCCGGAGAGCCCACACATTTTGCATTAAACACACTGTGTCAAATTTTTTAAATCTCAAGTTGTTTGGTTAATGGTTTTCCCAGGCCTGAGGTTGAGACCAGACCACTGATCCCTCCCCTCAAGAATGTCAACTGCCTTTGGGAGCTCTCCACATAGATTGTTGAGCTTTTGTGTGGCATGTGGAGTACTTTCATTCATTCTTAAGCCTAATGCCCAATTAACTAAGAAAGAGGATTCATTAAATAACTTAAAGTAGACCCAAATTAAAGGGCAGATTTTTCAGGCACATTTGCAAAAAACTCAGCCCCAGTTAGGAAATAATCATTTTTTCAAGCTTATGTCCATTTAGGAATCTTTAAAATGAAGATAATTGAGAATGAAATCCACTTATAGAATCCATGACTATCACTTAAACTCTCTGGGTTTCAATTTCCTCATCTCTAAAATGATGGGTTGGATGAAATGACCTCTAAGGTCCCCTCCTAGTTCTAAATCTATGATCTTTTTTTCTTTTTTTTCCCCCTTGTTAAACTGAATGGGGGCAGTTGGGTGGCACAGTGGATAGAGAGCTGTGCCCTGAAGTCAGGAAGACTCTTCTTCCTGCGTTCAAATCTGGCCTCAGATACTTACTAGTCGCTGTGTGACCCTGGACAAATCACATGATTTTACTTCTTTCATCTTCCTTGTCTATAAAATGAATGGGAGAAGGAAAGAGCAAACCACTAAAGCACCTTTGCCAAGAAAACCCTGAAAGACAAGAAGCTGAAGGGACTTATGAAAAACTCATTTGTAACATTCATGTGATATTCTCTGCTAATAAATATCATCTTACCTTAGTCTTTTTAAATATCGGGCTTTAAGTACCTGTGTGGACTTTCTTTAGCACCGACCTGTTAGACCACCACAGTCAATTTTTCCCTTCTCAGTTCTGCCAAAAGTCTTGAGAATCGTGCTGGAGGTTGATGTTTAATCTCATTGAAATATTACTCAGCAGCCAACCTGGAAAAAATTGAATTTCTATTCTGTTTCCTGAAGGTTGAAATCCTGGTCATAACAATCTGCCTCAGGTTATGCTGGAGCCAGCTTGAACTGGAAAGTTGATCGTTAAATTTTCAGCATGAGTATTCACACACCTCAGAAACAGGCAAATACAAATCAGGGCTTGATGTATTGTTTTGCTGATTATCTAGACTTCAAAAAGTGACAGAGAAAATAATAATTCAGATTAAACTTAAAAGTGTGTCATGAGTACAAATTTTTTTTAAAGAACTGGTTGTTAAACATTTACCAGCCCACCACTGCTATCTTGGGCCTCCCAAAGCTGTTTGGGGCCTGCAAATTAATAGCAGCAGTTATAACAAAGATGAGATGAATTAAGAATATGGAATTAAGAACACTTTATCCAAAACTTGATGATTTTTCAAAACTCTTTTACATACTCTAGCTCAACAACAACTCTATGAGGTAGGTGAAGCAGGATATTCCATTATAAATAGAAAAACTGCACCTAGGATGTGATAAACACAAAGAACCAAGCTTTTGGAACAAAAACTCATTATTTGACAAAAACTGCTGAGAAAACCAGAAAACATTATGGCAGAAACTAGGTATTGACCAACATCTTATACAATATTCCAACATAAAGACAAAATGGGTACATGATTTACACCTAAAGGGTGATACTATAAGCAAATTAAGAGAGCATAGAATAGTTTATCTATCAGATTCATGGATAAAAGAATAATTTAGGACCAAATAAGATATAGAAAGCATTACAAAATGTAAAATAGATCATTTTGATTATACAAAATGTAAAAGTTTTTGCACAAACAAAACCAATGCAACCAAAATTATAAGGAAAGCAGAAAACTAGAGGGAAATTTTGCAACAAGTATCTCTGATAAAGGCCTCTTTTCTTATATATATAAAGAACTGAGTCAAATTCATAAAAATACAAGTCATTCCCCAACTGATAAATGTTCAAAGGATTTTAGCAGGCAGTTTTCAGACAAAGAAATTACAGTTATCTACGGTCACATGAAAAAATGCTCTAAATCACTATTGGTCAGAGAAATGCAAATTAAGATAACTCTGAGGAGCCACCTCACACCTAGCAGAGTGACTAATATGACAAAAAAGGAAAATGTTGGATTTGGAGGGGATGTGGGAAAACTGCAACACTAATGTGCTGTTGTTGGTGGACTTGTGAACTGATCCAACCATTCTGGAGAGCAATTTGGAACTATGCTCAAAGGAACTATGCTTTAAAACTGTGCATGTCCTTTGATCCAGCAATACCACTGTTAGGTCTATATCCCAAAGACATCCAAAAAAAGGGAAAAGGACCTATTTGTAGAAAAATATTTATAGCAGCTCTTTTTGTGGTGGCTAAGAAGGGATGCCCATCAATTGGGGAATGGCTAAAGTACCTGTGGTATATGATTGTAACAGAATATTATTATGCTGTAAGAAACGACAAGTGATATAATTTTAGAAAAATCTGGAAAGACTTACATGAACTAATACATAGTGAAGTGAACACAGCCAGGAGAATGTTGTACACAGTAACAGCAATAATGTTTGATGAAGAACTGTGAATGACTTAGCTATTCTCAGCAATACAGTGATCCAAGACAATCCCAAAGGACTATTGGTGAAGCTTACTATCAGCCTTCAGAGAAAAAAACTGATATATTTGAATACAGACTGAAGCATGGTATTTTTCACTTTTTTCATTTTTTTCTTTATTTGAATCTTCTTGTACAAAACAATTAATGTAGAAATGTTTTACATAATTGCACATGTATAATCTATATCTGATTGCTTATCATCTCAGGGAGGAAGGAGGGGAGGGGAATGAGGAGGGAGGAATAGAATTTGGAACTCAAAACTTTAAATAAAATTGTTAACATATTTTTAGAATAAATAAATAAATAGAAAGCTGAAGGGGGAGGTACCTTGCCCAAGATCACAGAGATCCCAAGTATTGGAAGTGGGATTTGAACTCACATCCTCTGAATTCAGACCCAGTACTCTTTCCCTTACACCATTCTCTGGTCACATGATCACTAAGTGAGTGAATCAAGACCGCAACTTGGGTGTATTCGCTTCTAGTTCAATGCTCTTTCTATATATAGCAGATTACTGTAGTTGAGTTGACCTCATCCCCGACTCACCAATGCATTGTGTTTCAGAAATTCAAGTTTGTACATGAGTGCTCTGCTGAGAATGCATTTTCCCATAGATACAATGCTGTGCGTTGGTGATTGCATTCCCAGCCCAGCCCACAAAAGCCTATTTAATCAGCAATTTTCTGGAAACACACTTAAGATCAGCTCATAAGAGAGTTGCCTCATGCTCAGAGAAATTAAATGACTTCTCCATGGTTATATAGCTGCTAAGCATAATAAGGGTATCCCATTGAGCATGATTAGGGTTGCTCTTCCTGATTCCAGTGTTTGACTAGACACACAGGAGCTTCTGACTATGTGTGACTCATCAGGATTAAAGGGATCACACTTTGAGATGAAAAAGAGGCCCCTTATTGGGTACTGAGCTGGAGTAGCTAATGACTCAGTGGATACATAAAAGGGATTGACCCACCCCTCCACCTCTCTTTTCTTTTCTAGCTACTAAATGTGGAAGACTGTTTCTATCCATGGTCCCAAATGTATGATGAGGGGGAGGGATGGTTTGCTCTGACCTTGTTCCATTCCTTGCTTCCCCATTCCTCCACCTCCATGTGGCCATGAATACATGGCAGCTAAAACACCTGTCCTACCTACCTGGGCAAACCTGAGCATAGCTTTTGCCTTTGCCCCTTTTGTGTTTCTTCTTTCCTAACATTAGACGAATGAGTACCCTGAGATGTACATGTCTAGGCTTGAAAGTGTCCTTGTCGCCAAAAGGTCTGGAGGCCTCCAGCCTCAGGTCAGAGCTGGCTAGTAGAAAATGAAACTTATACATCTGATGTGTCATTCATTAACAAGAAGTAGATTGGCTCAAGCCTGGACATTTTACTAATGAAGTGGTAAGGGCAATGTGAGAGGAGGTGAAACACAAAATGTCTAATCTTGCAAAATTGCTTTATGTTCTGAAGAAGCTTCTTCAATGTCCACATAAGCTTCATCAATACTATGTGGACAAGGAAGTGTCGAACAAATGAGTTGTGCAGATTTAATTATAAAAACGGAGGGGTTTACATAATGATGAGGATCAGGTCATTGCTACCAGTAATTACAAAAAAAGATTAACCTTCAGGATTCCAGACTTATGAATGGAGGCATATTGTATAATGAAATGATGGAATCTATGCAAAACATCATTAGTAGGTTGTAAAATACAAACCTTGATATCTGATACAGGCAGCCAAGTGGAATAGTGGGTAAGAGGATCAGACCTAGAGTCAGGAAGATATGATTTCAAATCTGGCCTTGGACATTTACTGGCTGTGTGACTCTTGGAAAGTCACTTAACTTCTCCCAGCCTCAGTTTCTTCAATTGTAAAATAGTAATAGCACCTATGACCCAGAGTTATTATGAGGATGAGATGCGATAATAATTGTAAAGTACTTGGCACTGTGCCTGCTCATAGTAAGCACTATATAAATATTAGCTATCATTATTATTATTATTAATTATCACCTCCCAGGACTGATGTGAGGATCAAATGAGATCACACACACACACACACACACACACACATTTGTATATACATATACATACAGTGTTTCACAATCTTTAAAGTGCCATGTATGCCAGCTATTATTATTATTACCCAGAAACACATCATCAAGTGGCTTGAATTATACCCCCGGAAGTTTACTATCCTCTTTAGACTAATAGATGACAATTCCTTGTACAAATACAAATCTCCAAATATCCTTGAGAATACAGTAAATAAACTGTAATGGGGAGGAGTAAGCAGTAAGTTGCTGTAACTCTCCCTCCAAACAACCATAAAATAATGTACTGAAACAAATCCTGGAATAGCAAAACCAGCAAAAAGCTGGGGTGAAACAATCTTTTAGCCCAACAAATTTGGAAGGTCACCAAGAAAGGTCTGTCTCGCTTGGGCAAAAGGGGAATGCAGTCCAGGACAGGAAGTGTCCCAGTAAGCCAGCAGCAAGCCCCACCTCAGCAAACCAGCAGGAGATCCTGAGCCCCAATGAGGTGGAGCAGGCAAACCCCAACATCAGGACCCCACCCTGTGCCTCAGCATAATCAGAGGGAAGGGCAACAGAGGAAAATAACTTCTTAGAAGTTAGAATTGGGCAAGTGGAAGCTAATGACTATATGAGACATCAAGAACCAATCAAACAAATTCAAAAGAATGAAAAAATAGAAGAAAATGTAAAATATCTCATTGGAAAAAAACAACTGACTTGGAAAATAGATCTGAGAGGGACGTCAGAATCATTGGACCATAACCATAATCAAAAGGAGGACCTGGACAGCACCCTTCAAGAAATTATCAAGGAAAACTGCCCTGATATCCTGAAACCAGAGGGCAAAATAGGCATTGAAAGAATCCACTGATCACTTCGAGAAAGAGATCCCAAAATAAAAACTTCAAAGAACATTATAGCCAAATGACAGAACTGTCAGGTCAAGGAAAAAAAGATTGTAAGTGTCCAGAAAGTAACAATTCAAATAGCAGGGAGCCACAATCAGGATTACACAGGACTTAGCAGCTGCAACATTAAAGGATAGGAGGTATGGAACATGATATTGTGGAAGGCAAAGGAGTTAGGACCACAACCAAGAATCACCTACCCAGTGAAATTAAGCATAATATATAAAAGGGGAAAAAATGGTCGTTCAATGAAGAAAAAGGATTTCATACTTTCATAAGGAGAAGACCATAACTGAACAAAAAATTTGATCTCCAATATCAAGATCCAAGAAAACCCTAAAAAGGGAAAAAGGGAAAAGAAAACATAAGGGATTCAATAGAGATGAACTGTTTATAGCACTACATGGAAAGATGATTCTTGTAATTCTGAAAAATTGTACTACTAATAGTGCAACTAGAAAGAATATATGTAGAGGGTACCAGTATAAGGTGAACTTGAGGGAATGACAAAAAAAATAACTAAAGGAAGAGAAACAGGAGTACATTGGGTGCAGAAGGAAGGGAGAGGTAGAATGGGGTAACTTATTTCACATGAAAAGGCTCAAAAAACCTATTACAGTAGAGGGGTGGTAGGGTGGGTGACTGGCATCACTTGAACCTTACTCTCATCACTTGAACCTTACTCAAGGAGAGAATAATATACAAAATAAGTCGAATATAGAAATCTACCTTGGCTGACAAGGAAGTAGGAGAGTAGGAGATTAAGTAAAGGGGGGTAGAGACTGAGAAAAGAGAGGGCAAGTTGAAGGAGATGGCAGACAGAAGCAAAACACTGGTGAGGAGGGAAAGGGTAAAAGGAGAGAGAAGATAAACAGGAGGAAGACTAGGATGGAGGGAAAGACACAGGTAGTAATCATAACTGTGACTGTGAATGGGATGAACTCTCCTGTAAAACAGAAGTAGATAGCAGAGTGGATCAAAAATCAGAATACTACAATATGTTGTTTACAAAAAACAAACTTGAAGTAGAGAGTCACAGAATAAAGGTATGAGGCTGGAGTAGAATCTATTGTGCTTCAGCTGAAGTAAAAACAAAAAACAAAAACAGGGGTAGTAATCCTGATCTCAGAGGAAGCAAAAGCAGAAACAGACCTGTTTAAAAGAGATAAGGAAGGAAACTACAGGTTTGCTAAAAGGTACCACATATCAATACTAAACATATATGCACCAACTGGTATAGCATCCAAATTCTTAAAGGAAAAGTTGAGTTACAGTTTCATGACCAAACAAGAAATAGAGAACATTGTGAAATGTAAAATAGATAATTTTGATTATATTAAACTAAAAAGCTTTTGCACAACCAAAACCAATGTAACCAGATTAGAAGGAAAGCAGAAAGCTGGGAAACAATCTTTACAGCTTGTCTCTGCTAAAGGCTTCATTTCTCAGATATACAGAGAACTGAATTTATAAGACTACAAGCCATTCCCCAATTGAAAAATGGTCGAAGGATATGAACAGGCAGTTTTCTAATGAAGAAATCAAAGATATCTATAGGCATAAGAAGAGGTGTTCTAAATCACTTTAGATTAGAAAAATTAAAATTAAAACAACTCTGAGATACCATGTTACACCTAACAGAGTGGCTAATATGACAAAAAAAGGAAAATGATAAGTATTGGAGAGGATTGAGAAAATTGGGACACATGCACTGTTGGTAGCATTGTGAACTTATCCAACCATTCTGGAGAACAATTTGGAACTATGCTCACAAGGGCAACCAAACTGTGCATTCCCTTTGATCCAACAATACCATTAGGTCTGTATCCTGGAGAGATCATAAAAAATGGGAAAAGACATACATGTGCAAAAATATTTATAGCAGCCCTTTTGTGGTGGCAAAATATTGGAAACTGAGGGGATTCTCATTAATTGGGGAATGGTTAAAAAAAAGCTGTGGAATATTAATGTAATGGAAAACTATTGTGCAATAAGAAATGATGAATAGGCAGATTTCAGAAAAATCTGAAAAGACTTGTATGAACTGACGGAAAGTGAATTGAGAGAACCAGGAAAACATCGTACTCAATATCAGCAACATTGTGTAATGATTGTCTATGAACAACTCAACTCTTCTCAGCAACATCGATCCAAGACCAGTACAAATGACTCAGGAAGGAAAATGCTATCCACATTCAGATAAAGTACCGATAGACCGTAAATACAGATTGAAACATTTTTTTTACTTATCTTATTCTTTTTTGTGTTTTTCCCCTTTTAATCTGTTTCTTCTTTCACAGCTGTGACTAATATGGAAATTCATTCTACATGATAGCACATGTATAACCTATGTCAAATTGCCTACCATTTTAGGAAGAGGGGAGGGAAGGGTGAGAAAAATTGGGAACTCAAAATCTTGTAAAAATGAATGCTAAAAATTATCTTGACATGTAATTGGGAAAAATACAATACCATTAAAAATGAATAAATGGTAATGAAACTGGAACACCATCATAGACAAAATTGTTATCTGCAACCATCCAGACAAAACACTGATCCACAAAATTTTAAGAATGTTTTAATAAATATAATCTAAACTATGCAGAATGAAAACTTTCCAAAATATAGAAACAGCAGAAGAAATTAAAACTATGTGAAAATAGGATTAGGCATAGGCTATCCCTGTTGTCCTTTCTGTTCCCGGGGTTGTCTTGAGATGCTTTCAATGAGACTACAGAAGATTGTATCCACTTGTACAGTAGTTGGAAGAGCTATTAGAACAATTACTTGAAGAACTCTTATTAGAATTATTGAAACTATTAGAAGAATATTAAACATATAAGAAATAATAGCAGGAGAGCAACTTATTTTTGGACCATTTCTACTTGCACCCGATCAGAAAGATATAATAGTGACAATAATAATAAGGATAAGTCACATTTAAAGGGGTTTGGAATGTGGAGTAGGGGAGAAAATAGAGTTCTTGACAGATAACCTTAATTCAAGTCTTTCAGTAAAGTTAAGAGTTGATGTCATCTTCTTAAGTTGGAGGTGCTGGAGATGATGCTGGGACTTGAAGAGAAATGAAAACAGAGAAACTTAAACAGGAAAGAATAAAAGGATCCGACTCGAAGGCCTTTTCCCAAGAGGACTGGAGAATGAACCACACACAGTAGATATATCTCTCATAGAGAATATACACCTGACTCCAGGCTGGGCCAAGAGGTTCTCAATCAGGAGACTCTAGGGCTATCTACAGGCCTAGCCTAGGTTGTTTTAGTCTGGGATGAGCAGCTCCGAATAGGGTGACTCTGAACAAAAGGCAGGCAGCTCTAGGGTGGTTGGCTCTAACCCAGGCTAACTGATTCTGGGCCTTCATGGATGTGTAGGGAGGGAAAACAGAGCAGCACTAACGTCTATTCAGATAGAGTTGGCTGTGAAGTGAAGGCATCCTTTCATTCTTACAGCAAAAAAAAAAAATACAGGCTATGGACTTCTGAACAAGAATGCCAAGACCTGTCTTTTTTTTTTTGTATTGCACCTTTAAAGAAGACTTCTGTAGAAGACCAGTTTATAGAACATAGATCTAAACTTCAAACTGAGCTTCACGTGGAGTGTGTATAATCTAACAAGCCCCTACATTTTATAGGAAAGATGATGTAATTCCTTGTTACTGGAAAGAAATGCTCGAGAGATCACCTCTGACAACCATTGTGGTATTGTTGTAGCTGTTGTTGCTGATGTTGAATTGTTTTAGTCATGCCCAACTTTTTGTGACACCATTTGGGGTTTCTTGGCAAAGGTGCTTAGAGTGGTTTACCATTTCCTTCTCAAACTCATTTTACAAATGAGGAAACAGGCAAACAGGGTGAAGTGACTTGCCCAGGGTCACACAGCTAGTAGGTGTCTGAGGCCAGATTTGAACTCACAAAGATGAGTCTTCCAGACTCCAGGCCCAACACTCTAACAACTGTGTCACCTAGCTGGCCTCAACCTCTGTTTTACACAATGAGTGATCTCTCATAGACTAGGTTATTGACTTGTGTCAGAAGGGTAATATTCTTTAGCCTCTAATATTCAGCAGCTCATTGTGGTAGGTTAAGCAATATAGTCACATTGCATTTCCACAGAAATGGGTGCAAAGACAAAACAAAGAGAGATTATAAAGATGAAGGGAAGTCTCCAAGATTACTTCCAATTTATGCTGTGTATTATATTTTATTCTTTAGAGTTGTTGCATGTTGTCTCCCCCATTAGATTGTGAGCTACTTGAGAGCAAGAGCTGTCTTTTACCTTTATTTGTATTTACAGTGATTAACATAGTGCCTGGCTCATAGTAGGTATTTAGTAAATGCTTGTTAACTTGAAGAAGGCTTAATGTTCTGACAAAGCACCTTTGCAATAAAAAAGCCCTTTCCTCAAGCAAGCAGCCAAAAACCATTCACAATCAGCAGCTATAAAGGTCAAGTGGGAAATCTGTTGACGTTTCAGAAAAATTTCTTATGCACAAGAGGAGAATGTGTTAGATAAGGGAAAGTGACATTTCTTCATCAATCCCAGTCGACAAAGAACAAGGCTTTCCTAGTTCCTGTGACTGATGCTCACTGCCCAACCCCCTTCCCCCAGTTAGCATTCTCAACTTAATGCTAAGGTATATTACTAGCTAGGTCAAAAGAGCATTATTGATTTCCCAGGATTTCTCACGCCAGAGTGGTACCCAATGGACCCTGTTATTACAAACATAATAAGCAGGAAATCAGCTTTTCTTTTTAGTCAATTCCAGGTTATATTGACCCAGTCACCCCTGTCTAATGTATATCCTGGGACAATAAATCTCCAAAATGATTGATAACCAAAGTCAGCTACAAGTTTTCTGTTATGCATTAGTTTGTCAAATCCTCCTATTTTTAAATGGAAGCAAAGAATTACATTTTACCAGCACTAAGAGGTGAAGATCCAGGAGGCACATAGACAGAAGTCATCTCTCTTTTATGAACTCTATAGTATTTTGTATCTCTCCTTGCATTTTACAATGTATATTGTATTGAAGTTACTTGTGCACATCTTCTACCTCCTTTATAAACTTTTTGTACTCAGAGACTATCTCATTTCATCTTTGTGTACCAGATCTGTGATGTCTCAGATTTCACAGCTTTTCTCTGGGACTACATAACTCACAAGGTTTAAGGACTAAGAGTCCTGGATGGTTTTTTTTTCCCCAGGGGACTACATGACATAATCTGTGGGTTCAGGGCTTTTGGAAGAAGAATGCTGGAAGTGGGGATGCCGAAGAATGACAGTGAATAGGACAGTTCGTCCCCATACTATGGCTTGCTCTCTGCTCAGAGAATAAACTTTCTCTAGCAGAGAAGCCAGCAGGCATGTGTATTCCTATGAGGATGGAAAATAAGGGAAATTGTGCAGTGACTTGCATCAAGTGTTTAGAGTTTGTATTTCTGTCATAGATAAGTGACTGTTATCTGCATTCCAAGTGTAAGCTGATTTTTTTCTCCTGCAGAAGAAGCTTAAGGGATTTGAGTTAAGCTTTAACACACTCTAAGTTATTAGTGACAGTAAAGTATTCCTCCATGAGGGCAGAAACTAATTTTTTTCCCTTTCTTTGTATCCTTAGCACTTAGCACAGTGCCTGGCACATAGTAAGTGCTTAATAAATGTTCCTTGAGTTACTGTTGACAAATTGACTTACTAACTGTTGCTAAAGCCACCTAGGTGATGCAGTGGATAGAGCACTGGTCCTAGAGTCAGAAAGCTCTGAACTCAAGTCTAGCCTGAGACATTTACTAGCTGGGTGACACTGGGCAAGTCGCCTAACCTCTGCTTCAGTTTCATCATCTGTAAAATGGTGATGATAATTGCACCTACCTCCCAGAATTGTTTTGAGGCTAACTTGACAAAATATTTACAAAGTGTTTTGTAAACCTTAAAGCATTATATAAATGCTGGCACTGGGTTCACGACCCTATTGCATTGCCCATACACAGTTCAGGGTTGCAGTTCCAGAGTGAAGAGGAATACTGGTGCTTATGGCCACAGGGGAACAGGGACCATGGTCCCAGTTCCAGGACAGAGAAGAGTGCTTGTGGTCTCTCACAAGGGAGCAGGAGCCCTGGACTCAGTTCTAAGACAGAAAAGAGCACTAGCAATTGAAGCTTCAGGAAATCAGAGATCTGGTCACAGTTACATGACCAAGAGGAGGGTTAGTACTTATGGTTACAGGGAAACAAGATCCCATCTTGAGTAAAGACCAGGCCAGGAGAGCAATGATCACACCTCTCCTTAAATTATACTACCTTGGAAGTGCCAAAAAAACTACAGATACCCTCTAAAAACAGCATCACAGAAAACCTGACGCTTGGGACAATGTCCCTTCCACCAGAGAAGCAGAGCTTAACTTTAACATAAAGTTGTTAAAAGTCAAGAAACAGGCTGGAAAATAAGCAAAGAAAGAAAGAATACCTGACCATGAAGATTTGCTATGGTTACAGAGAAGCTCAAGACACAAACCAGAAGAAGACAAAGAGGTTAAAACAGCTACAAGCAAAGCCGCAAATAAAAATGTGAATTAGACAAAAGCCCAAAAAGAGTTCCTGGGAGAGTTCAAAAGGATTTTTTAAACCAAATAAGAGAGGTAGAGGAAAAATTGGGAAAACAAAGGAGAGAGATGCAAGAAAATTATGAAAAGAGAGTCAACAGCTTTGTTAAAGAGGCACAAAAAATACTAAAGAAAATAATATCTTAAAAAACAGAATTGGCCAAAAGGTAAAAGGGGGACAATAATCCACTAAAGAGAAGAACTCCTTAAAAAGTAAAATTGGCCAAATGGAAAAATAACTACAAAAGCTCACTTAACAAAATAATTGATTAAAAATTAGAATTGGGCAAGTGGAAGTTAATGACTCCACAAGACATCAAGAAACAATAAAACAAAATCAAAAGAATGAAAAATAGAAGAAAATGTAAAATATCTTATGAAAAAATAACTTCTCTAAAAAATAAATCAAGGAGAAATAATTCAAGAATTATTGAAGTACTTGAAATCCATTATCAAAGAAACAAAGCTAAGACATCATACTTCAAGAAGCTATCAAAGAAAACTTAAATAAGTAATATCTTTCTAAAAACCATCAACAAGGATTATCTGTAATAGGAATAAGCTAGAAGATGTCTGAACAATATCAGGGTGTAGCAAGCATGCCCGTTATCACCACTGTTATTCAATATTGTACTAGAACAGCTAGATATAGCAATAAGAGAAAAAAAGGAAATTGAAGGAATTTGAACAGGCAATGAGGAAACAAAACTATTGCTCTTTATAGATGATATGATGTTATACTTAAAGAATTCTAGAGAATCAACTAAAAAACTATTGGAAATACTTAACAACTTCAACAACATTGCAGGTTATAAAATAAACTCACATAAATCATCAGTATTTCTATATACTACCAACAAAGCCCAGCAGGAAGAGATAGAAGGAGAAATTCCATTTAAAATAACTGCAGAGAGTATAAAATATTTGAGAGTCTACCTGCCAAGAAAAACCCAGGAACTATATGAATATACTTAAAAAACACTTTTCACACAAATACAGTTAGATCTAAACAATTGGAGAAATATTTATTGCTCATGGGTAGATTAAGCCAATATAATAAAAAAATTACAATTTTACCAAAATTAATTCACTTATTCAGTACCGGACAAATCAAAATACCAAAAAAATTATTTTAGAGCACTAGAAAATATAATAACAAAATTCATCTGGAAATACAAAAGGCCAAGAATATTAAGGGAATGATTTTTTAAAAAAGGTAAAGGAAGGTGGCCTAGCAGTACCAGTACTACCAGATCTCAAACTGTATCACAAAGCAGTAATTATCAGTTCAAACTGGTACTGACCAAGAAATAGAGTGGCAGATCAGTGAAATAGATTAGGTACACAATACACAGTGTAAATGACCATAGTAATCTAGTATTTAACAAACTCAAAGATCTAACTTTTGGGACGAAAACTCACTATTTGACAAAAATTGCTGGGAAACTGCAAAGAAGTTTGGCAGAAACCAGATGAAGACAAACATCTTACATAGTATACCAAGGTAATGTCAAAATGAGTACGTGATTTAGACATAGAGTGATATCATAAACAAATTAGGGGAGTATGGAAAATTTTACCTGCCAAATCTATGGATAAGGGAAGAATTTATGACCAAACAATAAGTAGAGAGTATTGTGGGATATAAAATGGATAATTTTGATTACATTAAATTTAAAAGGTTTTGCACAGACAAAACTAATGTGGCCAAGATTAGAAGGAAATCAGGAAGCTGGGAGAAAACTTCTACAGTAAGTTTCTCTGATAAAGGCCTCATTTTTCAAATATATAGAGAATTGTGTCAAATTTATCAGAACACAAATCATTCTTCAATTGAAAAGTGATCAAAGGATATGAACAGACAGGTTTCAGATGACGAAATCAAAGGTATCTAGTCATATGAAAAAAATGCTCTAAGTCACTACTGATTAGAGGAATGCAAATTAAAACAACTCTGAGGTACCACCTCACACCTATCAGATTGACTAATATGAAAGAAAAAAATGACAAATGTTGGAGGGGATGTAGAAAAATTGAGATATTAATGGACAGTTGGTAGATTTGTGAATTGATCCAACCATTCTGGAGAGCAATTTGGAACTATGCCCAAAGGGCTATCAAACTAAGCATAAACCCTTTGACCTAGCAACTACTAAATCTGTAACCCAAAGACATTTTAAAGGAGTGGGGGAAGGACCTATTTGTACAAAAATATTTGTAGCAACTCTTCTTGTGGTAGCAAAGAATTGGAAATTGAAGGGATGCCCATCAAGGGAATGGCTGAACAAGTTGTGGTATATGATTGTGATGGAATACTATTGTGCTACAAGAAATGACAAACAGGATGCCTTTAAAAAAACTTGAGAAGACTTAGATGAACTGATGTAAAGTGAAAGACTCATGATGAAAAATGTTATCCACCTCTAGTGAAAGAACTGATGATACTTTTTTAAACTTTATTTTTCTTGGTGTTTTTTTTTTGATCTGCATTTTGAAACGTGGCTAATATGGAAATGTTTTCCATTTTTGCTCATATATATTTGATATCAAATTGCTTGGGGAAGGTTAAAGGAAAGAGAATTTGGAACTCAAAATTTTAAACAAATGAATGTTAAAACTTTTTACATGGAATTGAGAAAAAATGAAATAAAAAAATTAAATGTAAAAAGAAAAAACAGATGTGACGCTCATCTTAAAGAGGATGAAGCTGGATGCTCTGGGGAGGATGCAGCTGCTGGTTCTCCAAAGAGTGATATAGTAGAGCCATGGAAATTATTTAGTCAGTAACAGTCAGAATAAGAAGAGTAGAATAGTGGTAGCAGAAGCTTATTTCCTCTCCAGGGGTTACTGAGGCAGCTATTTTTCATTCTTATAGTCACAAGAGAGAAATCCATTATCTTCCTATCCTATCCAAAACATAATAGAGAACTTTCCAAAACTTATTAAAGTGGATGCAAATTACTTAGAGATGTTGATTCACAAGGACACAGATGATACAACTAGAAGGAACCTAAAAATTATTGACAAAGATAATGATGTAGTCTTGGGCAAGAAACTGTAAGGTTAGGTTTTCCTCGTTGTTACCTATTGAAGGTAATGGATGCAGGGAGAAAACGCAATTCGGCAAATGAACCTCTGGCTAAAAATGAGAATGAGATCTGGATTTCTGGATTACAGTTTAAGGCATAGGAAAGATATATTCCTGGCCAGAGAGGGAGATCATGTAACCAAGACTGGTTAAGAATATATTTGCCAGGTGGCAAATCAAAAGGGAGTTTGAACTAAAAAAAAAACAGGATAGGGGAGGAGAAATCCCCTATGTATATTTTCCTAAGTGAGATGTCATAGTGAATAGTTACCATGAAGGAAAAATAATCGTTGAATTGATGGGAAGCAAAACCCAAGAAAGGAACCAGCAATAAAGCCCTTGGCTTTAAGAGCTTGTACACAAATATCCAAATTTTAAATAATCAACAGAAGGAACTAGAGATTCTAGCATACAATGGAAAACTTAGTCTCACAGGTATCACTGCCACCTGAGATGAAACACATGACTAGAATGTGGCTCCAAATAAGTATACCTAATTCAAAAGAAACAGGATAGGTAAAGGGGAGGAGTAGCAATATAAATTTAGGAGGTATGTTCAATAGAAGAAATCAAGAATTCAGAGAAGGGAATTCTGCTGGACGATGAAGGTCAATGAATAGAGACAGAAGTAATTTTGTCATCAGAGTATACTACATACCAAGACAGAAAAAAAAGAAATAGAAAAGGAATCTGGGAAATAAATCACAAGCCTGACAAAGAGGCAAAACGTAGTAGCAATTGGCGACTTCAATTATCCAGATATCTACTTGAGCTGTCTGCCAAAAGCAGAGCAGCTAAGAAGTTCTTGACGTATAATGATAATTTCATCTTTGAAAAGATGGAAGGGGGCAGCCAGGTGGCACAATGGATAGAGCACCAGCCCTCGAGTCGGGAGGACCTGAGTTCAAATGTGACCTCAGACACTTGCTAGCTGTGTGACCTGGACAAGTGTTCGGTTGAGCTAAGTTAGGTTCAGATTCGGATTGGCGCTGGCAATAAGGCACACTCCCCATAGAACATAGATTTTATTGAAAGACAGGGGAAATACTCTGACAAACACAGTTAACACCACAAAGACAAAGACACAGACGACATAGATTCATCACCTCCCAGAGGAACTCGAGCACTTGATCCTCTCAAAGCTGAGGGGATGCTGGTTTACACAGCTCAGCTCAATCAAGGCCCCGGAAAAGAAGGTGGTCCCAGGGGAAGCGTCTTCCCCATGGGTGAGATCCCAATGTAACTGCCCCATGTGGTGACTTTTATAAGGAGCTGAACAAAGAAAGTTTTTGCCGCCACAGAGGGGAGACTCACTGCTAACTGTCCTTCTCCGCCAGAGAGGGTAGCCACTCCCTTTGGGAGGGGAAGATCCTGTCGGTCATTTTGCTTTTTAAGAACTGGCTAGGTCCTCAAAAAGCAGCTTCAGAAATATTTCCTGACCTTTGTTCAAGAGTGGATTAGATCTTTCGTTCGGGCCTATCAATCAGAGAAGAATGTCCGAGAGGTGCACTCTCAGAGAGGGACTTCTCAGTCTCCTAGCCGGAAAGGAATGTCTGATTCTTTATTCCAAACCTGAGAGTTTAAAGATCTTGCAGAGCTGGGGGATGGCGGGGGGGGGGGGGGGGGGGGGGGGGGGGGGGGGGGGGGGGGGGGCAAGGAAGAAAAGCCAGGCTTACACTATAATATGGAAGATCTTCTATAATGACTTATCATTCAACAAGTCACTTAACACCAATGAAAGAAAGAAAGAAAGAAAGAAAGAAAGAAAGAAAGAAAGAAAGAAAGAAAGAAAGAAAGAAAGAAAGAAAGAAAGAAAGAAAGAAAGAAAGGAGGAAAGCACAAAAAACAGGTTATTCTGTTATTCTATTCTAGCTTTGATTCTCAATAATAGGAGAGAACTGCTTTTTGAGTGAGATATGGTGGGCACCCTAGGCAAAATGACCACTTGCCTCCTAGAGTTTTGAATAAGGGAAAGAATATTCAGGCATAGTCTGACATGCACTTTAGCTTTTAAGAATGCAGATTTCAAAGGGTTCAAAGGAAGTAGGATCCCAGACTAAAATTCTAAACAGGAAGTCATATCAAGAATGAAATTTCAAAGATACCAAGAACAGTAATTCTAATGAAGAAAAATAAGATTTCTTTGAAAAGACCAATTCGAATGCACAAGGAACACATTAACGAACTTTTTTATTGAATCTATTATTCCATCCATAAGGAGCACCTAAATAGGAGGGAGATTCCTCTACCAATCCAGAGTGACACTTGATTTGTGATGTGTAGTCTCGAAGAGTTGCCTGGAACACTGAAAAAATAAAATTACTTGGTCAGAGTCATAACTTAGTATGTGTTAAAAGTGGAATTTGAACCCCGGTCTTCTTAATTCTGCAACCAGTTCTTTGACTAATTTACATCTTAAAAAAGAAGTATACTGAAGACCAATTAATGGAAAATGAATATAAGTACATACCGTAGTTCTGTAAAAAAAAAATCACAAATGCCCAAGCTCAGAATGAACTGAAGTTGAGTAGAGAAACTGACAATAGAAAAGATTTTTGTTGTTTTAGTGTATTGGAAAAGAAAGATCAAAAAAAGGATGAACTGGACAACAATAACTGACAACAGAGAGAAGGATGAAACATTGAATGCTTATTTTGCTTCTGTCTTCTCTGCCAAGAATAATGACTTTTGCAGTGGAAAATGCCAGAATGAAAGTGGCTAACAGAGGCCATGACCAAGATAAGTAAGGAGAAAGTAAGAAATAATCTAGCTGTCCATCATTACTTCAAGTCAGTTGGCCCAAATGGCTGACCAGATTCAAAAAGTGAGCATTAATGAGTCTTCAGCAGAGTACCCAAGGTATATACATTTGACCCTACGCAATTTAATCTGGCATGCTCATCAAATTTGAAGATGACATAAAACTTGAAGGAAGGGTTAACATAACATGCTGGATGATAGAGTCAAGGTCAATAAGTTCTTACAGTCTAGAGCACTGGACAGAATTCAATAAAATAAAATTCAGTAAGAATAAGTGCAAAGTCTTAAACTTAGGCTCAAAAAACTCAACTTCAAAAGTACAAGGCTGGGGAGGCATAATTAAGCATTCATTTTAGGGGTCTTAGAGGGCTTCAAATTCAAGATGACGCAGTAGTGTCATGTGGCAGACAAAAGAGCTAATGATTTGGGGAACTGCATTAAAAGTGGGACATCTTCCAAGAATAAGGACTGTTAGTCTCTGTGTTCCTTGCCCTTTTTAGGCTTCGTTTTGAGTATCATGCTCAGTTATGTGTACTTAAATTTAAGAAGATTGATAAGATAGACAGAGACCAGAAGAGGACAACCAGAATGGTGAACAGCTTTGATTCCATATCACAGAAGATTCAACTGAAGGAACTGGGGATGATTAGCTTGGAGAAGATTCAGCAGTAACATGATAGCCTTTAGTACCTAAAGGGCTATCATGAGGAAGAAAGATTATGCCTTGACTATCTCATACTTTTAAAATTGATTTTTTTCCTTTAGCCTAAGCATAAGAATTTGCTATTCTTAGTGAATTTCATTTTATTGTTCTGTCTAGACCTAGAGGGAAGAATTAGAGCAATGGATGGAAGCTACAAAGAGACAAATTTAGGATTGATATCAAGCGAAAATGTCTTATTTTTCAAAAGTGAAAGTGGCTGCTTCGAGTGTTGTTGGATCCCCTCTGCTTGGAGGTCTTCAAGCAAAATACCATTTGTCAGGCATATCGTTTTTGTTGTTGTTTTTTCACTAGACGGTGAGGTCTTTTTCAGTTTTCAAAATTCTCTGATTCTGAGTAGAGAAGCCATTGGAGACTTTATCCAGGCACATCAATAAGTATTGTGGACATTTAGGAGAGGAATGAAGCTTAAGCAGGAACTGTAGAGTCTAGTTCTCAGAGTTGCTAACTTTGTGGGTGATTGAAATCTGCTCCTTTATTGTGTCAACAAGAGATAAGAAATTTGCCTAAGCATTTGAATTGTCTATTTTCTTAACTCAGAGAAGGTATGAATGAGGTTCCACCTTGTGGAAGTTGGAGATAATTGAGATGGTTATTGTTTCTGAATTAAATATTTGTAGTTTACATTGCTCCTATTTACCGAATTCGCTTAAACAATTTTCTAAGATACTGGCTCTCAAGCTTCTTAGTTTCAGGACCGTACAATATTAAAAATTATTGAGGACTCCAAAGAGCTTTTGTTCATGTGGATTACATATGTTACTATTTACGATACTAGAAATTAAAACTGAGAAATTTAAAAATACTTATTAATTCATTTAAAAATAACAGAAATAAACCTGTGCCATGTCAACATAAATATTTAAAAAAAAACTATTTTCCAAAATAAAAAAATTAACAAGAAGAATGCTTTTATTTTGCATTTTTCATATTTACATATCTCTTTAATGTCTGGCCTAGTAGAAGACAGCTGGATTCTCATATCTCATATCTTCTACATTCAATCTGTTCCAATCTGTTGCTTTGGTTGAAGTATACGAAGAAAATTCAGCCTCTCATATATGTAGTTGGAAAGGTGAGGAATATTTTAATTGGTAAATAAAGATTTTGATATTATTATAAAAAGTGTTGATCTTGAAGATCCCCTAAAAGAGTGTCAGAGATCCCCAGGGATCTGCAGACCACTTTGAGAACTGAAGTATTAAGGTAATGGTGCTTTCCAGCAGAGGTCTTTGATTGATAGCTGTGGAGGGAAGGCAATACTGGTTAGTAGAAGGAGGCAAACAATCTGAATGACTTGATGTAAACATCCACATACACCAGGAGACAGAGGTCACCCTGACACTACTCAGGCAAAGGAGGATAAGATGTGATAGGCAACCATCTGCCCTGAGATCCTGAGAGAGAAACAGGCAAGTTGTTTGATACCCACAACTGGTGTTAGGTGGTACTCACTACTTTTGTATCTCTAACTCTTAGCCTAATATCTTGTTTATAGTGGTACCCCATACTTGTTTGTTGGATGGGTTAATGAATGGACAGATGAATGGATGAGTGACATGGCAATACTTATATTTAAAAAAAATAGGTGAGTTAGAATTTTGGCTAGCAATAAGACAGTAAAATAATATATGGAATAAGAAAGAGGGAATATGTCACAAATGTGGGTAAAGGGTTTAGACCCTAAACTTTAGAGTATGCCCAAGCAAAGTGTCACAGAATGTGGTTGAAAATAATTAAAAGAGAATATAATGTAAAGCTTGTTAGGGTAACTAATAAATAATATCCCAGGTCTCACAGACTAAAATGCCTTAACTTAGTTCCTAAAGACTAGCAGGAAATGAGGACATATCTGACTTCAAAATGGTTGATAGATAGAAAAAAGAATTCCTGGACAAGGGACTTAATATTTGATCAACCCAGGAACGACTGAGAGTATCTCAAGAAACAACCATAGATCACCTACCATAGCCAGAAAGATGGGTCAAAGCAAGGAAGCACATGCATAGTGAAGTAGATACTTAACTGCTCTCTAGTTAAAAAATATTCATGAGTAAGGGTATTGAGCACTTTGGGATGAGGATAGTGATTAATAGTGCCTCTTTTTAAAAAAATCCTTTGTTAACTATACAGTTATCACTTCCATGTCTGGGGGTGGGGAGGGAAGAGGGAGTGGGGTGCTGCCCTGTGCCCCCTCCCCAATCCTGAGATCTGGAAAATCTGCATAAAATTTTTGGCCCTCCTTTCCTACTAGAGAAGTCTGAATTTTTTCTTTTTCTTTTCTAGAGCATTTACAGTACCTTATTGTAAAATTTGGGTTTAGTATTTGGTCATAGGCTCTATGTCATCTGCCAGCCTTTTGCATGCCTTCCACAGAACTCCCCCAAAATTCCCATTTAATTTCTTGTGCCTACCCAGAATATATCAAAACCCATGATGAGGAAAGTCACAATGTAGAAGGAATAATTGTATAGATATTTTACATGCAGAAAGAGATAGAGTGGTGATGGGGGTACCCTCTTGGGAAAGGCTAGATGCTGAGACTAGCACAATATTCCAAGGTATGAGGCAACACACTGCATTCTCTCTTCTGTAATATGCTCCCCTCCCTGGACGTAACTATGACTGCCACTAAACAGGAGCTAACAGAGGTGATACAGTCAAGAACCTTATGCAGGAGTCCTTTAGCTTTGCTTCTAAACTCTAAATTCTTCAGCCTTCCAAAAGTAAAGCATAAAATTAGAACTAGGAGTGGAACAAGTTAAAGAGGAAGTTTGACCATTTCACGAAGACACCATTCTCTGCCATTGAATTATTTGACTTTGTTGTCCATCCACAATGCATACCTTACCAATATCCTACCCTGGAGTCAATTTCACAATTTGCTTTCTCTGCTTCTGTTCAAGAGTTCATGAAACTCCTAAAGGAAGTCACAAAACCTTGCAGTCTGGGTCCACTACCAACCTTCAGTATCTAACCTTAACTGAGTTCTCACTGTCACACAATAGTCCTTTTGTTTATTTCTGATCAACTCATTGTCACAATCCCCACAGCAACTGTCCAAACATCATCCTATTTCTTCAAGCCCTCGATCCAAGGTCTTCCTTCTCAGCAGGTGACTTCTACTTTTCTGAGAGACATGACGCCTTTATGTCTTTGCCCATCTTCTTTTGTTCTAGTCTCAGAAGATGAGGAAGCCCTTCTTGCCAGGGTAATCCTTTGATTTGTATTCTTGATCCTAAATCTTCATTTTGTGGCCAAAGTATTGAAGCTACAGCTTTAGTATTTGACCTTCCAGTGAATGGCCTGAATTAATTTCTTTAAGCATTGACTGATTTGATCTCCTTGCTCTCCAAAGGAGTCTCAAAAGTCTTCTCCAGCACCACAATTTGAAAGTGTTGATTCCACAGCATTTAGCTTTCCTCATAGTCCAACTCTTGTAGCCAAAGATTGCTATTGGAAAAACCATAGTTTTGACTATATGGACCTTTGTCAGAAAGGTGATGTCTCTGCTTTTTAGTATGCTATCCAGATTTGCTGTAGCTTTCCTTCCAAGCAATAAGCATCTTTTAATTTCATGACTGCAGTCACCATCTGCAGTGATCTTTGAGCCCAAGAATATAAAATCTGACACTGCTTCCATTTCTTCTCCCTCTGTTTTCCAAGAAGTGATGGAACCAGTTGCCAAGATCTTAGTTTTTTTTATGTTAAGCTTCAAGACAATTTTTATGCCCTTCTTTTTCACCCTCATCAAGAAGTTTCTTAATTCCTCTTCACTTTCTGCCATCAGAGTGGTTACATCTGCATATCTGAGATTGTTGCTGTTTCTCCTAGCAACCTTAATTCCAGCTTTTGATTTATCCAGCTTGGCAGTTCATATGATATACTCTGCATATAAATTAAATAAATAAGGTGACAATATACAGCCTTGTCTAATGCTTCTCTAATCTTAAATCAATCAGTTGTTCCATGTTTGGTTCTAACTGTTGCTTTTTGGCCCACATACAGGTTCCTCAGGAGACAAGTCCTCTTTGAGGACTTGCCATATTTTGTTGTGATTTACACAGTCATAGACTTTAGTGTAGTCAATGAAGCAGAAGTAGATATTTTCTGGAACTCCTCAGTTTTCTCCAAAATCCAGCACATGTTGGCAATATGGTCGCTAGTTCCTCTGCCTCTTTGAAAATTATCCTGCTCTTCTGATAATTCTCAGTTTACATATTGCTGAAGCCTAGCTTGCAGAATCTTAAGCATAACCTTGCTGGCATGTGAAATGAGTACAATTATTTGGTAATTTGAACGTTCCTTGGCATTTAGGATGGAGGTATAAACTGATCATTTCCAATCCAGCGGCCACTGTCATGTTTCCCAAATTTGCTGGCATATCGAGTGCAGCACTTTAACAGCATCATCTTTTAGTATTTTAAACAGCTCAGCTGGAATTCCACCACCTCCAGTAGCCTTATATCAGCAATGCTTCCTAAGGCCCACTTGACTTCATTCTCCAGGATGTCTGGCTCTAGATCAGTAATCACACTATCATGGTTATTGGGGATGCTGAGGTATTACTTGTATAGCTTCTTTGTGAATTCTTGCCACCTCTTCTTAATCTCTTCTGCTTCTATTAAATCTCTATTATTTTTCTTTTTTATCATGTTCATTTTTGCATGAAATGTTCACTTAATATCTCTAATTTTCTTGAAGAGATCTCTTGTCTTTCTCACTCTATTGCTTTCTTCTATTTCTTTGCATTACTCATTTAAGAAAACCTTTTCTCATCTTGCTATGTTCTCTGGAATTCTGCATTTAGTTGGATATATCTTTCCCTTTCTCCTTTCCCTTTCACTTTCCTTGTTTCCTCAGCTATTTGTAAAGCTTCATCAGATAGCCATTTTGTTTTCTTGCTCTTCCCTTTCTTTGGAATGGTTTTTTTTTGGTTGTTGCTGTCCCCTGAACGGTATTGTGAACCTCTGTCCGTGGTTCTTCAGGTATTCTATCTACTAAGTCTAATCCTTTAATCTAATCATCACTTCCACTTCATATGCATAAAGGATGTTATTTAGGTCATACCTATATGGTCAGACGATCTTCTCTGCTTTCTTCAATTGGTCTGAATTTTGTGATAAGAAGTTCATAATCTGAGCCACAGTCAGCTCCGAGCCTTCTTTTAATAGACTATATAGAGCTTCTCCACCTTTGGCTGCAAAGTGTACAATCAGTCTGATTTCCATATGGACTATCTAGTGATGCGCATATGTAGAGTTGCCTTTGGGGTTATTGAAAAAGGGTGTTTGTTATGCCCAGTGAGTTATCTTGACAAAGCTCTACTAGTCTCTATCCTGCTCCATTTTCTATTCTAAGGCCAAACTTGCTGTTATTCCAATTACCATTTGATTTCCTACTTTAGCATTCCAATCCCCTATGATGAATGTGACACCTTTTCTGGTGTTATTTCTAGAAGATGTTGTAGGTCTTCATAGAAGCGATCAACTTTTGCCTCTTTGGCATCACTGGTAGGAGCATAGGCTCGTATTACTGTGATGTTGGATGGTTTGCCTTGTATTTGAATAGATATTACATTATTCTGCTGTTTTTGAGAATATACCTCGGTACTGCTTTTCTCACCCTTTTATTAACTATGAAGGCTACTCTATTTCTTCTAAGGAATTCTTGCCCACAGTAGTATATGTAGGGGTTATCTGAATTAAATTCACCCATTCCCATCTATTTAAGTTCACTCACACCCAAGTTGTTGATGTTTACTCTTTCAATCTCCTGCTTGACCACATCCAATTTCCCTTGGCTCATAGATCCTATATTCCAGGTTCCTGTGTAATATCGAACTTTACAGCGTCAGACTCGTTTCATCACCACATGCATCCACAGCTGAGCTTTCTATTGGCTTTGGCCCAGGAGCTTCATTAATACTAGTGCTACTTGTAGTTGTCCTCCACTCTTCCCCAGCACCATATTGGGCACCTTCTAATGTCATTTCTTTTATCATTTTTAGTACTGTCCATGGGGTTTTCTTGGCAAAGATATTGGAATAGTTCGCCATTTCTTTTTCCAGCTTTTGTCAGAACTCTCCATTCTGACCTGTCCATCTTGGGTAAGCCTTCACAGCAACACTCATAATTTCATTGAGCTACACAAGCCCTTCCACCACAACAAGGCAGCGATCCAGGGCAGTGGAAACATAAAAATAGATCATTTTAATTACATTAAATTGAAAAGCTTTTGCATGAATAAAATAAATGTAATTAAGATAAGAAAGAAGTGGTATATTTAAAAAAAAACTTTGCATCAAATATAGGGGTCTGAAATCCAAGTTATATGGGGAACTGAGCCAAATATATGACCAAAACTATTCTCCAATAGAAAAGTAGTCAAACAGTATGAACAAACAGTTCTCAAAAAAAATCGATAACTATTAACAACCAAATAAAAATAGCTCCAAATCATTAACAAGAGAAATGCAAATCAAATGCTGGAGGAGCTGCCAAAAGATAGGCCCAACCATTCTGGAAAGCAATTTGAAATTATGCTAAGAAACTGGCTAAATATCCATATCCTTCAACCCAGAGATCTCATTGTTAAGTATATACCCCAAAGGGAAAAAAGAAAGGTCTCATATATACCATCATATTCGGAGTATTATTTTTCATGATACCAAAGAATTGTTAATGAAGTAGCTATCTATTGATTGTAGAATGACTAAACAAATTGTGGTAATCGATGTTGCACCCACCATAAGAAACAGTGAATAAGGAGATTACAAAGAAACATGGGAAGACGTATAAGGACTGGGGCAAAGTGAAATATACAGAATCAAGAAAAACAGCATACACATGGACCACAGCAATGTAAATAGAAAGAAAAACAAGAAAGACAATAAAACTGAATGCGTGTAATTATAACGACCAACCATAATGGCCCCAAATCTTTATCCATGTTAGGGATAATGGTAAAGCAGTTCTCCATATTGTAGTATAGCAGCTCCAAGGATGAGTCCCTAGCTTTCCCTTTTTGTAAGAAAAGCCCTGTCTCTTATTTATGTGAGGGATGCTCTCTTCTTTTTAGGGGTTTCAGTATGGTATTGGTGGATCAAGGTGCTGTTTGCTTCCTCTGTTTCCAGGTCTATGATCTGGGATCTTTGAGTACCCTCGTTCACAAAATGAAATGAAAACCCAAGGTGGGGGCTAGGGAGGTGTGCCCAAGGTTGGCTACATAAGGGACCTGGTGAGTCTTATCTATGATTCCAGGTGCTATGGGATCATCTGAGTCCAGATGAACACTTATTATTATTAATTATTATTATTGGGAAATTATTATTGGGAAAATAGAGGGAGAACTTGACCACTTTTAGGGGTGAAAATGAAAAAGCAAAGGTCAATTAACACTGATGGGATCAATGCCATTTTTCTGACAACTGCTGAGAGTAGCTTTGGGTCATTCTTTCAAGTGAGGGACCAAAAACCTTATAGAGGTGCTCATATTTTCATTCACTCCCCTCCGCCACGTTGGGATTCTATGTGACCAGTGCTCATTCAGTTCCATAGGGAAGAGAAACTAGACTTCACATATACAAAGATCTTCATACAGCCTTATTGATGAATATACTTATGTATGTGTCTACTCTATAGCAGACAAAGACAATTCATTTACATTACTCAGGAAAAAGGAATAGCACTTACAGATAAAATTCTAAAAGAACAAAACCCTATTCTTATATACACAATAAGAAAGGGACATAGAATTACAGAGAGAAGACATTAAGAAAATCATGATAGCAGTTGAAGATTTGTTACCTCTACCCATCACTGATAAATGAATACACATTATTGGGGCTTGTTAGCTGCGGTTTGAAGTAGATGAAAACCCGTAGAATATCTTGGACCTGAGGTAGCCTCGTCTGGGGGGAATCAATGGCATGGATTGGTGGGTGATTACATATATACAGTGGTGGGATTCAAATGAATTAACAACCGGTTCTCCAAAGAACCAAGCCGAGGTGCCACCCCTGCCACTAACATGGTGGGCACAGGCCCTGCCCCCGCTAACATCCAGTTCACAGAACTCAACCTAAAATCAGGTACTGGTTCTACCAAACCAATGGGAACCGGCTGAATCCCACCACTGCAGATGTGTGTGTGTGTGTGTGTGTGTGTGTGTGTGGTGTGTGTTTGTTTCTGTATGTGGGTATGTATGCAACATATATACATATGTGTATATATATTGTTTGTATATTGTATTGTATATTATATATATAAACACATATATATACATATATATATGTATACATACACACATAGCAATTTCATGAGGAAGAGACCACAAAGAACTGAAGGTATCAGGAAAGTTTTCACATACATACACAATGGTACCTGAACTGAGCCTTGAAGGACTTTCTAAGTTCAGAATTTCTAAGAGGCAGAGAAAAGGAGGCACCTTCCAGGCCTATACAAAGGCCTGGAGATAGCATATTGAGTCTGGCAAACAGCTACTATAGTAAATTAGTTTGGCTGGAAAATAGAATGCATGAAAGAGAGAAGAATTAAAGCAAGCCTGGAAACATTGCACAAGTCAGATGGTGAAGGCCTTTAAATGCCAAGTTGAGAATTTTGCATTTTAGACTAGTCAGAGAATTATAGATTGAGAGCTTAAAGAGACCCTAGAAACCATTGAATTCAACTTTCTTTTAAACTGATGAAAAAAATGAGGTTAAGTGACTTGCTCAGGGTCACATATAAACACCCAAGGTAAGAGTTGAACTTAGGACTTTCTGACTCCCAGCCCAGCAGGCTAGCCATTACACCACTTGGAGCCACTGAAGATTTCCACACAGCAGAGTGAAATGGTCAGATCTATATCTTAGAAATATTAGAGGATGGACTGGAGAGGGGAGAGACTGGAAACAGGGGGCCCAACCAAGAAGCTGTTGTAATAGTCTAAGTGAGAGATGAGGAAGCCCAAACCAGGGTAGGGGCTGCATGGATAGAAGGGAGCAGACAGATGTGAGAAATGCAAATTCAATAAGACGGTGGCTGAATAGCTATAGAAAGTGAAAGAAAGACAAGAATTAAGAATAACACCCAGCTTTGAAACCTAGGTAGCTAGGATAGTGGCATCAACAGAAATAAACAAATTTAGAGGAAGGATGGGCTTAGGTGGGGAAATAATCCACTCTATAAACATTGAATTTGAATTGCCTATGGATATCCATGTGGAGCTCTCCAGCAGTTCTGTTGAGGAGCAAGTTAGAGCCTACGATGCATCCATTTTGTTTTACCAAACTAATTGCCTTTTTCTTTCTTTTTTCTTTCTTCCTTTTTTTTTTGTAATCTACAAACAATACGTGCAATGGGATCTTGTAGTCTTTAGCTCTTTGAGTTAATTATGAAATGGCAAAGACATGGTCCATTGTTATGTATCATTTGCAAAAGCCTGATTGTTCCCTGCTAATATCCTTATCAAGGGTGTCCTTGATTTGTGGATAGTGACTCCCATAAAGATTTTATGTAGATGGGAAAGTAGACACATAGTTCAGCAGTCATTGATAATTGTCTATTTTTTCAGTATTAGTAAGAACCAGAAAATTTTCCACACTTTTGGTAACTTTTCCTCCTTCAGGTACTTTTTATATCAGTCTTTCAATGACTTCACATGCATATTACCACCCACAAAGATCTCATGTTTTTATACTCGCATTTTGCCCTTCCATGTCCTTTTACCTAGTTGTGTGGTTTAGACCAGGGTCAATTCTGCGGAGCCTGCCTCTGGGAAGAGGGGGCTCTCTCCTCTAATATGCATCAGTTTATCAACCTAATCCTACTCCTGCATCCTGAGTGTGACACTAACTAGAGTAAAGAGATGATGGCTCCCAGATCTATGGGATTCCCCAAAAAGACAGAGGTGGGGGAATGTAACAAAAATATCCAATGTGCTGAATGTATGAATCGAATATGAGACAGGTAACTCATTTTTATGCACAAAAAACATTATAAACATAAAGATTCACAGCATAAATTAACAGAATTAGCAGGATTTGGTAACTTAAAATTACAGTTACAATTGGCTAGGAAGTTAACATTTAAGTCTCATCAAAACATAAAGCAGTTTTCAACACTGCAAACTGGCCGTTTTACGTCTCACCTTGGTTGGGCACTGTCTGATCAAAGCCCAGGCTTCAGCTAATGTTCTTTCAGTTGGTTGCCCTCAATGATGCTACAGCTTCCCTTAATAACAGCCCACCCCTGCCACTGCCACAATCAACTGCTCTTCCCATTGGCCCCGTGCCTTCAGACCTTTCAAAGTCACAATATTGCTGCCCAGCTTGGATATATCCATGGGGAGATTCTTGTTCAGCCCAGATCATGAAAGAATAACTTCACAAAAAGAATACCAAACCCAAGCTCAGGCTTGTGTAGGCATAATATGTGCTCATGACTACATAGAGGGTGGGTAAGAAACAGAGCAATTGCCCTTTCTCCCACCTGACTCATAGGAATATAGCTGGAAACAGCCCATAAGCAAGAAAGAGAGAGGCAAAGGTGTGAGTTTCCTTTTTTGATTCAGATTCTCTGACTCAGCAGCCAAAGAAGAGCTCCTTATCATCTCAGAGGTCAAATCCTTTAGATTTGAGCCATATATGTCTGGGAGTTAGCCCCAAAGCTTCCATGTGGTGACCAGAACCACAGAAATTATCTGTGCAGGTTCCATCAAATGTCTATGGTTACATGAGTATTTTCCTGCCTATTTAAATTTATTTAATTCTTTATGGTATTTGATGCCCAGCATGTCCAGTACCTGTCAATCATATATTTTTAAAAAACTGTGTATGGTATAGAAGCATGACTCTTCTATGTAATCTATGTCTTTGGCCTCCCTCATATCTTCTTCCTGAACCATGCTTGCTCAAATATTCCTTCTTATCCTCTTTTCCATCCCTCAACTCATCCCTCTCTCTTATTCCTCATAGCTAATCTGGTGGCATGACCTATAAGCTTTACCTTTGAAACATTTCTTGGACATGGGCTCTTCTCTACTCTCACACTGTCCCTGCCCTGGTACAGGCCCTCATAACTTCACACCTAGACTATTGCAATAGCCTGCTGGTTAGTCTCCCTGCTGCAAGCCTCTGCTCATTCTAGTCTATCCTTCGCTTAGCTGCCAAAGTGATCTTCCCAAAGCACAGGTCCAACCAGGTCATCCTTAGTAACTCAGTGAACTCCTGTGGTGCCCTATCACCTCCAGGATCAAATGCAAAAATCTTCTAGCATTCAAAATTCTTTATAGCCTGACCTCCATGGAAAAGTGAAGAGGATCTCATTTTTCTATTTGTCTTTGTCTCATGGATAGCCATGCCAAAAACAAACATCACCATGCAGCCAGACTATTGGTGATACTCATTGCTGTAATAAGATAGGTCAATCCTCAAAAAATAGACTCAGGACCACGTTCAAAGCCTTTCCAAGCCCACTGAATCTGCCAGTGATTACACTCCACTGGCATAACCTTTAAGAAGCTATGGTCACCAATATGGCATGACAAGGCATCAGAGTGGGACTTTGTGAAGATTTATACCCTTCACCACAACGAATTCAAAATGAATACATGACATGAATATTAAAGGTCACGCAATAAAAAAATTTGTAGAGAATGAGATCAGATCAGGTACTTTCACATCTCTGGCTAGGGAGAGAATTTCTTTACCATAGAAGGGATAGAGGATATTACAAAAGATTAAATAGATAATTCTCAATATGAAATTGAAAAGATTGTGCACTCACCAAATCAAAAAATAACAAGAATTAGAAAGGAAATTGTCAACTGGTAAAAAAAAAATCTTTGTATCAAATATCTCTTATAAGCACTTGATATCCAAGGTATATAAGGAATCAACACAAATACATAAAATCCAGATAATTGATCAAATGCTATGAACAAATAATTCTTGAAAAATTACAGACTGCTAGCAACCATATTAAAGATTGTTTCAAATCACTAATAATAAGAGAAATGCAAATCAAAATAATTCTGAGCTTTCAACTCACACACCCAGCAAATTGGCAAGCAAACAAATGACAGAAATAGTCAGTGTTGGAAGAGTTCCACAAAGACAGACAACCTAATACACTATTAATAGAGTTGTGAATTGGTCCAGTCCTTCTGGAAAGCAATTTGTAATAATGCTTTAAAAATCCTTCAAATGTTCATATCCTTTGATGCAAAGACTATTGCTAGGAATACACCCCAAGGAGGACAAAGAAAAAAGAAAGGTCCCATATACAGCAAAATATTCATAGCAGCATTTGTAGGTACCCATAAGAGCTGAACAAATTGTCACATGAATGTAATATGATACACTACATCTGAAGAAATGATGACTATAAAAAATGTAGAGACGCATGAGGACATATATAAACTTATGCACAGTGAAGCAATATGTGTATAGAACTACCAAAAAAACAAATGAAAAAACAACGACATAAAACCAAAACCCTGAATGCTGTGTAATTACACTGATGAAGGCTGGACCTGAATAAGCAACACATACCTTCATTGCAGGTGGGAGGACTTTTGGTGAATAATTTTGCAAATGCTGTCAAATATGGTTGATGTGCTGTTTAGTTTTGCTGAGTTGCTTATTCTCTTTTTTTGTTTTGATATCTTTGTTACAAAGAATGGCTCTTTGGGGAGAGTGGAAGAGGTATATGTTTGGACATGAATATGATATAAAAACAAAAGACACCAACAAAGATGAGATTTTCTCACCTCTTATATTTCCTCCAATGTGTTTTCTTCTCTCTATATTTCCCTTTGGTATTTCCTCACCTCCCATGGATTCAGTTATCATCTCAATGTAGATGAATACTAGATTCATATATCCATCTCTAATCTCTCTCCTTAATAGTTTTGTGAATTGTCTCCACAGCCTGCTAGATATCTCCTCTTGGATGACCCATAGGCATCTCAAACTCAACATGTCCAAAACAGTACTTGTTATATTTTTATGAAAAATCATTCTTCTTTTAAACATTTCTGTATCTACTAAAGTCACCACTAATCACCTAGGTTTGCAGCCTCAGTCATCCTTGACTCTTCCCTTTTCATCACCTTCTGTAGTCTATATTAGTTACCAAGACATTGATTCTACTCCTGTAACACCCCTCTCATCTTCCCCCTTCTCTCCATTCACATCATTTCTGCCCTCTTGCCTAGACTATGCCAATAGACTCCTTATTGGTTTCTCTGTTTCCAGTCTCTCACTTCTCTAATCTATACTTCACACAGCTGCCAAACTGATATTTCTAAACCATGAACATGACTATGACATTTACTTGCTCAAAAGTCCCCAGTGATTTCCTACACCCTCTAGGATATAATACAAAATCTTCAGCCTGACATGGAAAGCCTTTCATGAGCTGACTTTCACCCACCTTTACAATATTCTTTTTATTTTAGTCCCCTTTATGAACTCTTCATTATGATCACATTGCCCTATTGGCTGTTCCCTATACCTGACATTGTGCTACACACCTCTGTACATTTGCATAGGCTAGTCCCCATGTCTAAAATACACATCCTCTTCACTTCCACTTCTCAGAATCCTTGGCTTCTTTCAAAGCTGCATGAAGCTTTTCCTTATCCCCCCAGCAGTCAGTGTTCTCTTCATCGTGAACTTACTTTGTATTAATATATTATATGTAATCTATGTATATAATACATAGATACATTTGCATGGGCACATATGTATATACTCAAAGATATGCCCCATGTGCCCCATTTCAGATAGGCAAATTTTCAGTTTGCAGGGGGCAAATAACGAAGACAATGATATATAAGGGTATATTCCGTTCAGACTGTATTTGCACCTTTATGAAAGGTTACCCTCTTTCAGATTTAAGTAAAATTTTTTTAACCATGTTTAAAGATGTAAACTTCAAGAAAGTTTATTTGCACCTTATAAAGGATATAATGCTTGCGTAACACTTGTATTGTAAAAAGGGCAAGAAAGCAAGAAGACATTAGAGGTAACCAGAGCTCAAGAATTGGAATCCAGAAGACAGGAGTTCAAATCCTGAATCAAACAATTAGCAGCTATGTGAACATGGACAAACCACTAAACCTCTGCCTTACTTAGTTTCTTCATTTATAAAACAAGGATAATAATAGTACCTACCTCCCAGTGTTATCATAAGGCTCAAATGAGATAATATTTGTTAAGTGCTTTGCAAACTTTACGGCACTTTATAAATGCTAGCTTTTTATTTTTATGCTATGAACTTGCTCTCAGGTCATAGACTGCCTCCAGTAGGTTTTCCTCATCCACTTATTTGCATGGACCAACAGGAGAGACAGAGTGTGGGACATTCTGAACCATTAGATATTTGGTATTCATTCCACAAATGACCATTGCCCAGCTATAACCTAGCCTGCAGACAAAGACTTGGGAAATGTATTAGATAGTCACCCTAAGTTAGGGTGAGATTCCTCACCAGAGACCCATCCTAAACCAGAAAGGGTTATTGAAAGGAAAAGCTAAGTCTGAAAGGCTCACCAGGAGAATCTTGCTCTCCTCCTTCCTAAGAGAAAACAGGCCTTCAAGCAGATGTCTTGAGTAAACAGAACTGGAGAGTTTTCTACTAATCCTAGGGCCAAGGCCCCTGCTCTTGTGAAAGAGCACAACAGTATCCTCTGTTCAGGACCATAACCAAGTCTGAAGTTAGAAATGGTAGAGATAACAGCCAAACCAACAGAGCAACCTATTTAGCAGGAAAATTCTGAGAGGAGCAACATCAGCATGGGGCAGGTCCTTTTGCCTTATTGTGGGACGGAGACAGGTTTGGAACGGTTATGCCAGAAGGCCCATCACAAGCTCTGTCAAGTCCTATGAAAGTGGAAAGGTTTCGCTTTGTCAGCATAGCACTTCACTGTTCAGGGTTCCCAGGACCTAATGCATGCGATAAGACTCAGTGCAAATACTGTCTAAATTCACGTGAAGCTTCTCCATTACAATGACTTCTTAACAATGCCCTGTGGTTAATAACTATAATTTTAGATACTCAAAAAGTGATAAAAACCCATTTAAATTCTGCAGTCCCATGAACAGCTCCCCCAGATCAACCTACCACTCAAAGGCCAACTCAGATATAAAATCTTTTTTTTTTCTTTTTCATTGTCAGATGCCAGGAGCTAACCTCTGGCACCAGTTACTCTGCATCAGCTGTCTTGACATTAGCAAGAAAATTCTTTCTTGATTATTCCTGGGCCCCTCTAGGTACACTCAGGGACAAACAAGCAACCTCATTACAGAGGTAATGGATGAAAAGTTGGATAGTAATGTTGTAGGAGAATGGTAGTGATGGTAAGAGAGGTGTTTCTAAAACTTACAATATTCTTTGGTCAGCTAAGTGGTGTAGAAGGCAGAGCTAGCCTTGGTGTCAGGAAGATTTGAGTTCAAATCTTGCCTTAGATACTGCCTGTGTGACCCTGGGTAAGTCACTTCAACTAATTTTCTTCACCTGTAAAATGAAGGTGTTGGACCAAATGGTCTCTAAGGTCCCTTATAGATCTAAATCTAAAATCCTATGAGCAGGATTATAGGGGAGCCCATATGTTAATTATAGGGGAGCCTATATGTTAAAGGTGAAGATATTAGTCTTATCATCACCATGCTTCAGGGAAACTGCTTTTAAATTTTCTATGGAGAAGTAGGGTATGGGGAGCAGAAAATATTAGGTAATGGTGACATTCATGGTGAGACAACTCAGATTTTTTAAAAAATCTATCTTTAAGCAAGCAGCGATAATAACGGTACAAAAAAGAAAAACACAGCCCTTAGAGGTGAAATTTTAAAGAAGCAGCTACAATGAAGGAGTCCAGAATATTATTAGAGAACATCAGTGGCTAAAATGATATCCACAGAAAACCAAACCCTATTGCTGACAAGAGCTCAAGTGACTTCAACCAGCTCCTGACCAGCAGAGACCATTCTATCTACCATCGTGAGCCACTAACAAAGATCAGAAGACAGAACCAGAAGGAGAAAGCTGTGTAGCTGGCCAGAAGCAAAACAGTTGTTTGCCAAAGGACTAAGGTGCATCAGCCAAGTTTAGAAGCATTTTACTCTCCTGGCAGCTGCTAATGCTACCTTAAAAAAAAAACAAAACACAGCTATTTCAGAGATAACATGTGCTTCCCTTTGACAAACTAATGCCTGTTTTGGATTTTTCCCCCAAGGGAGAAAATTGCTATTTATTTAACTGGGGGTCTTTTTGTTGTTTTTTTTGTTTGTTTTTTTAATGCTATTATCCTTAGAGAAGCAGCTCTGCATGATAGATAAAAAGCTGATCTTAGAGCCAGGAAAACCTAGGTTCGAGTTTAGCTTTTGACATACTGCGTATGAGCTTACCTCTCTAGGGCCTACAGTCTAGGGTAGGGATGGGAAACCTGCAGCCCTGAGGCCACACTGGACCCTCTAGGTCCTCAAAGCCACTCTTGGATTATAACTTTTTTTTGAGGGGGGAAGGCAGAGCAATTGGGGTTAAGTGACTTGCCCAAGGTCACACAGCTAGTAAGTGTGTCAAGTGTCTGAGGTCACATTTGAACTCAGGTCCTCCTGACTCCAGGGCCAGTGCTCTACTCATTGCGCCACCTAGCTGCCCTTCTCTTGGTTTATTGCAATGGTCTCCTAATTGGCACACAATGTGCCTTTCTTCAGTCCTCTACACAGTTGCAAACAAGATAGTCCTAAAGCACAGGTCTGTCCATTCATTCCTATGATCCATAAAACCCATTGCCTCCCTTTTAACCTTGATAAAATGGAAACTCTGCTCATCATTAAAAGTCCTTTACAAGGCTCCAACCTACTTTTCAGGCATTATTATATTACTCCCTTTCGTATGTTCTTCAGTTCAACCAAACTGGCATTTTTGACACTCTTTACACACATCAGTCCATCTCCCATCTCTATTTCTTTGCACAGGCATCCCCCATGCATGGAAATCATTTCTCTTTATTGATGCCTCAGGGAATCCCTAGTTTCCTCTCAAGTTCAGATAAAATATCATCTCCTACATGACATCCTTCTTGATCCCAAACCCCCACACAGCATTTGCCCCTCCATTAACTTGTATTTTTGTGCCCATATGTGTCTACATGCATATATAAACTTATTTTGTATATATAAAAACATTTACATGAAATTATGAAATACATGAAATGAAATAATTCCAGCCCTCGAGGAGTTTGCATTCTATAGAAAGAGGCAACCCATCCATACTCAGACCAGATGATCACTGAGGTCCCACCAATTTCTAAATCTATAAGATCATAGAAGTCTAGATTTTGAAGAAAAAGAAAGGATCATTTATTCCCTTGGAAATCATCTATTCCAACCCCCTCATTTTACAAAGGAAAAACAAAAACCCAGAGATTTACCTAGAGTCACATAGGTAGTAATGGGTAGAAGGGGATTTGAACCCTCGCCTGCTGATAACAAATGCAATGGTTTATTTAAACAAGGTCATACTGCCTTCCCTTTGATTCTATAATCTTTCAGCTAATCTTCATAGGGCATGGTCCTCAATTGCTTCATCATCCTGATTAGCTTTCTCTATAAATGATCCAGTTTATCAATATCCTTTTTAAGATATAACTAATAGAATTGAGCACATTAGTCCAAATACATCTTGACCAGAACACTGTGGGAGAGGAGAGATAACTCAAATGAATGAAAAATCCTAAAACCTGAACAATCATGTGTCTTAAGCTTCTCCTCGCTCCTTCCCCTCAGGAGCCAGTATTGGCTTCTTTTGTTTACTCTTCATCTTGAAAATACTTAAAAGCAAAAAGGTATAAGACAAGAAAAGAGCCAAGAAACAGCACAGGCTGAGAGAGAAGATACAGTTACAGTCCCAGCTCTTCCACTCATTAGCTGAGTGACTTTGGGTAGGTTGAGGAATCTCTCTGACTATGGGTCTCAGTTTGTTTTGTAAAATCATGAGATGACCCTTAAGGTCCTTCCCAACTCTTACCCTCTAACATTCCACAGTTTCATTATTCTAATAAAAAAAATTAACTGCACTGAAGCCCTTGAAGTCTCAACCCTTTTCATATTCACCAGTTCCACGTCTATAACATCTATGATTGCAGTGAGAACCAGAAAGGTGGAGAAAAATAAATGTTTATTTAAAGGCTAACTGAGGTTACTAAAATTAAATATCATTATAGGCTTCCTGACTTTTTAATGAGCTTTTATCATGCTGCATGTCTGTCTTCAGTGTCAGAACAAACCAGCCCATTCCGCAACCTTGACCTGGCTTGGAATGAACCATCATTAGCCAAATCTCTCTGACAGTAACAACTGAATTTCCTGTTGACAGCCCTCCTGCAATGGTGACAAATCTACCCAAAACCTGATTGTGGATGGAGCAAAGAAGGAAATAGCTTTAATGAACGTGACTGAGTAGTCAAGAGGCTGGATGGAATCTTAGAGTCTATCAACTCACCCATTTTACAGATGAGAAAACTTGGGAAATTTTTTATCCAAGTCACAGGGATGTTGAAACAGAACCAAAACCAAAACCCAGGTCTCCTGGCTCTCAGTCCAACGACAGGTCCTAAACCACCAAAATAGCCATGCCCATCTCCTCAGAATCCCTGGGGCAGTAATTATCTCTAACTGGAACCCATATTACTGGCTCCAAAGATTCAGTTTCACCAATGGCTGATAATTTTCCTTTGCCTTACAACATCTAAATGATACTCAAGACAACTATTTACAAACTAAGTGTGATATATAAAGAATTCAAGAGACAGTTTCTGGGTAATTAATCATTTTATTAACAATGCTAGCATATATTAATAAAAGGATGGTTATTTGGCTGTCTCTCTTAAACCAAAGACCCCTCATGTAACCCACTCAACACTTATATACTCTTGGAAGAGTGAGTGTTCCTGAGGGTGGAAATCAACTATGATTGGTTAATGATTAGTGACAGAATGAATATGATAATGAGATGTGGACCTATTCTAATGAGATTCTGGGTTATGTGACTTTAATCACTCCATTTTGGTCAAAGAGAATTATCTGTATCCATATCACCAGTCTGACAAAAGGGAGAATCATATTTTCTCAAATCTATCTGAGTAAAACACAACGGTCCAGAATCCATCAATTCACCTGATTTTATCTTTTGAACAGATTTGAGTTCTTCCTCTCAGTATCAGCCCTGCACTTCAAAGTCTGCCTGAATAACCTACAGGGGCTGATTTCTGAATGAGGAAGTAGAAAAGGGGAAAAACCTTGTTCCTATTTCAATAATTAGTTAATAAATACAAGAGAAAAATTATAACACAAGAAACTCAGTCAAACTTAAAATTCAGGATCAGTAATCCAGGCTTTCATCTTCCTATGTTTTAAATTTTTGCCATTTAGACCTTCCTTAGTTTGGTCGATAAACAAAGAAATATTTTTCATCAAATGCTAAAGGAAGGAGTATTTCTTTTTTCCCACTCCCCTATCAGCTCCCTGATGTGAGTACAGCATACTTGGACTTCTATTCTATTTTAAGAATTTCTTAAGAGTACTATTAGTCATGGATGCCATTCAGAGCAATCCAAGGTAAAGTATTTGTTTATTGGACAGCAACATTGCTGGTCTAATTTGTTATTTTTTTTTAATTTAAAAGTAGGATTGTACAATCCGAAAAGCCTCCCCCAGATTCTTGATGGCCCTCCAAAGGTAGCCTCATTCAGATTGGTATAATGAAAGAGAAGCAGGTCAAAAGACTTGAGTTCCAAAACCACCCGTGCAATTACTCAGCTTTGAACAAATCACATCATTTTTCTACATCTCATGTTCCCCACCTATAAAATGAGAGGCCAAGAGGAGACAGCCTTTGAGGTCTCTTGCCAGTCTAAATTGATGCTTCTATGTTTAAAGCTACTTCTAGCTAGAAAATCTTACATTCATTTACTTCTCAGCTTGCTGTAATGCAAAGTCCATTGCCAGGGTTGTCGGATAATCTGGGTCCTTTTCTAAGCTCTGGCATTATTAGCCTTGGGCAAGTCATAACCCCTTTGAGTCAGTTTTCTTACTAGTAAAATTGGGTTAACAACCTACCCTGCCTGTCTTGTGAAGTGTTAAGAGGATCATATGAGATAATGCAAGTGAAAGTATTTTGTATACTTTAAGGTATCACACAAATACCATACAGTATTCATAGCATTATTTTTGTCCTCCAATGTTCTCAGAAATCAGGTGACAGGAAGACTTCTCACCATCAGGAGAGCCCTACCTCCAAGGTCTTTCCCTTTGCCCTTTTCTCTGGCCAGTCACTCAGAACCCATCTTTATTTCTTGACTGTTCAAAGGCTTGGATGAGAAGGAAATCACCAAGGCTATTCTTCCTAGTGAGATGGAGGACCACAAGGCCTTACCATTGGCCCTGACACTACCTTCTGAGATTCTCTAGGTCAACCCATACCCTCTATGCCCTACAGACCCTTGGCATTGTCAATCAACCTCTTAATATAACCTATGGACCCACGGGTCTTGCCAACGGCCCTGCCACTGCACCTTAAATATCTCTCCATTTAAAGCTGCACTTTCTTTTATGTATTATCTCTCCTCCAATGAGAGTGTGAGCTCCTTGAGAACAGGGATTTGTCTCACTTTTTATATATGGATCCCAAGCATTTAATATAGTACCTGACACACTATGTTGTTTGTCCTTCATTCAAAAAGAGGACCATGACATCAGGAAGATGATACCATGACTTGCAAGTGAATTGGATTTAAGTGAGGGAGGGCTGTGCAAAGTCAGCAGCCTCACTCTCTTCTCTGGCGCCATCTGGGTCCAGTGGTGATTTATAGATCGGGACAACTGGATATGGTCCAGCACCTGACACATAATAAGCACTTAATACATTCTTTTTTCATTTATACATTATCCATTCCATTTATAAACTTTGAGGTTATAAAACGTGAGTAAAGGAGTATCTGATTAGTAAAATGATGGTGAGATCACAGACTACTTTCTAGTTCCACTTTCTACTCTTTGTATATTGAGACATTTAATTTTCCTCACAGTAGCAAAGGCCTCAGTTTACCAACAGCTTTAGGAGAATTTATACTAAATGATAACTATAAGCCTCATTGTACCCCAGAGACGGCTTTTCCAGAGCAATCTCAAATCCCTCCCCAAATTCCCAACTCCAATTCAGGAAGTATATCATGACACAAGGATGAAATTCCAGGCTTATCGCCTGACTCCTATGTGCAGTACTGGGGTAGCCAGGTGGCGCAGTGGATAGAGTCCTGGGCCTGCAGTCAGGAAGACTCCTCTTCCTCAATTCAATTCTGGCCTCAGACACTTACTGGCTGTGTGACCCTGGGCAAGTCACTTCACGCTGTTTGCCTCAGTAACCTTTATCTGTAAAAAAACGAGCTAGAGAAGGACATGGCAAACCACTCCAGTATCTCTGCCAAGAAAACCCCAAACGAGGTCACAAAGAGTCAGCTATGACTGAAACAACAGAGCAACAAGAACAACATGCGCACTCTGAGAATAGTCCCATAGTCCAGGATCCAGGGGAACCAACTTCTCCTTTCTGATTATCCAAAACTCTTTTCCCAATACTCCTGCTGTTCTACTGAAGTATCATTATACTGCAAGTAAAAAACAATCCATCTGTATAAAGCAAACACAATTATGCCAAGGTCACATGACTAGCATTTATTGAAATACAGTGCAGGTGGTGCAGCGGATAGAGCTCTGCACATGGAATCAGGAAAACCTGAGTTCAAATCTAGCCTCAAAACTTACTAATAATTACTAATAAATACAGCAGTTATGAAGCGCCAGGATTAATCATTAAGTGAGGAGTCAGCGCTAATTGAATTGAACAGATACACAAATCCATGCTTCTTGACAACCAATAAGTGCTTTCCTGCAGAGAAGGGAGAGACGCACACCTGACAGGTAGAAAGATAGAAAAAAGACCAATGACTCTCTGGTAATCTTGGAGAGCACAGGATTTACCTGCTCAGCGCTTCCATTCCAGCACGGTTTGCACAAGGTTTGCTGGGACACCCCAGCAAATGACCATCAGCACCACCTAGGGTAATGGTGGCATGAAAAATAGAAATACCATACATTCAGACCCACTTCAGGGAGTGTAGATGCATTACCAAAGTATGTTGTCTGTCACACGCTCAAATGCCCTTGATAATTTATGCAAATTTTGAGCAGCCCTTTGCCCTAGAGAAGCTTAGTGGATGACTGTATTCCATAGAAGCAGTCGAGAGGCATTGGGAACCATGAAGAAAACACAAGCCATTTTGTTTCATTCTGTGAGTTAAAAATACCCTATTTCCACAGACGTTCACAATGACAATCACCTCCAGAACTCTGGGAAAGAAATTTGATGAGAAGTCCCCTCGTCACAAAGACACAGCACAGGCATTTGTCTATATTACAGTACCACTGAGTCCTTATACACAGGGGTTACTGTAGGAATACTCAAGGGGGAGACAATTGACTGATTCACTCTGAGAAGGTGGGGGATGGGCAAGAGTTGTCTCTAGTCCTCCACTAAGAAGAGCCTAACTAGGGTCCTGTTATTCCTGGAGAGGGGGATGGAAGAATGATGACAGACTGTTAGGGACAGCTAAGCTTCTAGTAATTGCAATGTTGTGGGGGAAGGGGAGGAAGAGAAAGAGGGATGGGGAGAAAAAGAGACAGACAAACAGATATGGACAGAGAGAATCAGAGATGTGGAAACAGAGAAACTGTCAGAAAGAAAGAAAAATAGAGTCTCAGAGAGATAAAGTTGGAGGGGAAGGGACAGAGAGAGAGAGCAGAAATACCATGACATTTCAATAATAAAGAAAGGAGAAGAAAATCAATAATGATGTGTGTAATGAATTTTTGCTTTCCGAAATGGCCAGGCAGGAATCCTGCCAGAAACATTTAAGGGTAACTAGTGACAAGGTGAGTGACACAAAGCTCCAGGACAAGAAAATCTGCCACCCTAAGAATGCCAAAGTGAGGAAACTCATAAGAGCTCAGCCTTATGTCTATAGAAAGACAATCAAATGGAAAGGGAAGTGACAACCCGACAGATATTTATTTGAGGAGAAAAGCCATTTTTCTGTAGCTGGCCCAGAGTCTGAGGATATATTGGAGAAACTATTTTGTTATTTTTCTTAGCATTCTGTTTTATTAAATGCTTTGCTTTGCTCTCACCCATCTTCAGGCTGATGATTAAAAGTAAACATGAACCATCACAGGCAGTTTTCAAAAGAAGAAATGCAAGCTATCAATGACCACATGAAAAACTGCTCTAATCACAAGTAAAAAGTAAAATACAAATTCAAACTCAGAGATTTCACCTCATACCTGTCTGCTAGGCAAAAATGATTTTTGGAAAAAGAACATGGCCATTGCTAGAGAGGATATGAAAGCACAGGCTCACTACTGAATTGTTGGTAGAACAGTGAAGTGGACCACCATTCTGGAAAGCAATTTGTAACCATACCCTAAAAGTGACTCAACTATGTGATACCCCCAAAGACATAAAAGAAAGAGAGAAGGGACTCATATGTACAAAAAATATTTATAACAGCACATTTCTGTAGCAAAGAATTGAAATCAAATTTAATGTCTACCTATTAAGAAATGACTGATGAAATCAGGATATATGGGTGTATTGTTATTATTATTATTATTAATTATTATTATAGCAGCCAGGTGGTACAGTGAATAAAGTAGAGAGTCAGGAAGACTCATCTTCCTGAGTTCAAATCTGGCCTCAGACACTTGCTGTGAGACCCTGGGCAAGTCACTTACACCTGTTTGCCTCAGTTTCCTCATCTGTAAAATGAGCTGAAAAAGGAAATGACAAACCACTCCAGTATCTTTGCCAAGGAAACCCCAAGTGGGGTCACAAAGAGTAGGACATGACTGAATAACAATGGCAATGTTATTATTCAGTAAGAGATTTTGAAAAGGATGGATTCAGAGAAACCGAGGAAGATTTGTATGACCTGATGAAAACAGAAGTGAGCAGAACATGGAGAACTATTTATATGATGACTTACAGCATCATAAAGGAGAAAAAAACGTGTGAGAATCAAAAGCTCTGATCGATGCAATGACTAATCATTACCCCTAAAAACTGATGGTGAAGCATGCTTCCCATCTCTTGGCAGAGTAGTGATGTCCTCGAGGTAGAGAATGAAACATTTTCAGATATACCAATGTGCGAATATGTTTTGCTTAGTTATACTTATTTGCTACAAGGAAAGGCTTTTGTGGAGAATAGAGGGAGAGCATCTCGGGATGAAGAAAAGGGTGGTTAGTGATAGTGATGCAAAGAAAATAATGTAAATGAAGCATTAAAAATGCACATAAAGAGAAATTCAAAAGGCAACTGAGACAAGCAGAATGGTTTTGTTATTATTATGTTCATTTAATCTATACCTTAAAAAACAGTATGTAAAAGAAGTTCTCATTTCATATATAGTCCTCTTTTCTGTCCTTTCTGTATTGAAGTGTTCTTGTCTGTCGATATTTGTGAAGTTCATTATTTTAAAACCTGAAAAATACTGAAAAGTCATAAATAAAAAGTTTTTAAAGTGGACGATTTTGACTCAAAACTATCCTTTTTTTCCTAATCAAGTCTTAAAAGCAAACAACTATATAATTATTTCTAACAACATAAATTATCAATTAATAGGCAATATAATCCAAAATAAACATGTTTTAATAACAATAAAAATGGTACGCACACTGGTAACTCATGAGTTATGGTTTTAGGGTCTATAAACCTGTGGGGTACCTTGAACCTGTGATCCTTCTCTAATGTATAAACCTCGAAGCTGCTACTGATCTGGAAGCTAGGTGGAGCAGTGGATAGAGCCCCGGGACTGGAGTCAAGATTTGTGTTCAAATCCACATCAGATACTTACTATGTAACCCTGGGCAACTCACTTAACATCTGTTTGCCTCGGTTTCCTCATCTGTAAAATAGAAATAATAATAAAACATCCACCTCCCAGGGTTGTTGTGAGAATCAAATGAGGTATTAATTATAAAACACCCCCCATAGTGCCTGGCCCACAGTAAGCACCGTATTTGAGTGAGGGTGGCCTGTGCAAGGTCACTGGCCTCACTTTCTCCTCCAGAGCTATCTGGGTCCAGTGGCCAGATATTCATTAGGACCACTGGAGATGGCCCAGGGTGCAATAGAAGACCCTGGCCCTTTTAAGCTGAGGTCTTTTCAGGTTCTCGCTTTGAGTGAGGGAATAGGCCTCTTTAAGAAGTGAGTCAAGGGATGGCCCCTTTAATTCTGTTTTCCAGTACCTAGAACAATGCCTACCATTAAGCAGGCACTGATAAATGATTACTGATGAATACTTGCTAAACTAAATTAAAACTAAATGCGAGGTGTTGTTTTTATTGAGATTCCAAAGAGAATGATGAATGACATATACCATCACTACCAGCAAAAGCAGCAGTGGCCCCTTTGTGCATTTATAAAGAGCCTTTCCTCCCGGTACCCACATTAATTTAAAAAAAAAAATTCTCCCATGACACTGGTTGCTTCCATCTGGTGCTTAATCTCTGTGTATTGCAGTTTTACAAACCAGACCATCATCAGTCATCTTGACTTTTGTCTTGCCACTGGACTTTAATGACTCTGGAAAAGAGAAGTGAGACTGATGACTTTGCCCTGCCCTGCCTTACTTAAATCCAATTCATGCACAAGTCAAAGCATCACCCCATGATGTCACTGGTCCTCTTCAAAAATGAAGGACAAACAACAACCTGGCTAGAGGACTAAACGAGGGTCGTCAGAGGTGAAAGAAATGATAAGCTGTTGCTGTAGGAATAACATTTACTAGAGCCCCTGCCAAGGTGGCTGGGCAAGATTTTTCCCTAAAAGTCAGGGAAGCTATCCCTGAGACTTGATTGACTCAAGGGACCTGGGCTCCATCCATTGACACCTCTTCTTCACAACCTAAGTCATACAAAGCCCAAACTCGGAGCCCCTCTGACTTGGTAAATGTGTCACTGCCATGTAAGTCAACATACTCCTTCAACCAGACGCCTCTCTCTCTGTGGATCATGGAATCACAGATCTGGAGATGGAAGGGACCTTGGAGGTCATCTAGTCTGTGGTAGAAGCAATATCTACCACATAGGCTAGGCTTGTTTTTTCCTTAAAAGGTATTGAAATGGTTCTTGAAACTTAATTAGAATAGGGAACTAGGGCTCAAATCATTCATGTAGCTTCCTGATAGTCTACGAACAGAAAACCAGTTCATGAGGAGTAAGGGACTTCTGACCAGTGGATCAGCAGGGCCAACACAGATTCAGAGAGGCTGCTCCTGACTGAATCGTTACTTTATCCTGACCAAAATCCTTTTGCTGCTATTGCTAAGTAAAACACCTCTTATTAATTGGTGAATGGTCTACAAGGATACGGTCTGTAAGTGGCAGAATTGGATTTTGAACTCAGGGCCCTTGACTCCAAATCCAGCCCTCTTTCCATTATACTAAATTATATCATTTCTCACAGGCAAATCTTCTTTTTGGTAATATGTAGCAGCTTCCTTATATGTCATTCCACTAGCTTTCGGTTCATATATAATTTTTATTCGCTAAGAATTTACAGAAGTGATAATTATTACAATCCTATTGAGAACATTTGATTCTATAAAGCAACTCCAGTCTGGATTAGTTTTCTTGGCTGCCATATTGTGTCATATCATCTACGTGAAGAACTGCAATATCATTGTTGAATATCCTTTCTGTGTTACTGCTAAGTAAACTTTGCTTATGTTAAGTGAAATATGTCCTAGGAATGTCACCTTTTATTCCAATTGGGAGCCTGAAGTAGATAGACGCTCTCAAGGCAGGTCTGGCCCGCAATAGGGGTGGTCAGATTCTTCTTATGAAAAATCTAGAAAATAATCATTTGTCAGTCCAAAATATCCTCCTTAGAGAGTATTCTGATTACTAATAAACCTCGGATTGGTGGAAAATTCCCTTGAGGGCTTTTCCTCTTATATAACAGGTTAAATAGTGAATTGGGACATTCTCACTACATTTTTATTGAGAGGTAGTTAAGGAAACACTTTCTTCCACAATTTCAACATGATGTATATCTGGAATTTCCTAATGGTCTCTGGGATTCTGCTAAAAATCCTCTTCCCGTACTTGAGTGTTCGAAATGAAACCATGGCAGCATTTGTCATTTGGCAAAAGTTGGGCGTGATCCTGATGTTAAAGAATCTATCTCCCAATTCTATCATACTTTGGACTCAGGAAGCCTCGCTAGGCAATAAGACCAGAGATTCTAGGATTGGGCTCAAATGAAACCAATACAAGGGTGCTTCTTCTTTCTGTCATTGCAATTAGAAAAATAGAGAAAATGAGTTGCCCCAAAGAAACCACAAGAAAATGATTGCAAACATGCTGGAGCCCAATTTACCTGTCTCTAGCCTCCTAAGCTTCTGCCATGAACCAGGAAGAAAGATACTCATTCACTTTGACTTTGACTTTTTTATATTCCACCTCTCATCATACCCAAGTTCCAATAATTCTTCCAATATATCCACAAACAGTTTGAATCCTTTTATATCCTTGGCTTTTTTGTTCAAAATCAGACTAATGCCTCCCTCCCCACCCCACCCCCCCACACACACTTCAACATGCCTACCACTTTAAATCCTTGGTAACCAAATAAGATATTTATTTCCCAAAACAAGATTTCATCTGCTATATAAAGTATGTATATCTAGAGATCTTGATTTAATTCACTTAAACTAAGCTGATTAAGGGCTGAGCAGGTTAGAACCCTTTGCAGTTTTTATTAGATTAGACCATTAGATTTCAGAGATGAAAAGAATGGGAAACCTGACCACAGAATGAAATAGCCAAATGCATATAAATCAAAGGCTTTCTTAAGGCTAAATTTCAGGATACAAATAGTTGGTTGTAGATAAAAGCATAATGATGATAAAATTTCAATATTAAAAATATTTTAATAATCTAAGATGAATCCAGGAACTAGTGATGTGCTTTTTCCCCCTTGAAACTCCATATTATCTTATTAATGAAACAATAGCTTATCGATTCACTGATTGAGCAAGACTGTCCTTAATGGATCATTCTCAAGTTATACTCCTATCGTAACCATAAAGGAGCTGTGTAGTTGACTAAAAGGAAATGACTTAAGCTCTTTTTCACCTCATCCACCTTCACCTTTTCTTCTGGAATCTAGAATAACAAATATTAAATCTGAAAGCAAGCTATGCCTTCATATGAAAGAAACTAGAGGAAACAGAATTTCTTACTGATTTCTACTGACTGAAATTCCGTGAAACTTGATCCTGATATAATCAGCATTATGGCCAACTGGTTGGTATCCATAGACTCCTCAAATCTCCAAACCACAGGGAAAAAAAATTATATTTAAAAAAAACAAATTTGAATGCACAAGAAGACAGAACCATCCCACAAGTTAAAAAACACATGAATTAATATACAAGAATTTAAATACTCAAAGCCCCCACTCAACATCCTCATACTTCCAACTATCATTATGTGCCAGATACAAGCATCATAGGCAATTTCAGTGCTCCAAGGGTTCATAACCTGAGATTAATGAACTTTTGTGTGATTTTTTAAAATATTTTGGTGGCTGAGTTTCTAAATTATTAGTTTCCTTTGTAATTTTATGTGTTTTTTATTTTATGCATTTAAAAAGCATTATCCTGAGAAGGGGTCCATAGGTTTCACCAAATAGATCCATAAGACATGCACAAAAAGGTTAAGGACACTGGGACATTGGAGATCTCTACCTGGTTGCCTAGTATCAGTGACTCAATATGAGTTCCCCTTTAACTAAAAAAAAGGCGGCAGCAAGCACTAATTCTTTCTAGCCATGGGAAGAAAAGGGAATAACTGGAGTGAGTACAGAGTAGATGGGCAGCAAAGTTGCATTGAAGAGGACCAAAATGACATCACTATTTTGGGGTCAAGGTACAGCGTGTCCAACTGTGGCTGATCAAACCAATTGGAACTCAGAAGGCTCTACCACAGGACAGGCATGAATATAGTCTGTCTGAACATTTGGTGTAGTGATATCTATAAATTTGTGTAGTTCAAATTTCTTTTGAGCTATTGCAATTCTGACTTGCTCATAGAGCATAGCACCTTCTTTGATCTGGACACACCATGCTGGGAAGGAAGGAAGGAAGGAAGGAAGGAAGGAAGGAAGGAAGGAAGGAAGGAAGGAAGGAAGGAAGGAAGGAAGGAAGGAAGGAAGGAAGGAAGGAGGAAAGAATTGATAATTTAAGTAAATTCAAGGAACTTAGAATAAGGTAGGTAAACAGGAACTGGAAATAGACTAACAACAGAATAGTGTAAGCAAAATCAAGGGGAAAAGTACTTCAAAGAGAAAAAGGGTAAAGATCAATACTAAATAAATAAATACATAAAGATAAAAGACTAATTATCAATCATAACCTCAAATGTGACCGAATTAAGCCAACAGAACAAAAGAAAATGGCAAGTTGAATTGAAAAACCAAACAATTTCTATACACAAAAAGCATTTCTGAAGAATAAAGATGTACAGAATGAAAAGGAGATGGGACAAATTTTATCATGCATCAGGTGATTCTCAAAAAGCAAAAGCTACAATTATGCTATCAGATAAAGCAAAATTAAAAACCTACAATGTCGAGAGGTAAACAGTGAGATGACATCACACCTAAAGATAGAATAGACAATGAAACAATACCAATACTAAAAATGTATTCATTAAATTGGAAGACTATAATGTCATTTTTAACCCTTCCTGAGGCTCATCAGTGTTCCCTCCTTGGAAGTAAATAAAAAGCTATCTATTCAGAGACATTTTCCACAAACAAAGGTTTATTTGCTACATAGATAGATAAATGTCATCTGAGGACTAATTTGGCATCTTTGTTGATTACTCATTATAAAAAGCTTTATTCCATAATTAAGAGTTTTCTCCTAGCTGCATTTTGCTGCTAATTAACATTTTACATTTTCTACACTGGACACTTTGAATTGGATCAAAGACATAATTAGGTTGCTTTTAAATAAAGAAGTCTATGAATTATTAATATTAAATCTGTTGATGAAAGGGTAGCTTATAAGTAAAATCTATTATTGTTCACTTGTATTTCCCTTGTAAGAACTTCAACATTACTATCATTCCTTATTTCCCACTATACAATGTAGATTAAATGATGACAAAAAGCTTTTCCCTTTGATTCCAAAGACTTAGCTAACTTACTCTGCACACTTACTATCTGAGGTCTTCACCTAAATTCCAGCTTTAAACCTTCAAATGATGCCCACTGTTTCTTTGCAACTGTAGAGCTTTCAAAGGAGTCAGCAAGACACTGCAAGCAAGTGTTTCTCACATTGTTGTGAGAAAGAAAATCCAAAAGGAAATCATATTGTGTTATCTTGCAGAAAGCTCAGGCCAAATTTACCAAGACAGAAAAGTGAAAAGTACCAGTTTGAAATAGATATGGCATGGCCTGGGTTGCGGATGAAAAATTTCTTCCTGTCAATGGTAGCTAAAAACATTGCCCACTGAATAATACTTGACCTGGCTCTACCCATTTTTTTGCTTTTTAGATGGAAGGGTCTATACACCTTTAACATGTGTCCTCCAGCATCTCGTCTGTTTTGAATACCTATTAAATAATGGATGATAATGACAATAATTATAAGCTTCAGAACTGTAAAATTTGCTATTACATATTTAGGCAGTACTTTGACAAAAAACTTGTACTATATTAACAAAATATAGAGCTCATTTCCCTGAGACAGCTATAGAAAGATGAACACATTCATGCCAAAGGGGGAAGAGAGGTTAAACAGATTAAAAAAACCTACAGAGATACTTTTAGAAGAAGCAGACGTCACTTTACCAAGATATTATAAAGGCTGCTGACAAAATGAATTTGTCAAATATGACCAAATGTCTCTTATGTCAGGATAAAATATGAAATATTAAAAACTATGAAATAACTAAGATTTAAATATGGAATTGCCCTCCATGGACAAGGTCCAAATGAAGTTAGCCAACAATATGTCAACAAAAAAGCACTGAACATTATATATAATATATATGTGTCTGTATGTATATGTATATACATATCTATGTATGTCCATGGCTAAGTCATGTGCATGTTTGGGGAAATGGAGAGGCTTATGATGGTAATTCAAGATTAGGACATTGCTACCAGAAATTACAGAAGGGTTATCCATAAAAAGCCCCTCCTTCATGATTAATGGAGCGTACCTTAGAGATTGTGCAACAAATCACAGGAGGCTATAAAAATTTAGTGCTTAACAAATATCTAGCAAGGCATAATCCAGAGCTCATGTAGTGTTTATGGATTGGCATGACAAATTCCTATACTGCAAACTTTAAAGCTCTATATCAATGTGAGCTAAAAGGGAAGGAAAGGGAGCCAAGATGGCAGAGCAAAAGCAAGGACTTGCTTGAGTTCTCCCTCAAACATCTCCAAATACCTATAAAAATGACTAACAAATTCTAGAGCAGAAGAACCACAAAATGACAGAGTGAAACAAATTTCCAGCCTGAGGCAACCTGGAAGGTTGACAGGAAAGATCTGTTGCACCAGTCTGAGAGAAAAGTGAAGTCTAGTGTGGGCTGCACTGGCACAGACAGGCCTGAGGGCATTAAATCACAGGCAGCTGTGGTGGTTTCCAGACTTCTCAATCCACAAATGCCAAAGACAACTTAGAATGTCAGTAGGAAAGGTCTATCAGACCTGGGTGAGAGAGGAACAAGGTGTGGCCCCCGTCCCAGCCCCAGGGTGGCAGTGGTGGCAGCAGCGGCAGTGGTGGCCGTGTCTGCATCCAGAGCTCTTGGCCTACAGACAGTGGAGGCATCCAGTGGCTGATGAGAGGTAGATTGCAGGAATCTCTTTGGTGGTACTGAGGCAGGATTCTCTCACTTTCCTGTGCTTGGATCTGGGTCTCAGTCTTAGTTGGCAGTCCTGGGGTGAGGAGGAGTACTGGCATGGTGGAGCTTGTTGGGGTGGGGGGAGGGAATCCTCCTCACAGTTCCAAAGCAGAAAAGAGTTCTAATGGTCACTCACAAATCAAAGCACAGACCAGGGGGAAGTAAATACCTCTCTTTTGATTATACAACCTTGGAAGAACTGAAAATGTACTGGTCCCTAGAAAGGTCTCTGAAAACAGCTGCACAAAACCCCAGAAGCTTGGGATAGCACACCCTCCACACAAACCTTAACAAAGAGCATCAAGTAACTGTAGTAGGAAGGCCGAATTTATAATCTCAAATATAATCATGTATATGTTTGAATGGTTCGAAATCGCAAGGTATGAGAGGTTCTCTAAGGAGAAAACAACAAGAAATTTATTTAGGCCCCACCGCAGCAGAACCATGAACCAGCCTCCCCATTCCGACATCTTGACAAAAAGACTCCAGGCCCAGAAAGCCCACCTC
>CM053624.1:167452646-167467651 GCA_028646595.1 Phalanger gymnotis | reverse complement strand
GGGGAACAGGGCAACCAGAATATATGCCATCTTGGAGTGGGGGGAAGGGTAGAAATGGGGAGAAAATTTGTAATTCAAACTCTTGTGAAAATCAATGCTGAAAACTAAATATATTAAACAAATTAAATTATCAAAGTCAAAAAAAAACCAAAAAAATTGTTTTTACATGCAACCAGGAAATAAGACATACAGGCAATGGGGTATCAAAACCTATCTTGCCCTACAGAAAAATAGAAGGGAAGGGGTTAAGATAAGGGGGTGGTGATAGAAGGGAAGGCAGATTGGGAGAAGGGGTAATCAGAATGTGTGCCATCTTGGCAGGGAGAGCTCCGGAGAAAATTTGGAACTCAGAATCTTGTAGAAATGAATGTTGAAAACTAAAAATTAATTAATTAAAAGTTTAAAAATATAAAAATTGTAGGCTCGTTTGTAAATGTTCCAATAATAAAATATATTAATAATGGGAAAAAAGAGAAGGAGGGGATAGAAACATAAAATTCAGAGATGGAAGGACTTTAGTGATTATCTAACCCAAGCCACTTATTTTATATATAAATAAACTGATTGCCAGAGAGGTGAAATAACTCCTCAGAATTGCACAGGCAGAAAGTAGAAGAGCCAGGATTTAAAATGAGGTCCTCTAACACCAAATCCTGTGATCTTTCCACTTTCATCATTTTGTCTTGTTCAAAAAATGAAGGATCAGCAGGTGACCTGAGAGTGTTTGAATAGGTGGAACCAAGCCTATAGCATCATTTTTTTTTAAAAAAAAATCTTACTACAAAACTTTTTAAAAGAAAAGAACCTGAGTTTAGAGCTAGAAATGCCCATCTAGTCCAATTCTCCCATGTAATGAATGAGGAAACTGAGGCCCAGGGAGAGGCAGTGGCTTGACCTCAGTCATGTAGGTAATTAGTATCAGAAGTGATGTTGAATCCAAGTCCTGTAATCCCAGAACCAGCACCCAGACCTCTGTAGCACTTTGTCAACTTTCTGGTGAGACAAGCCTTACAGAAATTAGCTAGGCCAGTCTTCCAGTAACGTTCTTTTGCTAGGACTGTATTCCATGACTTTTCAACTCTGTAGGACCTGACAAAGCTTATGTTTCACTAGTAAAACCTTCGGGAAACCAGACTCACCTTCATGGCACAAAGATGTGTGACAGGTGAACTGGCCAATGAAGTCCCCGATGTATGTGTAGAGGGTTCTGTCTACGGGGATGCTTGGGGAACCTAATTCTGGAGATGTATGATGACTGTCAGGGCCCAGTTTGCCACTTTAGAGTCTGTTCTACCTGGTGGTTACCCAGATGGTTGCTTGGGAAATCTGTTTCTAGACAAATGAAATGGAGGGCTATGCCCTCCCCTTCAGAGCATGTGCACGTATTCTGTGATTGTTACTGAATGATGTCAGAAAGCCTTTTAATTGGCTGCTAAACTAAAATTGAGGGTGTATACAAAAGATACTAAGAAGCCAAATCTCTGTTTCCTTCCTGCTGGTGACAGGGTTCAAAGATGATTCTCTGAACTCTGCATGGCCAGTGAGGAGTTCTCTTCCCTTTCACCCTCCACTCTTTACCTGAAAAGCCTGTGATTACATAGGCTTATATTTTTTTTAAAAAAAGGTCTTATCTGGGATGAGGCCACCTCCTTTGTGTCTTATTTCCTCTGGTACAAGGTTTTATGAGGTGTCAAAAGATCAAAAGAGCTCCCGGAGGTCCAGCAGAAGAAGGAGCCAGACCTGAGGAAAGACCAGCTAGACTCAGCCCACCAGTGTATCAAACTGGGAATCAAGACATTCCCTAAGCAAGAGAATGACTTGCCCAGTGGCTATACCACACCCAGGAGGTGGTGGGAAGAATACTCACTTTAAGTTTGAGCTCAGCCTCCCCAGAGATTGATGTGATAGAAGTGGGAGTGTGCCCCAGTTCTGGGGGACATTTTTGTACTCCTATTCTCGCTGTATCTTTTCAGGAAATATCCTTTGTAAAGCAAATTTATGTTAATTTATGGGAGCATGAACAGAGAGGTATGCCTGGTGCCAGCACACATGGATGCTTTCAAGACTGGGCCAGCATCCAATAGGTTGGAACTAGGCACAGCCCCCTGAACAACTTCTATGACAGTATCCTCATTGACCCCCGTTACCAATGAATCTATAATTTTGTTGGATTCAACATAAAATCTCTCTCTCTCTCTCTCTCTCTCTCTCTCTCTCTCTCTCTCTCTCTCTCCCTCCCTCTCTCTCTCCCTCTCTTCTCTTTCTCTATCTCTTCTCTCTCTTTCTGTCTCTGTCTCTGTCTCTCCCTCTCCCTCTCTCTTCTCTCTCTTTCTGTCTCTTCTCTCTCTCTTTCTCTCTCTCCCAATATACAGTTATAGATATATAATCTTTATGTCATGAATTTGTAATAGATACTTAAGGAAATCATTGGGAACAATTTCGTATAAAATGTCTTGTAAAAAATTGTTTGAAAAACTTGCCTCTTTATGATGTAGAGGTGACCTTGAGTTCTTGAATGCTATGCCAGAAAAACACAAATTCAGACAGGTGTTAACAAGCTGGAAAGGTACAGTGAGGGACAGTGTGTTTGCTGTCTGAAAACCAGACCAACTAAATCGTAAGTCTTATCACCAAGTTCACTTCAGGGTGATACACTTTTATGTACTCTCAAAGACTATCTACTAATACTGTAGGCAGCTGTGGTCTGAGTCAGTGGGGAAAATATTTCCAGTGATAAAATCACAAAAGTTTAAAATACTAAAATATTTGTTTAAAGTAAAGCGTTCTGCATTTGCAAGAAGTTTCATAATGGTGTTGCGAGCAAATCATTTTGTCGGTTATGTAGAGCTATAGAAACATGAGCTTTTCTAATTAATTTATCGTTGTCATTAACAATAATAATAGCTAGCACTTATATAGTGTGAATACTTAATCCCCTGAGGTGGTCACATGTATTCAAATTTGCACTATTTAAAGTTATAATTATGTAAAATATGGAAATTGGTTCCAGCTCAATGGAAATATGCAGTACAAATTTAAATAACACAATCATTTTGAAGAATTCATTATTCACACTAATTGAGACCTAGCTGGTTTGCAAAGTGCTATACAAAGATTTCACTTCATCCTCACAAAAACCCTGAGAGCTCAATGTTGGGTTTTTTCCTTCATTCTACAGAAGATTAAACTGAGGTAGTGTAATAGCAATTAAGTTGGGACTTTTTTACTATTTTAGAACGATAAATTAATTGTCTTTGTTTCAGCCTTACTAGGTGTAAAGCCCTAGGCCCAAACCCCTCCTAAGTCTATGTGGGCGTGAAGCCCTCAGGGTCCTAAGGAGAGCTGCTAAGACCAAAGCCAAGTAGTAGGAGCCTAAGTTCTGGTCACTCAGATGAAGTCTGATGACAGCTAAAGACTGTATAAAAAGAGAGAACAGAATTGTTTGCTTGGGGCTCTAAGCCACAGGAGGAGTGGCAGGTGACTCTGGGCCAGCCGTTGTTAAGAGCTCTCTGGCTCCTGAGCTCAGATGTTGATCCTTAGTAACTATGAATTGTATTTAGTCTGTTTATAATATATGTTTGTAATTTGTTTGTATTTGCTCTGAAGTTCAGGGTGCTGGCTTTTTCCCCTGAACTAAGCAAATGACATTTGTATGTTGGATTAAAATAAGATTGTTAACTCCCCTAATGCTACTTTCCTTAAAGCAGATCAAAGAACCTGTGCCAGCAGCATTCTTGTTGTTGGGCTTGTATTGGTCTTTCACACCACTCCCCCGCCACAGCACCTGCTAGCCGAATTGTTGAAACAGGTAGAGAGAAGTTAAGTGACTTGCCCAGGGTCCCTCAGCTAGAAAGTATCTGAGGCTGGATTTGAACTCAAGTCTTCTCAACTCCAGGTCCTACTCTTTCTCCACTGACCTACCTCACCTCTAGACTATGAGCCCCTTGAGTATAGAGATTCTTTTCCTTTCTTCGTGATTCTTAGCATTCAGCCCAAGGCCTGGCACGTAAGAGGCACTTAACAGATCGATGTTTTTGATTGATTTATTATCATCTCATAGAATCTCAGTCTTCCCTTGGGATGTAAGCACTTGATGAGTTGGAAGCAGAGAGGAAGAAGATATAAACTCAATTCCAGTCATTGCTATTTTCATTTTACAACTGAACCTGAGAAAGCTGAGCTCAAAGAGCTGCTAAGGGATAAGAATGAAGACTCGAACCCCTTAATTCTTAGCACAGCACCCTCTCTAGTATACTGCTTCCTAGTGCATTACTTTCTGCTAGAAAAGGACATAGTCTGAGATTAAATACAAGACTAGCCCTAAGTAAAATTGGACAATACGCTTAAGTCTTCTTCCCTCTTTGGCCTCCTCTTTCTGTGGCCTTCCCTGATTCCCCTCATACACTGCCTCCTCCATCATCTGTATTTTCTTCTGCCTTTCTCAGCCTATCAAAAGTTGTTCTCAGAAAAAAAGAATCAGATGAACCAATTCATATTAGAGGATAGATGACTGAGAAAGCTTGTATTATGCTCCCAGTTATTTGCATTATGACAGGGGACAAGAAGTCTTAATCCAAAGGAATGAGCCTCAAACTGTAAAATTTCTTAAAATGGGAAGAAGTAGGGCTGGTAGTTTTTAAGGCAGGGGAGCATTTCTAGTTTCCCTAAAATCCCACCAAAAAGACACCAATGTACTTGTTGTTACAGTTGTTTCTGATTCTTTGTGACTCCATTTGTCCTTTTCTTGCCAGATACTGGGGAGATTTGCCATTTCCTTCTCCAGCTCATTGGAGTGCCGAAGAAACCGAGGCAAACAGAGCTAAATGATTGCCCGTGGCCACACACAAATGTCTGAGGCCAGATTTGAATTCAAGTTGGTGAGTCTTTCTGACTCCAGGCCTAGCACTCTATCCACTGCACTGTCTAGCTGCCTAACCTACTCTGCCTCCCTTTAAAACTAAAACCTGTTGGGTGTGGTGGCTGGCACATATCTGTTCCTTGAACTACAATGGGCTAAGGTCAATCGGGTGTCTACACTAAGTCAGGTAACATGGGAGATCCCCCAGGAGTGGGAGCTACTAGGCTGCTTAAAAAGGGGCAAGGTCAGAAACAGAGTACATGAACACTCCCAAGTCAGTCAGTAGTGGGATCAGGCCCATGAGTGCCTGCTATATTTCTAGCCTGGTTGAGATAGGAAGGCCTGGTTTCCAAAAAAGAAAAAAAAGAAAGGGGTCAGGGGGAGAGACAGAGAGAGAGGCAGAGAGAGACAGAGAGACAGAGACAGAGACACAGAGAGACAGAGAGAGACACAGACAGAAATAGAGACAGAGATTGAGAGAGACACAGAAAGAGATAGAGAGACAGAGACAGAGAATGTGAGATAGTAAGAGGGTGAGAGAGAATGAGAATGAGAAAACGAGAGAGAGTGAGAGAATATGGGAGAGAATGAGAGAACAAACCCCGTAAAAACGATTCCTCATGAAGTCTTATAGCAGTGTTCAATAAACTATTTAAACCCTCTAGGTTTAAATAGCCCTTTGACTGAATCCAAACTTCACAGAACAAATCCTCTTAATAAAAAGATTTGTTCTGTAAAACTTAAACTCAGTCAAAAGGTCACACCCAAGGACCTAGAAGGTCACATGGCCTCAAGGCCACAGGTTCCTCACCCTTCATCTATCCCCCCATTCATTGATATTAGTCAGGGGTGTACGGGAGCCAGCCCAAACTGGCTCTCAAGCCAAATGCTAAATTTTCAGTAAATGTGTATATGGGGAGAGAGACAGAGAGACAGAGATGTACATGTATGTATATATACATATATACATACTTATAAATGTATGCCTATATATGTACACACACACACACACCAGAAATCAGTAAATGCTACAAATCAGAGATTGATTATTATTATTTTGTCTATTGTCCAGGCTTAAGAAAGCAAGGGAGAAAATGTTAATGATGCACATTAAACTTAAAAGCATGTCAAGGGTACTTTTTTTTCAGAGAAGTAGTTATTAAATGTTTGCCAGCACATTCTTAGTGACAGTATTCTCTTTCTTCAATGTAAAACACAAGAATATAAAATTAATTAAAACAAAAGTTAAAATTGCAGACAGACTTTCCTTGGCTCTGTTTGGAATGGGATAGTACAGGTAGTGATAGGCAGGGAGAACACCCAGTCACATGAAGACAGGATTTTAGAAAGGGTTGCCTCTCTGAACAGAAGTGATACAGTAGGAAAAAGAATTGGTATTTTGGTGTTCTTCTTATAATAAATCTCTTTAGGAAAAACAAACAAAAAAAAAACAAACCTTGAATCAGGATGAACCTCAAGAAGTTTTTGAGGCAGTTCCAGAACAAATAAGAGGCATGCTAAAACTTTTCTAATTCGTAAAACCATTTTCTTATTAGACAAATTTAGTATGAATCCACACAACAGCTGGCAGTGGTTACGTAATTCCCAGAGCCACCCGTTCCTGAAGATAGCATTTTAAGCATCAACATCCAATCACGGTGACCTTCCTCCATCTGGTGTTTCCTTGGGTCCAATTGGTGCCTCATTCCCTAGAGTTATTGGGCCCCTAGAAGTCGTAGGTGTGTTCAGATTAGCTCTTCCTGGTCTGCAGTCTTCCTTTCACCCCCTTTAGGTCCTAAAATCACAACAGAAGGTGTTATAGGATTTGGCTTAAAACAGAACTCATTATCTTTTCCTTGCCTTGCCCCCCTCCTTCCTTCCCTATTACTATGAAAGGCAACTGCAACCTCTCAGTCCCCCAGGCTCACAACCTAGGAGTCATTCTGGATTCTCTCGCACCTCCTCTTCCTCTCCCCACTCCCCGTTTCCAAGCTGTTGCCAATTTCGCCTTTCCTAATTTTACCTTTGCAAAATCACTCCAATATGCCCCCTTTTCTCTTCTGACACTGCCACCACTCCAGGGCAGACCCTCATCACCTCACAGTTACTAGCTGTGTGACCTTGGGCAAGTCACTTAACCTCTGTTTGCCTTAATGCACTAGAGGAGGAAATAGAAAACCACTCCACTATCTTCACCAAGAAAACTCCATGGATGGTATTGGTATGCTACGGTCTGCCGGGTCACAAAGAGTTAGATGCAAGACTGAACAACAATCACAACTGTGAATAACATTAACCACAAGATGAATGGGAAGGTCAAGTGTGAACAAGAAAAAAATCATTTGAAGTATTGAATTAATGCTGAGGAAATATCCTTGCTAACCTCACTATAATGAGCTCAAGAATTAAGTTACCTTCTTGTGCTCCTTTGGTGTGTTTCCTTCATTATTTACCATACAAATCCACCAATTTACACAACTCATAGTAAAAGCAAAGGATTAATTAGGCAATTTTGAAATTAATAAATCTATTAATGTTACAAAACATGTACATCAATAGGATGACACATTAAGAAACATAAATCAAGATAATATAGCATAGCAAATTTACTAGTGGAAAAACAGCATGCTATGTTTAGAAGTGCTATTTTTCTATTTAAGAATGCGATAGATTCTGCTACAATCCAATTATTTGGTCTTTAGTTATTAATTTTGTCACATCCCCTCCTCCCCCACAAATTCGTTTTATAGTCTAACATTGAAAGACCACTCAGATTAGACCATGGTAATTAGCACAGTTATCCCTCCCTTTCCTGACCTATAGCCATTGGTTTGTGAGCTAGTCCTGGGCAATCTAACTTCAGTGAGAGAGAGAACTCTCTTTTCTTGCACTTAATGTCTAGATTTCCACAATGGAGAAAGTAGCAAAGGTACTTATTGCACCAGATGAATTGGGTATAGGACAGGTAAATCTAATTCTACTTACAAAAGGAATGCTACCTGTGAAATAATCATAATGCGCATTAGAATGATTTAGAATGAATTCAGTAACTTATAACTACTTTAACAATCACTTAGGAAACTAATGCATAAGTCTCTTAAGAACATAATACAGTTTTTGCAAAATTTCTAATAATAAAATTTACATTTTGCCTCACTAGACACTGATCAAACAACTAAGCTTAATCTTCTTTCCTGTGGGTGCTACTCTGAGGATATTCACACCTGCATCACTAGCAGCCTCTCAAGACCTTCAGAGGTTTCAGATCTTACCAGGTCACCGCCATTCCTAGATGTCCACCACGGAATACTTGTTTGTTTAATAACACAAAATAAGGAACACAAGAGAGACACGTACAATGCCGGAAGCCATATACTTAGAGCTCCATGGAAGCCAGGAGGGAGACAGGACAATCACCCCACCACCCACTCAATTTTCAGGATTCAGCTCAGTCCTGAAACTTCGGAACTTGAAAGGAAGAAAAAGGGAGAAAGCTGGTCGGTACTTTTGTATATGCACAGAGTCAACACCTCTTTTGGGTCAGCAGTCAATTAGCAAGGTTTTTTTTATCCTCTTAGATAGGCCAGCCCTCAAGCCCATGGCCATAAGCTGCCTCCAAATTTCCATTATGGTCAATGAGAATCAAATTATATGCAACATAATATGTATATAGCAATAGCTGCATATTTTCTATACAACCCACATTACAATAATATTCACTCACATGGAGATGACTATCATGGCAATAGCTTGGCAGCAACAGAATTCGAAATGGTTTCTATGCAAGCAACTGTTATAAATATCTGCTTTTTAGATATTTTATATTAATCTGTTCTTTCTATTACCCATCCTGCTTTGAGGGAAGGAAGGAAGGAAGGAAGGAAGGAAGAAAGAAAGGAAGGAAAGAAGGAGGGAAGGAAGGAAGGAAGGAAGGAAGGAAGGAAGGAAGGAAGGAAGGAAGGAAGGAAGGAAGGAAGGAAGGAAGGAAGGAGGAAGGAGGAAGGGAGGGAAGGGAGGAAGGAAGGAAGGAAGGAAGGAAGGAAGGAAGGAAGGAAGGAAGGAAGGAAGGAAGGAAGGAAGGAAAGAAGAAAGAATATTTTTAATTGCTTACTTTGTGCTCGGCATTGTGCTAAACACTGGGGATAAAAATACAAAAACAAAGACAATCTTTACCCTCAACAATCTTACAGTCTAACAGTCTAATAGATCCAGAAAGGAACAGGTCTAGTGAATGGAGCCACCAGCGAATAGATTTGACACAACCTTTTCAGAAACAATGGCAATGTTGATTTAATCTTGATTCTAAAACTAAAGGTGTTAGGGGCGAGGGGTGGGAAGGAGGTTTGGAAGATACCCTTGAGTTGGCAAGACCCTGAGAAGAGGCCTGGGTAGTAGCGAGTAAAGTAAAGAATGGCTGGAACTTGTCTGAAATGATGGCACTGGTAAGTCACACACCAATCAGAACACTTTTCCTTTTTTCCCTCTGCTTTAATTGCTTGGGACAACCCTCCTGTTTCCTCTACTTGGTGATACACATAAATATATCATTAGACATTCATGAATTAGGGTTTAGTTTACATTCTTCTTGTGAAGATGTTTGAGTAAGATGTTCTTCCTTGATTAAAGCCATTAGTAAATTAAGCTGCATTTTAATTTCATAGTTTCATATTTCACAGCAGGGGCTCAGACTCAAACATAGTTTTGATGTGCTGATATCTGAAACTAACTCGTAAGGTCATATTTAAGTGAATAAGTAATCTATCTTCAAGAAAGACGCATAAACAGAGCATTTAACGGAATGGAAACAACACGGAATTTAGAGCCAAGAGGAATGGGTTTGAATCCCAACTCTGACATTAGCTATGTAACCTTGAGCAAGTTAGTCAGCTTTCTCCACGGAGGGAACCTGTGTTTTTATTGGTATGGGAACTGTCAGGTAAGAAAACTCCCTCTACTGATGGAGTCCAGCATCTCCTCTGTGATGTGTTCTCAGAGAGTTGTCCAGAGCACTAAAGAGGTAGGTGATTTAATTAGAATCGCACTGCCAGTATGTGTAAGAGACAGGACTTGAATCCAGGTCTTTCTGGCTATGAGACCAACTCTCTTTCCACCATGCCATTTTCTCTCTCAAGCACCTGGTACATAGAAGGCATTAAATAAATGCCTATTGATTGCCTGAAGAGCGTGGGGTGAATAAACTAAACATAGAACTGGAAATCTAGTTATAATGTTCATATTTTGTCAAATTCAGCCAACTGCATTGTTGTTGCTGTTCATTGTGTCTGACATTTTGTGCCTCCATTTGGGGTTTTCTTGGCAAAGATATTGGAATGATTTGCCATTTTCTTCTCCAGCTCATTTTATAGATGAGGAAATGAGTCAAACAGGATTAAAGTGACTTGGCCAGGGTCACACGCTAGTAAATGTCTGAGACTGGATTTGAAGTCAGATCTTTCTGATTCAAGGTCTTGTGCTCAATCCTCTGTACCATCTAGGTGAATGAGGTGGAGGAGAACGAGGAGGAGAAGTAATTATGCAATACTTTATGCTTTGCAAAGCACTTTACAAATATTTCATTTAAGCCCACAACACACCTGGAAAGTAGGTGCTGTTATTATCTCTATTTTACAGATGAAGAAACTGAGGTTTCAAGAGTTTAAGTGATTTGCCTAGAGTCACACAGCTCCTAAGTAACCAAGAGCAGACTTGAATACATTTCTTCCTGTCTTCAAGTCCAATGCTCTAACCGCTATGCAACCAAGCTGCCTAAAAATTATCAGGGAACAGCCAGAGAAATGTGAAATAACTGTCACTTCATTTGGTTTAGTTTCCCACCTCTTCAACCATTTTATGATTCTCCTCGATCCTTCTTTCAAATCCCTTTGCCCCTGTGACTGGTAGAGCCCAAAATCCCACACCAAGTAAATTACTGTCTAGTATGAAAGGAGAATTACTTAATGCTTTGTTTCAGACAGATAACTAGAAATCAAGTGTGAAGTACAAGGCTCTATATGTTAGGAGAAGTGTTTTTCATGATGGAAGATTGCCAAGAAATAGGTGAATTTTTACCATTGCATTTCATCAATGCAAGTTTTGTAAGATGAAGAATGCTTTTAAGACTTTCTGCCCAGAAACATGAGATAATTGCCTTGGAGACTCAGAAGAAATGGATAAAGAGGGAGAAGGGGAAAAGAGAGAGAGAGGACAACAGTTACATAGATATATTACTCCAGAATTTATTGATTTGACTGGATGCTACAGGCTGAAATTTCAGCTTGCAGTTTTGTCTCAACATCTTAGAATAACAGATTCAGAGTTGAAAGGGATCTTAGAAGTAATCCAGTCCATACTTGTAATATCAATTAAGTTGGGACTTTTTTACTGTTTTAGAATGATAAATTAATTAAGTCTCTTTGATTGAGCCTTACTAGGTGCAGAGCCCCAGGCCTAAACTCCTTTATACTAGGTGCTTAGCCTATGTGGGCATAAAGCCCTCAGAGTCCTAAGGGGAGTTGCTAAGACCAGAGGCAATAGTAGGAGCCTAAGTTCTGGTCACTCAGATGACATTTGATGATGGCAAAAGAGTGTATGAAAAGAGAGAACAGAGCTATTTGCTGAGGCTCTCATTCCTGGAGGAATGTTGGCACAGGACTCTGGGCAGCTGCTCTAAGAACCTCCAGGCTCACACAGATGTTGGTGGTTTCTGGTAACTATGAATTGTATCTGGTCTGTTTATAATGTATGTTTGTAACTTGTTTGCATTTGCTCTGAAGTTCAGGGTGCTGGCTTTTTCCCCTGAACTAAGTGAATGAACCAAGTGAATGATATTTGTATGTTGCATTGAAGTAAGATTAACCCCTTAACGTGACTTTCCTTAGTAAAGCAGATCGAAAGAACCTGTGCTGGTAGCTGAATTGTTGCAACAATACTCCCTCCCATTTTCTAAATGAGTGACTTGCCCAAGGTCACACAGTTATTCATCGTTAGGCTCTCACAGTGCCATATTGCTTCCCAAAGTAAGCACAGTAACTAGTCAGTACCCCAAACAATATTCCCAGGAAGGATCAGTGGTCATTTTTTTATTCGTCTTGGCACAATTTTTAAAATAAAGAGTAGGCAATTGAACCGGCATGGATACCTAAGCCTATGGCTAGAACATTTATTTGCCTTTAAAATGAAACTGTTATTAAAACAAAGCCAATGCAACCAAGAAAGCTAGGAAATAATTTTTACACCCAGGGTCTCTGATAAAGGCCTCATTTCTAGAATATGTAGAGAACTAAGTCAAATTTATAAGAATGCAAGTCATTCCCCAATTGATAAATGGTTAAAGGATATTAACAGGCAGGTTTCAGTTGAAGAAATTAAAGCTATCTATGGTCATATGAAAAAATGCTTTAAATCACTATTGATTAGAGAACTGCAAGTCAAAACAACTCTAAGGAAACACCTCACATGTATCAGATTGTCTCATGTGACAAAAAAGGAAAATTATAAATGTTGAAGACGTGGAAAAATTGGAACATTAATGCATTGTTGGTGGAGTTGTGAACTGATACAACCATTCTGGAGAGCAATTTGAAACTATGCCCAAAGAGCTATAAAACTGTGCATACTCTTTGATCCAGCAATGCCACTACTAGGCCTGTATCCCAAAGAGATCATAAAAAAGGGAAAAAGATCTACACGTTAAAAAACTATATTTTTAACATTCTCTTCTTTCTACATTTTGAGGTACAAATCTCTCCCTCCCCCCCCACCCATGCTGTGAAGGCAAGTAATATGATGCTAATTACTATATACATGTGAAATCATGCAAAATATATATCTATATTAGCCACATTGCAACCAAAAAAGGTAAGAAAAATTATACTTCAATTTGCACTGAGAGTTAATCAATTCACTCTCTGGAGGTGGATAGCATTTTTTTCATCATGAGTCCTTTGGAACTGTCTTAGATCATTGTATTGATCAGAGTAGCCAAGTCTTTCACAGTTGATCATCATTACAATTCATAAAGGTCTTCCATATTTTTTTCTGAAACCACTCCCTAATCATTTTTATAGCATAACAGTACTCCATAACAATAATATGTCACAACTTGTTCAGTCATTCCCCAATTTATGAGCATCCCCTTAATTCTCAATTTTTTTGCCACCACTAAAAGAGCTCCTATAAATATTTTTGTACATATAGGTCCTTTTCCTTTTTCTTTGATCTCTTTGGAACACAGACCTACTAGTGACATTGTTGGGTCAAAGGATATGCACAGTTTTATAGATCTTTGGCCACAGTCCCAGATTGTTTTCTACAACAGTTGAACAAGTTCACTGCTTCACCAATAGTGGACTACTGTACTTATTTTCCTCTCACCCCCTTGAGCATTCGTCATTTCTGATGGGTGTGAGACAGTAAGTCAGAGTTACTTTAATTTGAATTTCTCTAATCAATGGTGATTCAGAGCATTTTTTCACATGATCGTGAATAGTTTTGATTTCTTCTTCTGAAAACTGCCTGTTCAATTTCTTTAACTATTATTTTTTGTAAATTTAGTGCAATTCTTTATTTGAGAAATGAGGGTTTTATCAGAGAAACTTGCTGTAAAAAACTTTGATATTATTTCATCATCTATGGTATCTTTTAACAAAATGTAGTTTCCTGGTTATCTCTTTTAATTAGGTCTATTTTTGCTTTTGCAACTCTACCTTTTTTACTTCAGCTGAAGCATATTGGATTCTACCCCAGCCCTTTATTTAACTCTATATTTATTTTCGGTTTCAAGTATGTCTCTTGTAAACAACCTACTATTAGATTTTGGTTTCTTTTTTTTTTAATTTTTTTTCTTTTTTTATTTAATAAATTTAGTTCTCAGCATTGATTTTCACAACAGTTTGAATTACAAATTTTCTCCCCATTTCTACCCTCCCCCCCTCTCCAAGATAGCATATATTCTGGTTGCCCTGTTCCCCAGTCAGCCCTCCCTTCTGTCACCCCACTCCCCTCCCATCCGCTTTTCCCTTCCTTTCTTGTGGGGCAAGATAAATTTTTATGCCCCATTGCCTGTGTATCTTATTTTCTAGTTGCATGCAAAAACTTTTTTTTTGTTTTTGAACTTTTGTTTTTAAAACTTTGAGTTCCAAATTCTCTCCCCTCTTCCCTTTCCACCCACCCTCCCTAAGAAGTCAAGCAATTCAACGTGGGCTACGTGCATATCATTATGTATAACCCTTCCATAATACTCATGTTGTGAAAGACTAACTATATTTTGCTTCTTCCTAACCTATCCCCCTTTATTGAATTTTCTCCCTTGACTCTGTCCCTTTTCAAAAGTGTTTGTTTTTGATTGCCTCCACCCCCATCTGCCCTCCCTTCTATCATCCCCTCTTTTTTATCTTCTTCCTTCTTCTTTCCTGTGGGGTAAGATACCCAAATGAGTGTGTATGGTATTCCCTCCTCAGATCAAATCAGATGAGAGCAAGATTCACTCATTCCCCTTCACCTGCCTTCTCTTCTCTTCCTACAGAACTGCTTTTTCTTGCCAATTTTACGTGAGATAATTTGCCCCATTCTATCTCTCCCTATCTCCCTCTCTCTCAATATATTCCTCTCTCATCCCTTAATTTGATTTCATTTCTTTTAGATAACTTCCCTTTGTCTTCAACTCACCCTGTGCTCTCTCTCTCTCTGTATATATATCTATCTATCTATATATATACACATATATATATACATACATACATACTCACATATACATACATATATACATAAACATATATATATATATGCATATTCCCTTCAGCTACCCTAATACTGAGGTCTCATGAATCATACACATCATCTTTCCATGTAGGAATGTAAACAGTTCAACTTTAGTAAGTCTCTTGCAATTTCTTTTTCTTGTTCTTTTTCTTGATTACTTTTTCATGCTTCTCTTGATTCTTGTGGGGTTTTTTTTGTTTTTTTTTTACTTTTGAACATCTATTTTTTTAAAACCTTGAGTTCCAAATTCTCTCCCCTCTTCCCTTCCCATCCACCCTCCCTAAGAAGTCAAGCAATTCAACATGAGCCACATGCGTATCATTATGTATAACCCTTCCACAATACTCATGTTGTGAAAGACTAACTATATTTTGCTTCTTCCTACCCT
>CM053624.1:167383655-167452146 GCA_028646595.1 Phalanger gymnotis | reverse complement strand
ACCCTTGAGTGTTTCAGCAGGGTATGACTGCTTGTAGACTAAAGAGTTCTATGTTCCAAGCTTGGGGGGATGCGCCAGCTCTGCCACACCAGCACTCCTCCTTCCCCAAAAACCCCCTACCTGGACTGGGCTTAAATCTTCAGCAGGCTCTTCACTCCTGCTCTGATCAGCCACTTAATTCCTCCCACCAGGTGGGCCTGTGGCCAGAAGCAACTGCAGCTGTAGTTTTGTAGCTGCCCCACCTCTACTGCCCGAGGACAGTGGACAAACTGCAAACTCCCTGTCCCCAGCAGCTTTTCCCACTAACCTTCTCTGTTGTATTTGGTGTTTGTGGGTTGAGAAGTCTGGTAACTGCTGCAGCTCACTGATTCAGGGAGCTAGGGCTCCTGGTCTGGTTGGTCCGTGCCGCCCATGCTAGGCTCTGCTCTGCTCCACTCCACTCTGCTCCCAGCTCCGTGCAGGATAGACCTTACCCAGAGACCATCCAGGTTGTCCTGGGCTGGAGCCCTGCTTCCCCCTGCTATTTCGTGGGTTTTGCAGTTCTAGAACTGGTTCAGAGCCATTTTTTATAGGTTTTTGGAGGGACTTGGCAGGGAGCTCACGCTAGTCTCTGCTTTCCAGCCACCATCTTGGCTCCTTCCCCTGGATTCTGGTTTTTAATCCATTTTACCTCTCTTTTCCCTTTTCTCCCAGTGCATTCCTCTTTCTTATTCCTTGATTTTTTTTTAAGATCACTCCAACATCGGGCAGCTAGGTGGCGCAGTGAGTAGAGCACCAGCCCTGGAGTCAGGAGAACCTGAGTTCAAATCTGGCCTCCAACACTTGGCACACTTACTAGCTGTGTGACCTTGGGCAAGTCACTTAACCCCAATTGCCCTGCCTTCCCCTCTCAAAAAAAAAAAAAAGATCATTCCAACACAATCAACTTGTACCCATGTTCTCTGTCTATATAAACTCTTTTTAACTGCCCTAATAATGATAAAATTCTTAGGAGTTACAAAAATCATCTTCCATGTAGGAATGTAAACACCTTAACCTTATTGAGTCCTTTATGATTTCTCTTTCATGTTGACCTTTTAATGCTTCTCTTGAGTCTTGTGTTTGAATGTCAAATTTTCTATTCAGCTCTGGTCTTTTCACGTTTGAAAGTCCTTTATTTCATTACATATTCATTTTTTCCCCTGAAGGAATGAAGTCAGTTTTCCTAGGTAGGTAGCTCATTCTTGATTGTAATCTTAGATCCTTTGCCATCTAGAATATCATATTCCAAGCCTTCCACTCCTTTAACATGGAAGCCGCTAAATCTTGTGTTAAAAAAGTATATTGCCAGGTTTTCCTCTTGGAGAGCAAGGAGCATGGAGGAAAACCAAGGTTTTGGGGAATGCAAAGTATAATCAATGACTATAACACACACACACACACACACACACGTAAAGCCTAGTCTCTGTCTATATTGGTATTGAAACCATACAAAAATGAATGATGCCAAAATAAGATTCAGCCTAATAAGGTGCTTCTACTAACAGTTTTCAAATCCTGTAGGTTCAGAGGGTACAGAATCCAGTGCAATTATTTACAATAAATCTTTGAGGCAGCTGGTGGGATAGTGGATAGAGTGTGGGCACCGGAACCAGGAAGATCTGAGCTTAAATCCAGTCTCAGATGCTTCCTAGCTGTGTGACTCTTGGAAAGTCACTTAACCTCTGCCTCAGTTTCTTCAAGTGTAAAATATGGATAATAAGAGCATCTACCTTGTAGAGTTGTGAGGATCAAATGATTCTCACAAGATTTATAAAATAAAACACCTAGAGTTGGGGGTAGAGCCAAGATGGTGGATTAGAGACAGCAATCCAGCTGAACTCTCTCAATATTTTCCCTAAACAATAATGCCTCAAATCAAATTTTGGAGTGGCAAAGCCAACAAAAGGTCATGAGGAAACATTTTTCTGGCCAAAAAAAACTTAAGAGGTTCACACTAAAGGTCTGTGACACTGGGGTTGAGGCCTTTCTGGGGTACATTCATGCAATGGCAGCAACAGTAGTCATATCAGCAGCTTCAGGAACTCTCATCCCAGAGATGATTAAAGGAGTTGGACTAGTCAGAGAGAGATTACAGGGTGCCCCTTGTTGGCACTGGCTACAGCTGGTGTTGATTGGCAACTCACTGGCAAGCTATACACAGTCACAGTTCTGAGGTGGAGACAGGGGAGCAGAGGACCTGGCCACAGTTCTAGAGCCAAAAGGAATAATAGGTGTGTGTGTATGTTATGGTCATTGATTATACTTTATATTCCCCAATGCCTTGATTTCCCTCCATGCTTCTCACTCCCCAAGAGAAAAACCTGGCAATATAGTTTTTAACTTATCCTCCCAGCAGCTCTAGGAAGTAGATAATTAGTTTAGAGGACTATTCATATCAGAACAACTATAAAGCAGAGGGTTTTAAACTACTTTTGTGACATGGACTCATTTTCAAAATGTTTTTAAATGCATAAAACAAAATTCATAGGATTACAAAGGAAACCAATTATATTAAAATACAACTATTAAAATATACATTTTTTAAACTTAAGTTCCTGGACCCCAAGTTAAGAACTCCTACAAAGAGGAAGCAAAATGCTCGACAGGAGCCCAGAATAAGAACACTATGATAAACTCATCCCTGGCTAAAAATTTTCAGTGAGGAGTTCTTCAAGTTGATTTCATCAACTTTTTAATTTCATGTAATCCAAATTATTCATTTAATCTTCTGTTGTCCTCTCTCTACCTTATTTGGTTATGGACTCTTCCTTTACTTGTAGAGTAAGGGAAGTTGTTATATAGTTATATATAGTTACATATATCGTAGTTATATATAGTTATATATGTATATATGCATATATATATCGTAGTTATATAAGATATTTCTTTCCTAATTCCTATAATTTGTTTATATTGTGATCTTTTATACCTTACTCATGGATTGATTTATTAATTTCATTGTTGAAATGTAGAAAAAGGCAGACCAAAGAAAGGGATTCTTGGGTAATTGTATAGCCAGAAGCAGGAGCCTGGCATACTGTCACTACATCAGTTTTAGGCATATATAAGGTACCTTCTCAATGGAACAAGGAGACTCCCACTACCCATTATGTAGGATTCATTCTACGAGTGCTTCTAGAGTTTGACAGGAAGAGTAGTCATATTACAAGACTGACTATCCCTTTCATCTCATTAGTCTTTAGGAAAAGATGGAAAATAAATTGTTCTTGTGTATTTAGCAATTAGAAACAGATATGAATGTGCTTTTGATTTTTAAGAATCATGCATCTTCAAGGCATGGGGAGAGACTTTTGGATCTAACAACAAGGTGGTAAAAAGGGCAATGCTAATATGGGCAGAGATTTAAAGGGTAGAGATAGAAAATATGATCTCTGACTCTTATATCTGAGATATCACTAGGGAATATGTTGAACCCTGCTAATATTGGTACTCTAAGAGAAGACAGTAGGAGCAGGAGTGAATATGAGGATAGGGAATGGGTGCCTAGTGGAACAGAGAGTTGGCCTATGCAATAACTACCCCTGGGATGTTACCTTGTGGGAAGTGATTTCCTCTACAGGGGCATCAAATAGGTGGGTGGACTTTTAGCCCTGAGATGATTGAAGAAATTTAAAATGGCACTCATTAGAACAATGGCTATTGAGGATGTGGTCTAATGGAATCAAAAAGACTTTTTATCAGTTGCAGAGTTCTATCATCTTGGAGAGCTTTCAAACAATTTTCTCTTGCAAAGACAGCTGAAACACTTCAAGGTCCTTCGTGGAGAATGCACTTTGTCCATTTTTAAAATTTCTTCATATTTGACCCCAGAGAGAAGAATTCCTTCTGAAAGCAATTCCTTAATAGAGGACAGCAGGGGAGGGGGGTTAAATTTTCTTAAGACATGAGGTTAGTTGACTGGATTTATGCGCCTCTTCATGACACCCCTCTCACTCTTTATCACTAGTCTGCTTTGGGTGAAATTTTTGGAAGAGCCCCATTTGATTAGCATCAGGTTTTAGCTATGGGTCTTCCTGCCTGACCACTATACACAGGGTGTTCCTAAAATCTGGACACATAGGCAATTGATGGCAATGTGGAGTTAATTGCATCGAGTTCATGTGAATCTTGCAAAGTGCATCAACTTTTGCATCACAAATGATGGAAATCACATTGAAGATGTTATTTGTTAATATTCCAATTAAAGAAAAATTTCATTCATTTCATTTCTTGAAAATATGCATTTTTGCCTATGTGTCCAGACTTCAGGTACACCCTGTAGAATAGGGCAACTGTTGAAGTTTGAGAGGGAGGTTGGGGCAACTGATCAGGAGACTGTATCGTGGGCACGTATATTATGAGTAACTGAGAATCAGTAGTCACTTCTATGCAAGTTATCATGAGCAGGGCTAAATGCAAACCTTTGGAGCTGCCTAAATGATTTCATGTAATTAATATTAAATAGTACCAGTTTCTGGGGCATCAAGGGCAAAGGATGAAGGGAAATATAACTAGTAGGGATGAAGGTGGCTCAAGTAATTTGCTATACAAATTTCCATTACCATCCTTATGGGGTTGGGGAAGAAGGCAGATGGTAGCTGACAATTTGCAGCAATAAACAAAGTCATTAAGCCAATTTCTGTGGCCATTTATGATCTCTCCAATGTGAAAGACCAGGTAGCTCAGGCCCCAAGTAATAAAAGGTAATAAAAATAATAGCTAATATTTATATAGCCCTTTAAGGTTTACAAAGCCCTTCGGATATGTTTTTCTTTTTCATTTAATCGTCATAATAATGCTGAAGATAAATACTCAATAAATATCACTCCCATTTTACAGATGAAGAAACTGCAGCACAGATCAATTAAGTGATATGCGTAGGACAAAACACCTAATGTTTAATGCAAGATTCACATTCATATCTTCCTGACTCCAAATCCAGCATTCTACACACTATGCCACATGAACTACTTCTGATTTGGGGTTATTGGTCTCAGTGACGTTTTGTCTATTCCTTTGAGACTAATAGGAGCAGTTTGCCTTTACTTGGAAAGGAGTTTAGTGTACCTTCATAGTCCTTTCTCAGGGTTCCTTGAATTCTCTTTCATATTGTCACATGTTGGTGAGCAGAGACTTGAAAATGTTCTATTTTCTGGTGGTACTGATATCCATGACTAGGCCAGATGGTGGTGGTTTTGTTGGTTTTGTTTTTTGTCCTTCATTTTTTTAATAAATTTATTTTTTATTTCTAGCTTACAACACTCAGTTGCACAAGTTTTTGAATTTCAAATTTTCTTTCTCTCCCTCTCCTCCCCCCTCAACTCCAAGACGGCATGTAATCCAATGTAGGTTCTGCATATGCTTTCACATTGAAATTATTTACATAATAGTCCAGTTGTAAAGAAGAATTATAACCAATGGAATGAATCATGAGAATGGAGAAATGAAACCAAAAAAGAAGGGGGGAAAAGGAGAGCAAAAAGTTTGCCTCCATCTGCATTCAGATTCCATAATTCTTTCTCTGGATGTGCATAGCTTTCTCCATCATGAGTCCTTTGGAGCTGTCTTTGACCCTTGCATTGATGAGAGGAGTCAAGTCTATCAAAGTTAGTCCTTACAGATACCATGTGTCTGTAATCTTATATAATGATCTCCTAGTTCTGCTCCCCTCACTCGGCATCATTTCATATAGGTCATTCCAAGTTATAATGAAGTCTATGTGTTCCTCATTTCATATAGCATAATAGTATTCCACTACATTCATGTACCGCAATTTGTTTAGCTATTCCCCAATTGATGAGCATCCCCTTGATTTCTAATTCTTTGCCACCACAAAAATTGCTGCTATAAATATTTTCATACATATGGGTCCCTTTCCCACTTGTATGATCTCTTTGGGATACAGCCCTAGAAGTAGTATTGCTGGGTCAAAGGGTATGCACATTTTTATAGTCCTTTCGGCATAGTTGCAAATTGCTCTCCAAAATGGCTGGATCAGTTCACAACTCCACCAGCAATGTAACAATATTCTAATTTTCCCACATCCTCTCCAGCATTTATCATTTTCCTGTTTTGTCGTGTTAGCCAATCTGATAGGAGAGATGTGGTACCTAAAAGTTGTTTTGATTTGCATTTCTCTAATCAAGAGTGACTTAGAGCATTTTTTTCCTATGACTACAGATATCTTTAATTTCTTCCTCTGAAAACTGCCTGTTCATATCCTTTGACCATTTATCAATTGGGGAATGACTTGCTTTCCTATAAATTTGGATCAATGACCTCGCGGGTGACTTGATTAGTGAATTGGATTTAAGTGAAGCAGAGTTGCACAAATTTGTCAGCCTCACTCTCTCATCCAGAGTCATGGAAGTCCAGTGGCAAGACAAAAGTCAGGACGACTGGCGATGGCCCAGAATCATTGGATAACCTTGGTGTCTTCGATGTCTGACCAAGCTCTAAGTGCTCCACGGCACCTGCTTTCAGCCACCTTCATGGCCCTCTTGTTCTCATCTGCCCATTCCATTAGGGAAAGTCTTCACATCCCCCTAATCACCAGATGTAGCACAATGACAGAGGTCTTAGATGTAAATTAGGTGATTCATATGAGAGCTAAGAGATGGGAGACAAACTAGTGAAAACCAACTTGACTGCATAGCCCCAGGCCCCCAGGACATAAGTACACCAAAACTAATAAATACAGAGAATGGGCATTGATCCTGTTCAGTCTCTTGTTGAAATGGAATTTTCTGGGTTAAATTTCCTCCTTCTCTCCTCTTCATTCCTCATTCCTTATTAGGTAATTTAGAAAAGGTCTTCACTTCACTTCACTCTCCCATCAGTATCATATTGACTCTTTGTCTTGAGCAATGTAGAAGTCTGAGCCCTGATAGGCTCTGAATCCTTGACCAGAGAGAAGAGAATAGCCAGGAGAAAAGCATGATAAACAGTGTCAAACAAGTCAAGAAGGATGAGGATTCAGAAAGGGCCATTAGATTCTGAAGTTAAGGGATCATAGGTAACTTTGAAGAGAGCAGTTAACCCTTTCTTATTCCACTCTCTGTGCAGTCTCCCAGGTTTTGAGGTTTCTTCCCCTCCTCCAAAGGTTCTCGACAACCCAGAAAAGAGTTCAGATTCCCCTTAAATGATAGGCTGTAGAGAGCTCCTCCCTAGAAGGAGTCTGGGAGGTCAATTACTGGGAGATGCTTTGCTTTTAATCATGGTGGGTAGAAATTCAGCTGTATATAAATGGAGTCTCTTGGAAAAGGTGATGGAGATTCTTCATCCAACCTAAACAGGAAAAAAAACCCTGAGTAGCCCCTTGTTAGAGAACTGTAGGGGAGTGGAAATTTGGTATCCATCCTACCCAGAGAGGGGAAAATTTTGGCCACTGGGTGAGGGAATACAGATTAGGTGGCAGTGTGAGGTGAACCTTTATCAGTTCATGCCCCAGGCCACATTGCATGAGAGAGCTATCTTGCTATAGATTGTCTGGACTTGTGATTGGGACTAGTGATGGTATTATAGAGGCACCATCATCTATGCTGAGGATCTGATATTCTTGAAGCTGCTTCTTGTCAATATTTTCTATCAGTAACCTGATGTACTCTGAATTGACCCTAACTTTACTCTATTTCCCCCACCCGCACATGAATTGTCCTTTTAAGAAGATTTTTGTATGATTTTGTCTTATCACTTAATTATTACTCTCAAACTCCTCTTCCAGTAATGCTTAGAGAGGTTCCCTAGAAAAAATTTGGGACTTTGCCATCCAGAGATGGAATATAGTAGGAGCAACACCTGTTTTGTTTTGTTTTGTTTTTTAGGCTGGGTTAGTTTCTCTTTAAGGAAGCAGGAAGGTCATCCTTGTATAAAAGGCTTTTATGTATACCCAGATCACCTAAGGTAGAGGCTCCCATGTGGGAGACAGCAAGGACCTAATTCTGAGAGAAAATATCCTGCATTCCCCTACCGTGTGGGTGTGAGTAGCTTTTTTCTATCAGAACAGGCTACATCTTTAAAACTACCAGACTGAGATAGTCCCTCACTTTCCAGTGACAGTCCTATTCACCCGTTCACAGCACAAGATTCATGAACTAAGCTGGGAGGTGAGGGGAGGCTATCTCCTCCTTCTTTTAGGCCTTACGGCCCCCAAAATGAACTTGGGGTTTTGGTCTTGTTTTCTTTGTCTTTTTTCAGTTCTAGGCCCAGGCAAAGGATTCCTTAGACCGAGAAGCTCTAGCCATGTGACCAGGCCAGGTATTGCTGCCAACCCTGCAGAGAAATCCTGAGAAGACCAGGTATCAAAACACAATCCCGGGGGGCCTTTTTTTAAAGGTAAGGATTATTCACTCATTATCCCAATCACAAGCTTAGTAATAAGAAATCAGCATATTTTCACCATTTAATTCAATCAGAAGAAATGTACTTAAGGTCCCATAAGATTTTCTAATCCACATACAGAGAACATGATGATCCAAGTAACTACTGTGGTCCTCAGTACTTGAGTAGTGTAGTCCAATTTTTTAAGTTATCCTTATAACTGGATGAGAGAGGGTTGAAGTGGTGGTTATGAAAAAGAGTATGGTTACTGTCTCTGCATGGGAAAGGCTTGGTCCAGATGCAAAGGCTGCAGGTAGGAGACAAAACCGGGTCTGTCATGATGCTCCTGTGACTTCAGGTAGGTATTCAACATGTTGACCACTACTCAGGGAGTTCAGTAAAGAAGGTGAATATCATCTACATGCAGGCTGAACCCTCCTCACTGTGAGGACTTCAGACTAAGAACTTGGTGGGCCCATGCTATGTGGACTTGAGTTAAGCTATGAATCTAATCCACCTCTATTCTCCAGAGAATGAGGTGGTAAAAGAGGGATTATGCCCCCCAGATGTCAGGGGAGGTAATGTCTGTTTATTCTTCCTATATTTTTGAAACATTCCTTTGCAAAAGCAAATCTGACTCTTAGGTGGTTACATGAAACTGGGATGCTTGGGGAATCCTTAAAATTGTAGATTATAATCAATGAGAGATTGAATCAACCTCCAATATGCTTAAGGGTACTGAAGAATCCTGGAGGGAAGAGTGAAATATAACATAACTTCAGGAGTATGCTGAAGCTACCTCAAACAAACAGTCTCCAGAGCAAATTGTTAAATTTTCAGTATGAGTATATACACCTTGGAAATCAGCTAACCCCACAAATCAGGTCTTATGGATTGTCTAGACAAAAGAAAATGATAGAGAAAATGTTAATAAAGTGGATTAAACTTTTAAAGTTTGCAGTAGATACTTTTTTTTTCAGAGAGACAAATTATTAAACATTTACTAGCACACCGCTGCACACTTGGCTCTCCGGCAATAAAGGTTATGGTAGTCCCTGTTACACTTAGGATTTGTTTGGCCTGGAGGACTAGGGATTTAATGATTGGTTTGACTTCCTTGTCTTGAGACATTAAAAGACCAACCAATGAGGAATTGGTGCACTAAAGGTTTTAGTGGAATTCCTATTCCCCTGCAGTAGCCATCACTGGATACTGCCTAATAGGCACTGGATGACCACTTGACAGGGATATTTTTGGAAAGAAGGCAATTGCAGTGTTTGTGGATTTGTAGACAGAAATTAGAAGACAAGGGGTTGAATCCTAGCTCTTACATTTCTAGAAAAACTTGGGAAATTCACATATCCTTACAGGAAAAGTAAATATATTTATCAATGGTCACAATCTGGACAGAGTTCCTTCTTAAACTGCTTGCCTTAAGAATGGAAAAGAGAGTGGACCTAAGGAGCCCTTGGTAAAGAGGAAATGTCCTTGAGAAGACGAGGAAATTCTCTCTTTACCAATGAAGACAGCACTTTCCCTTCAACTTAGTCTTGGAGTGTTACCTAGAGCACGGAGAGGCTAAGTAATTTGTCTAGGGTCACATAGGCAGTTTGTATCATAGGCAGGACTTGTATTTCAGTCTTCTTGGCAGTTTCTCTTTCTTTCTTTTTCTTTCTTTCTTTCTTTCTTTCTTTCTTTCTTTCTTTCTTTCTTTCTTTCGAGGCAATCAGGGTTAAGTGACATACACAGAATCACACAGCTAGTAAGTGTCTAAGGTCAGATTTGAACTCAGGTCATCTTGTCTCCAGGGCCAGTGCTCTATCCACTGAGCCATCTAGCTACCCCATTTTTTTTTTGGTGGGGGGAGCAATTTCTTAGAGGCAGTTAAGCCTGGAGTCAGAAAGGCCCGAGTTCAAATCTAGCCACAGACACTCACTTACTATGTGATATCATAGGCAAGTCACTTAACTACAGTCTGCCTCAGTTTCCACAATTGCAAAATGGGAATCATAATAACATCTACCACTCAAGATTGGTGAGGATCAAATAAGATAACATTTGTAAAGAGTTTGGCACTGTCCTAAGAGCCGGCTGCCTTTATTCACTCCTCTTGCATTTCTTTTATTTGGGGTGTTTGAGAGGGAAATAATCTCTTTAGTATGAGCTTTCCTCCTGGTTTGCCAGTGCCTGCCACATAGTAGGTGCTTAATCTAAAAGGCACTAAAAGGCATTTTAAAATGCCTTTTATTCTTCATTCAACTGTCTTTTTCAGTTTAAGAACTGCTTATGAATTTGAAAAAAAGGAACGCTCCTTCATAATATTAAATATGACATTAATGAGATAAGTAAAGTTCTCTAGGTGAGTCCAAGTCAATTTGAGGTTCCTGAGAGAGGCTATAATAGGCAGAGCCCCCTTTTTTTCAAGAAAAAAGACTATCCTGCAGTAGCAATAGTGAAAGTGGGGTGGTGAGCAAGGTTGTTCAATCACTCTACATTCCGCCTTACATCCTACTACTGACTCATAACTTGACTTGTAGAGTAGCGGGGATCAAATGAGATAGCACATATAAAATGCTTTGAAGCCTTAAAGCACTATTAAAATGCTAGGTAGTAGTAGTAGTAGTAATAGTCGTAATGGCAGTAGTAGTGGTAGTGGTAGCAGTGGTAGTGGTCGCAGTGGTGGTGATGGTAGTGATGGTAGTGGTGGTGGTAGTGGTGGTGGTAGTGGTAGTGGTAGTAGTAGTAATGGTAGTGATAGTGGTAGTGGTAGCAATAGTAGTAGTAATAGTAATGGTGGTAGTAGTAGCAGTAGTGGTAGTGATAGTAGTGGTAGTGGTGGTAGTAGTAGTGGTAGTAGTGGTGGTGGTAGTAGTGGTAGTGGTAGCAGTAGTGGTGATAGTGGTAGTGGCGGTAGTGGTAGAAGTAGTATCATTACCCAGATGAATTTTCCAGGATAAATCCTCCTCTTTCTCAGGAAATTGTATCAAAATATAAATAATTCTATCAGGGACAGCTAGGTGGTGCAGTGGATAGAGTGCCAGGCCTGGAGTGTCAGGAAGACTCATCTTCCTGAGTTCAAATCTGGCCTCAGACACTTACTAGCTGGGTGACCCTGGGCAAGTCACTTAACCTGTTTGCCTAAGCTTCCTCATCTAGAAAAGGAAATGGCAAATTGCTACAATATCTTTGCCAAGAACACCCCAAATGGGGTCACAAAGAGTGGGACATGACTGACCAAAACCAACAATATATCAATCTTTTTTTTTTAAGCTCTATCCCCCCCCCATAAACAGTGCTCAGGCAAAACAATTGTGTTTAATCTGTCTCTTCCTTCTCTCTCCCTCAATTGTCTCCTCCCAACTAAATTCCTAATTAAATACACCCAGACTAGCAAATGCCTGTGGTTAACACTAAAAACAAAGTAGTCATTTAAGACATTTAAGACAAAGAAAGAAATACTTTTCCTGTACCAAGAGGGAAAAGCTTCAGGTATTTTTGAGGGAGCCCCAGAGCAGAAGGACACAGAAAATTCCTGCCCCAAAATCTGTTTACAATCCAAGGGATTTCAGCATCATAGCATGTGTCCCAATACCCCTTTGCATCTGATTGGTCCACACAGTCTCACTATTGGTGCCCTGACCCCACTCCTCCTGGAACCTCCCTCTGTCCATCCTTCTGCTCTCTGAGCCTCACACAGTTTCTCACAGCTTCCCATTGTCAAAGTTTCTTCTAAACACCTCATCAGGAATGGATTTCTTCTTTGAGTCTGAGTTGTGACCAGACTGATTGAAATACTTTTCAATCATTCTTCATCCTAATTTCTCCTTTTTAAATTTAATTGTATCTCAGAAAGAGATCAGCTGGTGTGGCCATATTTTTATAGTCAGTTTAACCAACCTGTTTTCTGTGATAAGGTTCTGGGCTTTTACAGACCAACACCTTTACATTAACTTGTTACCAAATGAAAATTTTTTTTTCTTTTCCTGGAAAAAAATGAAATTCTTTTGTGGGTTAAAAAGGCAAATATAATTTGGGTTTTACTCTATTAGATTAGAACTAAGGGCAAAATTGGGATTTCCTTTGCAGTGGGGATTAGTCTTTAATTAATGGGTCAGAGGACAAACTCAAATTCCTGCCACACAATTCCTTTATTACTATTATTTTGCTTAGATTCTCATTAGAAGAAAAAATCCTTTTCTATTTTTTTGACAGAAGAAAACACAGCCAACCTGAGGCATAATGTCTTAAGATGGGGAGATCCTATCTCATTTGTCTGTGTGCCCCAGCCTCATCTGACCACTTGTCCATTTCCCAGGTTGTCAGGAGTCACTATCTCATAGCCACCACCTTTTGTAATTACATACATAGAAAATCTTGTGATGTTAACCTTTTATTTAATCTGGATCTCCTTGCTGTTCTTACTCTAATAAAACGAGGTCCATTTATCACTTTCTGCCGAAGACACTGCATGGCTGGTTTTTAAGACTGCACTCCATTTTCTCTTTAATTATAACTAGTCTGACCCTGAGGAGTTGTCTTAGTCACCTAGAAACAAAGAATTATCTTCAGCAGGCATCATCCATGAAGCTCTACATTCAGACTAATAAAGCCAACTGATGAAAACAGGATAAATTTGAAATAAACAAGACAGTGCTTTGGAAAAGTATTAATAATCTCAAAATCCTTAATTTCCTTCAAAGTTCAGCTCATGTCACCTTCTATAAGAGGCATTTACTGATCCTTCCCCTAGCCGCCAGTACCTTCCAAAACTTATCTTGAATTTATGATTTTTTGTGTGTATTTTATATTTACCTTTATGAGTGCCTGTCACCTTCCCTGGGAGACTGTAAGCTCTCTAAGGGCAGACAGTAGTTCATTTGTTGCTGTTGTTATATCCCAGGTACTTAGCACAGTGCCTAGTATGTTGGTAGTAAGCATTTAAGAAATATTTGTTGATTGTTCAATTAAACAAAGACTGATGATTTCATTTAAGCTTTTCAGATTAAAGTTTTCACGTTTAATAAGGGAAAAATTATTGTCGGGAAGTGCTTTTGCTAAAAGATTTAACACGTCAATTAATCTATTATCTCATAAGGATAGATATTCCTTTTAGCAAAGCATATCACAACACATTCATGCCCACCCATCCTATGTGACTCATCAGTCTCCTCCCTATATTCACCCAGGGGTCTAACCAATGGGCTAGCTATTCCTCAAATTCTCTGAACGTTTTGAGTATATCACTGTCCATGACTGATTTAGGGCATCATTTTCGCAGTCAGAGTGGGACCATAGCAAAATGTTGTACACCCTACATATCTACAAGCTTCAACAGAAAAGTTTAAGGTTATAGAGACCCAAGAGCCTATGAACCCTAGGATACTTTCAAGTTAATACAACCACCATTTTCTACCTAGTTCAGCATTAGAAATAGTGGTTCAATATACATCAAAGCCTTTTTAAAAGGCATTTTGATCTGCACATTAAATTAAATCTGCAAAAATCCCAGAGTGAATGGATCACTATTTGTTAAGTATTTAAAGTTTTGAAATTTATGTATGAAACTTACATAAGATCATCTACTTGCTCTCTGGGTAGGCTCATTCATACTAATCTTCCCTCAAACTGGCAGATCTGGGTTCCCAGGGAAAAACCACAATCATATAGCTACAGATACTTCTCTTAAGGTCTTAAGGCAACTCTGTTTTGGAAGAATAAACTTTCCCTTTCTTGTGACTATAGCTCCTAAGCTCCATGTGCTTTCCAGTTATCCAAAATCAGTTAATTAAAATAATTACACAATTAATACTAAAGCCCTTTATAATTAGGTAAAATCAACAATAATTAATACATCACAATTAATATATAAAACTGCAGAGCACACAGTATCCATGGGGCAGACTGGGCACATACTTAGAGAAATCCAGCAGAGAAACATACGAATAAGAATGGTCCATGTGTTCACAGCAATTTAACTATGGACTGCAGGCTGTCATCATCTTGGTCCCTTCATATACAATCTGCCCTACATGAAGCTGTTTCTCTGTTAATTGCTGCCCCTCTACTCCTCACCACTCTCCTGTTGGGCAAATCCATCCCTCTTCTGTCTCAAATTGATGAAGAAATAACAAGATCTTTTAAGTCAAAATCACCCTTAAAAGAGTGTTAAGAATAATTACAATATTGTAATGATAGAAGCAGGTCCCTAAAGCCAAGAACTTAAAAATTCCTTAGGCTCTCTGGGCAACCTAGAGACCAGCCAGCTCTTCACTCAACAGGATACTGATCCATCCAATCAGCTCTCAAGTCTCTTCTAATAACAAACCAGATTCAGGGCTTTTTTTTTCCCTCACTGCCTTTTACTCTAAAACCAGAGGACAGCCACAAAGACATCCAGACACCTCTCACAGGTTTCACTTCCTTTGAACTGTAAATGACTCTAAGGGTCAATAACTGAACTCAAGACTGTTCCAAAGAGCTGTCTCCGGTCCTTTTCAATGAGTAAAGTGATATTCATACAGCAGCTAAAGCCTTCTTATAAGCTGACTGTCCTGCTAACGTTTTCTCACTCAGCTCTTGCTGCCTTCCCAACATTCAGCTTCTTATGGTCTTCTCTGACTCTAATACCTATCCTGGTGATAAATAATTCATCTTTTCCCTGTGAGGTAAAATCCATGAAGTGAGTGAATGAATGAAAAGGTATTTGTTAAGCATTTATTATGTGCAAGATACTGTGTGAAGCACTGAGGATCCTAATAGAAAAACAGAGATAGCCTCTCCTCTCAAAACACTCTGGAAAGTCTCATGGTCTTTATCATTACCACAGTAGTAAAGTCAGTAGTACTATGTCTTCTTTAGTGTCATTTCCATTGACAAAATTATATCTATTTCTAATGATATACTATCTGAAATCTAACTTTCTGTCAGTTTATAAGTCCAACAGTCCTTAGTCTTCAAATAATAAATTGTTTTACAACTAAGTAAGTTTTAACCTCTCAAGCTCTAAAAACAGTCACATGCAAATGCTCTGAGGGACCACAATACCCTAGTTAGCATTAGGCATTTCTTTGTCTTCAGACAGATCTTCTAAGGTCTCTATCCAGTATGCTGATGCCTATCTTCAATTTGGGAGAAGGGGGAATAGTTTCTTCATACATGAACTTTAAGAAACTTTTTGTACTTAAAAGTTATTTTTCTGCCCCTTTCAGCAGTCACGCTATTCACATATGAAAGGGGCAGTACTTTACATTATTTAGATGTTGATTTAATACTCTTTATTCATATAATAAATCATTTTCTTCCCCAAAAGTTCATTTTTTCGCCTTTCAGCAAACTGTTCACACACAAAAGGGTAATATAGCAAAACAATAGATTCCAAACAATTGGATGTATCCTCTATGGAGAAATTATGAAATGGCATTATTACTCAGGTTGAGAAGGCATGGAAGCAGTGAGATCTGCTTCTCTGTAGGAAGTATTCTCTCTGATAAAAGTCCAGATTGGAAGGTTACCAAAGGGTTCTTTAAACTATATCGTCAATTTCCCTACCATCTTCTTTCTTTTCATTGTTAGAACTGTATCATTAATTTCTAGATAGATACAAAACTTAAATGACTTCTATCACTATATTTATTTACCATAGGCAACTGAAGTACTTTCAATAATGTTTTCCTGTAATAATCGTCTGCTACAGAGAGTGCAACTCCAATGGGCTGACCGTGCTATTTGAATGCCAAATGCACATTTGCCAAAGACTATTTTGTGAAGAACTCACACAGGGCAAGTGTTCATATGGTGGTCAGAAGAAGCAATATAAGGACACTCTCAAGGTCTCTCTTAAGAACTTTGAAGTTGATTGTGTGACATGGGAGACCTGGCACAGGACTACCCAGAATGGTGTGCCCTCATCAGAGAAGGGCTGTACTCTACGAGCAAAGCAGAATTGAAGTAGCTCAAAAGAAATATGAGATGTGCAAATTTAGAGAATTCACCCCAAATGTTCACATGGACTATTTGTGCCTGACCTGTAGGAGAGCTTTCTGAGTTCATATTGGTTTGATCAGCCACAGTTGGACGCACTGTAACTTGACCCTAACATAATGGTGTCATTTTAGTCCTCTTCCAGAACCAAGGACAACCACCAACCAATCTGTAATAATAGAACCCCCCATATGAACTTGCTACTGGGAGGCCTTCTACTATTATTGAGTATTAACTTTTTTTGATTTACCAGACCTATGTGTTTATGGGCAGAGAGCAATCCTGATGAGGAAACATCCTCAAATGATGGAGATTGAAATCTATTATTAAACTGATATTCTTAGGTAGTTGTCCGGGGCACTGTGAAGATATCTAAGAGCACATAGCTGGTGTGATAGAGGTAATCCTGTTGGAATTTGTTCTTTAGCTCATGGAAAGGTCGGGACTGGGGTTTCAGCCCCTCACTAAAGGACATATACAGCTTGTGTGTGTCCTTCATTCCTCATAATGGGGTACTGCATTCAAAGAGGGGAAGCCACTGAGTAAGGAAGAACATTTCACTCGGAAAACTTTAAAAGGAGCGACTAAAATTGTCTGGCAAATCCCTCCCTACTCATCTGCCATGAGCGCAGGGACTCTGTGAGGTTGTCTCTTGGACTTCCCATGAGGGACATGGGAAAGTGTTCCTCTCCCCATTCAATCATCTATGGTAGCTCTTGCATATGGGAACAAGAGTGCCTAAGGGAGGACTTGTGTTAAGATGATGATATGAGGTCTAAGAGAAGCCCAGATCTCTCTCAAACATTCTAGCTAAGTTCTAAAAATTCACCATAAGGAATTATGATAAGGAGAGCCAAAGAAAAGTAATAAGAAGCTTCTCCATCAAATCCAAGACTGTGCAAGATGAGCTAGAAGTACAAAACAAGAAATACATTTTACACAGAACCAATACAATGAAAAAAATTTTTGCTTGATTATACTGGTTTGTTTGGAGTGAGTGAAGAATTATTGGGGAGAAGTGGGAGATGTTGATAGTGATACTGACAGAAAGAAGAGTGCCAAGGAAATGTTTTAAAATGCACAAATTCAAAAGGTGACAAAGACAATCAGGACAGCATTGGTACTATCATGATAAGTTTAGATAGCACAGAAATAAATATATCAAGTCATATGTAATGGTTTCACAGTTTCATATACAATCCTCTTTTCCCAGCTTTGTTTGTATGTGGAAATAGTCATGATCATTGATGATTTTCTAGTTCTCATATAACCAGCAAGTGTCATATCTGACAACATTTGAAAGTCTACAGGGAAACAACAGAAGAGATTCTTACTCCTCTGTCCCTCCTCCCCACCTTTGGAATTTGGGAGCATAGCCACATCTTTCTCCTCCCACCGGGCTATACTCTTCTTAGACATCTCCTTTTGTCTTCACAGCAACCCTGGGGAGGAAATTGCAGCAGAGATCAAGAGATTGCTTAGGATCAAAACTGTAGTGCCTGAGGCTGAATTAGGCACTCAGGTTGTACTAATTTTAATTAAATAAGAGAAACATGTGCTGACTCATATGAGATTGAAACTGCATCTGAAGTCTTTTCTGCTTTATGTTTCTTTCCTTAAGCAAAGGCAACTGAAGAGTGATTGTGGAAGATTGACTTTTTAGGAGTGCCTACCTGGGGAATGTCAGAGTTCTTGGGTTCTTTAGTCAGAGCTAACTGACAGAAAGAGTTTTTTTCCACTTTGGGAACACTACTCGGAGAAGAAGATGACTGTGGGTAGAAAGTAGACCCCCAAGCCAGACCCCAGCTTTCCAAGAGACACACAGCTGTAATGTTAAGCAGGGTGGGACTTTTTTACTGTTTTCTCTTTTAGAATGCTGAAGTAATCAAGGGCTTTTAAGTCTTACTAGGTGCAAAGCCCCAGGCCCACACCCTTTTGCTGATTAGGTGGGAAGCCTTGGGAGGGTGGGGGCCCTAAAAAGGGTATATAAACTCAGAGGTTAGTTTTGTTTGGGGCTCTCACTCACTGGAAGAGCATCCTGTGATTTGACTAGACAAGACTCTGGGCAGCCGTTTTGTTAAGACCCTCCAGCTTTGGAAAAACCCAGATGTTGGTGCTTCTCTGGTAACTATTGTGATTTGGTCAGACAGATAAAAGGCCTGTCTGTTGATCTCTGTGTGTTATTTGCTCTATTTATATAATGTATGCTTGTAATTTCTATTTGTATTTGCTCTGAAGTTCAGATTTCTGGTCTTTCCTCCTGAACTAAGTGAATGATATATGTATGTTTGATTAAAATGAGTCTGCTAACCTGTTAAAGTTGCTTTCCTTAGAAAAGCAGATCAATGAACTTGTGCTAACAGCTCTTGTTGCTAGTCTTGCTTGCGTCTTACTTGGGTCTTACACCTCGGCAGCAGCTGCAAGCCACATTGTTGTTACAGCAGCTGAAGGTAGCTGTACTGAAAATGCAGAGACAAGTTGAAGGAGAAATGACTATTCAGCAGCCTCACAAAATGTTTTGTGTTCTGAAGACAAAATCATTTTTCTCCCTTGCTGCTTTCTAGTACAAGTTCAGGGGTCTCTTCCATAGTTGCTCTAACTCTCAAACCCTGAAACTCATTGAAGGCCTAGTCATTTAGTTCTGAGAACTGTGGTTAACCTGCTTGCTCAGCCAATTGAATTGCACCTATCCTTTCTTGACTCAATCCAAAGAAGAGTTTACACCCCATAAAGGGATGTTTTTTGTTTATAATTGAAATCTCATCCTGAGTGATTATATTAGCTAAGAAGAAAGGGGGAAACTTGTGTGCCTGTGTTGGTAAGCAAAATGGGCTCTTAGCACTTAGTTCAACAAGTGCCCTTGAAAAGTTTGATTTATTTCCTTTGAGTAATTCAGTGTGTTTCATTGAGCCTTACTAAGTGCTAAGCCCCAGGCCCAAACCCCTATTAGGTATAAAACCTATGTAGGTGTGGATTGGTAACTAAGGTGGGGCCCAAGGTAGGGCTGACTCAGGGGGGGTGCCTAGTGTACAAATGAGTTTGAGTGATAGGTTTGGGACATCAGAGGCTCTTAGACCATGTGGGTTTAAGTCTCCTCTTTTTTTTTCTTTTTTTTAAATTTAATTTATTTAATAATTTAGTTTTCAGCATTGATTTTCACAAGAGTTTGAATTACAAATTTTCTCCCCATTTCTACCCTTCCCCCCACTCCAAGATGGCATATATTCTGGTTGCCCTGTTCCCCAGTCAGCCCTCCCTTCTGTCACCCCACTCCCCTCCCATTCCCTTTTCCCTTCCTTTCTTGTTGGGCAAGATAAATTTCTACGCCCCATTGCCTATGTATCTTATTTTCTAGTTGCATGCAAAAACTTTTTTTTTGGTTTTTGAACTTCTGTTTTCAAAACTTTGAGTTCCAAATTCTCTCCCCTCTTTCCTTCCCACACGCCCACCCTCCCTAAAAAGTCAAGCAATTCAACATGGGCTACATGCTTATCATTATGTATAACCCTTCCACAATATTCATGTTGTGAAAGACTAACTATATTTTGCCTCTTCCTAACCAATCCCCCTTTATTGAATTTTCTCCCTTGACTCTGTCCCTTTTAAAAAGTGTTTGTTTTTGATTGCCTCCACCCCCCCCCTGCCCTCCCTTCTATCATCCCCCCTTTTTTTATCTTCTTTCTTCTTCTTTCCTGTGGGGTAAGATACCCAATTGAGTGTGTATGGTATTCCTTCCTCAGGTCAAATCTGATGAGAGCAAGATTCATTCATTCCCCCTCACCTGCCTTCTCTTCTCTTCCTAACAGATCTGCTTTTTCTTGCCACTTTTATGCGAGATAATTTGCCCCATTCTATCTCTCCCTATCTCTCTCTCTCATCCCTTAATTTGATTTTATTTCTTTTAGATGTCTTCCCTTTGTCTTCAACTCACCCTGTGCCTCTCCACCCGGCTCCTGGTCTGGTTGGTCCATGCCGTCCATGATGGGCTCTGCTCTGTGTGGGATAGACCTTACTGAGAGACCTTCCAGGCTGTCCTGGTCTACAGCCCTGCTTCCCTATGCTATTCCGTGGGTTCTGCAGTCCTAGAATTGGTTCAGAGTCATTTTTTATAGGTTTTTGGAGGGACTTGGTGGGGAGTTCACGCTAGTCCCTGCTTTCCAGCCGCCATCTTGGCTCCGCCCCTAAGTCATCTCTTCGTGACGATTTTAGGTCATGTGGGTGAGTCGAATGTGTGACTCACCCCTGATGCTGAAAAAGATATAAAACCAGGGGTTGGCCTTCTCTTCTTTGGCGCTCTTTCCCACAGCAGTGGTGGTATGTGTGACACTGGGCCAGCCCTTGTTCTGAGCTCCCAGGCTGAACCTAGATGTTGGTAACTATGAATTGTATTGGGTCTGTCTGTTTGTAATTTGTTTAGGGCTCTCACTCGAGATGGTGTTGATGCGGAGACTCCAGGCAGCTGTAGCTAAGGGCCCTCCAGCTTGTAACTCAGATGCTGAGACTTTGTTAAACTCTGGTAACTATGTATTGGGATTTGAATCAGACAATGTCTGTCTGTTGATGTTTGTACTTTGTACTTTGCTCCAAAGTTGAGTGTGCTGGTCTTTTCGTGAATGATATTTGTATGCTGAATTAAAGTAAGCTTGTCAACCCCTTCATGTAGCTTTCCTTAGTTAAGCAGATCAAAAGAACCTGTGCTTTTGCAGCGTGCTGGTAGCATTCTTGTTGTTGGGCTTTCATGCCCACAACAGCTGCTAGCCTGATTGTTGAACCAGTGCCTTACACACAAATTAGTAAATTCAAGATATTTACAATCAGATTCACATGTATTTCTTGGACCAAAGAAGATGAAATTGTTATCAAACAACTTGATATGATAGGATATAAAAAGTCTAAGAGAAGCCCAGATCTCCCTCAGATATTCCAGCTAAGAAATTATATAAACAGAGCAAAATAACACAAATCAACAGACAGACTTCTGTCTGTCCAAGACATTACATACATAGCTAACAGAGAGAGAAGCACCAACATCTGAGTTTTTCAAAGCCAGGGGCTCTAGTGGCTACCCAGAGTCTCATCTGGTAAAATCATACTACACTCTTCCAGTGAGTGAGCCCCCAGGCAAAATGCTAACCTTAGAGTATATATACATTTCTTCAGTATGAGAGGGCATCACAACCATGGACTCAAGCCCACGTGACCTAAGCCTTCCCTTGACTTAAGCAGGTCATCAACAACTCCCGATTCAATCAAAGAGTCTTGATTGAAACAAAGGCAAGACTCAAAGGCATTTGATGCCTTAGTGCTGAAAAGTACTCCAAAACAAAAGACAGCAAAAAGTCCCACTTTACTTACTTGATTCAAAAGCACTTGGTTGTCTTAGTGCTAAGAAGTACTCCAAAACAAAAAACAGCAAAAAGTCCCACCTTGCTTGTCATCACAAGGCTGAACAAGTTGTGGTATATGATTGTGATGGAATACTATTGTGCTAAAAGAAACGATGAGCTTGATGATCTCAGAAAAACATGGATAGATTTGCACAAGTGAAGAGTAGAATGAGCAGAACCAAGAGAATGTTGTATACGGTAACAGCAATATTGTTTTAAGAACAACTTTGAGCGAGTAAGTCATTTTGACTGGTATAAATACCACCCACATGCACAAAAAACAGAGAATTACAGAACTACCAACTCTTTGAGTTAGCTAGTTCAACCCAAACCTGACAAAATATCCCTTATACATTGTCTTTCCTTCAACCCACTACTTCTTAAGGCAGCCCATTCCAGTTCTGAATAACTAATTTAAGGAAATTCCTCCTTACAACAAGCCTAAATTTGTCTCTGAAACATCTGCTTGCTTGTCCTAGCTCTGCCTTGGGGGAACAAGGAGAACAAGCCTCGTTCCTCTTCCACATGACAACCCTTCAAATATTTGAAGACACATTTCATTTCATTGACAAGGAAATTGAATCTTGTCTCCATCACATCTTCTCTTCTCCTGGCTGAACAGCCCTAGCTAGCTAGCTCTTTCAACCAATCCTCATACGGAATTTCTTTGCTGTCCTTCACCATTTTGGTGACTCTCCTTTGGACATGCTCTAGTTTATCAATGTCCTTCCCAAAATGGCTTCCACAATCAAACATAGTATTCTCCACATGGTCTGACCAGGGAAGATATAGCGGGACTATCATTTCCCCAGTCCTAGATGTTTTCACTCTCTTAATGCATCCCAAAATTGTATTAGTAATCTAGTCTCTTGCTTCACACCCCAGCAACATAAGGTTACCCAGAAACGTTCTTTTAAAAGGCAGCACTAAATGGCAAGCTTCTGTTGACTCTATTTGTCCTTCTAGCAAACCCATAGTTCAGCTTCAGCTCCAGCCTTACCATTTTCTTGGCTTCTCCTGTCTACCATGCTGACCTCTTCACCATTCACCAAGTATCTGTTCCTGCCTATAACCTTCTCCCACAATGCCTCAATCATTTTGCCTTCTCTACTTGGGAATCTCCTTTTCTGACTGTGTCCCACCTTGGCCCCAGACTCATTCTCACCCTGTACTCAAATTAGGATACTTTATATTAACTCAGGCTTTAGCTCACCACCTCATTCTTGCATCTTCATTTATATTGCCCAGCCTTGCTTGTCTATTCTCTTTAAAGGCAAGTTCTCAGGATTCATTTCACACATGGATATGAATATTATCAGAGACAAAGCCTTCTGATCTGGAAAGACAAAAATTAAGAGGGAAATTTCCTCTTTTGTAAAATGAACAATTTGGGCTAGTTCTTCTAGGTCCTTTCTCACTACATATTTCTACAGATTATGACCAATTTTATAAATTCATAAAAGGTATAGGTAGGATGAACATAGACTTCTTTATCAAATTCTAGAATTCAAGAACTAGAATTTGATCCTTAAACTCAGTCAACAAGCATTTATTAAGCACCTACAATGTGCCAGGCACTGTGATAAGTTCAGGAATACAAAATACAAACAGAAAGGTAGTCCTTGCCCTCAGGGAGCTAACACTCCAGAGAAAACAGTATATAAAAGAGAAGCTGAAAGGGAAGGAGGCCAAGGCTGAAAGGAAGTAACCACTCGGGGTCTGGTGGCTAATGGTGGCTAAGTCTGGAGAATAAGGGATGGCTGATCTGGGACCCTTTCCCCAAATGGAGTTTCTAGAAAAAAACACAGGAAAAAAGTCTCACCGAAATGGAGAAATATATAGTTTTAGTACGAGTAAAAGGATGTGCTAGAGGCTAGTAAATCACTTAATTCGCATTTACTGTGTGATATATGCTGAACTAAATTCTAGGGAATATAGTCCCTACCCTCAGGGAACTTATATTCTAATGGAGAATACAACATGTACATATATAGGGACATGTAAGAGACATGTAAAGTATATGCAAGTTAACCTTGGAGAGGAACCCTCTGACAGGTGGTGGGACTAGGAATGGCTTCTTGAACAATTGCACAATTAATTGTACTATTAATTCAGGCGTTGATTTGATATCTGATTTTTTAAAAGGGTGTATCTTTCTCAATCTCTCTCTTTCTCTCTCTCTCTCTCTCTCTCTCTCACACACACACACACAAGCACACACACCCCACATATACTTTAGTACAAAAGCTTTTTCCAAAAGCCCAAAGTAACAAATGTGAGCTTCTGTACTGGATCTTGGTATTCATGGGAATCCTTTTTGCAATATATGCCATATATACAAGAATACAATGAATCACAAACTCTGCTGAATGTTGAAGTTGCTTTTTTCTGACTTCCCAACTTGATTTATATTTTGCAAATATTTATACTCAAGTAATAACAGGATTTTTGGCATACAGAAACAATGACTCCCTACTGAAGAGCTTTTCTGTGGGTCAGAAGACATCTGCTATGTTGATATCTAGAGAGAACTTAATAAATACATATAAATAGATGAGCACTGAATATTTGATCCCAAGCATTCACTCCTTTGTGGGTTTGCAAATTGTACCCTGCCATACAAAACATTTCAAAATAGCCATGATGCTCATATCATAGAATCCTTTCTCCTGCCCATGAAGATGTTTTTCATCTAAAGCAGCTAATTAGGGATGTTAAATATTGCCTTCATAATAGACTTTTTGGGGGTCTTTCTTGGCTACTAAAGCAAAATTGGGGAAAAGATTAAGCAAGTGCATTTGAGAATTATGACAATTGTTCATTGACATTCAGAAACTTTAATAAGAGATGCCCCAAAAATCTTAGGGTAATTTTAAGCTATTAAATGTAAAACTGCCCTAAGATTTTTTTGGGGACACTTTATATATTCCAGAGACAAATAACAGTCCTATCTAGTGGTGGACAGGATGTGTTACAGGACAGATCAGGTATCAGATCACTTCCCATGGGAACATGTAGTTTCACAGTTTTTCAATTTAATATATACATCAGAACAAACATGTAATTATAGTGTTGAAAAAAATATTTGGCATCATTGGATAACAGTGTCATACTGAAAAGTCATGAAGGAGAGAATATGTAGGATGAAGACGGAATCAAGTGTCCAACACTGAAGAGAGAACAAGAAGGATGAGGACTGAATCCATCAGATTCTGGAATGAAGAGATCATTAGTAACCTTGAAGGTATTTGGGAGGTGTTATCTAGTACTAACAGAAGGGTCAGGACTTGAAAACACAATCATTGTGTCTGTCACTACGTGCTTGAATGTTGCTTTTGTAGGTGTAGGGCCTCATGGGTAGAGAGACAATTCTCTGTCACCTACATATGGGAACAGAGTCTTTGGCCTCTTCTCACTCAGAGAGGTTGAAAAAAACCCATTACTGGGGCGGAAGAGAACAAAATCTGGAATTCTCCACCTATAGAAACCCTAGAGCCATAGCATATGTGAGAATAGGGTCAGCAATGCACCCCGCCTCCAGCTTCATCTTTCATGGATGAATCCAAGTGCACGGTTTCCAGTTAGCTACTGTCCATGTTCTGCAACAGTCTACAATCTCCTCTACTCCTGCCCCTATGTACAGCCCCAGATGTGGCACATGGAATTCCTGCTCAAATGAAATGTCACACTGCCAAAATATGATACCTCTTTTCAGGTAAGGGGGAGGAAAGGGAAAATATTTTCTGCCACATTGAAGAAAAGTTTTTACACCAAAAAAAATGTAGTTTCAAAGAGGTGTTTGGCCCCCTGTCGAACTGTGTGACATTTGAATAGTTATGGTTTGTCTCTGTAGTTAGGAAGGGAGAAGGGAAAGGGTTACAGAGAAGAAGGGTGTGAATTGGTTTCTGTGGTCTCAGATAATGAACTATTTGCACCTTATCATTTCAGCAGTTCTTGAAGACCCACTAGATCTTTTGATGTAGAAAGAAGAAATTATTTAGCTCTCCAAAACTGACAGGCTTCTAGGTGGATAAAAATGTAACAGAAGATCTCTGTATTCCATTCTCTTCACTACTAAATTCAAGATCTGCCTTATAAGAGGAAATATACCAGCTATTCTCTCTCTGCAATTACCATATTTGTTTGAATATAGTCTGTACCTTTTTCCTACAAAATCTGGCTTGTGCAAAATGAAAATGAAACATATAATCATGCTATTAGTATTCAGTCATTTTGGTATCTGTGTAGGAAAGAATATCTCCTATCTATCATCTGTAGCCTTAAAAAAAAATCCTGTCCTTCAAATATAACGGATGTAGTGGACATGACATATTATAAGGAGATTGTGGAAAGTAAATTGGTGATTTAAGTGATGAAAAAGAAAAGCTATGTTGATAAAAATGAATAAAACATCTTTACCTCAATTAAAAAAATGTTTAAAAAAACTGATGAATTAACAAGATAACTCTTTATATTATTTTTTCCTATGTTACTATGGGATTTTTTTTCCTCTTCCGAAAGACTTCATTTTGAGGATATGACTTGTATGTTGGACAACCTATATTCTGACCAAAATAGCATCTGCCAATAGGTTGTACTGCTCCTAGGTCCCTAAGTTGGCATGAGTCACTTGGAGTGACCTACAGCCTCAGGGAACTCCAAGCACAGAATGACCAAACCTGATTTGAAAGATGAAGCTGGCAGGGGGGATTGCTGACCCCATTCACATATCTCCTATGGCTCTAGGGTGGAGAATTCCAGATTTCGTTCTCTTCCACCCCAGTCATGGGGCTTGTTCAACCTCTCTGAGTGTGAAGAGGCCAAACAAAGACTCTGTTCCCATATATAGGTAGGTGATAGAGGATTGTCTGTCTACCCATGAGGCCTCACATCTACAAAAGCAGCATTTAAGCGTGTAGTAACAGACATAGTGACTGTGTTTTCAAGTCCTGACCCTTCTGTTAATACTAAATAACACCTCCCAAATACCTTCAAGGTTACTAATGATCTCTTCATTCCTGAATCTAATGGACTCAATCTTCATCCTTCTGGATCTCTCTGCAATGTTGGACACTTTTGATTCCCGCTTCATCCTACATATTCTCTCCTTCATGACTTTTCAGTACAATGCTGTCTTCTGGTTCTCCTCCTACCTGTCTAGATACTCATTAGGCTTTGTTGCTGGATTGTCATCCATGTCCCATAACTGTCCATTCCACAAATTGACATATACTAACACTCTCCCCAAGCCTCCCTCCCTATTCTTTCTCCACTGTCAAAGTAATCAATTCCCATGGATTCGACTATCATTTCTATGTAGATTAATCTCAAATCTAAATATCCAGTCCTTTTCTCTTTCCTGAGACCTAGTCTCACCTCACCAGCTGCCTCCAGTTGGATGACTAATAAACATCTCAGACTCAGTATGTCCAAAATGACACTTGCTATCTTTTCCCCAAAACGCTCCTCTTTTATTTTATTTTGACCACTACCTCCCTCAATCTGCCCTCTCTTCTGTCAGCCCCCCTCCCTTTTCTTTCTCTTCTCCCTTACTACTTCTTCCTGCCCTTCTATCCCTCCCTCCCTTTTCTTTCCCCTTTCCCCTACAACTGCCTATGGGGCAAGTTAGATTTCTATACCAGAGTATGTTATTCCCTCCTTCAGCCAAATCCGATGACAGTAAAGTTCAAACAATGCTCATCTCCCTCCCTTCTTTCCCTCTACTGTAATATGTCTTTATGCCTCTTCATGTGATGTAATTTGCCTTTTTCTGCCTCCTCCTTTCCTCTTCTCCCATTACAATCCTTTTTCACCACTTAATTAGGTTTTTTATCATCACATCAAAGTCAGCTTAAACCCACCCCCTCTGTCTATGTATTTCCCTTCTAGATGTCATAATAAAGATACAGTTCTCAAGAGTTATAAGCATCATCTTCCCATGTAGGGATGTAAACAGTTGGCCCATATTGAATAACATGTGTTTTTTTCCTTTCCTGTTTACCTTTTCAATGCCTCTCTTAAGCCTTGTATTTGAAGATCAAATTTTCCATTGAGCTCTGGTCTTTTCATCGAGAAAATCTGAGTCCCCTATTTCATCGAATGTCCATCTTTTCCCCTGAAAGATTAATATTCCTCTTTTCTGAACTTTCCCTTCCAGGGCACAATTTAATTTATTCCCATAATTCAACATAGGTATTATGTGTCTACTATCACCTATGTGCTGGGGATAAAAAAGAGCCAAAAGACAGTCCTTGCTCTCAAGGAATTTACAAACTAATTGGGAAGAGAGCATGCAAATAAATATATACAAGATAAATAGGAAATAATTAAAAGAGGGAAAGCTAGGAGTCATCCTAACTCTTCAGTCTCTCTCTCCTGTGATTTTCCAAGTCTTTTTGATGATACCTCCACAATCTCTCTCAAATCCTTTCCTTTCTCTCTACTCCCATCATATATACATACATTCATGCCCTTATCACTCCCTACCTCTACTATTGCAAAAGCCTCCCAACTGATCTCCATGCTTCCAGTCTTTTATCTCTCTAATCCATACTCCAAACCACTGCCAAAATGATATTCTTAAAGTTTGCCTGATGATGTCACTTCCTCGCTTATAAAACCTCAGTGACTCCCTATTATCTATAGGATAAAAACTTGAACTTCTCTGTTGGGCCCTTAAAGCCACTGAAAATCTGGCTCCAAACTGTCTTTCCAGGCTTATTTCACATTATTATCCTTCCCACATTCTAAGTCCCTGCCAAAATGACCTCTTATTCTTTGTACAGCTATCCTGTGACTTTCCCCATCGTGGTTTTGATATATTGCAGGTCACATAAGAAATTAAGTGGGAATTTCAAGGAAGTTTGGCGGAAGTCTCAGATGACACACAATGGCCAGCAGATGACATAGGAGAAGTTTAGAAATTCAGAAATGCATAAAATATATGTATAGTATTGTATAATATCAGCCCAAATTTTACAATAAGGTATGGTAAACACCCCATAAAAAAAACAGAAAAAAATCAGCTTTCTTCTCTGGTACAAAGAGAGAGTCAAAATATTTTACCTGGATTTTCCAGATCACAAGGGTGTCATACTCCTAACCCTCATGATGTGGAAGGGATAACTGTACACTATTTCTGAGCCTTGCTTTCCGTGACTTTATACAGGCCATACCGTGCATGCCTGGCAGGCTCTTACAACTCACCTTTGTCTGTCAGCCCAATTTGAGCACTGCCTTCTACATAGTACCTGACTTCTCCATTTGTTTGTGCTCTTTCCATCCCCAAATTACTTTTCATTTTCTGTTTCTATTATATTTTGTATTTTCTTATCTACATACATGTTGTTTTCCCCCCAACAGAATGTAAGCTCCTTAATGTAAGGGACAGCTTCCATTTATGCCTTTGTATCACCAGCACCTGGTACAGAAATGAATAAATTTGTGTTGAATTTTGTGAAATGAATTAAGCAACACTTGTTCATTTGAATTGAAGTCCTTCTCTCCCTATATGCCCCCAAAGAGATATGAGGTTTAAAGTTGCAGAATAATGCTTTACTAGTGGGTCTGGAAAGTGACAGGGCAACTAGATGGTGCCATAAGTGCATAGAGAATCAGGCCTGGAGTCAGGATGACTCATCTTCCTGAGTTCAAATCCAGCCTTAGACACTTACTAGCTGTGTGACTCTGGGCAAGTCACTTAACTCTGTTTGCCTCAGTTTCCTCATTTGCAAAATGAGCTGGGGAAGGAAATGGCAAACCACTTCAGTATATCTGCCAAGAAAACCCCAAAATGGAATCACAAAGAGCTGGACACAACTGAAACAACTGAACAACAACTGACAAATGACCAGATAATGGATCTGTAATACCACAGGGGAAAATAGGAAATGTAGATACATATAAATTTCCCAAAGTTCTTGCTTTTCCATTCTTGTTTGCTCTTGAAGGTGCTTCTTGCCCAAGTTAGGGACAGAAAAGCTATACTAGTTGGACTCCACTTTGTGTTTTCCTTCTGAGTGACTGTAATGGCATTGTTGTTGCAGATGAGTGGGGGGAAATGAAGTATTTATGAACTACAGCCACAGGAAGTCAAGTGTGACCAGCTTCAGCATCCTTTCTAGATTTCTTTAGAGCAGTTACCAAGAAAAGCTTAGTGGGTTCTAAAACTTTCCATAACCTTTCCTTATTCTTCCCCCACGTATGCTAGCTGGGAGGGTATGTGAGGGTAAGGGGGCTAATCCAGGTTGCAACGAATCCTGAACATTGCTATTTGAAAGATTTTTACAGTTTTTTTTGTGTTACTTTGCCATAGCACTTTAGTTATCTTATGGTGTTTCAGTAAATCATACGGTCATTTAAAAAAAATAAACTCGTTAAATCCTATAAATGAAGAGGGTGTTACTGAAAAGGGAAGTGCCTAAATGCGGGAATAGGGGTTCAAAGCCAAGTTGATAAGACTGTCTTTCTTTTCCTTTGTTTCTTTTCTCTCTTTCTTTCTCTCTTTTTTTCTAAGTCATATTCAGAATTATATAGAACCTGAGGACAGCTATAGCCACCAGCTCAGGAAAGAACAAACTCAGGGAGTAATAGCTCACTCATGTGGAGACAGACCACCATCTGGTGAGCGGTGAGAGAGACTTCAGCTATTGATAAAAGATAGCATAGGGGTATCTGATGTAGCCTCTGGGTTATTGGCCTGAGGGTAGTGCCACCTGGTGACCAAATTATGTACTACACCCCCCCACACACTAGTTAATATTTATATGACAGCTTTACTCTGTAGCCTGGAGAAAGCAGAGAAGAAAGAGCCAGTTGTGAGTGAATATAGCTTTCACGGGAACATTTTGTGTATACCTAGCACCCACTATGCATAAATCTTATCAATAGCTCAACTGTAAGTGCTCTGAGGGCAGGAACCATCTCAACTTATTTGTAAATTCTTCTTGATTAAAAAAAGAGAGAAGGAAACATTGCCATGTGATAGTTCCTTTTCAAATGACTCTACAATGGTATTTGTCTTCAAGTTAAGACCTGCATTCACTGATATCATTCTCACATCTTCATTGTGTGATGAGCAAGAGTGAGCTAGCACCTTGACTAAGTGGTTGATACTTTGTCATAAGGATCAACCACCAAACCACTAACCACTATTTGGCCAAAGTGAAATTCATTATTTCATCTATAAGAATACTCTTTTCATTAGGGGAGAACACAATACTTCCAACCCTCATCCTGTGTTGTTCTTGTCCATGCCTCTCCACACATACTACACAAAAGACCCAACTCACCCATTGGATATTTCCCTTTGGTTCCTTTAACATGGACCTCTAGCAATGTCAACTGTAGTCATTGGACAAAGATAGCAACCATCAAATTAATGATGATTTAATGACAATGTGATTCTTGTTATTCTTTCACCCCCATTTCCACTACTTTTACTGTGGATGCAAATGGGACTCTATAGGACCAAAGGATATTTCATGTTTTTGTTTCTTCTGTTGCTTGTCATGAACCTCCACTTACACCCAAAAAATCAATACCTAGTAATCAACTTTTTAGCTAAGCTGTTCCTTGGGCAGTGGATACATACTCTACCACTGGTCCGTTCTCAAAGACTTTTTAGTTTGATAGAACCCACGAGAGTTATTCTTCAATGGCATAACCTCCAGGAACTCGGGGACATCCTCACACCATCATAAGCCATCAGAATACTTTAATGGATCACTGACTGATTACAAGCATTAAATGAATGCAATAATCATTAGGGTTGTTCGGACAAGTGTGAAAATTCAATTCAATTGAAAAGCATTTATTAAGCAATTAATATGTATAAGGCACTGTGCTGTGCTCTGGGGACACGAAGAAATATTCTGAAAGAGCCAGCCCTCAAGGAGCTCACATTCTGCTGGGGGATGCAAAATGTACAGATTTGTAAATTTTATATATATACACACACACACACACATATATACATACGTGTATATATGCGTGTGTGTGTGTGTATGTATGCGTGTGTATATATATACATATATATCTTAAAGAGGAAGAAAGTCCTAAGAACTATGTTGAGGAGGATGAGACAAAACTTATAGGATGTGGCACCTAATCTGAGCCTTTAGGGAAGCTAAGTTTTTTTTAAAGGCAGGGAAAAGAGAGAATGGATTCCAAATATATTGGACAGCTTATGCTAAGGTTTGATGATGGGAGATACAGCATTGAGTTTAGGAAACATCTGACAGGTCAGTTTGACTGGCATGTAGATTGTATAAAATATAGTTTTTCTATGCCCACAGGGCTATAAAAACGTGCATATCCTTTGACCCAGCAATACTACTTCTAGAGCTGCATCCCAAAGAGATCATAAAAATGAGGAAAGGACCCACATGTACAACAAAATATTCATAGCAGCTCTTTTGTGATGTCTAAGAACTGGAAATTGAGGGGATGCCCATCAATTGGGGAATGCTGAACAAGTTGTAGTATGCGAATGTAATGGAATACTATTGTTCTATAAGAAATGACAAACAGGAGGACTTCAGAAAAACCTGGAAAGATTTATATGAACTGATGCTGAGTGAAGTGAGCAGAACCAGGAGAACTTTGTAAATAGCAACAGCCACAGTCTGCGATGACTGATCTTGATAGACTTAGCCCTTCTCAGCAATGCAAGGACCTAAAACACTTCCAAAGTACTCATGATGGAAAATGCCATCTACATCCAGAGAAAGACTGGAGTCTGAATGCAGAGCAAAGCAGACGATTTTCTTTTTTTGTCTTGTTTTGTCTCTTTTTGTTTTGTTTTTTCTGTCTCATGGTTTCTCCCATTTGTTATAATTCTTCTATGTTTAATAGGAATGTATACTATAGAGCCTATATAAGATTGCAGGCTGTCTTGGGGATGGAGGGGGGGGAAATTTAAAACTTATGGAAGTAAATGTTGGAAACTAAAATAAATAAACTAAAAAATATAGTGTTTTTGAAGAAGGAAGAAAAAAGGTTAAGTACAGATTTCCAAGATGGAATTTTTCCCCATTGACTAGATAACAAAGAAAATAGCCTGAGTATCATATTTTTCTCCAATAAGAAGCAGTATCATGTAGTGAGAAGTGACCTGTACTTAGAGTCAAGAGACTATGGGCTTGAGTACTAGCTTTGTCACGTAACTCTGAAAAAGTCAATTAATCATACAAAGCTTCACTTCCCACATCCGTATTTGGGAGAAAATTAATTCCCTAAAAGACAAAGTGGTGAAACTGATAGCTCAAGAGTCTCAAAGACAGAAAGACCCGAGTCAAAGTCCAGCCTCTGATACATACTGGCTCTATGACTGTGGACAAGTCACCTTACCTTTCAACGTCCTCCAGCAACTCTGTAAGACTGTAAGTAGAAGAACAGATTTGGATCTGCCTTGGTGGAAAGTTAGTTGAAAGAGTTTATAAGGCTATGTTCAAGTAGAGGAGAGAATTTCCTTAGCTAAAGACTGAGGATCAACAGTCAAACAATGAGCATAGAAGCAGTTTTGTGTGGCGCAGATGTTCTTGAACGGGACCAGAACGATGAAGCCTGCCGATTAGCATCTATTCTTCAATTTAGAGTCTTGGAGAGTTTCTGGGGGACATTGAGAAATATATGGGAAAGTCTGGTTTAGAAAAAAGAAATAAAGAAACAAAGATTTGTAACTTTTACAGAAGCCTCATAACCCTATATCATAAAGAATTTTTTTTCGAAAATAGAATTGGAAGGTAAGGGACATAGTGAGCAACAAACAACACACAAAGAATAAAATTGACTATGTATTTTAAAACTTTTCATTTTTTCCAAGTAACAAAAATCCATTTTTTTCTCCCACTCACACTCCCCCAGTGGAAGAAAAACAAAAATAAAACCCTTACAGCAAATATGCAAAATCAAGCAAAGCAAACTCCCATACTGACCACATCGAAAAAATAGTCTTTATTTTGCTCCTTTTGACACCTCTGTAAGGAGGTGAGCAGCATGTTTCATAACTACATTTTAACAGACAGGAAAATATTCATAATTGACATAGGAGATGGCCCTGAATCGATTTTTCATCTGTACGTAGAGCACTGACTCATTCTGATCAGTTAAGATGAGGGACCATCAACTCATCAGAGCTGGATCAGAATTTATAATGACATAATAAGATCAGAATTTATAATAAACAAGAAGAAAGAATAGTAATGAGAAAATGATATGCTGCACAATTATGATATAATTCTGAATTATTCAAATAAGTTATTGAAAATTTTAAAATGGCAAATGGAGAATAGAAGTAACATTGACACCAGTTATAATAATTTCACCCAGAAGTTAGGCCAATGTAAATTAAGAGCTACTACTCAGAGAGCAAGAGAGCCCAGAAAGCACCCTAGTTAGCAATCATCTGACTAACTTGCCAAAAGAAGAGAGACAGCTGCCAAAAGTAACAGTGGATTAGAATATAAACTCATCTATGAAATTTTATGAAGTAGGATGGTGGATGACTATAAGTAGTTATATCTCATAAAGCAAAGAGAAGCAGTGTAGTGTAAAACCATTTCCAAGAAACCCATAACTAATGTTCAAACTCTCTCAGAGCCCTAGGCAACTTCGTTGAGAGGAAATCCTCCTCTCTGCTCACCATTCTAGCTCCTAAGCCTACATTCAATATCTTTCCAATCTACACATCCAGTTACATACAACAGATCTTAAATATAACTATTGACTTAATAATAAGACAAAAGAAATATCATTGATATTCACATATTAAATCAAATACATAAATAATAAAATATATCACAATATACACATAAACCCATATCACAGCCTTCCATTAACGTCCTCAATAGATGTGGTTAAAAGTAGGCATATACTCATAAGAATCTGGTTTGGAACTGTATAAGGGAAAAAATCCAGGTGTTTAGATTATTTTACAACTCTAGAATTTATATTCTAAGCCACTTAGTGAGAGGAAAAATAGAATTTTAATGTTTGGAAAAAATAAAAAGTTTTAAAATACATAGTCAATGTTATTCTTTGTGCATTGTTTGTGCATTGTTTGTATGTCTCTTTTCTTCCAATTCTATTTTTGAAAAAAGTATTTCTTCATGATATAGGGTTGTGAGGCTTCTATATAAGCCACAAGTCTTTGTCGCTATTATTTCTTTCTTCTAAACCAGACTTCTCCATATATTTCTCCCATTGTTACTTATTCCCACCTTTGTATTAAAATAACCCAATATCAGAATGTATGTTGATTTGGTTTAGAGGATCTTATCAGTTCTTCACGAAATTTCCCTACCCCTTCTTCTTCAGCAACCAATGTTGATAAACATACTGCAATATTTTTATAGTGTTCTATTTGCAAGTACTTTTCACTAGTAACTCAATACATGATGATCAAATGTCCCATGAAATAATGTTTCTTTTAGCTTTGTGGTATGTGATACAACCCACTCCAACTCATTTCTTTGCCTCTCCAAGGAATACCTGTAAGTTATCCTGCATTTAGCTGCAACTGCCTTTTTCTTGTTTTATTTACAGAAAAAAAGCACATCAACATTAAAATAATTCAGCTCCTCCATCAATATGTCCATTGAAAAAGGATTTTGCTTTAGAGTGTTAAATTACTTGTTGATGGTCCAAAAAATTTTAGCATTCTGACCTCTTCCTACCACTATGCCATCACTACTGCCCAAGTGAAAAGTGAGAGAAGCACTGGGCCCAAGACCATTTTTTTATTTGTTTGATGAGCTGCCATAGCTTAAAAAAATCCTAACCAGCTAATCAGACCACTGGTGATGTTCTTCTCCACAATTACTTTAGCTATAGTCAGAAAAAAGATTTGATCTGTTCCTGAGGCCACACAACTATGTCATGGGTTCTTAAACTTTTTTTGACATGGATCCATTTGGCAGTCTGGTAAAGACTCTGAACCCTTTCTCAGACAAATGTTTCTAAATTCAGAGTTAAAGGAAACGCTAAATTTCAGTTAGAGTTAATTAAAATAAAGATTGATTTTTTTTCCTATCCAAGTTCATAGACCCATTGAAATCTATTCAGGAATCTCTTTGAAGAAGGGAGGAAGTCTGTTCTAAATTAGTCTTCCTAAAACACCATATTCATGTCTCTTCTCTGCTCAGAAACCATCAGTGACTCCCCAAGATGTACGAGATAAAGTCTGAACTGTCATTTGTCAGAGTTCAGAGGCCAGAGTCTTGGGTAGGGTATCAAGGCTTTACCATTGGACCTGGAGACATCTTCCAGTAAAACAACCAATGTCATATAATGTCCATCATTCATTCTACTGTCCATGCCAAATGGATCATGAGTAAGGTAGTGGGGAGAGTGATACAAAGATAATTTGAATTCTTCTTAGATCTTTAATGAGCAAAAATCCTACTTTTCTTATGATGCAGTAGAGCAGCACAAATTGGAGACGTGTGCTCTTCAAAGCTCCTACCTATGCCCCCATAGGCTAAACACATGAAACCTGAATTAACTGAGATTGTCTTCAAAATTGGAATTAATCAATTAAGTTACAATAAAATCCTTTGCAGGAATCACCTACATGGAAAGCTCCACAAAGTCAGAAACTGCCCAAATAGAGTCTGAGAGAACTGGGTATTTCTTCAACATACCAAAATGTAGATTGAAAGAAGCTGTCCTACTATAAGCATACATTAGGAGATCAAGGAATAGTTTACCTATCAAATATGTGGAGAACAGAGGAATTTATGACCAAACAAGAGATTGAAAACATTATGAAATGCAAAATGGGTAATTTTGATTATATTAAATTGAAAAATTTTTGCATAAACAAAGCCAATGCAACCAAGATTAGGAGGGAAACAGAAAATTGGGAAAGAATTTTTACAACCAGTGTCTCTGATAAAGTCCTCATTTCTAAAATGTACAGGGAACTGAGTCAAATTTGTAAGAATACAAGCCATTCCTCAATTGATAAATGGCCAGAGGATATGAACAGGCAGTTTTCAGAGGAAAGAATTGAAGATATCTCTAGTCATATGAAAAAATGCTCTAAATCACTATTGATTAGAGAAATGCATATCAGAAACAACTCTTAGATACCACATCTCACCAGTCAAATTGACTTACATGACAAAACAGGAAAATTATAAATGTTGAAGATATGGGAAAATTGGGACACTGTTGCATTGTTGGTGGAGTTGTGAATTAATCCAACCATTCTGGAGAGCAATTTGGAACTATGCTGAAAGGGCTATAAAAATGTGCATGCCCTTTGGCCCAGCAATACCACTTCTGGGGCTGGCATCCCAAAGAGATCATACAAGTTGGAAAAGGACCCATATGTACAAAAATATTTATGGCAGTACTTTTTGTGGTGGCAAAGAATTGGAAATCAGGGGGATGCCCATCAATTGAGGAATGGCTAAGCAAGTTGTGGTATATGAATGTAATGGAATACTATTGTGCCATTAGAAATGATAAGCAGGTGGACATCAGAAAAACTTGGAAAGACTTATATGAACTGATGCTGAGTGAAATGAGCAGAACCAAGAGAACATTATCCATTGTGCAATGGCTGACTTTGATAGACTTAGTTCTTCTCAGCAATGCAAGGACCTAAAACAACTCCAAAAGACTCATGATGGAAAATGCCATTCATATCCAAGAAATATGGAATCGGAATACAAATCGAAGCATAATGTTTTCTCTCTTTTTTTGTTTAGTTTTTTTTTTCCTTTCTCATGGTTCTTCCCATTCATTCTAATTCTTCTATACAACATGACTGATGTGAAAATATGTTTAATAAGAATGTATATGTAGAGCCTATATTGGATTGCATGTCATCTTGGGGAGGGGGAAGAGGAGGGAGGCAGAGAAAATTAAAAACCTATGGAAGTAAATGTTGAAAACTAATAATAAATTAATTAATTTATAAAAAAATTAACTGTCAAAGAGAAAGAACATATGTGGAAAACTTTCGTAAATGATTTCAATTCTAATCATCCTATTTCTGTTTATGAAATATCTGAAACTAACAAAAAGTAAGGGGCTTTGGGAAGATAATGGTTTTTCATAAAGGATAGTGATCATGTTTCAAATTATTTTATCAGAGTGACAATGAAATTATCACTTTTATATAGTCTTTAAGGTCATAGTAATAGACTGCATTATTGAATAAGCTTATTGTTTTGGAAGAAAACATTCTTTGGCCCACAGAAATTTAAATTAATTAATAGGATCTTGGGGGGGGACAAGTTGGGATCATGTTTATAAATAATTGTTTATTTTTGCTGTAGTAAAAAAAAATTAGAAGTATATTAAAAAAAATAAACTCACATTTAAGGCCCTCCTCTATAATCTGGCCCCACCCTGCCTATCTAACTAATCTCCTACTATTCTTGTATATGAAACTTCTGTTCCATCCCAGACTCTGCTTTCAATCTTCTTGTCCTATACCTGGAATGTTCTCATCTCAACCTACTCAATTCTTCTTCATCCTTCAGGAACCAGCTCTTTCACAAGACTTTCCTATATCATCGCAGCCACCATGCCTCACCCTAACCAGAAAGAAATCAATACATGATTTCATATTCCTTTCTAATCCCATTCAGTAATCTCCAGAGATATATCTGTATATAGCTTTTCTAAAATTCTATTCAAGTCTTTAAATTCTTTCTCATTAATCATTTTATTAAATTTATCTAGGTCTGAAAAAGATATTTTGAGGTCCCAAACTATTACAATTTTTCGTATCTATTTCTCCCTGTAATTCAATTAACTTTTCATTTAAGTAGTTGAATGTAATCCCTTTCTGTGAATATATACTAAGTACTGATATTAATTCATTACCTATAATGCCTTTAAGTGTACTATAATTCCCTTGTTTATCTCATTTAATTGTGTATATTTTTATAGTTGCCTTGTCTGAGGTCATGATTGTTATCCCTCAATTTTTAATTTTTTTTTTTTTAGTGAACTGAATGGAACTCGGGTAACACTGAAGTCAATGGGGAACTGGACCAACTTCTCCATGAACACAATGAACGTTTATGAATAGGCTGCTTTCTGACTGGTTGAAGTCATAACGACTGTTTATTAATTAAACCAGTGAACAAAGTTCATCCACAATTGAATGAATGAAATAATCATTAGAAGATGTAGTGCATTTGCAGAGCTCCTTCTCAGTTATCTATTATTGAATTACATTGGATTATTTCTCAATTCACATGTGGTAAACAGATTCTAAGTTCATTACCACCAGTATTCTGACAGTAAAAGCTGAATCAAAGAAGAACAATGAAACCACCAAAGGCAATCACCAACTATTATCATCCTATGGACCACACTGCCTGTTATTCATACCAGTCATGACAAAGAGGTTCTTAGAATGCCTCACAGTGCACAAGAATAAGTCTTGACTCCAGCATCTTATAAAACTTCCAATTTGGTTTGTTACATTTTGTGGGCCTATAATGGTGTCCAAATTCTTGGAAATTTTCATCAGATGTTTACAGAAGAGACCTGAATATTTCCAAAATCCAATACTGTACCCTAGGGTGGTTTAAATGTCAGTCACTGGAATGCTGACAGAGAAGCGATCATCTAAAAATATGCTAGTTCTAAGTTTTCTCCAAGTACACTGCATCATTTTACCTGCATTTTATAAAAACATAAAGCACTGCCCCAGGTGGCTCCAAGAAGAGGGTTGGGTGAAAACAGGATTTTCTCTTAACCATAACTTCTCTACCTCCTGCAGTTTCTCTTTGTTTCCATAAGACGTCATTATTTTCATGCCCTGCTTATGATGGTTCATCATTTCATTTCCTATAGTTTAACTGTTTGGTTTTTGTAAGCCTGCTAATTACCAGCAGATTACCTTCCACAAGACATCCACTTCCTACAAACTGGTCTATGTGTACCATGCTCCAAAACATACCTCACAAATCGGAGTGTCTCTAATCTTTTAGGCTCTTCTTTTGTACACCAGTTCCAACAGCTTAGCTGTGCATATTTGATGCAAGCAGGGGTATGCTGGAACCAGTTTGAACCACCTCTCAAGAGTTGTTAAATTTTAAGTGTGAGCATTCACACCTCAGAAATCAGCAAAAGCTACAAATCAGGGTCTGATTTATTGTTTTGTTGATGTTGTAAAAAAGTGATGGAGAAAATTTTATAATGCAAGTTAAATTTTAAAGTATATCATGCATACAGTTTTTTCCTGGAAAGACAGTTGCTAAACATTAACCACCGCATCTCTGGATACAAGGGTTTTGTTTTTCTTTCTCTTCAGGAGGGGAGAGTTGGAAGAAAGGAAAGAAACTAAGGATAGGGTTAATTCTCAAATGAAAAAATAAGAAAAGGAGGTTATTCATGCATTCAAAAAACACAGAGAAAAGAACAGAAGGATAGGCAGTCAGAAACACAAATAAGCAGGGCAGCTTTGAAAACATTGTGCCAAATTTCTTATATATTTTAAGAAAAGCAACTACATGTAATGTGAATTCATATCTTTATGTACATCCTCTTTTTCTATTCTACTTTATGTGTGTAAATACTCTTATTTGATATTTGCTAAGTTTAGAATAAAATAATTAGGAGGGTTTTAAAGATGAAAGGTACAGAAGATAGTATATGTGGCTTGAAGAAAGAAGAGAAAGTTTGGAAGGGCTATTGTGTTAAGTAAAATAGTCAGAGATGAATAAAAGGATAACCATGCAATAGTGAGGACTCAATTAAGATCAGACAATATAAATTTATAATTACAATATAATATAACAATACTAAATATGTAATATATAAATATATAATATAATAATAAATAATGTATACAGGTTTTTGCAAGTGATAAAACACAGGAATGAGATTTATAGGTAGAATACCTCCAGAGGTATGCCAATAAATGTTTAAAAACCAGTTCTGGGGATGTAGGAGTAGAAGGGAATGCAGGCTTGATACGTTTTTAAGTTTAATCTGTGTTATTAACATTTTCTCAATCATTTTCTAACTTTGAAACAACGAAGCCCTAATTTGAGTTGTTTGCTGATTCCTGAGGTATAAATGCTTACACTGAAAATGTAACAATCTGGAGCAGGTTCAATCTGGTTCCAACACACTGATTCCCTTCCTAAGTACATATATAATAGAATTTGTTAATCATCTAGGCAAGGTTTCAAAGGGTATAATGTTAAGCAGGGTGGGACTTTTTTCCTGTTTTCTCTTTTGAAATGCTAAGGCAATCAAGTGCCTTTGTTTGAATCAGGCAGGTAAAGTAGGACCTTTTGTTGTCTTTTGTTTTGGAGTGCTTCTCAGCACTGAGGCAATTAGGTGTTTTCAAGTCTTGCCTTTATTTGAATCAAGAGTCATTGATTGGAAACAATGTATGCACTGTGGTGCTAGTAAATAAAGATCTTTCCCACACTTTTTTGATAAGTAGGCACTGAGCCCTCAGGGCCCTGAACAGGGGTTATGTGCTCTGAGGTTGGCGTTTTGCTTTTGGGGGTACACTCATTGGGAGCTCATTGGGAGAATGTTGGTGATGAAACTCTAGGTATTCTTTGAAGCCCCCCTGGCTTTGAAAACCCAGATGTTGGTGCTTCTCTCTCTGGTAATTATGTATATAATGTCTATATTCAGACAGATAGAAGCCTGTCTGCCGATTTGTGTTATTTTGCTCTGTTTATAATTTCTGCTTGAAATTTCTGTTTGTATTTGCTCTGAAGTTCAGGGTGCTTTTTCCCCCTAACTAAGTGAATGATATATGTATGTTTAATTAAAGTGAGATTGTTAACCCCTTAAAATTGCTTTCCTCAGAAAAGCAGATCAAAGAACCTGTGCTAGCAGCCCTCCTATATGCTCTTTGTTGTTGGTCTTGTTGGTCTTTCACCTCCACAGCAGCTGCTAGCAACATTGTTGTTACAAGAGGAAAAAAATAAGACTAAGGCATAGTTGTTAACTGGAATAACAAGATGGGGTGGAGTACTTGGGTATTGTAATAAGAATGAAAAGCATATTTAGGAGAAATGACACAAAGAGAAGAGATGGAAGAATTGGACTTTGTAGTCAGAGGGCAATATCAGTAGTTTTGGATCATGTAGGAAGTAAAAGGTTATAACCATCCCTATGGATGACTGAGATGAATGGGGGATGCAGATTATAGGAGGCAGGGAAGCCAGGGTATTTAAAGGAACATTAACATGTATATTGAAATCCCCAAATATAAGAGCAGGGTTGTCGTGGAAAGGAAGACGTATTCTGAACTCCTGCAGAAAAGAAAGGCAATGACTTTGGGGCCAGTAGGTAAAAGCAGACAGGATCCTGATAAGGTGGTAAAGAGAGATTGAGTGAACTTCAAAGGAAGAGAGGTTGCTAAGGGATGTTAGGAGAGGAAAGGTCTAGAAGTGGCAGTGAGGAATGTATTTACTCCTCCGAGCTGCTTAGACACAGGTAGGTGTCACTGTGGATAGATTGCTGGATCTAGAGTCACATTTGCTGCTTCGTCCGTTTTAGAAGAAGATGCCCCTCCCAGAATAAGCTCATCACTTCTAAATAACTCCTAACCCAAGCTCCTAACTCAAGCCTTGATTGGCCCTTTCTCCAGCCTCCTCTCTCCTCTGATTGAAGAGCTAGAGGATGGTGTACCAAATTCTTCCCAACACTTTCTTTTTTAGAGGGCAGGAACTAGACTCCCAGCTCATTTCACCTGGCATTTGCTGCTCTGCCTGGTTTCAACTCCATGGAACAAGATACCCCCTGGGATGCCCAGTTCCCCCCCACCATCCAGCTTTCCTGCTACCTTTTGTGTGTTATCTCCTCCTTTAGATAATAAGCTCCTTGAGGACAGGGACTGTCTTTCTTTTTGTTAATTGTATCCCCAGCACTTAGCTCAGTGCCTGGAATCGGGAAGACCTGAGTTCAAATATGGCCTGGGAATAAATAAGAGCACCTATTTATGAAGGTCAAATGAGATGTATCTATAAAATTAGGCACATAATAAATGCTTGCTCTCTCCCTGCTCCTCCTCTTTACTCTATGTATTGGGGAGCATGAGAAAAAGTACACCTAGTACTAAGGGGTATGGCCAGGAATTCAATGTTTTCTGGAGGAAAGCAGGGTTCCATGTTTCCAAGATAGAAGGAGCTCAAGAGGAATAGGCCTAATATGACAGGAAGTTTCTTAATGATAAAAGAGAGGCCCAAGAGGAGATAGCGGGAGGGGAGAACTAAGGTGGATAAGGACTCCAGAAATGCTGCTTTGAGGCAGATTGGGATGAGAAAGCATAGAAAAAAATTGTCACTCCAAGTTATATTTGAACAGAATAATGTCACTTGCTGGCTTTAGGATGGTTGGGTTTTTTTTTTACACTTGTTTAAAAGAACTAGCTTTTTGCCTTAGCTAGGCTGAATAGTAATAGACAACCGAAGTTATCAGCACCAGGTGGCTGAGACTCTCTTCTTAATGGCTCATAGGATCATAGACATAGAGCCAGAAGGAACCTCAGGGGTTAATTTATTCAACCTCTTCAATATATAGGTGAAGAAAGTAAGGCCTAGAGAGGTGAAATGACTTTCCCAAGGTCACATATCTAATAGGAAGGAAAGAAAGAAACAAGTATGTATTAAGCACCTACTATCTGCCAAGTACTATGCTACACACTTTACAAATATTACCTCATGTGATCTTCATAAAGACCCTGGGAGGTAGGTACTATTACTATCCATATTATAAAGTTGAGGAAATTTGAGCAGAAGTTTAGTGACTTGCCCAGGGTCACATAGCTAATAAGTGTCTGAGGCTGGATTTGAACTCGAGTCTTCCTGACTCTAAGCCTCGAGCTTCATTTGCTATAGCACTTAGGTCAGCAGAGCTGGGATTTGAACCCAGTTCCTTGCATTCTGAATATAATATTCATTCTACAACATGCTCAGTCCACTGTCTCCTATATCCTCTGGCTCACATCAGAGCTTTTTACTAGAACTTGGGATTTGGAGGGGTAGCCCCACTAATTTTCCATTTCCGGGACAGCTGAGCCACCTTAATCAAATTACCATGAGATCTGGAATTCCAAAAGGAAGAATTTGACTCAGCTGCTCCTAGCACAAGTGACTGTCGTAGGAGAGATTTGTCCTCAAACTTCCTTTATTACCACAGGATATCACAGAGTAGTGATTTAATATTCCTGAAAAGGTGGTTGTAAAGATCACTTACCATCATGGCTCCATTTTTCTTTTTTGTGAACTGCCATTTTATCTGCCTCCCCTAAATTTTTAGTACCTCCCTGAGGGGTAAAGAAGAAAAGGATGCCATCACATGCAAGGGCTTTGTGGTCAAACTGGAAGTTTAAGATTTATTTAAAAAAAAAAACACACACACACACAACCTATAGAATGACATTATGTGATAGAGTAGTCTATAGGGGAAATTTACCATGCATAAGAAAGAAGATAGACTCACTTCTCCCCTGCTGTCCTGGCAAGCTAATACAATACATGAGAAGAGCAAATTGTCTCTCTAAAAGTTCCATAGGCTGTTAAAGCTAACTTTCATGAAAAAAGAAAAACAAAAAAAAATAAAATGGAGCATTACTGAAGCCGATGGGATGCAGGAGTCTTAAGAGAAAGTGGGATGGGAAGCAGTTGAGCTCATATAGTGACAGATGAACACGAAATTTATATATAAAGTCAAAATTTTCCTATTATATCAAAATCACTATGTTTTCTTTAGTCCAAGTAAAAGCAAAAAACTTGGTTTCCAATAAATCAACAAACATTTATTAAGTGCCTACTACGTGCCAAGAACTGTGCCTTGGGGATACAAAGACAAAAAAAAAAAACTATTCCTACTCTCAAGGAGCTTATCTTCTATCCGGCCTTATACTCTGAACTTCACAAAATCAGTCCAAGACAGAAAAATGCAAACGACAGTAGCTATCTATCTGACATATAGTTAATTATATTTGTCGGTAACAATCCAACCTGCTGAAAAGATTACAAGGACTTCAGAGTAGTTTCCTCCAAACAAAGTGATCCCAATTTGGTCTGAAGATGATGTTCCTGATATTAATGCTTGTCCTCATGGTAATAATACCCCCTTCTATTCAACATCATCACACAAAACCTTCCTATTATCTACAGTAAGCCTTTCATTCAAGATTTACTTTATAAATAGCCTAATCTGAGAGTGGTATTTAATCTGATCTTATCAATTGCTGCAAGAGAGTGAATAAATCAGTGAAGAAAGATCTGAAACTGAGAAGAAAGGTTTGAAAAAGAGAAGATGTTTAGAAAGAAAAAAAATCCATTAGAGAGATTGGAGTAACATGAAAAAGAAAGTTTTGGCTTCTGGTAGTCTCTAATATTTTTAGAAATTCAAAGATAATTTTTCATATAGGTGTTCTTGTACAAAGAAAATTGCCCTTAGGTTTTCTGCCCATTTCTCTATACCATTTGATAATAAGTGATAACAGTTAATATTTAGTGCAACTTTAAAGATAGCCACTCACCCAGAGTGCAAAATAACTTATGGTGGCGTTGCAGTCTAGGAGTGCTGGGAACCCTGAAGTATAGGGTGGGTACAGGGTACAGGACTGCCTTGAAAGAACTCAACCGCTCAAGCCTCCTTTCAGTCCAAGTAACAAGGTTAATTGTATCACCAATAGAAGCAGGTGGGATTTTAAGGGTCTGTGCATTCGGTAGGGATAAGGCTGACTTTTTTATAGGGAAAAAGATTGTGGGAAGATTTGGGTGGGATCAAGGAGTGGCTAATAGTCTGGGGTGACCTGGAGGTAACAGAGAAGGGGTGTAGATGGAATTAGGGGGGTGGGGGAGGAAAATAGCCTGGGGTGATCTGGAGGTAATAGCTGATGTAGGGCTGGGCTGGGTCAAAGGTAACAGAGAATTGAAGGTTGGGGTTGGGTCAGAGCCACAATGAAAGGACAGTGGAAAGGATTATTGAGTATTTAGGTGGGGTTGTGTAGGAAGGTTCAGGAGCTAGGTTGTGTTTTGGGGGTCCAGGTCCCATACCCCATCAGTGAGGACTAATAAAGAGTAGTCATTTCATTTGTACCTCTAATAAAATGGGCCCGAAACGAGCCAGTCTGGCAACTCAGGTTCAAAATTCAAATAAAATGAGACATGGGTAAAACATCTAGAAGTTAACAAAAGGAATTTTACTTCACCATAACAGGGGAGTGATATTCACAAAGGGGAAAGCATATTCAACAAGGATATAGCATTGATATGTTGAGCATAACCTCCTTCTCTCTATGTTGTCTGTGGTCCCGGGTGGTCAGAAAACTGAAGGCTTTTATACTAAGCTATATGAGCAGCCCAAACCTTATAACTCTCAGTTAACCGATTAAATCTCAAGGATACTTTCAATACCTTCTAAGAAAATAGGGCCAGGCCTTATGCCATTGTCCCCACCACATCCTATTCCTTGGTGGCAAAGTCTTAAAGGTCTTCTAGAGTAGAAGTGTCAAATACATTACCCTGCAGACCTGCATTGTAGCCCACAGCATTCCCAAGTTAGAACCAGATTAAAATGCTATCGGGAAATCATTAACAAAATAACTAAAAATACAACAGAAAACAGATAATGTCTAAGTCATTATATGGCCCATCATATGTGGTTTAGTAGCCCCTGTTTCTATGTGAGTTTGACACACTGAGGACCTTCTACCACTGAAATGTCTTCCTGCACTATTACTGGACCACCTTGACCTCGGAGATGTGAGAAGCCTTGCAGAGGCAGAAAGGGAGGAGGTAAAGAAGAAACACAGAAAGACAGCCAAAACGACAGCCACAACAGCAACAAAGACAACAAGCAACAAAATGGCTCCCTGAAGGAGTAACTGAATATAAGACCAGAAATCCTGGACTTCATCTCCCAGCTTCAGGACCAAGGCCTGGATCTTATTAATCTGATCCACATGGTGACACATGATCCCAAATCTTTGGAGTTCACAGTAGGTCTCCTGATTTTTTTTAAAGATAACTATTAGCAGAAGTAGCACCAGGAACAAGGATAAAACATATATAATGATACTTCCTGAATAGTCACCAATCCTCACAGGTCAAGGTCTACCACATAAGAAGGCTAAGAGGTTTGAGAGATGGGAGAAATAGCCTAATTACACGAACTTCACGTAAGTTAAGCTAGTTTTTCTTTAGAGTATTGAAAATGTCCCAGAGATTTTTGATTAGTTCTGGAAGGATAATCCTGGGACCATCAACATGTTGCAGTTTGGGGTTGCTGGGAACCCTGAAATGTAAAGGCATAGGGTGAATTTGCCTAGAAAGAATTCAAGCACTCAAGCCTTCTTTCAAAGTAGCAAGATTTATTGTAACTCCAATAGAAACAGGCTATATTCTTAGTGAATCTGTGCCTTGATGAGGGTGAAATTGATAATTTTATGCAAAAAAAGAGAGTGAGAAGATTTGGGTGGGATTAAGGAGTGGTAAACAGCCTAGGGTGGGCCAGGTGCAGAGAGTGAAAGGTGTTAAGTAGTCTGGGCTGGTACAGAGAGCCACAGTGAAAGGTCTATCGAGTATATAGGTGGGCTGAGATGGGCCTGATAGCTGGGTGAGATGCCAGGGAGTAGGTTGTGTGGGAAAATTCAGGGTCCAGGTCCCATCACCCCATCAAACACAGTTTCCTGGTCATCTGGATATAAAACAATCAGGACATGAAAGACTGGGCAGAGTCTTTTCGACCCTGCACAAGCAACATGACCCATGACTGGGAAGCTGTGCTCAAATGAATCAGTACCTTATCCTGCATAAACATCCCTTCCCTGTTCTGAATATCCTCCACCTTGAAGGGCAAAGCTAAGGAGAAGTAGATGGCACAGTAGACCGAGTGCCAGGCCTAGAGCCAGGAAAACCTGAGTTCAAATCTGACCTTGGTCATTCGTTGAAAGTTATGTTGACTCAGTATCCCATTGTTCCCAGCCCTGTTTATCACTCAGTGTTGGAGGAGACTTTGGTGGGGAAGGAGATACCAAGTCTGCAGCTTTTTATATTACCTGCTCTTTGTCAGGTACCCCTACCTGCAAATTGTCACATTCTTGCTACCTTGGGAAGGAACTCAGATGCAAGGGCAGCCTCTTTTGCTAAGGTGGACCTATCTGAATTGTCTTAAAGTTACTTCTAAAAGCTGTCCCCACCTTGAAGCCATTTCTGATCTTCAGGGATTAGCCTGTCAAAGTGTTGCTACTCTAACATACTTACAGTAAAAGACTTTTAGTTCTCTTTGTCCTGAGGTTTACTTCATTAATCAGGGTGCAAAGCTCAAATGAGGAGTTTTTCTTTCAACACGCTTCCTAACTGTGTGACCCTTGGCAAGTCATTTAACCTCAGTTTTCCCAACTGTAAAATGGAAGTAGTAATAGCAACTGCCTTCCAGGGCTGTTGGATCAAATGAAATTATATTAATAAAGTACCTAGCATAGTGCCAGGCTCATAGGAGATATTATATGAACACTAGCTCTTATGATTACTATTACGGCTGGGCAGCCAGGTGGAGCAGTAGATAGAGCGCCAGGCCTGGAGTCAGCAAGACCTGAGTTAAAATCCAGCCTCAAACACTTACTAGCTGTGATGGGGGATGGGATATGAACCCCTAAAAGGAAAAGACCATGTCTTTGAAAGCAACCCAGTTCCTGAATGTTTCCATATTTTAAGTAGCCCAAATCATTGGTGCCTCCACCCAAGGCATCTGGCCCACCCCAGCCCACCTTGATTACTTAATTAACTTACTTGCCACTCCTTAATCCCATCTAGATTTTCTGTCTTTTTCCTGTATAAAAGTACAGATTTTATCCTCATCAAATGTACAGATTCTTAAAATCTAGCCCACTTGTATTGGCATCACAAATACCACAGATTCACTAGGAGTCTGGCCCATTTCTATTGGTGTTACAATAAACTTGATACTTGGACTGAGATAAAGCTTGAGAGGTCAAATTCTTTCAAGGCAGACCCCCTGCCATGTACCCTTGCATTTCAGGGTCCCTAGACTGCAAGAGCTGTGTGACCCTGGGCAAGTCACATAACCCTATTTGTCTCAGTTTCCTCAAATGATCTGGAGAAGGAAATGGCAAATCACTCCAGTATCTTTGCCAAGAAAATCCCAAATTAAGTCACAAGAGTTAGACACAACTGAAATAACCGAACAACTATCATGGCTACGTAAATATCCTTTTTAACTGCTTGATGAACTATGAATCTCATATTTCCTTCCAGTCTTGGACCTAAACTACCCAAGGACTGACCCTGAGTCAGGCCCAGCCTATTACAGTTGTCATAGCAGTTTTTGCAATGGGATAGTTTCCTTGAAAGGGGAATGGATGACGAAGAGGAAGATGAGTTGTAAGTGGCCTCTATGCTTCCATTATGATTTCTGGCAAAGGTAGCCATGGTAGCCGAAGGTAGCTACTCTGAGGCTTCTCCCTGTAGGGGGACGTGAGTAAACTGTGGCTTCCCAGTAAGACAAGACCAATGGGAATGTATTCTTAAGAACTGTACATTAAAGATAATCCTAATAAACTTATACCCACCAGCTGTGTGGTCTTTGGGCCTCCCAGTCTGGTTATTTATGCCTCCTTCAACTTCTACTAGGGCATTTCCTCAGGACTCAGTTTACCTTCAAAGCAATATAGAGGGATTAAATTTGGAGGGTTGAAATGATTTTTTTTTCCCAAATAGAAAAAGAGAAATGCAGAAGAATGAGATGTGCTTAGCCTTTGCTGGAACTTGACGCCTTTATTATTACTAATAATCTTCACCTACTTTGCCTGGGAGGTAGATGGGAAAGCCCACTTACAGCTACCAACAACTTCAGAGTTTTCTATAATGTAAACTTGATACCATTGTATGTTGGCAGTTTAAATGGAATGGTCTTTGTCTTTTGGACTTTGCTATGAGAATTGTGTGTGTGAATGAGGAAAGAACTGTTTGTTTTTGAATGGCTCTTTTGGGCATGACAGTGCAGCTGAATAAGCTGTCTTCAATCCTTTAAGTCTTATGTGGACATGGCCCTCCAATTGAGGGGTGGCTTGATGGATCATAAGTGAGGGAACCAAGACAGATCCCTGGAATGTTAGGATTGTCTAACAACTACGCTGACTGAACTGTGTGAGATTTTTTTTTTTTAATGTGGCATTTGAGAGCCATTGAGAATTGCACTACATGGAATTTGTTGATTCACTGGTGAAAGGCACTGAGGGAGTCACTTGAAAGGACAATGCTCGATTCTTCCCCAGGAGTCCAGAGACCTTTCTGGAATTGGTGATATGGGCCAATTGTACACCCATTTAATTAGCTGGGAACAGGGAATGCTGGAGCAGTTTAAAAAGAAAGACAGCTACCACTCTGTTGGATAATACACAGGAGGCACTAGAGTTTCTGGACTCCAGCCTCTAACAGGTTTACTCCTGATCTAGTCAGACAGTAAAACAGCTACAAAGGGGTTAATAACAAACTTTATTCTAGTCTAGTCTTCTCTAACACAGTATTGCTGATAACGGAAGCACCACAAACTCCTACAACATTCCCCCATCACCCTTCTCAGAGGCCCTGAGGGCCAACTACAACTTGTGTATTCCCCTGCGTCCCCTCAAGCCTCAACCCTCAATCCCCTCAAACACACACAGATTCCCCCCTCCCAAGCCTACACAGCATCCAGCTTGTACATTCAACCATGAAGGTTCCCCACTCACTGACCAAAGCCCACTTGTTTTATAGGACAACAGACAAAGAAGGCATATTGCCAGCAATAGCCTCACAAGTTTACATCACCTCATCCCTGTATCTCACTGTGCAGTCGCAGTGAAAGTTTACAGGTTCAGCATACGTGTTAATATTATTTATCCTTAAATAATGCTGTGCAAACATGGTGGAGATGTTTTGAACCATGAGCCTGGGAACTCATATCTAATACCTGGGAAATAAAGATTGTTATGGCCACTGATCCTGGGAAACTGAACTCCGAGAAATAATAACAAAAATCCACCTTACACACACTAAAATCTACCTTACTGACACACTCTTACTCCCAATCTGTGAAGTCTCTCTCTCTCTCTCTCTCTCTCTCTCTCTCTCTCTCTCGCTCTTTCTTCTTCTTCTTCTTCTTCTTCTTCTTCTTCTTCTTCTTCTTCTTCTTCTTCTTCTTCTTCTTCTTCTTCTTCTTCTTCTTTTCTCTGTCTCCTCTCTCTGAATGGCAATGGATGTTGCTTTTCTATCTGCTGCACAAAGAACAGTTCATCTGTCTGAAAGGTAACTTGTATGTTGATGCAGAAACATTTGAGCAATGGAGCTTTTTCATTGATCATTGGACAGTAGGGCATTTCATTTCCATCACTTCTGACTACTCTAATTTTCATACAAAATCAAGTAGTCTTGAGCACACAATTCATTTCAAAGGAAAACATTTTCCCTGACAATTCCCATTACTTTAGAAAGTGACCCCAGGTCCCTAAAATCTCTTAATTGCAACAAACGATATATCCCCGTATATTTTGGAAATAACATTGCTTTTCAAAGAAGGCTTACCTAATTGCTGCTTGCTCTATTGTTTAACACTGTTATGGGCTCAAATCAGAGACAGTATAAAATGAAGGACTAGTTTGTTTCAAGTAAATGGCAGTTTTTGGAACGATACGAAGGTAATCCAAATACTTTTCCCCCAAACATCTGTCCTGACAACTACCACATACTAACATGAAAATTGGTCATCTCTACTGGCAGGTGCACTTAGCCAATTAAATAAAATACATTGATCAAATTAATAAGAATCAGCCAGAACTCAGCAAAGCATGATATGGGCCGCTAGGCTCTGGGGCCACTTGTCTGCCATTTGAAATATCATTGACAATAATTGAATGATTGTCAGCCTTGGACTCGGACCCTGACAATTTAAATCTGCTGGCAAGGGCATAAAAACAAAGCCAGGAGGATTCCCATTAGGCCATGCAGATGTAACTGGGGTGGGGTATTAGATCTTTAAAATACTGTGATAAAATGAGAAAGAGATTTCTCTGATTGCTTTGTCCATTGGACTTATTGAGCTCTACAGATTCCTTACTTGAATTTGGGTCTGAACAACATGCGGGCTTGCCCTTGGTTGGAGTTTCAGTAGACTGCTGCTGGACTCTGCCACTGCTAGCCAGCTGGAAAGCTCTGCAGACTCAGAGGAACAGAAGGAAAGCATTTCAACTAAGGAGGACCAGTAAAAGCTTCTTGCAGGAAGTAGGGCTTTAGCTGAGACTTGAAAAAGCCAGAGAAGCTCAGAGGCAGAGATGAGAAGGGAAAGAGTTCCAGGCATGGACCAGTGAAGATGCTGAGTCAGGAGATGGAGTGTCTTGTTCAAAAAACAGCAAGGAGTCCAATGTCACTGGATCAAAGAGTACATGGAGAGGAGTAAGGCAGAAGAAGACTGGAAAGGTAGGAGGGATTTGAAGGGTTAGGTTTTGAAGGACTCTAAAGACCAAAGAGAGGGCTGTATGTTTAATCCTAGGAGCTACTAGAAACCACTGGAGATTACTGAATAGGGGTGGGGTAGGAATGACTGCCTGTCCTTCAGGAAGATCAATTTTATAGCTGAGCAGAAAATTAAGTGAAGTTAGGAGGGACTTGAGGCAGAAAAGTAACCAGCAGGATTTTGTGATAATCTGAGCGGGAGGTGTCTGCAGCAGAGTAGTGGCAATATCAGAGGAGAAAAGGGGGTGTGTACGAGAGACGGTGTAAAGGCGTGTGAGAAACAAAAGAAGGAATTCTGTTTCCACAGAATTAACACTACTCCCAGCTTTGCAGGAGTGATAACAGGATATAAGTTAGAGATAACTGGTTCTAATCAGAGCTGTGACCTAGCAGACCCAGGCTTCTGACCGAGTAAAAGGTCAGACGTTTATGCACATGCTTAACGAACTGTTTAATATTATCCAATACACCTCCAGAGCAGAGGAAGTTAATACACATGCAATGCATGACAAGGGAGGGGGAACACATCAAGGAGAATATGGAACAGGCAGTCCAGAAAGTTCCATCTAGCCAATGGAGCTTTACCAAGTGTGTTCCTTTAGAGAGTTACCCATTCACAATGAAGGCAAAATAAAACAAGAGCTTTCCTGGCTTCACAACGAGTATTGTTCTTTCTAGAGCGAGCACATTTCTCACAGGCAGAAACGGTAAGACTCAATAACTGATTGGAGAGGGGCAGGGGGAGAAAGAAAGTGAGAAGTGTAGAATGAAACCTAGGTGCTTGAATGGTTGGGAGGATGGTGGCCCCCTCCCTAGAGAAATTAGGAAGAAAGGAGTAAAAAGAATGAGTTCAATTTTGGATACTTCTTTATGATGCCTAAGAAACACGTAGTTTGAGAAATTCAACAGGCAATAGGAGATAAGACACCAGAGGTCAGGAAAGAGTCTAAACAAGTAAATCAGAGAGTTGTCTCCATAGAGATAAGTGAAAACATGGGAGCTAAAGAGATTACCAAGTGAAATAGTATATAAAGAGAAGAGGCCTCAGGACAGAGCCCTGGGCCTGCCCATGGCTAGCTAGTATAAACTGGACGAATATCCAGTAAAGGAGACAGAGAAGGAATGGTCCAACAGGTAGAAGGAGAACCAGGAAAGAAGAGAGCGATGAAACTGTCAAGAGGAAACAGGATCAAGCAGAGAGTGATAATGTCAAAGCCTGCAGGGAAATCAATCAGGATGAGGACTGAGAAAGACCATTAGATTTAGCAACTAAGAGATTTTTTTGTAACTTTGGAGAAAGCAGTTCAGTTGAATGATGAGGTAAGAAGCTAGACTGCAAAGAGTTAAAAAAGAAGAACGGGAGGAAAGGAAGTGGGGGTACCTACTATGCACAGTCTACTCAAAGTATTTGACCACAAAAGGGAGGAGAAATGTGGCATGATAGCTACCGGGGGTGAATGCATCAAGGGAGGGCTCTGAAGATGAGGAGGACCTAAGCTTGTTTGAAAGCAGCATGGAGGCAGCAGGTAAAGAGGAAATAATTAAAAATTACTGAAAGAAGAGGGATGATAGAGGGGGAAATCTGCTGGAGAAGACAGGATGGAATAAGATCATTTGTGCATGTAGAGGGGTTTGCTTTAGCAAGGAGAAAGGCCACTTCTTCGTGTGAAATGTGGGTGAATAAGGAGATGGTTGCAGAAGCCATCTGAGTAAAGGGACCTCTGTGCAAATGGCTTCATTACTATTATTACTATCATTATTATTTTAGGAACTATTTCACCTAACTATATATAGGTTAGTAAAACTGATGATCTAAATGATATGGAAGAATATTTAGAAAAATATTAGATTTTTGGGTCAGGTTAACAGAACAAGAAATAGAGAATTTAAATAATCCAGTCTCAGAAAGGGAAATTGAATAAGGCATAAATGAAACCTCCAAAAGGGGGTAGGGAATCAACCCAGGATCAGATGGATTAACAAGAAAATTCTATCAAACATTTAAAGAACAATTAATTCTAATATTACACAAACTGCTTGAAAAACAGAGGAAAAGAAGAGATCCTGCCAAATTCCTTCTATTATACAAATACGGCCTTATTACCTAAACCAGCAAAAGTTGAAATATAGAAATAAAACTATAGGCCAATATCCCTAGTGAATATTGATGCAAAAATTTACATAAAATATTAGCAAGGAGACTACAGCAACATGTCCCAAATATTATACACTATAACCTGAGAGTAGCAGCCAACGTCCAGGGATCCAATCTATGAGTGTGAATGCTAGCTAGGCAAATATTCCAGAGGTACACTACTTATATAAAATAAGTACAACATAATTCAGGGAAGGCACACTAACTAACAGCTAGGGAGATTAGAAAAGGCTCCATGCAGAAAGTGAGCATTTTTAATGACAGAAATCCTATGTGGACAAAACAGGAAAATGATAAATGCTGAAGAGGATGTGGGAAAATTGAAACATTGTTACATTGCTGGTGGAGTTGTGAACTGATCCAGCCATTCTGGAGAGCAATTTGGAACTATGCCCAAAGGGCTATAATAATGTTCATACACTTTGACCCAGCAATACCACTTCTAGGGTCGTATCCCAAAGAGATCACACAAGAGTGAAAAGGACCCGTATGTACAAAAATATGTATAGCGGCTCTTTTTGTGGTAGCTAAGAATTGAAAATCAAAGGGATGCCCATCAATTGGGGAGTGGCTGAACAAGCTGTGGTATATGAAGGTAATGGAGTACTATCATGCTATAAGAAATGGGGATGATACGGACTTCATAAGAACCTGGAAAAACCTACATGACATAATGCTGAGTAAGTGGAGCAGAGCCAGGAGAACATTATACACAACCACAGATATATGGATTCTGTGAGGACTAACCCTGACAGACTTTGCTCATCTTGGCAACACAAGGTACAAAGACAACTCCAAATTACTCACGATGGAGAATGCTATCTACATCCAGAGAAAGAACTATGAAGTATGAATGCAGATTGAGGCACACTTCATTCTAACCTTCCCCAATCCCTTTTTTTTTCTTTTTCTCTCTTTTGTTTTTGTTTTTGGGTTGGGGTTTTTTTTTTTGGTCCTGTCTCTTCTTTCTCATGATTCATTTCATTGGTCATAATTCGTCTCCATAACTTGACTAGCGTGTAAATTAATTCAATGCGAGGTTATACGTGGAAGTTATATGGGACTCCATGTTGTCTTGGGGATGGAGGAGGGGGAGGGAGGCAAGAAAATGTGGAACCCAAAATTATGTAGAACCAAGTGTTGTAAACTAAAAATAAAAAAAAAATTTAAAAGAAAAAAACAGAAACTCTATTTGGAATTTGTACACTTATTGAAAGGGAGATTAAGGAGAGAAAGATAGGTAGAACAAAGAAACAGATGAAAAGGGAGAGAATAGAGAAGCTGGGGACAAATGTCTCCTTTTCGCCTATAAACTCATTGCCATTTGCAAACAATAATTTAACTTCTCCAAGAGTATTGTGACCCTGCCTTCATCTAGTTAACAGAGTAAAATCAATCACGAAGACCATTAGACTATTTTATGTATTTAAGTCCCAAGAGTTTTTATTCTGTATCAAAACTATAGCTCAATGATGTTGAGAAACCATAGTGAATCTTTCTTTGTCTATTCTCAAGAGCTACACAAATGGGAGCTGTGGTGATTATTATTACTATGCAGGATTATATTGCACCCAGAATTCTTTAAAGTGTGTTTTGAAGAATGAGATAAATTTCATGGTCTTCAGTATCTCACACTGTCAGACAGTCTTTTTTGGGAAAAAGAAAATTAGATTTAAGGAGTTTAGATGAGTGGCTCAAGGCTATACTACAAATCACTAGTATGGTATCAAATAAAACCTAACTAAATCCTAACTACCAGTCTATTGCTATCCAAACCTTCAGTCTTATGATAATACCTTACACTTGTGTATGAGAGAGAAAATAGGGAAAATAGATTATGCCCAGTAAGATGCCAATATATGTGAATGGAGACAAAGTGATAATAATAACAATAATAGTTATTATGTAGCACCTTAAGATTTATAAAGAACTTTACAAATATTATCTAATTTGATCCCCAAAACGTCCTTAGGAGGTTAAGTAACTCCCCCAGAGTGGCAGCTAACAAGTATCTAAGGTCAAACTTAATCTCAGATCTTCCTGATTCCAGGTCCGGCATTCTATCTCATTTATGGCTTAATTTCTTTTCATAAGATAGGGTTACTTAAGTATTCCATTTCCTCTTCTGTTAGTGTAGGCAATTTATATTTTTATAAATATTGATCCATTTCATTTAGAATGTCAGTTTTATTTTCATACATTTAAACAAAAATAGTTCCTAAAGGGCGAATATCCTTTTTATTTTTGATACAGGTAATTTGATTTTCTTCTTTCTTCCTTAAAATTAAGTTTGCCAATGGTTGATGCATCTTCTTGTTGTTGTTGGTTTAAACTCATTTCTGAATTGATGCTTAGTTGGGGATTGTTAATTTTTTCTTTTTCTATTTTTTAACTATGTCCAATTTGTTGATCTGCTCTTTCTCTCTTTTATGGATATAATCATTTAGCGATATAAAATTTCCCTTAAGTACTGCTTCGGCTGCATCCTACAAATTTTGGTATGTTGTATTATTGTCATAAATATCTTAGTGAAACTATTGGTTGCTTTTATGATTTTTTCTTTGACCAACTCATTCTTTAGGATTTTTTTAGTTTTGAATTAATTTTTAATCATACTTCTAATACCCTTTATTCAATATAAATTTTATTGTATTATGGTCTAAGAAGGATGAATTTAATATTTCTGCTTTTCTGCATTTGTTTGTGAGGTTTTTATACCCTAATACATAGTCAATTTTTGTGACAGTGCCATGCATGGATAAAAAAAATAGGTATATGCCTTTCTATTACCATTCAACTTTCTCCAGAGGTCTATCATATATAGCTTTTCTAATATTCTAATCATCTCTTTAACATCTTTCTATTTTTTTATGGTTATATTTATGTGGGTCTGAGATGGCTAAATTGAGGTCCCCTACTAGTATAGTTTTACTGTCTATATCTTCCTATAACTCATTAAATTTTTCCTCCAAGAATTTGGATTCTGTGCCATTTGGTTCATATACATTCAATATCAATGATTCATTGTCTATGGTACCTTCTAGTAAAATGTAGTTTCCTTCACTGTCTACTTTTGCTTTGTCTGAGATCACAGTTGTTACTGTTTTTTTTTTTAACTTTAGCTGAAGCAAAATAGATTCTGCTCTAGCTCTTTATTTTCACTCTGTGTGTCTTTGTGTATTAATTGCGTTTCTTGCAAACAGAATAATGCTGGATTCTGGTTTCTGATCCATTCTGCTATCCTATTCCATTTTATGGCTGTCAGTCTCATTCACACTCACAGTTATGTTTGCTGACTGTTCATGTTCTTCCATCTTGTTCTCTTATACTTAGCCTTCTTGTTTTTTACCCTGTCTCTTTTTTTCTGACCACTACCTTCCTCCATATCCTCCCTCATATAGTCCTCTTTCTCTTAACTCATTTCTCTCCTACTTCCCTACCTTTCTTCTTTTGAGATCATCTAAACATAGTAGAATCGCATCTAGGTTCTCTATCTCCTTAAACTTTCTTTAAGACCCCTGGTGATGATAAAGTTCTGAAGAGTCGTATATATCATCTCCCCATATAAGAATGTGAACAGTTTAACCTTAATTACTCCCTTATGATTTCTTATGAATGTTTATTTATCTTTTTATGCTCCTTTTGAGTCCTGAGCTTGAATATCAAATTTTCTATTCCACTCCAGACTTTTTATTAGGAATGCTTGAAAGTCCCCTATTTCATTAAATATACATTTTTTTTCTCCTATAGGATCATACTCTATTTTGCTGGATAAATTATTCTTGGTTGTAATCCTAGCTCCTATGCCTTTCAGAATATCAAGGCTTCCAATTCTTTAATTTGGCAGCTGCTAAATTTTGCGTGATCCTGACTGTGCCTCCATGGTATTTGAACTATTTTTTTTCAGGCTGCTTGTAGTATTTTCTCCTTGACTTGGGGATTCCAGATTTAGGCTATAACACTCCTGGAAGCTCTTGTTTTAGGATTTCTTTCAGGAGGTGACCAGGGGATTCTTTCAATCTCTACTTTGTCCTCTGGTTCTAAGATATCTGGCCAGTTTTCCCTTATAATTTCTTGAAATATGATGTATAAACTCTTTTTATGTTCATAGTTTTCAAGTGGTTCAGTGATTCTTGAATTATCTCTCCTTGATCTGTTTTCTAGGTCGGTTGTTTTTTGTGAGACATTTCACAATTTCTTTAATTTTTCAGTCTTTTTATTTTGTTTTATTATTTCTTAATGTCTTATGAATTCATTAGCTTTCACTTGGCCAACTCTAATTTTAAGCAGTTATTTTCTTCAGTCAGGTTTTGAACCTTTTTTTCACCATTTGGCTAATTCTGACTTTAAGAAGGTATTTTCTTCAGTATTTTTGTACCTCTTTTTACCAAGCTGTTAATTCTCTTTTCATAATTTTCATGCATAATTTTCATTTATTTCCATAATTTTTCCTTCTACCATTCTTATTTGATTTTTAAAATCTTTTGTTCTGTTTTTTATCTCCTTTAACTCTTCTAGGAATTCTTGTTGAACTTGAGTCCAATCTGCATTTTTCTTTGAAGCTTTGCTTGCAGGTGTTTTCAAGTCATTGAAAGAAGAAGACATTTTTCTGAGTTTGTGCCTTCCATGTCACTATAGGAGCTTTTTATGATCAGGTTGATTTTTGTTTGCTCATTTTCCAGCCTACTTCTTGACTTGAGACTTTATGTTAGTGTTGAGCTCTGATCACCTCAGGGGTGGGGGCTATATGGCCTGAACTTCTTTAATGTTCTTCTGCTGCTTTCATAGCTCACTCTGGGATTTGGGGGTGGGGAGGGTTTGTAAGTTTTCAGTACTCCCAAAGTGATATGATCCAGGAAGATAACTGTTTGCGTCCTTCCTGGTCTGCACTCTGCAAATTCCTGTTCTGGTTTGGTTCTGTTAGCTTATATAAGGTTGTGTTTCTGTAGACTGCTGCTAGACTCAGATAGTGTTTGCTGGGAGGTTCTGAAGGTTTGGAGCAACTGAACTGCTGGTTCTCTCTTGGTTTTGGTCTCTTGCTCTGGCTTTATTCCATTGTAGGCTTATATGTGAAGCTACAAGTTAGAACTGAGTCCCTACTCTACTGTTGGGCCCAGAGTCACATAGCTAAGTTTTCTCAAAGTTGTTCCTTGCTCCTTACTCAGGCAGGACCCCTGCTACCTCACCATTGTCACCACTCCTGTCGGCCCTGCTACTGTGGCCTGGTACTAGGTAATGGACCACATAGCTGCCAGATGGCACCCATTTCTATTCCCAGTTCTAGTATAGGGGTCCTGTAGGATCTCTTTCTCCTCAGATGTTCAGTCCCTTACAGACTCTAGGTGCTAGACTGCTGCCACTGCCATAGCCCACTGCCATTTCCATCTTCTATGCTGCAGCCCCCACCCCAATGTCTGCAGACCTCTTTATCTTCCAAAGCTGCATTGGGGTGGAAAAATGACTCACTGTGACTTTTTCTTGTCTTTCCTGATAAGAATTCATTTTGATTCATTTTCTAGGTTGTTGAGGAGATTTGTAAAAAAGATGAAGGCAAAAATTGCTACCTCTCACTCCACTATCTTGACACTACCTACCCAAAAGGCAACATTTGAGCTGAGAATTTAAAGAAGCCAGGGATATTAAGATTCAGTGGTGAAGACAGAAAGAGTTTTGAACAGGGTGCACAGCTAGTAAAAAGGCATAGAAATGGGAGGTGTGGTGTCATAGACAAGGAGCAGCAAAAAAAAAATTGGTCTTGCTAAATCATAGCAATCAATCAATAAACATTTGTTATGCACCTACTATGTGTCAGGTACTGTGCTAAGTGCTGGGGATATAAGAAAGAGGAACAAAAACAGCTCCTGTTCTCAAGGAGCTTAAAATCTAAGGGGGGAGACCACATACAAACAAATATGTACAAAGTGAGCTATATGTAGGACAATTAGGAAATAATTAAAAGAAGGAAGGTATTGGTATTAAGGGAGGTTAGGGAAGATTTCCTTTAGAAGATGAGATTTTAATTGGGAGTCAGTCTATAGGGATATGGCACTGGAAATAAAAGGAATTGTAGAGGGTTCTGGCTTTCCTCACATGCCTGCTCCTTCAAAGAGGTCTCCCATCTGGCCTTCATATGTTGGCTTCTCTCTTATCACACCATGTCATCATCATCATTGTCCTCCTTCCTCTCTTTCCTGACCCCTCTCTTTCTTCCCCCTTTTTTCTTCCCTCCTCTCTACTCCTTTCTTTTTCCTCTTTCCTTCTTTCCCTCTCCTTCTCCCTTCATCCCTGACCTGCTCCTCTCTCTCTCTCTCTCTCTCTCTCTCTCTCTCTCTCTCTCTCTCTCTCTCTCTCTCTCTCTCTCTCTCTCTCTCTCTCTCTCTCTCTCTCTCTCTCTCTCTCTCTCTCTCTCTCACACACACACACACACATACACACACACACACACATCCATCTCTCAGTTATTCAGGAGTCATATCTCCCTCTTTGTACACAGCAGCATGGGGAAATTCTTCAGAGGACCACCCACCAGGGCATGATGGTGCTACATAGAGCTGACTGTGATTGAATGTCTAAGAAAAGGAGAGTGATTCCAAGAGTTCTTAGGTTTAAGGGAATGGCTTATTTGGCCCAGGGATGCAACAGTAGCTCAAATTTATAACAGAATTGAAAAGTCAAATCAAACATATGTTAAGTCAGAAAAAAACAGACTTCATAAATAAATTGTGTACTGCTAACTTACCTAGCTATACACAATGTGTATTCCAAATGAGACTCACTCTTTAGTAACATAGTACTATGGATTCCAAATAGCTGCATGGGCATGTAACATTCTATGACTATAAAGGGTAAAGCAGAAGTCTCCAGGTTTCAGATAACAAAGTCCCTTTAGGATGGAAGTGACTAGTGGCAAATATGGAGCACCTGTTTGAGAGTGCCTCTAATATTTTAATCACAGTTATACAACTGTGTATATGTACAATGACTATTCCCAGAAAAACAAAGAACTTTCCCCTTGTATTATGGGCCAAATTTTTAATAACAGTGACAATAATAACAGCATTCAACAATAATAGCATTTACATAGCACTTTAACATTTGTGAAATGCTTTATGAATATTATCTCATTTTTATCCTCATTGCCATCCTAGGAGGTATGTGCTATTATCATCTTCATTTTACAAACAAGGAAACAGAGAGGTTAAGTGACTTGCCCAAAGTCACAAAGCTAGTAAGTATCTCACGGGATTGATTTAAACTCAGGTCTTCCTGACTCTACATCCAGTACCATATCCACTATTCCACCTAAATGCTAAAAGGGGAATGCATCCAACTCACCTAAAGGCATATAGAAAAACCTCTGTATCGAGATCCCACATATTCTAGGCTCCTTTCCTCTTCAAATCATATTTGCTTATCTGCGCATATATGCTATATCCCTCAAAAGATAAGCTCCCTGACGGCAGGGACAGTTTCACTGTCTTTGAAATCGCAGCCCTACCTTTAACACAGTTCCTCAGCTCAATAAATGGCGATTTAATTGAATTGCTAAGATGAAATCTCTGCTAGGGAATGATACTTTTATGTTGCTATGAAAATTTAATAAAATGGAATGGAAAATACTTCTAAGAACAGTTAGAAAAATGTGATGCCAAAGCATAGAGGAAATCAAAGACAGCCAGCAGGAAAATAATGACAGGAGTTATGTTTTGGCTTTTATTTTTTTGGTTTCCATTTATTTTAATTGGTTTCCCTCTCATTTGGTATATTCAGAGTATAAAAGTAAGCTAGCAATGTCAAGGCGATTCTACAGAGAGCCTTCCTTTATGGGTTTCGGATGTTGAACTAGACAATTTCTATTCTATCTTTTGACTCTAAGTTTATGTTTTACTCAGATAATTTCGTACAGACACTAAATAAAAGCATCAGTTCAAATATTGATACGGAAGACAATAAACAATTCCAAACACGAGTTTTAAATTATCAATGTAGAAAAAACCTTCAGAATTCATACAACACCCACTAAAGGACTCTTTGTTTTCTATAACAATTGCTCATTGTCCTTTGGAAAAAAAAAATTTCCTGTAGCTTTTTAAGAGAAAACGTTTATAGGAATTGTCTCCCTCTAGTGGCTATATCGATGAACACAAGAACCAATCCTTAGAACGGAAAAAAAAAAGTTTCTGTTTTCATGAGGTAGCCCTGGACCAAAATTTCATCACCCAGTGACCATTCTTCTAGAAATGAGACTCTTAGGTACACTGATCCTCAAACATCAGGCACAATTTATCACTAGGATAGTGCTCAAAGCCTTTCATTTTGGTAAAACTTACCAGTCAATAAACATTTATTAAGCATCTAGCATGTACCAGGCACTGTGCTAAGCTTCTAAAGAAAGACAAAAATCAGTCCTTACTTTCAAGGAGGGCAGGAGGAAGAGAATGTGCAAATAAAATTGTATGTATATTTATATATAATAATATATGTGTTTAATATATAATATATAACATGTGGTATATATAACATATGTATGTTTAATATAGTATATATGTAATAAAGTGGAGATAAGAGACAGAGGCAGTATTAAGGGAGATCAGGTAAGGCGTCTTGTAGTGGTAGGATTTTAGTTGGGACTTGGAAGGAAGCCAGGAAAGGCAAAAAATGATGATGAGAAGGGAGAGAATTCCAGGTATGGGGGACAGTCAGTGAAAATGCACAGATTAGACAGATAGAGTATCTTGTGCAAGAAAAAGCAAGAAGGCCAGTGTCACTCAAACACAGAGTATGTGGCGATGAGTAAGGTGTAAGAAGACTGAAAAGTCAGGAAGGGGTAGAGTTACGAAGAGCTTTTTTGAATGTCAAACGAAGGATTTTTTTTATTTGGTTCTGGAAGTATCTGCTCTTTGCTGGCAGAGCCTTCTTGAATTTAGTTTCACTTCTCCATGACTCAATGAGACACTTAAGTAAGATTTGTATGGAATGATAAAAAAAATAATAATGATACCAGTATGGACTACTGGATACAATGCTGGACTTGGAGTCAGGGAAACCTGCGTTCCAACCCCATCTCTGACACTAGATGTATGACCACAACTATATGAGTCACAGGCAACTCTAAGATCCTAAACCATAAATCACTGTAATATGTGTTGGTAGAAGGTTTCCCATGCTCACAAAATCACAGGTCCTTGACATGACATTTGTGTGGCCCTTGATCCTATTCAAAGCTCTTTTACATAATCTAATTTGAGCCCAACAATAACCCGAAAGAGTTAGTCTAGTTGACCTAAAGATAAAACAGGATGAAACTTCTTGTTGCTCAGTGATATCACCAAGTCAAACTATACCAAAACTTTATCTTACGCTGAGAAGAAAGTGTTCAATTTTTTTAAATCTGTACGGACAGGGATTCTTATCTCTCCTTTAAAAATCCTTTCTCACTGGTTGATATTAATCACATTTAGCTTAGATATTAATCACATTTAGCTTAAATCCATTCTATTACAATTAGTGCTTCTTGATGGGTTCTTGTTTCTGTGAAAATCTGCTTGTTGTTTTCCACAAATAAGAACATTGTTTGGGCGGTGGGGTTTTTTTGGGGGGTGGGGGGAGGGCTTGGGGAGGAGGAAGGACCATTTCCAGAAAGAGGATAGGAAGCTCCTCTATTGGTAAGATTTGATCTAGTGAATCATGTTCACTTTTAGGTGCTATAGGATAAGAGGAACATTCCAGGATTTCCAGATCCTAGTGTGGCCATACAACCGGAATGAGCTGGATTCTAATTCCAGCTCTGCCATTTACTACCTGTTCAAACCAGAGTGAATTGTTTATATTCTCTAGGTCTCAGCTTCTTCATCTGTCTAAGGTCTTTCAAACAATATGCTGGAACCAGCTGGGAGATTCCAGAGGTTAAATATTTTACTGTAAGCATTTATACCTCAGAAATCAGAAAATACTGCAAGTGAGCACTTGATTTATTGTTTTGTTAGTTGTCTAGACATAAGAAATTGTTAATAACAGATTAAATTCAAAAGTATTTTGTGAGTATATCTCCCCCTTTCCCTGGAAAGCTTGTTGTTAAACATTTACCAGCCCACCCGTGGGTTTTTCCCAACTATTAACCAGGATGATGAGAGAATTCAAAACCCTTCGACAAATCTTTCAGCACTTATTAAGTGCCTAGTACGAACAAATCAGAGTGTAAGAGGGGCACTGTGTGGTGATAGTGAATAAAGAGCCAACCTTAAAGCCAAAAAAAATTGGTTTCCAGAATAGCCTACCTATGACATATACTGTGTGACCTCAGTTGTTCCTCAGTGTCCTAGACAACTCTCTAGGCCTTTGGGGACGCCCTATTAGTTACAGACAAGTTTCCAAACCTTAAAACAGAGTTCCCTCTACCAGTAGAAATCATAGCTCTGCTCCACCTCTAGCTCTCTCCTCCTCCCTTACCTCAAGGAACCTATTCTTTAGTAGGAGAGTGAAGAGAGAGTTCTGGACTCAAAAGGCAAGTTACCTGAGTTTGATTCCCAACTCTGACACTAACTCTGTCCTTGGGCAAGTTGCCAAGTCTCTTAACTTTTTCTGTGCTTCAGTTTCTTCATCTTGTAAAATAGAGATAGTATTGTTGAGATTCAGCGCACCCCAAAATGATGAGGCACAAGGCGTGTGTGGCAGGATCATCTCAAAAGAATTCGCTCAGGCTGTTTCCAAATCAAGCAAAGGCATTTATTCCAGATAACACACTCACCATGCAGGCTACTCTTTAAGGGGGGTGCTGCTGAGGCAGGGGAACACCCAATAGCCAGGAGAAGCTAGAGATTCTTATACAGGAAAACCTTTGGTGGGCTTCGGTGGGCAAGGAGATGAGGTAATTGTAGACAGGAAGGTGAGGTAATCAAGGACACATAGACAAGGGGGCAGGGTTATATAACAAAATGTGGCTTGCCGCTAGTGTGGCTATATAAGGCCAATAACACCAGCACACAGGAAGGCTGCCAGCACAGGTTCTTTGATCTGCTTTTCTAAGGAAAGCAACTTTAAGGGGTTAATGATCTCACTTTAATCAAACATTATTCACTTAGTTTGGGGAAAAAGCCAGCACCCCGAATTTCGGAGGAAATACAAACAGAAGATATCAACAGATCCAATAACACAAACCAGTAAACAGCGTCTAGCTTTCTGTCCAACATCTCAGTATATAGTTACCAGGGAAGCACCAACATCTGGGTTTTCAAGCCAGGGGGGCGGGGGTGGGGCTGGCTCCTTAACAACAGCTGCCCAGAGTCTCATCTGGTCAAATCACAAGATACTCTTCCAATGAGTGGGAGCCCCAAACAAACCACTAACCTCTGAGTTTATATACCCTGTTCAGGGTCAAAGGGCGTCACAACCATGTAACTCAAAACCTATGTGAACTAGGTTTTCTTGTTTCTTAAGCAAGTAGTCAAAGACTCCCGGATTTAATCAAAGAAACAAAGGCCAGACTCATCAAAGGCACTCGATTACCTAAGTGCTCCAAAAGAGAAAACAGTAACACCTTAATTACCAATACAGGTTAGTTCAGAGTTTTGAGCCCATCTAGGCTCATCATTATTCCATTGTTTAGCCCATTCTCCTGGGGCAGAGGGACCCTAGTTAGTTTAGGCATTTTATTGTCCAGCCTACTTGACTCTATCTCCTAAAGTAGTTTTAATTGGTACTTGAGATAATGGACTTATCATTGACCAGTCTATTTGAATCTCACTGATACCATTTCAATACCTACCTTACAGAACTATTTTGAGGAAAGTGAGTCATTATGATGATGATAATATATTTGCAAGCATTTATATAGCACTTTAAGGTTTGCAAAGCACATTACAAATACTAGCTCATTTGATCTTCACAACTACCCAGAGAGGCAAGTGCTGTTATTATGCCCATTTTACAGATAAGGAAACTGAGGTAAGTAGTTGCTAAGTGACTTGCCCAGGGTCGCACAGCTAGTAAGTTTCTGAGGTCAAATTTGAATTCAGGTCTTTCTGAACCCACATCTAGCAATCATCCACTGTGTCATCTGGCTGCAAAAGAGAATGGGGAGTAGGATCCAAAGTATTATATAGTAGCACATGAATTATCTCATTTGATCCCCACAACAACCCTGTGAGGTAAGTAATATTATCACCACTTTGTGTATTAATAAACTGAGGTTCAGAGAAATTAAAGTTACTTACTCAACGTCACACAGGTAATCAGTGGCAAAACTAGGCCTCAGACCCCTTGGACTCCAAATTAAGTGCTCTTTCCACCCTGAAAGAACTAAGAAAGGTTTTATCTAAAGATGAGAAAACTTGAGTCTATACAAACGCTGTTTTCAAATCTTTGAAAGCATGTCATTTACAAAAGGGATCAGATTTATTAATTAGGGAGTTCTAGATAGTAGAACTAGAACCAATGGGGAAAAGTCACAGGAAGCTAGATTTCAGTTCACCATAAGAAAATACTTAACTAACAATTAGAGCCAATCAACAATGGAATGGTCACATTCATTTATTCATTTCGTTCATTTATTTTTATACAAGCAATCTGTAAGTAGAGTTTCTTAGGCCACTGCAGTCTCAAGAACTCTTAATGACACAACCTAGGATTTTCAGAATTAATTATGATTGTTATTTCTGGTTTAATGCCTAAGTTTAAAATGTTACAGACTACAAAGTTTGCAGCTTCTAAACAAATGGTTTTTGGTTCTTTTTTATTATCATTCTGAACTTAAGAAACATCTAATAAGACTCTTATTTCCATATACAAAACAACAGAAAAAGAGGACTAAAATTTGCAGCTGTGAATCTGTATGTTTAAAGTAATAATCAAAGCAGCATAACAAATTGACATGAGTCATGAAGAATAGAATCAGGCTCTTTCTGGATTCATTCCCCTGTAGCTTTTTTTTAAAAAGTCAATCACCCTTTAAATCTAGAATCTCTCATATAATACAAGAATGAACTGACCTAAAGGGGCAATTTCTGAAAGTATGCACAGATATTTCTTGCCTAGGTCAAGTCTACCAAGTAAAACCTTGAGGGAGAGATGAGAAATCTACTTCTGGCCATGTGTGATGAAGGGGCTTGCCCTGAGTGATAAAGAAGAATCCCCTAAAAAAAAAAGAAGAAGAATCCCCTAATTGGCCCCTGGGCCCAAAGAGCCATTTCAGTGAGCAGGACCCTCTCACAATGGAAAGAAGTACCAGAGATACTGCTCCCCACAGGGGGAGACATTTCTACCCCAAGATACTCATTCACTTATCATCAAGGAAGAACAAACACAAAGAGACAGAGAGGTTTGGCTTGGTCAGTACAATAGCCAGGTTTGATAATGGGTTCAACCATACCTTCCCCTCTCAGCTCTAGGAAGCCACTCAGAACAGTTCCGTCTCATTCACTGCCAGGAAATTGAGAGGAAGGCAAAAAACCAAATGTCCCTTTTGTGTAGCTCCTGAGTTCCATCGTAGCAGCCAGTTAGGGAACTCTTAATGTCTCCTTATGCAAGGCCCTAGACTGTTCATCATTACTAATTATAAGTCCCTCAGTCACACATGGCCGGAAAGAGATTTTCCTCAAGTCTCCTTACAGTGAACTTGAATTAGGCAGAGAACAAACATGCATGCTCCAAAGAATAGCCCTATAAGCCAACTGTCCCACATTACACTTTGTAGAAAGGGAATGATAAGGGATTTTAGATTCTATAGTCACTGTGCTTGCTTCCAGACTTTTACTTTCTCCCTTTCCTTTCAAATTTACCTACTACTTATTCAGCTTCCCTCAAAGAATCCAGTCTTTCTTCTCCCATCTTTCACCTACCTACTGATCCTACAACTGGATTTATTCTCAGCCCGCCTTTCCTCCCTTCTCTCCCAGTCACATTCAGTTGTCACTTGGAGAAGCCCTAATAAGAGATAGTTGCTTCCACTCAGGCCTTAGCATGTGGTACTAAGGGAAGAATGATCCAAGTTGTGGCAGGACCTCAGGAGCACAGAGAACACTTTCCAAAGACCAGGAAAACATTCTGATTATATTTCTAAGCACTCCCCTCCTCGAAACTTAGAGCATTAACCTCTTCTAATATAACATTCTTGGAACAATGTAATCATATTCAAAATTTTGCCAAAAAGCAGGCCATTAAACCCT
>CM053624.1:167362761-167383155 GCA_028646595.1 Phalanger gymnotis | reverse complement strand
GAGTGTACGCCATCTTGGAGTGGGGGGGGTGGAAATGGGGAGAAAATCTGTAATTCAAACGCATGTGAAAATCAATGCTGAAAACTAAACATATTAAAAATAAATTTAATAAAATTAAAAAAAAAGAAATCTCTTAAAAGTCTATTATTTTGTTGTTGTACTTGTTTGCCTTTCTTTTGTTTCTGTTGTCTAGGGTGCTTAAGAAACAATTCTTTCAGTCTAGTTTTCTTTCTAGAAATGTTTTGAATACTTCTTTGATTAAATGTTCATCTTTTCTCATTAGTGGTTAGGTTTGCCAGGCAGATCACCTTGAGTTGCATCTTGCACACCTTTGCTCCTCAGAATACAGCATTCTATTCCTCCCATAAGTTCAAGTCTTTGTTATTTGAATTTTCTTTCCTTTACATTTGAAAGGTCTTTCTCCTGGTCATTTGCAGAATTTGTCAATGGAATTGTTCAATTCCACTATGTGTCTTAGAGTTTGCAGCTTAGTGACTTTTTTCCCTATGGATTCTTAAGACTGGTACTCTGTTTTCTATGTTCAGAAGTTTTGGGCAATTTTCTAGTATTCTCTCTTCCATTACAATGTTCAGGATTTTGTGTGTATGTTTAGGGAAACCTGTAAACCTTAAATTGTCCCTATGCATCCTGTCTTTGAGATAAATGTTTTGCTTGTGTGAAAAATTGCTTTTTAAAAAAAATGTTACTGTTTTTTGCTTCTCTTCTTCCAAATTGTCCTTTATTTCTATTTCCACCCTCTATTTTGTCTCTTTGATGAGACTTGCCAACACAGATTCAAGTTTTTTGGCAAATTATCTCTGTCATGCAGGCCATAAATTCTGCTTTAGCAATTCTTTCTCATTTAAACAACTAAGAAACATTCCATAGTGGTTCTATTCCTTCTTAGTTTTAGGAATCCATAGGGTCCTCTGTCCTATCAGGTGTTCATTCATTTTCCTTTGTGTTGCAGTATTTAGATGTTTAGACTTTTTCACCTAATCTAGAGGCCATATTCCCATTTGTTATATTTTTCATTTTTGATTTATCTGCTTATGCCCAATGTCTTCGAGTTTTCTTCCTAAAATTTTTGGCAACTTTAGTCTTTTTTCCCTCTTAGTGTCCATACCCACTTTCTGACTCATTCTGCTAAGTGTGGTTTCACTAGATGAACCTCAAAGTTGTCTCAGCTTCCCCACTAGCCTTAGGGCTTTGCCCCAAGTGACTTGGGAAGGTGAGAGGTGAGAACAGAACTGACCCTAGCTAGATGCTAGTCTTTTTCCATCAGGTTTAGTGGAGTGCTACAAAGCCACACATACATTGTGCTCCAATTCTCTCTGATTCTCAGTTCTTTGGCTGAGCTCTGTTATGGCCCAAAGTATAGCCACAATGCTGTCCTAGCCTGAGTGACCTTATGCATTTTGGATTTGGGAGACACTAGAGGGGAACAGGTATAAAGAATTATTTTACAAGCCTGAGTCAGCTTGTGCAGCCCTGCTACCAGAGCATAGTAGTGGTAGGGAACAGTGCCAAGTGCTAGGGGTTAGGAACTATTAGCTTTCTGTTAGTTCTTTGGGTTTTGCCTCATTTGGAGTCTTGATGTCCTAAACCATGGAAATAACGGAAATTGCATTATCTCTTCTATATAATTCCTGTTTGAGTTGTGAGATGGTGATGTGAGAAATGGTGGGAGCAGTTTTGTTTCAACAGAGTTGAAAGTATCCCTCTCTCCCCCCTCCTCCCAGCTTTAGCAGAATGTAAGTCAGGTGACTAATTAGAACTAGTTCTAATCAACTGTGATCTAGCCGAGACCAGGCTTCTGGTCGAGTGAAAGGTCAGAGGCTTGTACTCATGCTTAAATGAGATATTTGAGGAGAGCAGGATGTAGGCAGTCAGGGGGCTGCATCTGGCCAATGAAGAGCCTGGCAGGAGATTGGAAGTGGGAGTCAATAAAAGGACTGGCATCCATCTGAGTCCTTGTACTCCCCTTTGTTCAGGGGATGTACCCATTTATTCAGACTGAATAAATGTAAAATATAATTAAAACGTTCCTGGCTTCCCAACCAGTATTGTTTATTCTTAGACAATGCGAGTATTTTTATAACAATAATTTGGGGGCTTGTCCGGGATAAAAATAGCTTCAGAAGAAAGGAATTTTTCCCCCCAGAGAGTGGAAAGGAGCCCCCACTGATTTCCAGTGGGCCCTAGTATCCGCAGGTGAAAACATCCCTTCTTCAGACTGCTAACTTCCTGCGAGTATTTTTTCTGGAATCCTCAGGAGCCCAGGAACATGAATGAAGGGAAAAAGTGAAGGAAAATGGCCACAGATAGCATAAGTCAGGTGCCTGAGCAAGGTAGGAACCATTCAGGATCTAAAGTACTGCTTTGTCATGTCTGGGTTCGTTCCAGGCTGAGAAATAAGATTTGCTTGGAACGGGGAAAAGAGCTTTCAGAATACTTGACCAAGGTAGGGGAGAATGGATTTCTCCTAGCATTTTTCTTCGTAGCCTGTGAAGAAAAATGCTGGCAAATGGAGACAACAGTGGGGTTGACACAGGAAATGGATTTGGAAGTTTGTGGGTGATAAAAATTCCCTCTTAGGGAGAGGTAGATTGATTTGCATTTCAAAACCTTTCACTGCTTCATGGAAAGGAGGCTCGTGTGTGCTGGGAACACACAGCCTCGAGATGATTTGGAGATGTGAAGCATGAAATGTTTTATTTTTAATTTAATTCTTGGGATGGGTCTGAATTCGAATTCTAAGTTGTTTGTGTGCAATGTCTTGTCTAATGTCTTGGCTATGTGTTTAAGGAAAGTTTTATGTTTTATGTTCCTGTAGAAGTTTTTAATTCTAGGAACAGAGAGGTTAAAAGGAATTAGCAAAAAAAAAAAAAATCTCTGGAAGGCTGTGGAGAAAGAAAACTGAAGTTGGGGGGATGGAGATAAGCTCCTTTAGTATGCAAATTGTTAGTCATTTAACTTAACTTCAGGTTTTAAGATTGGGAAAGAACTCCCTTTTTTAAGCTTTTAGTGGGAGATTAAGCTTCTTTTTGGTTCCAACACTGGCCAAGTTTCCTACCTAGAAATTGAATTGTGAAAATTTGTGAAAAGCCAGCAGCTTTTAGAATTGATAAGGATTCAGAGCCAAAGCAGCCCAGAGGAAGAGAGGGCTGATAGGGAGAAGAAAGCCAAGGACTCTGAATTAAGGTTTAATTAGGTGCTAAAGGTTAAAAAATCTGTATGTTTGCATTAACTCAACGTATCTGACATCAAGCAAAGTGTTTTAAAACAGCAGAAATAAAGGGGATCTTCTTATGACAATGGGCTGATCACTTTAGGGGTTCAGTGGTTTGTTTAGAATGTGATTAAATTAGACATTTAACTTTAAGTTCTAAGATAAAAGCAGCTGGAGAAGAAGCTTGGTGAGTATAATATTTTTTCTTCATTTATTTGAAATATTTGAGGTAGTTTGGGTCAAGATTAGGAAAGAAAAAGATTGAAACTGGAGTGAGAATATGGAGGGTAAAATATTTGAGTAAAGATTGGGAAAGAGACAGAAGGTGGAGGTAAGGGATTTGGGTGGGGATGAAACCACAGCTAAGTCCACTTGGCTCTGGGTCCATGTGCTCTTAGCCACCCCCTCCCCTCCCCCATGTTAGAAACTGGGTGTGTCAATCAGGGGCTGAAGCTAAAAGAAACTGTAGCCTGATTGGAAAATAAGGCAGATTAGTTAGGAATGAAAGGTCTTATTGAATCTGGGTATTGACTATAGTAAGGAAATATTGATTTGTATAATTATAAAAGAAGCTTTGCCTGTGTAAGGTATGATTGAATTTTGCTTCTGCAGAGATTATATAAAATTATGATTTGAAGCCATATACTAGTGGCAGGAAATTAAGCTAGCCCCCTGAAAATTAGCATATCTAAAAGGGCTAGCTCCTTTGTTCTTAGAAAGGCCTCTAAGTATCTCAAAGGGCTGCCAGGCCCAAAGTAATTCACCTAGGGATGAGATCTTTGTTGATAATCCTGGACTCCTAGTCCACTCTCTTTAGCAACTAAAAGGAATCCCCCTCCCATGCTGAGGCAGACAAATGGAGGGGAAACTAAAAATGTTTTAACTTTGAATAAAGAATTGGTGTGTATGAAGATGAGAGGGGATGGGGGAGCAGCAAACCCATGTGCTCTGAATAGTCCAAAGCCTTTTGCTTGGAAGGGAAGTGGCCATACCTCCTTCAAATTCCTTAGGCTTTTTGTTAATTAAAACTTTTTTTGTAAAAACTCCAAAGAATTGGAGTCAGGAATTGGAATGCCTAAAGTGGGGTTTGGTGAAAGCTGACCAATGAGGGTCAGGGCGCCAACTTAAAATCTATGTGAATTATAAAAGCAATTTTAATCTGGTTTTTGTTATATATGAATTAATCTTTTAAAAAGGGTATGATAAAAATGTGATAGTTTGAAACTGTTATATTTGGTTATAAACAAGTAATATTATATAATTTTCCTTTTGAAATCTGGGCTATTTAGAAATATGTATGCAGTGGTTCAGGGTGTTAATCTCCACATATTGGTAATGAGATGAATGACTTCCTGTGTAAGGAGACTTAGAAATGCATTCACCTAATTTGACGGGTAGTTTCAAGTTTTAAATCCATAAAAAATATTTAAGGCACTATTACATTTGCTTGGTTTGAATGTTAAGAATTGTACTATCAGAGAAAAATGATGAATGGGTTAAAAAGCTGTTATTGAATTATTGCTGAAATTATTAACTTCCAAGTTTTGGTCTTTGGGAATTTATGAAAAGCAATTCCACTTATAATCTAGATGTTGTTAGATTAAGAATTGCACTTAATCAAGAACTGAGGCTGTTAACTAAAACAAGGATTCTTGGCATAAATTCCTACAACCCTGTGTAAAATCTTGAATTTTATGAGTCTCTGGTTGGGGACCAAATGCTAAGGAGATATGCACAAGCTGAGTGTGTCTCACAGAGATACCCAAATGGGTCTGGGCAAATGTTAATGCCCCCTTTTGTTGAGTGGGGTGGAAATTGATGTCTCTTTGATCAGGATCCAGTGACCTAGGTCTACACCAGAACTCATTTTAATATAGCTCCCCTCTGAGAATGTAGGCCCATGGATTGGCATCCCTTGGGAATACCTACTTTTTGAAGGGCATATTTTTTATAACTGCCACTTAGGACTTTTTTCAACTTGGCAGAAGGGAAGGAGCAGGATGGGGCAGCAGTTACTGGGATCTAAGTTTTACTGACAGAGAGAGAAGAGCAGGGGTCAGAAACCAGCCAACCTCCAAACCTGGCTTTTTAAAGTCAGCAGGACCGGTTTCTAGTGATTGGTTTTTAGCATAAGATTAGAATTTGACATGTGGGTCCTGGTAAAGTTTTGATTAGTGAAATTTGCCATCTGATGTAAAAGAACCCATCCTCTGGGGGAGATGCTATTAGTTACTCGAGACAGAGAGCAGGTAGATATGATGATTTTTTTATGGCAGGTCTCTGTAATCAAAAATAAGTAGTTAGTTATAAAAGGAAAAGTTATCTGTCACAATGTGTTACTATTGTGAAGTTGTGGTACCTAAAGACCTGGAAAGTTTTATGGGGGAAAATGGAAAATTTAATACAAATATGTGAAATCTTGCTGTTTTTAGTCAAATAATTGGGTAAATTGGTACTCTTGTATAGTCATATGAAAGGTAACATTCTTTCTAAATATCAATGGGAATAATTAGACAAGGGGCAAAAGAAGTTTGTGAAATAAAGATGCAAACGTAATGTTGAATCATAATCCCATAGACTAAGGCTGGGATTTAAAGTTGCTTTGTATCTATATGGGATAAAGTCCTTAAATGTTTCAAAGAGATGTAAGAGCGATTGGGTATTAATACAAATGGTGTAATTAATTACTGGAATTAAATCAGAGACATTTTCAGTTTGGGGAAAAGAATTTCAATGTAAGTTTCTTAAAGAGAGATAAGTTGTAAAATACTTTTGCATTGATGGGAAAAGTTAAATGTGGTTGTTTGGATTTGAATTCATTCCATGGTCTAAATTAAAACCTAAAGATAAAGTCAGTGTTTGAACCTATCATATTTATATGGTTCAATTCTTAAAGTATATCTCATTCTTTCAGATAAAGCATAGTTAGAGGAGAATAGAAAATCCTGGGAAACTGATGCAAATGTGTTAGAGCAATAATTTATGATCTTAATGAGAAGATTTTATGAACAAGGTTGGAAATGCATGCAAGCTATTTAGGGCTTGCTTTGGAGATGTTCCTTAAGAATGTGAGATTATAGTCACATCTTAAACTGATTATTGGAACTTGCTATTCAAAGACCTAACGGGACTGTTAAGTGACTGTTTCTGAGTCTAGCTCCAGGTGCGAAGATCAAGGAAGGTTGCCTGAGGCGCTGATCCATAATGCCAGCAGCCCTGTGGGGGGCAAGCATGAACTGCAGGTACGATTTCATGGTAAAGTTAAGAGGGCAACTATTTCACATGTGCTGAGGTGAAATCCTCTTGACTTGATTCCTTAATTGAAACTGGGCAGACTTTAAGCCTGGCTCAATGCAGTTCGCAGTTTGACACAACTTCTGCCTGAAGTTGACGTGAGGTCGGTGAAATGTTCAATTACTATAAATTATGTCCCTAATCTCTTAGTGGCAAATTTCTATAATCAGAAGGTTTTGTAAGTATAGTAACAAATCTATTAAAATAATTGATAATGGAACATCTTAGGTTGCTATAGAACTGGTACTAGTGTTCTTGTGTGTGCTCCTATATAAGTTAAAGTCCTTTAATTCTTGGTAATGGTATGGAGACAATTAGGCCAAGGGCCTGTGAGAATATTTTGTTATTTGGTTAATATCATGTCTATCTAAAGTTTTGTTACAATTAGCAACGTTAAAACAAGAATGGCTTGTGGTTTATTTTGTAAATGCCATCAAAGAAACATGGCTAAAAGGTTAAGATTTTATATATACTGCATTAAAAATTGATTATTTAATGTATTTATGTATGTACTGGGCCCTGTTATTAATTCCTCAGCGAAATATCATCCTCCCGGTGAGGAAATTAATAATGGGTTAATGTAAAGTATAAGAAACTGGGTTCTGATGTGAATTTCTGAAACATGACAATTGGTCAAGGTTCCAATTTTGAATTTGTAAAAAAAAAAATGATCAGGGTATAAGGATTAGAAACGGTAACTTAAAACTGTGCTAAGGTAACTTTGGTAGGAGAATGGACAGAAAGCTGGTTTCTATAAGAAGACAAGAAGAAGATGCTGAGATGCTGTGCTGGAGATGGCTGGAACAAATACCAAGGACCAGAGGACTTCATTGATGATGTTCCCTGCCAGACAGCTGTATGGAAAGACTTTTTGAATCTTAAAGGGACAACTACATTGCTGTCTGTATTTATAAAGGGGACTGCCTCCTTTGATTTGTCAATGCGTCGATCAATCTTTCCCATATTTACTTAAAGGGGTGATGGTTAAGGAGAAAAATTTAGAAAAGGAGTAAGGGAGAATTAAAGATGTGGAAACAAAAAAATTTGAATAATAGAAGAGGGGGGAAATTGTGAGAAATGGTGGGAGCAGTTTTGTTTCCACCTCCCCCCAGCTTTAGGAGAATATAAGTCAGGTGACTGATTAGATCTAGTTCTAAATCAACTGTGATCTGGCAGAGACCAGGCTTCTGGTTGAGTGAAAGGTCAGAGGCTTGTACTCATGCAATTTGAGGAGGGCATGACATAGGGAGTCAGGGGGCTGCACCTGGCCAATGAAGAGCCTGGCTGGAGATTCGAAGTGTGAGTCAATAAAAGGGCTGGCGTCCATCTGAGTCCTTGTACTCCCCTTACTCTGTTCAGGGGATGTACTCATTTATTCAGACTGAATAAATGTAAAATATACTTCTTATAGTCAGTGGAGATATGGAGATGGGGGCAGAGGGTTCACTGGGGTTGTGTGCAATCTCAGATCTGTTAGGGTTGGGTTCCACCATTTTGACTAAAATGAGAGGTGTTAGGTGGAGTGGGGACATTTCCCTTCCCTTATATTCCAAATGAGTCAAGTTAAGCCAGCCTAGCTGAAGCAGTAGGTAAGTCAAACCACTGTTACCACCCTCAACCACCAGCTCTCTGGATCTGGAACTCAAGAGTCCTGGGAATACCAATGTCCCCCTAGACCATTGGCCCTGCTTCCATCTTAACTCCCATAGCCATCATAGAGAGAAAGAACCCTTGTGAAGTTGCAAACTGGCAACTGCTTCTGCAGATGCTACAGCCTTTCCTCCTTAGCTACCAAAGACTCAGAAGAGAAAGTTCTTGCCAATATCCTTGATATGGTCAAACAGTTTGACATCAGAAATGGATATGGTGTTTCTCTATGGAAACACCATTAAAGATGCTTTACCTTCTGCTTTGCCACTACATTCTAAGGACCACTAGCCTTTCTTTTTGACTTGCAGCTAAAACCAGTATACATTGATCCCCAATGAAATATATGCTCCTTGAAAACGGAGGCTGCCATATTTTTCTATTTGTATCCACAGTGCTTTGCACTTAGTAAAAACACTTATCAAATGCTTTTTCATTCATTCACTCTCTTCCTCTCCTTGGCTAGCCAGGGGAAATGAGGCACTACACATGAACAGCGCTATCCCTAAATGAGAGCATAGGCAAGAAAGCCACTCTCAAGAGCAGATGAGTAAAAACTGGAGTAGTCCTACATGACATAATTTTTTGGATGGCAGAAGGAAGCAGGATAGGGAAGGGAGCAGCGTGATAGAAGGGAAAGCAGTAATAGGAAATTCGGTAGCTCTCTCTTTGAATGATTATTTCAACAAATCCTTTTGCCCTTAGACTACATGTAGATATACATTCTAAGAGTTAAAAATGATGAAATTATTTGAACAAAAGAGAAACAGAAGTCATGCTTGAATAATAAGCATCCCTTTATTTGCTGACACCAGTACAAAAACTGATTAACATGAGCAACAACAAAAAAGTGTTTACTTGAGGTTGAAGTCAGAGGCTGCTACTCCCCAAAATGTTAAGTAAAACAGTGTGTACAACATCAGTATTAAAACGTTAGCATTTTAGAGCCTTGTAATCTTTTGAAACTTTATTGAGCAAAATAAGATAAAAGATTACATGTTTATCTTCAGGAATGTAAAGGTCTAATTATCCAAACAGTTTTTATTATAAAACTAAACTCTGAAGGTGTCTACAGAGTTGAGGTTTTTATTTCTCTCTTTAAATCAGTAGTCTAACAAGGATTAGAAAAGACAAAACTCTGTTCAGTGTTTCTGACAAAGTAGAAAGGGTGAAAACATAAATAAGGCTTTAATTTGGCAAAATATAATACAATGCCTTCTGCTATCCTCAAATGAACAGTTTAAGTTTCCCAGTGACATCACTCTGCAAAAGAAAAGAAATATATCCATTCAAAACAAAGAAAGGAGATGAATTCAAAAGAAAATGTTGAATATACTGTATGTTCACAGCTTACTTGGATATAGTAATGGGTATTTTAACTATGTTTGAAGTAATATTGAGCCTATCTTTGAAGTTTTAAAAACATCATAAGCTTAACAACAGTAAACAAAAACAAATAAACATTTAAAAAAGAGGAAATCTTACCCTGCATCCTTAAGTTTTTAACAAGGCTAACCCTTCAATTTCAAAAATAGGGGAATTTTAAGCTGGGCAGAAAGAGGTTGGTCATACTTTAGAAGACATGACTAGCAGACCATGGATGTCATGGCATTTCTGGGATGCACATACCTTTCAGGGTCTCTGGAGAACCATCCTAAAAGCCTAGTACACACAAGTGTACAGAAAACTTGGTGCATAGCACTCACTTGGAGATGATTAGTTTTACCTACAGTTACCTGAATCCCTCTCAAGACAAAAAGAATATATATATATATATCTCCCAAAATACCAAAACAAATCAACTTACCAAGGGATAGCAACAATTCAAGAAAATATCATGCCACTACTCATTTAACAATAATAGGCTTAACTTTAACTAAAAGCATCTATTTTCATAAATCAAACAGAAATAGTTCTCTTGGAGTATAGTATAGATAGCTAAAATTGTTAAATACTTAGCAAAATTTCAAAGCTTTTAAAAAAATTTTTAAATTCTAAATTTTTTTTAAAATTTTAAATAAAAAAATTAAAGATTGGTTTGAATATCAATTTTTTAAAATCAAGGTTAAACAACTACAAAACTGTACCAAGTATCTTATGTCACCAGCACAGAATAATTCCCTAAAGTTATTTTAGAATCATGTAGTAATTACCAAACATCAAGGTTAGAAAAAACTAATAGAAACACTGCAAAGCTTCAGCAATCATGGAAATTAATAAAACCTTTTTTTTTAAAGGCAAACTTATCTCAAAGTAGACAAAGAATTACAGCAATACAAAATTAAGTTGTAACTAAGAATTCCAGGTGTTTTTTGTCAAGCTGTAAGCCCTCAAGCAATACTAAAGGGAAGAAAATCTGTTCATAAGATTATTTCCCTCAGAGAACTGGAAGATGCCATATCCACACCTACTTTGATGACACCAAGTTGAATAGTTCTTAAAGTGCTGCTGTGATAAATCCTGTCCAATTTTAAGGGATGCTCACTTATATTAAAATAACTGTCATGCAGCACCTGCCAATAAATTGTGCAGCATTCTTCATTCATTTCTTACTTACTATCTGAAAGTTTTCTCATTCCTTTGTGAGCTGTTGGTTTACTGCCTGAAGTAGCTGCTGTAACTGTGTCACAGTCTGGTTCAGACTTACAGATATTGTCTCTTTCTCAGAAGGCTCCTAAAACAAAGGATTCAAAGGCAAAAAAAACTTTATTTATAATTTGAAGCAAAATAATTTCCAAACAATACTCAGAAATAATTTATAGCAATTTTTTCTTTCAGATATTATGAGTCAGCTAAAAAAAATCATGAGAGTCATCTGCATGGAAAATACAAGAGTTATGTTTCAAAAGACAAAAGATAAGGCAGAAAGGCACAGAAACCTTATCACTAAAGCACAACATAAAAGTGTTTGATCAAAGCAAGGGTGAAGCAAGCAAATCAATCTCTACGAATAGTAGGGCACTTGCTTTCATTTGCTTTTCAAACAGTAATTCAACAGCTTCATTTTTGTATATTGTATTACATCATTTAAAATTTACCACGTATTTCAGTTGCGTCTGACTCCCCTATGACTCCCTTGGGGCTTTCCCGGCAAAGATACGGGAGTGATTTGCCATTTCCTTCCCCAGCTCATTTTACTGATGAAAAAACTGAGGCAAACAGGGTTAAGGGACTTGCCCTGGGTCCCACAGCTCGCAAGTGTCTTGAGGCCGGATTTGAACTGAGGAGGATGAGTCTTCCTGACTCCAGGCCTGGCACTCTCTCCACTTCACCTCCTAGCTGCCCAATGCAATTCATACTAGAGAGGAATTCCCACTCCCATATATTTAACAAGTGCTTGGAGCCTGGACTGAGAGGGGAACCTACCGCCTCTTTAGGCTGCCTTTCCACTAATAGACACCTCTACTTACTAAGACATTTTTCCTGACATGAAACCTAAATTTGTCTCTTTGCAACTTCTACCTATTGCTTCTGGTTTTGCTCTCTGGGGCAAAGCAGAACAAACAATCCTTCCATGTGACAGCCCTTCAAATATCTTAACACATCTATCAAGTCTCTCTATTCTCTTCCCCGGATTAAATCTTCCTTCAACCAATCCTTCTCTGGCAAGGACAAAGAGCCCTTCACCATTCGGGTTACCCTCTTCTAGCTGACCTCTAGCTTATCTAAGCTAACTTTGCAAACTGTAGTACCCAGAATATATTCCAAAAGCATCTCACCAGAGCAGGGTACAGTGTATCACCTATACCATCTATGCCCAGAGTGGTCTGAAGGAGCAGGATTACTTCTGAGGGGTGTTTTGCCACTGGGGTAAAGCACACACCAGAAGTAGAAGGTTGCAAAGAAAGCACAGAAAAATGTTTCAGGATTTAAAAGAATGGGAGATGAGAGATGAAGATGGGAGGATTGGGGTTGGTTCATTCTAACAACAGTTCTATTTATTAATTTTTTTTAAAGTCCATACTTGTAATTTTTAATCAATGAAGGGAAGTTTAAGGGATAAAATTCCCTCTACCAATGATTATCTGGCAAATGTTCTATACAACTCAAGAGCCTTAAAGTTTGCTGGGGCACTGAGAGTTTAAGCAACTTGCTACGTGGGTCAGAGATATGACCTGAACCCAGATCTTCCTGACTCCAAGGCTGGCATGTATACTTGACATCACACTTCCTCTCACCTACTATATTTCTATCTTTTGTTGCTCTTAAATGAAGGACAAGTTTAAAATTAGACAGAATGTCTAAAGATATATGGACAAAATTTACTGTCTAGGTAAGATATCCACTAGAGAGAAGCGAATACTGCTATATCATTCCACAGCAAAAAGGAGAAGGAGAGAAAAGAAGGATTTCCTAGAGCCCGTGTCACACATTTGAAATTTCTTGGGAATAAAGACACGGTTCTTACCATTCTCCTTCCCTCTACAATAGTATATTCCACATTTGATTAAATACTGGCTTGTAGTTTATTTAAAATTTGAGTTACAATACTGCTAAGAGTTGAAGAATATGCTGAACAAGTTGACAAATCAATTCTCTTGCAATCACTTCCCAAATTCTCATGATATCTAAAGAACCCAAAAGAAGTGTTTAAGTTTAAGGGCAGAAAACAGCTCCTATAATGCTGCTGCACTTCCAGTGCACCTAACAATGATAGAAAGCAGCATATTTTGGGTAGGGGAGAAGTGAAATGGGAAGAACAACATTTGGGATTCCCACCAAAAAGTTTCAGATTTGGTCTTTGGAATGGGCAAAGTTTTTAAAGTATGATCTATCCATAAAATAAACAACCTACCCACTCTGAGGAATATCTTAAAACTACTCAAACTTGTAATTGAGCTTTTTCATTTCTCTGTTAACAAGTCAGCATATTTCCTAGTATAGTCTCATTTTGCACAGAATATATTAAATTCATCTATTTAATTTAAATACATTTAAGCCCAAGTATCACAAGCTGATATGCTCTGTGGGGCCAAGATAGTCATTACATTACATACTGTGCTGATGACACAGCATTCTAGGAAATGCATTTAAGTCATTATCAAGTCAGACTGTCCAAAACCAAGATTAACAAACTCACTACCAATACAAACCACTTACTCATTCAACAATTTATTAAGAATCTACTATATGCAAAGTACTGTGCTACACTAAACATTAAAAGGGAAGTCCAAACCCCTTCCAAAAATCACAATTAAGAATGTCGGTTGGGAATAAGGGGATTTTCAGACTACATCTGACTATATTACAATGGGCATTAAAAAAAAAAACTCTTTGTAACATGACAAAACAGGAAAGTGATAAATGCTGGAAAAGATGTGGGAAAACTGGAACGCTATTGTTGATGGAGTTGTGAACTGATCCAACTATTCTGGAGAGCAATTTTTAACTATGCCGAAAGGGCAATACCACTTCTAGGGCTGTATCCCAAAGAGATCACACAAGTGGGAAAAGGACTCATATATATAGAACTATTTATAGCAGCTCTTTTAGTGATGGCAAAGAATTAGAAACCAAAGGTTTACCCATCAATTGGGGAATGGCTAAACAAATTGTGGTATATGAATGTAATGGAATACTATTGTGCTATAAGAAATGAGGAGCAGATGGACTTCATTATAACCTGGAATGACTTATACGAACTGATACTGACTGAGGGGAGCAGAACCAGGAGAACATTATACACAATTACAGACACACGGTATCTGTAAGGACTAACTTTGATAGACTTGGCTCTTCTCAGCAATGCAAGGTTCTAAGACAGCTCCAAAAGACTCATGATGGTAAAAGCTATCCACCTCCAGGGAAAGAATTACAGAATCTGAATGCAGACTGAAGCAAACTATTTGTTCTCTTTTCTTTTTTTTGTTTTGTTTCTTCTTTCTCATGGTTTACGCCATTGGTTATAGTTCTTCTTTACAACTTGACTACTGTGAAAATAAGTTTAATGTGAAGGTATATATAGAACCTATATCAGATTACATGCCATTTTGGCGGGGAAGGGGGAGGAGGAGGGGGAAGAATTTGGAACTCAAAAACTTGTGGAACTGAGTGTTGTAAACTAAAAAGAAAAAATAAATTAAAAAAAGAAAAAACTCTTTGGCAAGCCCAGTACTTTGTATTAATGGATTAGAGCTTCTTTTCAGGCTTTCCATTTAATCCACAAAGAAAATAGTTCCTATTTCCCTAGTCTTATATTTGTTTACCCGTCTGAAAACTGCAACCCAACTTTTAAATCAAAATGACCAACTATCTTAACATGAATTTACATGTTCATGAAGCTTCCAATACATTTATATGAAAAAAAAAAAGGAGAGATTACAAGGGCAGATTATTAAGTCCAAAGGTCTTCATTTTGTAAATAAGGGAAACTTAAACCCAGGGATTACTTGCCCATGTTCACACAGCTATTCAGTGGCAGAATTAAGATCAGAATATAGGTCTCTCAATGACAAAATTCCAGTACTCTTCAAAATATAAAACTTAACTCTTATTCATTAATTTGCTGTTTGCTTTTCACAACAGATGTGAGTGTCAATGTCTTCAGGATAACATAACCAAGAAATGGAATTCTATTTTAATCATTTAACTAGATGTTAAAAATTGCTTCATTATGATATATTACAACTTCATTTGGATGGAGAAATTGTGACGGGAAGAACAGTTGTTAACAAAAAAATACTAATCTTAGTAAAGAAATAATGAGAAGGTCTGATGCTGTATCACTTTACTTAAAGGAAGTATTGCCCTGGTCCATCAGTAGTACCCTAAATACTTACGGCTATAAAAGCTTTCATGGGTACACATGAAAAATGCAGGTGGATGGAGGGACTGAGAGAAAACCAGAGCAGCCTTTCATACTGTCTAATGCACGGTCCCAACCAAACCAAGACTGAGGTAACTTCAGGAGCTAAAACAAAATAAAGCAAAACAGCAGCACCCAATATGAACCTGCTCTTTCCCTTCTTGGGTACTTCTGTCTCTCTACTTCACCAACCAGGTAAGGGTTGAGTATTGCTGTATTTCAGATTCTCTAAGTTAGTACCCTCAACTGCAGCACTATATCAATTTTTTAAAAATGAAACAAAAATATCAAAAGCAGAAGTTATCTAATAGCTGCAATTCAAGGGTAAGAAATTTAAAAGATGGAATTACTTTCTAATAAGAAAGTGAATGAGTTCAACATAATTGCTGGTAACAGATTATTTTTCCAGAGGATTTTTTCCAGTCACAGTTGGGTTTTTGAAGTAAACATCATTCAAAGAGATTATAATGCAATTAGTCCCTAAAGAAAGGGGCTTGAAGAAAATACACACCACTTCTGAAGAAACATCACTATTTTCAATAATACTGGTGTCTCCAGCACCCTTTGCTATTTTTGACTGAATAAGATCCAATGATTGCTGAGCCTATAAAAAAAATTACAAGAGACAAGTCAGCAATTACTAAAGGATAAATAGCATTTTTGACAAAATGTGAGCTTGACATAAAATCAGGGTGTAGACAAATATTCCTGTCTTCAATGATACTTCCTCTGAAAAACATTAACTGATTTTACTTATATCAACAATAACTTAAAGTCAACTTAATGGAATCAAGAGGTTTTGATGAAAAGAAATCAAGACACGCATTTATTTAAGTTTGTTCAGAGAAAAGTAAAGTATTAAAGAAAAGCTTTATGAATTTGTGTTTTAAGATACTTAAAAGATTTAAATGCAATGCCCTTAAGCTTATATATCATTAAAAAAAAAACGTTGCCCCCACTAACCTTATGAAATAATTTCTGAGTGTAATGCTAGCAAAAGCTTCCCTTAAAATTTACCCTCAACTATGAAAGGTAATCAACTATCTATTTCACGAATACCACTGTAGCTCAAGTGTTAGTGAAAACTAATATGAACATATTTTAATGCGTTACATATAAAGCAACAACTGTTCAGCCAAGATAAACATAACTTGGTTTTAAAAGTAAGATTTCTCTACATGTCAGACTAATTACTCAAATGAAATTTAATTCTATACAGAAATAATGAGTAGAATTACATTGCTGATATGCACCATCTGCATAACATATTTTCTAGTTCTATACTTGAGGTAAATATAGCAAACAGAATATGCTTTATAAACAAGGACCTATATATGGCCAAAAAAAAAAAAATATGGATGCATTAGATTAAGTATTGGGCAGCCTAAAAAAGGTCTGTTACAGAAAAATTTTTAAGTACTCTAAACGGTAACTGATTTAACTGCTTTGAAATTTGTAGCAAAATAAATGTTCGTAAGAAAGATCATTGAAAAACAAACCACAGCATAAAACGCAGATTTAAAATTGCACAGCCAATGAGAATTCAAAACTGAGGAGCTTACTTTGAGCTTGTTTAGGATTTAAACGTCAATGAAAATTAACCTTCAATACACAGAGCTACGTTACCTTATGCAGGTCACCGGCTACTTTCTGTCTTTCGTTTTGTTCCATTTTGAGTTTTGTAAGTGTTTCATTTAATTGTGTTTTCAGCTGTGAACAGAAAGCAAGACCACGATGAAATCAATTTGTATTCTTCTTAGAACAAGCTAGTGCCTCAATAACTGCCCACGGAATGTGATCACTAACTGTCACTATGAAGAAGGCATTAGTCAATGCTGCACCAGACAGATGGACAGGAAAGCTAAGCAGAGGTGGCTCCATCTGTAATACTAAATACAAGGAAAGAAAGCCATAGGAATAAAGTATCTAGAAAGGGTAGAAAAGAGCAAATGCAAAAACAGAATGAAGAAAATGCCTTAACAAGATATTTTCATTCACTATTCATGAAGCAGCTATTTAGATTATCTAAAATAAGTGATTTTGAAAATACATTCTAATCTAATCTAAATTAAAGACTCACTTGAATTAGAATGGCTACCAAAAATGGAATAAATGTAATATTAATTAATATGAACATATTTAAACTAAAAACCAGAGGGCTAATTTAAACATTCCAGTAAGGTGAAATCTTGAAAAAAAATGAAAAATATTACTATTTAAAACTTCATTACGATGATAACTATAAAAAGTAGAATTATGTACACACTGGCTCAAATTACACTGTTTTCTTAAAACAGTCTTCTTAAACTGTATTAGTTCTTGATTAAAGTTATAGTTTTGGAGAAAGTTTAAAAAATAATCTTAATCCCAACAAAAGAGTCCTGTGATTCACTTAAAAATATTCTCCTTTCATCTCTGATTACTAAAATCAATTATTAATCCCATTGTACTTTTGTACATATCCACACATATCATCTATTTCATGTATGTATTGGGTACTCATAGTGTGAAATTCCATCTACCTTCATAGATTAACAATTTGTCTATAACTTTAAATCTTAGTCACATGTCTATTGTGTCTCAGAGACAGGATTTGAAACTTAGTCCTCCTGACCCCAAGTCCAGTCTTCTACCCACTAAGCTATGCTTCCTCTTTCATTCATATTTTCTATAAAAAGCTCGGCGCATGAAAAATGCTTAGGTGGGTCCTCTTGTAACTTGGGAGCCTCAAAAAAGGAGGTATATAAGAAAGGTATTTCAGAAGTTCACTGGAGGGTAGGATCTGAAACCTAATCTGAGGTCCTCGAATTTAAATACATTGCTTCTAACTCTTCATTTATATCTCTTCACAATAATGGGAAAATTTTTCAGTGGAAGAAAGATACAATGAATCCGTTATCAGTTATACTCTAGATAACATTCTTGCTCTGGGTAGCGACTGGACTAACCTTTAAGGTTAATCCAGCTCCACTAATCTAGGAGGGTTTTATTTATACATATCACTATGGTCATACAAACAAACTCTGGATGTGCATTTTTGGTTTACGTTGCTTGTAAAGGCAATAATCAGAGTGATTATACATGAGGTCATTTCGCTTTAAGCTCAAAAAAGAGACAGACAAAAAAGGTTATTATCAAGAACCATGCAAACTAAAACTGCAGTGCTATGGATCTCATGTTACACAACTTGCTAAAGATCACAGAGGATCAAGATGGCAAAGAAAAGGCAGGGTCTCACTTGAGCACTCACAAATTCCCCTCCAAATAGCTTTAAATAATGCCTCAAAATGAATTCTGGGGTGAAAGAACCCACAAAAGGATAGAGTGAAACCATCTGCCATCCCAAGACAATTTAGGTCAATAGAAAAGGTCTATCAAACTGGAGTGACAGTGGGGTGGAGTACAGTGCTGGCAACGCCTCAGCAAGCTAGCAGCAAGTCTTGGGAGGCAACTCAACTGGCAGCAGTGGCCTCCAAAGCTCTCAGGCCACAAGTGCCCTAGGTGCAGGACTCTGTTCCATTGCCCATACACAGACCCAGATCTCAGTTGCAGGTTGAGGAGATCTGAAGCTTGGGACAGTGTCCCCTCCTCCCTAGGAGCAGAGCTTCACTTTAAGGTAGAGTTAAAAGTTAAAAAATAGGCTGAAAAAGTAAGCAAAGAACCACAACAAAAAAAAAGAACCTGACCATATAAAAATCACTGTGGGGGCAAGGAAGAATAAAACACAAACTGAGAAGGACAACAAAGTCAAAATGGCTATATCCAAAGCCTCAAATACTTGGTCTCAGCCCCAAAAAGAATTCCTGGAAGAGCTCAAAAAGGATTTTAAAAAATCAAAAGATGTAGAGGAAAAATTGGGAAAAGAACTATTTGACAGTAATACAAGAAAATCATGAACCAACAGTCAAAAGCTTGGTAAAGGAGACACACACACACACACACACACACACACACAAAATGCTGACATTAACATCTAAAAAACAAAATAGGCCAAATGGTAAAAGAGGCACAAAAATCCACTGAAAATAAGAACTCCTTAAAGAGCAGAACTGGCCATAAGGAAAAAGAGGTACAAAAATTCACAGAAGAAAACAATTAACCAAATGAAAAATGAGGCACAAAAAGCCCACTGAAGAAAATAATTCCTTAAAAATCAGAATTGAGCCACTGGAAGCTACTGACTCCATGAGACATCAAGAATCAATAAAATAAAATCAAAAGAATGAAAAAATAGAAGAAAATGTGAAATATCTCATTGGAAAAACAACTGATCTGGAAAACAGAGCCAGGAGAGACCACTTAAGAATTTTTAGACTACTGAAATCCAAGATCGTCTTTCAAGAAATTATCAAGAAAAACTGCTCTAGTACTCTAAAAACCAGAGTAAAATAGAAATTGAAAGAACCCACCAATCACCCCCTGAAATAGATTCCAAAACAATGAAAATGCCCAAGAATATTATAGTCAAATTCCAGAGCTCCCAGGTCAAGGTGAAAATATTGCAAAGAGCCAGAAAGAAATAATTCAAATATTGTGGAGCCAGAGTCAAGATAACATGTGACTTAGCAGCTTCTACATTAAAAGATCAGAGGGCTTTGGAGTATGATATTCTGTAGGGCAAAGAAGCTAAGATTACATCCAAGAATTACCTACTCAGAAAAACTGGTTATAATCCCATGGAGGAAAAAAGGGGACATTTAATGAAATAGGTAGTACTGTCAAGCATTATCTGATGGAAAGACCACAGCTGGGGGGGGGGGGGGGGGGGGGGGCAGAGCCAAGATGGCGGCTGGAAAGGAGTAACTGGCGTGAGCTCCCCACCAAGTCCCTCCAAAAACCTATTTAAAAAAAATGGCTCTGAACCAATTCTAGAACTGCAGAACCCACAAAGTGGCAGAGGGAAGCAGGGCTCCAGCCCAGGACAGCCTGGATGGTCTCGGGGTAAGGTCTGTCCCGCACGGAGCTCCCAGGCCCCAGCTGAGGGGAGCAGAGCTGAGCCCAGCAGAGCCCAGGGTGCGCGGCGCAGGCCGACCACACCGCGGACCGACAAGACCAGGAGGCAAGTGGAGAGTGCCCTAGCGTGCTGAATTACTGAGCTGTGGCATGTACCAGACCTCACAACCCACAAACAGCAAAGACAACAGAGAAGGTTAGTGGGAAAAGCTGCGGGACGAGACGGAGTTTGCGGTTTGGCCACTGCCCCTGGGGCAGCAGAGGTAGGGCAGCTTTAGAACTACAGCTGCAGTTGCTTCTGGCCCCAGGCCCACCTGGTGGGAGGAATTAAGTGGCGGATCAGAGCAGGAGTGAAGAGCCTGCTGAAGATTTAAGCCCAGTTCAGGTAGGGGGTTCTTGGGGAAGGAGGAGTGCTGGTGAGACAGCGCATCCGCCCAAGCATGGAACATAGAACTCTTTAGTC
>CM053624.1:167298726-167362261 GCA_028646595.1 Phalanger gymnotis | reverse complement strand
GGGGGGAGGTGGAAATGGGGAGAAAATTTGTAATTCAAACGCCTGTGAAAATCAATGCTGAAAACTAAACATATTAAAAATAAATTAAAATTAAGAAAGACCAGAGCTAAATAGAAAATTTCACTTTTAAATACAAGACTCAATAAAAGCATAGAAAGGTAAAAAGGAAAGAAAAATCATAAGGGATTCAATACGGTTAAACTGTTTATATTCCTACATGGTTAGATACTTGTAACTCTTAAGAACTTTCTCATTATCAGTGCTGTTAAGAGTATAAATAAACAAAGGGCATGGGTGTGAGTTGACTATGATGGGATATCTAAAAAAATAAAATATTTTTAGCTGCTCTTTTTGTGATGGCAAAAAATTGGAAGTTGAAGGGAAGTCCATCAGTTGGGGAATGGCTGAACAAGGTGTTGCATATGATTGGGATGCAATACTTCTGTGCTATAAGAAATGGCAAGCAGGATGCATTTTAGAAAAAGCTGGAAAGACTTACATGAATTGATGCAAAGTGAAATGAGCAGAACCAGGAGAACACTGAACATAGTCATAGCAATACTATATGATGATCAACCGTGAATGACTTGACTATTCCCAGCAATACAATGATCCAAGACAATTCTGGACTTATGATAAAAATACTATCCAAGTCCAGAGAAAGAACTGATGGAATCTGACATATTTGTTAAAACTTTCTTTTTCTTGTTTGTTTGGCTTTTTTTTTTTGGGGGGGGGGGTGGTAGGGAACATGCCTGTATTTTCTTCTACAACATGACTACACAGAAATATGCATGACTATGCTTGTATAACCCAGAACAAATTGTTTACCTTCTCAATAAAAGGGTAGATGAGGGAAGAAGGGAGAATTTAGAACTCAAAATTTTAAAAAATGAGTGTTAAAAATTGTTTTTACATATAATTGGGGGAAAAATAATGTATTAAATTCATAATTATTTGTTAAATTGTAAAAAAAAAAAGAGAGACTGGAAGAATGTCTTTTGTTATTAATGCAATGTATGTGGTATTGGAATTATCCTTCAATGTTTAATAGAATTCACATGTGAATACAACTAGTCCTAAAAGATTTTTCATTTCATTTTCATTTATAAGTTGTTCAGTTTCTTTTTCTGATACTGGGTCACTTAGTCTCTCTCTCCTTTTGATAATATGGCTATTCTATATTTTTGTAAGTACACATTTACTTCCTCTAAGTTATCAGTTTTGAGCAAATACATATACATAATAACTGATATATGATATATCATATCACCATAACAAATAAATACTGAAAAAATAAAGTGTAAAGAGCTTGGAAGTTCAAGGAAGGTTCTATTGAAAATGGAAGAAATTATTTTTTGAATATATAAATTTAGAGTAAAATAGCAATTAAAGTAAAATAGTTCCTCATATAGTCCCGTAGCATGATATCCCATGCAATAGGCAGTCATGATCACTACACAGTCATTGTAACCTTTTGATAGAGATGGACAGAACTATAGTCATTTAAAATACACAGTACAAACACATCTTTCATCTTCAGGGAAAACAGCAGAGAATAGCTTACTGGCATAACATAGCTCAGTGATGATACACTGTTCCTAGAAGATGGCACAAACATTTCTTGCAGCAATACTAGAAAAGTATGGTTGGAAAAACCACTACATATGAATGAAGACAGCAAGTGTTCTACTTTGGCATGGTAGCAGTGTTGAATGAAGGAATCCTAAATAAAGTATAGCCTATCTTTAAAGAAGTTGATTTGGTTTTCTGTTTGTTTGGTTTTTAAGGAAACCAAAAAATAAAACGGTTGGAAGGATCTAAAATGCTTGTTAAAAATATAGTAAATATTTGGAATTAAGATAGTCACATCTGCCCCTACTACAAAAACTAAAGACAATCCAAATCATAAATTTTGGATCCATTTAAAAATCAGATTTAACTCTAATAAAGTAACAGTTTTTCACTGTGCAAAAGGCTCAGAATAACCTAACTTAGCAATACTTCAAGTCTATATATATATTTTAGCACCAAATACAGCAGTTGTATTCTCAACGATACCTTGACAGTATAAAGATGGTACAGTATGCTTTCTCCAGCCCCACTTCCCAGATGGGTTTAGATATTATGGAAAAAATATGCTAATAAGCTAAGCAAAGATTTTCTTTCAAGCTAAAATGCCAACAAAAACTCCACATTTATTGTTCTCAATGAGCTACATCTAAAAGATTTAGTGAAGGTCCCTTTTAGCTCAAAATCTATGATCTTATGAATATCTTTGCAATTCAACAATTCTTTATTTGTATATTTATAACCTTTGTACACAAAAATAAAACAGCTTCTGGAAAGTTAGGCTTCATAAAATATAAAAAAGGTATGAAAAGAGTTGGAAGCAAACATGCCATTGTTAGGAGATAAGAAAAGAAGATAATTTTAAGGACCACCAGAATACAAAAATAATCATTATTTAGAACAAAAGTGCCAAGCTAAAGATGTTAGCAGAAAGAAAAGGTTTTGGTGGCTTCTCCACATACCAGAACAAGTATTTTGAGAGCCTATTTTATACCCAGTGGAGAAGAAACTTCTTACCAAATCTAGCTCTTCGTTCTGTCTTACTGCTTCAGAATATGAATCATCAAGTTTTTTCTGCAATTCAGTCAACAGATCTTTCAGCTGAAATGAAGTTTAGAGTTTAAAATTGATCTCCTTGTGATGTTCCATTTTTCTTCTGCTAAGTTATTAGGATATCCACCTGACAGAACCTCAGCCATGAACTGCCCAAATCTTATACTGAAATATTTTATCACTTGTCAGAAAATTAATTTCAAAAGGGCAACATAGTTGAGAGAAATTACATTTACCTCTCTAACTTCCGAAACATAAGTGGATCGTTCTATTTCTGCCTTCTCTAGTTCACTTTCCAAATGTTCTCTCTCTCTTCTCAGCTAGAGATAGATGGAAAAAACGGTTAAAAATACTTAGTTTTGAAGATTTTATTTTTGCTGCTTCCCTACAACAAAAAAAAACTTATAATACAGTATACTCTTGAATATACAATTACCCTCTCAAAAACTACTTCGCATATAATCATTTAACAATTAAGACAGAAAAAATCTTTTAAAAAATCACAATTCTTATTAAGGCTAAGACTCTAGTATATTAAGTAATGAGATAATAAACGATTTTACTTAACTGTACGTACAGTTTCAAGTTGCTTATTTTCTCCTCTTAATCTCTCTACCTCCTGCTCCAGAGAACTTAATGAAAAATGTATCTGCAATTTCAAACAGAGATCAAAAATTATATTGATATAAATAACCAAGTCAACCAATAACTATGCAGTTAACTAACAATACAGTTTACAACCAATTCAACATTACAAATTGCTTATTGCATATTAAAATGAATCCTAAAGTTACGCTCTTATCTTTCTCAAGGTGACCAATATTATGATGCAAACTCTCTTAACTATACATATAAAATGAAAAATTATAAAGCATTTCTAAATCACTATTGATTATAAAAATTCAAATTAAAACAATTCTGAGGTACCACCTCTCACCTATCAGAAATGACAAATACTAAAGGGGATGTGGGAAGACATGTACGTTAATGAACTGGTGTAGTTGTAAACTGATCGAACCATTCTGGAAAATAATCTGAAACTATGCCCAAAGAATTATAAAGCTGTGAATACCCTTTGACTTAGCAATACCATTACTGGGTCTGTATCCCAAAAAGAGCAAAGAAAAAGGAAAAAGGATCAAGATGTACAAAATTATTTATAGCAGCAGTTTTTTGGTGGCAAAGAATTGGAAATTAAAGAAATGTCCACCAATTGAGGAACAGCTGAACAAGTTGTAGTATATGACTGAGACAAAATGCTATTGTACTGTAAGAAATGACGAGCAGGATGGTTTCAGAAAAACCTGGGAAGATTTACATAAATTCATGTAAAGGGACATGAGCAAAACTAGGTGAGCACTGCTCACAGTAACAGCAACATTGCAATGATGCTCAACAATGAAAGACTTATCTACTCTGATCAATACAACGATCAAAGACAATTCAAAGCACTCATGAGAAAAATGCTATCCACCTCTAGAGAAAAAACTGAGTGCAAACTGAAGCATAATTTTTTGACTTTTTAATTTTTCTTGCTTTTTTGGTGACACAGCTAATATGGAAATAGGTTTTGTATGACTTCCCATGTAAAACTGATATCTTTTTGCTTGCCTTCTCAGTGGGTGTGGAAGGGGCTGGAAGAAGGGAGAGAATTTGAAACTCAACATTTTTTAAAAAAGAATTTCAAAAGTAAATAATTGAAAAAATTACATAGCATTGACCCTAGAGTAAGTAAAATCCTTTTCTGGGTTACAATGGGTTCACATCCCAACTCTGATATTTACAATCTGTGTTATCTTGGTTAAATCACTTAACCCTCTGGGACTCAGTTTCCTCATCTGTTAGATCAAGAAATTAGAAGGTAGTCTTTAATATGTTTACTAATAAACCCAAAATGCATACACATAAGAGCATTGCTCTGAAAAGAAATCACAGGTTTTGTCGCAGAATGAGACAGACAAAACAGAATAGAGTATATGCCACAGAAACAGAAGATAATACTACTATACTGTAACTTCTAGATTCTGTTGGTGAATAAGTGAGATAGATTACTAGCTACCACTTTTTCCCACAAGACAGAAACCTCCCTTCTTCAATGTCAACTGGTTATTTAAGAAATCAGTACACTTATATGAATTACCCAGGAGGTAAGCAAGGGATGCGCTCTACATAAATGGAAGAAACACCTCCATCAATGTAATCAGAAATTCACTCAAGTATGGATATCCTTTAGAGAAAAGATATTCATTTAACTTTTTTAAGATTTACTTTTTTCTCTAAATAGGTTTCAAGTTACATTAATTTATAATACTTCAAATCATTTCACATATTAATAATCTTTTCTAGTAGTGTGCATCTTTCTTGACAAATACCTGTCTAACAGCTTTCTGAGATTCTTCAACTTTAATTTTCCATTTGTTTTCTTCTTGCTCCACGCTTTGCTGTAATCTCTGTAAAATCCCTTCCTATAAGAAAAAAAGGTTAGTTGCTTTATAACATATACATATTAAAGAAAAAATATTAAGATGTTACTAGATGTCAGAAGTCATATGAAAACATAACAATGTGGATTGAAAATAATTCCTACTGTTTCTGCAAGAACAGACTTGTATTTTTCACATTCTAGCTGTAACATCGCATGCATATCATCAGCTTCTTTCAACTTTTTCTGTAGAACCTGCAATAATAAAATCAAAAAATACCAATGCTCATTTATTTGCACATGGAAATTGTATATACTATAATTTTATTCTCAATGTTCAATACATAATTATTATACGGTAAATAGTTTTTGGTTGTTTCCTAAGAAAACATTCCTTAAACTAACTCAATTGGTAATGGGGAAAGTTTAGTGCCTCCCAATTTTGTTTTCTGCTATTAAAATTCTAATATTTTCTATCTGTTTCTGTTATCAGCATAATTTTTAGATGAAAAGATTTGACAATTAAATTGGAGAAATCTTGTAGCATTCTTAAAGACATTAACAAGTGCTAACCATTCCCTATAGTCTTCTCTAGGCAAAAGGGGAGTAGTTATTCTTTCCTCTTTCCTAATACCAATGGATATCAGTCTTAAAGAGACAGAGTTTACAGCTAAAATAAACTGAGTACTACTAAAGTAAATAAGCAAGATAGTGCAGACTGCTAGAAGAGTAGTAAAACATGCTCCCTAAAATTCTTTGCAGCCAATCTGTTGCAAACCATACTAAGCTGAATTAGGAGAGTCCCCCAAACAAACACAACAGTGACGACAGCATGGAGACAACAAGCATCGATAGCAAACCCATGTCTCAATTTCACAGAAACAGCTACCCTTGGAAATTCCATCCATTTCATCCAACATATTAAATCACCATCTAAGCATAGACAAATGTCAATAGCAAAAGATAAAATCTATTCTACCTGAGACCACTCTCATCGTGTCCCTTCAGATACTGCTTCCAACCCAGTCAAAAATGGATGATATGTAAAAAGAGCCATAATTTGATCAGGATGGGCATTCCCTCCACTGATACAAATAAAACCCTTTCTAAACCTGCTCATCCTATTCAATATTTGTCTGTGGTTTTCCATATATCTTCTGTCAATCAATGAATGCACATTTAAGCACTTACTATGTACCAGGCACTATATTAGGCCCTAAGGATACAGAGGGAAAAAATAATAAAATAGTCCCTACCTTCAAGGGGCTTACATTATATCGAGGAGACAACAGAAACATAAATTAGTGTATATAAAACATACAGTAATCATAAAGCATTTTTTAAGTGCATACTACATTCCAGGCACTATACTAAACATTGAGAATAAAAAAAAAACCAACCTCCATTATTCAAGGAGATTGTACTCTAATGAGAAGGACAACATATACATACAGAGTACGTGCAACGAACCTTAGAGGGGAGGCACTAGCATCTGAGAAGACTGAAAAAGGCCTCTGAGACAAGATAGCATTTAAACTCAAACTTGAAGTCAGATATTCCTGACCTCAGAACAGAGGTGAAGAGGTAAAGCATTTCAGGCATGTTTAAAGACACAAAGAAGGGAGATGGAGCACCGTATGTTAAAAAGGCCAATTAGGCTAGCAAGCCTAGACTATTGTCTGCATGGAAGTTATATGTAATGAGAATGGAAAAAGAACCTCAGGTTAAGATGGCAAAATAAAAGTGCACAGAAGAGCTCATCTTTCCTGCAAACATTCCAGCAAGTATCTAAAAAGGGCACAAGATAGGTCAATTATAAAATACAACAACCAAGAAACAGAAGAAAGCTCTTCCAACTAGTCTAGTTAGTGACTGCCCAAAAAAAAAAGCCAGAAGGATTCACACTAGGGAAACCACTGCAACTGTCATTACAGAGAACTGAAGCCCACCAGCACTAAAGAGAAGTTACACCAGAAAAGCTAGCTTAAACATCAATAAATGGGAATGAAGCCTATCAACTCTCTGAAGGAGATAACAGGAAGGTTGGAAAGCATCCCAAGCTTAAGAAATACAGGTCTGAAGCCAGTAAGATCCTTGTTTTGACCAGTCAGAAGAGAAGCAAGGGACAAAGCCAGCCCTTACAGGCTGCCATCCAAGGTTCAGCTATGCACTCCTATGATGACTGTGAACCATGGTAAGAGACAGGCTAGATAAGAGCCTAGGTGGGCTCATGGGCATGGGGAGAGTTATAGGAGACTGGATATTAGTACAATCCCCAACATCCACCTGAGACTTGTCAGGAACCAACCAACTCCCAATAAGGGACTGTGAAAGGAGAGAGTGATGGGCCAAGCCAGCACCTTAACTGGAGAGAATTAAGAGTCTGGAATTGAGCCACTCCATCTAGAACAGCAAGCAGTGGGGGCAGCACCCAGAAAAAAATGAACAGGAACTGGATCTATTCCCTCTCTCTCCCACCCCACCCCCATCCAAGGTTGGAGGGATCTGAACCTGGCCCCACCAAAACTCACGTCTAAGAACTGAGGCTTTAAATGTGAGTAAACAAATCTGGCCTTGGATACTTCCTAGCAGTGTCACCCTGAGCAAGTCACTTACCTCTGTTTGCCTCAGTTTCCTTATCTGCAAAATGAATTGGAAAAGAAAAGGCAAACCACTCCAGTATCTTTGCTAAGAAAATCCCAAAAGGGATCACAAAGAGTCAGACTCAACTGAACTACTCAACTACAACAAATACAAACACTGAATACAATGAAAAAATTCTATAAGGTTAAGAAAAGTCCAAAAGTTTAACCCAAAAGAAGAGAATAATCCTACAAGCACAGCCTTCAAGGAAAGAAATGACTTGACCAAAAGAAAATGGATATGGCTATGGAAAAAAAAAGAAGCAAGAAGATATTAGAAGTGAATGTGAGAGGTGTGGACGAATCCTTTGGAAGGAAAATCCTTTGGAAGAGCAGAGGAAGAAAATCTTAACTAAGTAACGAACTCTTTAAAAAAAGATTGGAACAAATAAAACTCAATGGCTAACTAGATAACAAGAAATATAAGAAAACAGGCAAAAGACTGAAAAATTGGAAGAATATGTAAGGTTGTATACCATCAAAAATGAACTGAAAAATAGGAGAAATAATTTAAGAATTATCCAGCTCTCTGAAAACCATGACCAAAAGCAAACAAAAAACAAGTGTCACATTTCAAGAAATAAAACTTCCAAGGACTATTAGAATCAGAGGGCAAAATTAAGATAAAAGAAATCCACCGATCAAAGAAATCCCAAACCAAAAACGCCCAAGAGTTTTACAGCCAAAATCAAGGGCTTCCAAAGTTAAAGGAAAAATACTACAACCAGTCAGAAAGAGTTCAAGCATCAAGGAACCAGAGTCATGACCATAAAAAACTCTAAATACAATCTTCTACTATGATGTTCCAAGAGGCAAAACACTACAACCAAGATTAATCTGCCCAACAAAATTGGGTATAACCCCAAAGGGTGGGAAATACAGGGTGTTCCTGAAGTCTGGACACAGGCAAAAATGCATATTTTCAAGAAAGAAAATGACTGAAATTTTCAACATTTTGATTAACTGGAATGTTAATAAATAACATCTTCAATATAACTTCCACCATCTGTGATGCAAAAGTTGATGCGCTTTCCAAGATTCACATGAACTCGATGCAGTAACTCAATAACTCCACATTGCTGTCAATTTAACACATTCACTCTTGGAATATGACTATGAAATCATATGATGCTATTTGAAGTTAAAGATGTTATTTGTTAATATTCCAATTAAATAAAATGTTGTTGAAAATCATTCCATTTCTTGAAAATATGCATTTTTTCCTATGTGTCCCGACTTTAGGAACACCCTACAGAATAAAGGACTTTTTCAAACATTTCTGATGAAAAGATGAAAGCTGATCTTTTTGTGGTGGCAAAAAACTGGAAATGAAGGGGATGTCCACCAATTGGGGAACAGCTAAACAAATTGTGGTATGTGAATGTAATGAAATACTATTGTGCTATAAGAAATGAGGAGGAGATGGACTTCATTATAACCTGGAATGACTTATAAGAACCGATGCTGAGTGAGGGGAGCAGAACCAGGAGAACCTTATACACGATTACAGACACACAATATCTGTAAGGACTAACTTTGATACACCTGACTCTTCTCATCAATGTAAGGTTCAAAGAGATCTCCAAAAGACTCATGATGGAAAAAGCTATGCACATCCAGAGAAAGAATTATGGAGTCTGAATGCAGAATGAGGCAAACGTTTTGCTCTCTTTTTTTTCCTTCTTTTTTGGTATCATTTCTCCTTTCTCATGATTCATTCCATTGGTTATAATTCTTCATTACAACCGGACCATTACGTAAATACGTTCAATGTGAAGGTATGCATAGATCGGATTACATGCCATCTTGGGGGGTTGGGGAGAGGAGTGGGAGGGAGAGGAAATTTGCAACCCAAACACTTGTATAACTGAGTGTTGTAAGCTAAAAAAAAGAAAAGATGAAAGCCAAGTAGAAATTCTGAATGCAAACATAAAAGATAAGAAAAACAAAGAAAGGTAAATATATTTGAGCAACTCAAAGGAGCTAAAAGATGATGAAAGGCTTACATTCTAAGGAAAGAAGAAAAAAATCAACCCCTTCAAAATACCACTGTTTTTAAGGGTCACAGAAAGAGTTAAAAAAGACCAAGGCCTAGCAGAGGAAGGAAATGGTTTTGTTCTGTTTTGTTGGTTTTTTAAAAAGGGAGCTAGAGGGGAAAACAGGCAAAATGGGATATATAAGGGAAGAAATGAGAAAGAAGGGGAAGGAAATTACTATTTCTCATAATTGGAGTGCACAATAAGAAAAAAATGAAGGAAAAATGTAGAGATAAGTGAACATCTCAGGAACCTCATTCTTATCTGCACACACACAATTGGTATAGAAATAGATTAAAGTCAAAAGGTTAACAAGTGGAGGGTGTGTGTGGTTTTGGTAGAGTTGGGGAGGGAACAATCTAAAGTAAAACAAACTTCGATTTCAGAGAATAGAGCACAAAAGGGAAATAAAAGCCTAAGAAGCAGAGATCTGGGCAGAGAAATTGGAATACCATCAACTACAGATTACTTGTAGTGATCACATTCATACTCCTTTCTTTTTTCCTTCTCTATTAAGAAGGATGAGGGAGGAGGAAGGAAAAGAAAAAGTCTAAGAAGATAATGATGGAGAAAAATATGCAATTAACAATCAAAACAAAACATGAACACGATGAATTCACCTATAAAATGGAGGGGTAAAACAATTAGAAAGAAAAATCCAGCAACTTCTTGTTTGCAAAAAGCAAATGAAGCAAAGATTCATAGAGAGTAAAAATGAAGAGCTGTAACAGAAAATATTATGCCTCAGATAAATCCAAAAAGGCCAGGGTGATTATGATCAAGGTAACAGTAAAAATAGACAGGATTTAAAGAGATACACAAGGAAACTCTATTTTGCTTAAGGCATCACAGACAATAAAACAGAATCAGTTTTGACCATACATGCACCAAATACCAAAGTATCTAAGTACCTAAAGGAAAACCTAATTGAATTATATGTAGACAAAAATAAAAAGATAATTCAGAAGAATCTGAATAAAAATTCATAAAAGTTAGATACAAAAAGATCTCTGGTAATTACTGAATCAGAAAGGAATATAAATATTTGACAGCTGAACATGGCATCTTTACAGAAAATGACCATGTTTTAGGGAGTAAAACATAAAAATAAATGCAGAAAAATTAAAGAGAACCTTTATTAACCATAAAGTACTAAAAATTAGAATCAAAAAAGGGCATTTAAAGAATTCTAGTTTAAATAATTTATTCCTAAAGAAATGGTAGGGCAAACAAATCAGACAAAGGATAATTTTATAAAAGAAAATGACAATGAGACAACATAGTAAAACTTTTGAGATGCTGCAAGAGCAGTCCTTAGGGAAAATTTTCTTCATCTCCAAATACTTTTCATCAACAAGAGAGAAAGAATAGACCAATAAATTGCGCGCACACACACACACACGGAAAAAACAAAACAACTCTCAACAAAATACAAAAATAAATTTTCTAACACTCCAAAGAGAGAAACAAAAAATTTTAAAACACATTCTTTAACTTGATCAATAAAGATTAATAGCTTTTTAAACCAAAAAAAAACAGATAAATGAAATTAATATTTAAAATACCCAGATTAACAAGACAAAGAGTTTAAATCACCCTATTTCAAAAAAAGAAATTGGACAAGCCATAAAGCAACTCCTAAAGAAAAAAAAATCTCTGCACCAGATGGGTTTGCATAAGAATTTTATCAAACATCAAAGATCAAATAATTCCAGTACCACATAGTTTGCAAAAACAGGAAAACACATCCTTCCAAACTCCTCCTCTGAGACAAATATAATCTTGATACCTAAGCCAGGGAAGAACAAAACAAAACTAGAGACTGATATCTCTAATGAATATTGATGAAAAAAATATTGAATAAAATATCAGCTACTGCTACATATTTAAAAGATTTTACACTATGAAAAGGTGGTATGACAGAAATGCAAACTCAGTATTAGGAAAACTATAAGACTGCTAACTACCAAAAATCACTATTTTTAGTCTAAAAAAAATCTTAAAAAAAATATAACACTCATTTTGTGTTCAAAATTTCAAAAAGCCATCTTCAAAGAAACTAAGGATATGAAGAGAAAGAAGTAAAGAGGGAAAGCATTTCATGCATAGGGACAACCATTTCAAAGGCACAGATGAGAAATAAGGTATCACATGCAATAAGAAACAAATAGGGCTATATGGCTAACCTGTAGAGCAGATATGAAAGAAGTCTGGAAAAATAGGAAATATTATGTTGTGAAGAGCTTTAAATGCCTAAATGAAATATATATGCGACTATGAAGAAAAAGAAAACTTTAGTACTAGCGTCTACTGCCTAATAGGAGAGAGATGGCTGTCAGATCTACACTTTAAGAAGATCACTTCAGCAAATTTACTGAGATTGGATTGAACTAGAGAGAAATATGAGACAGCAGACCAAGAAACTACTACAGTAACACCATGAAATTCTTCATGAATTAGCAAATCTTCCTTGTATGGGAACTAGGCTAAAAATCTTATCTGTATCACTAAATGTAAACAAAGTTTTTGACAAAACATTAACACTCAACTGTTTAAAAAAACTATAAGAACCAATTTAAATTTTCTTAATATGGTAACATGTATGTTGGCGTTGTGGTGATACATACATATATATAGATAAAAAACCAAGAGTTAGTATTATCTGTAAGAGAGAAATGCTGAAAGCCTTTCCATCATCACTACTATTTTTATATCGTTCTGGAAATGTTTTATTAACAATTTGATAAGAAAAAGTAAATGAAGTAATTTTTGTAAGCACAGACAAAAAGGAAACTATCGCTTTCCGCAGATAATATTGTGGTTTATTTTGAGAACTCAGAGATCCAAAATCTTAAATTAAACATTTAATAACTTCAGCAAAACAGCAAAATAAAAATAAATCCATTTAAATCATCAGCCATTCTGTAGGATACCAATACAAGCAAGAAGAAAAGGAAAATCAAATTCCACTTAAAATAATTACAGGATATGCAAAATACCTGAGAGTTTAATTATTTAGCCAGAGTCAGGAATAAAATGAATTCAAGTACAAAATACTTTTTCAGAGATAAGGGAAGACATAATCAAAGAGACATGGCTCATGTCTGGGCCATACCAATACGATAAAAGCTCTAACACTACTCTAAATTAATATGCAGATGCAGTTTCATACCAAAATACCTAGACAAAATAACAATAATTTATCTAGAGGAATAAAAGATTAAGAATTTAAAAGAAAATCATGAAATAAAACAGTTAAAAAGGGAGTCCTATCAGAATCAGATCTCAAATTATACTACCATAATACAGTGAATAATTTAATAACGGCTAAACTAGAGAAAAGTTCGTCAGCATACAAGATTACATACCCAAGACCCCCTCCATAAAATGAACATGGTAACACAATATTCAGTAATTCAATCTTTTCCAACCAACATTTCATACCACAGTAAGCTTTGAAGGAATACATAACCTAGATATAAAAGGTTATATCACAAACAAATTAGGAACAATAAAGGCAATACCTTCCTATGGATAGCGGAAGAGTTCCTGATCCAAAAAGAAGGGTGGGGTGGGAAAAAGAAAGAATTACTGGAAATAAAATGGACAATTTGGACTACTTAACATTGTAAAGTTTCTTCACAAACAAAATCAATGCAGTTAGAATTAGAAGAGAAACAGATAACAATGGGGGCAAAAATCTTTATAGCAAAATTCTCTGATGATGGTCTCATACCCAAGATATATAGGGTATTGATACACATAAATCATTAAAGGCTATGAAGTCAAAGGAAGAATCCAAGTTATGAAAAAAGGCTCTAAATCACTAAATAAAAGAAATGTAAATTCAAACATCTCTAAGGTTCTGCTTCACACTCACCAGACTGGCAAAGACGACCAAAAAAGGAAAACAACTACTGTTGGAGGAGCTGGGAAAATTTGAAGCTCAAATTCTAGCCATTCTGGAAAGCTATTCTGAACTAATCTGTATATACCTCTTTGTTTCAACAATTCGGCTAGCAGCTGCTGTGGGGGTGAAAAACCAACATGAGCCCAACAACAAGAACACTGCAAGCCCAGGTTCTTGAGATCTACTTTACTAAGGCAAGCAACGTTAAGGGGTTAGCAATCTTACTTTAATCCAACATACAAATACCATTCGCTCAGCTCAGGGGGAAAAGCCAGCACCCTGAGCTTCAGAGCAAATACAAACAGAGCAAATAAACATGAATCGACTGACAAATTTCTGCCTGACAAAATCACAATATACAGTTACCAGAGAAGCATCAACATCTGAGTTTTCTCCAAAGCCAGGCAGCTCGTAACAACAGCTGGCCCAGAGTCACGACTATTCCTGCTGTGGCTCAGAGCTCCAAAAGAGAAAGCCAGCCTATGGGTTTATATATCTTGTTCAGGGTCAAAGGTGAGTCACACATGCGACTCACCCACGTGACCTAAAAGTGTCACAAAAATGCGACTTAAACCCACGTGGTCTAAAAGCTTCTGATGTCACACACGTCACTCAAACCCATGTAAACTAGGCTTTCCCTTGAGGCAAGGAGATCATCAAGGACTCCTAATTTAATCAAGGAAACAAAGGCCAAACTCTTCAAGGGCACTTGGCTGAATAAGTGCTAAGAGTCTATCTTGATTCCCAATACACCATTTTAGCAATAATATTTCTATATTATGCATATATTTTTCATATACACATACATACATACATACCTCAAAGAAGAAGAAGGCCTATACGTACAAATATACTAATAGCAGCATTCTTTGTTACAATAAACAACTGGAAACAAAGTCAGTGCCCATCAGTTGAGGATACCTGAACATATCATATGAATGTCATGAAATGTTCGTGTGCCATAAAAAAATGACAAAAGCTATGGTTTCGGGTAAACCTGAGAAGACTCATACAAACTAATGCAGAAAGAAATGAGCAGAACCGGCAGAACAACTTATACTATAACTACAACATTATAAGCTTCTCATCTCAGTAGAGTCAATGGCTCTGAAGTACAGAAAGAGACATACGTGTTCGAGCATGGCCAATGTATGAATTTGTTTTGGTTATGATTGTTACAGAGAAGGACTTATGGGGGGGAGAGTTATGGAACTAGAGACAGGGATAGTGAGAGTGGGAAGAGAAGATATAGAGGAAGGAAGAAAAAAAAAAGAAGAAAAAGGGAAAAGGGGAAAGGGGAAAACAGGGGAAGTAAAGAAGAAGCATCAAACAAACATTTTAAAAATACAGATGAGAGCAGAAGGAAGTTCAGAGACAGAAAAGCAGGGCAGTTGCCACTGCCATGTTAAATGTAAAATAGACTTCTCAAAAATCATGCTGTACATAAGAGATTTCACAATCTTTTCTCATATTCTGTTCCCTGTATACAGAAGATGTGTGTACATATGTATACATACATACATGTCCATGTTTGTTGCTATGTGTCAAGTTCATAATATAAAAAACTTTTTTTTAAAAAAGCCCGGAAATAAAAGGCCAGGCTATGAGCACTATTGTGTTCACTACTGAACACTATTACACATGAGACAGTAGAGTTTGTATCTGATCCTAGTGAGGGATAACTACAATTTACTGAGCAGAAGCATGATATAGTCAGACTATGCTTTAGGAAAATGAAAACCACTTTTTATGGAGGATGGATTGAAGCATGCTTCTTGAGGGTGGTATATTAGCAGGAATAAGGAAAAGCTTTCATGTAGATGGTGAGTCCTAAGCAAGGTTATGAAGGAAATAGGGGATGCTAAGAGATTGTAAGATTCTATAGGATAATCTACCTAATGTGCTAATGATCCACCTGCCTTTTTTTGGACAGAGGGAGATTGGCCACTCATGGCCCAACTCCACTCCTGATCAGCAGAAGAGTTTTGACCTAATCCATTTCGAACCAGAACCAGCTGGTGACACCTTGCTCCCAGGGGCTCTCTACGTTGGTGCAAGTCTTAATGCAGACATCCAATGAGCCTAGCCCACTACCACTCAGAATTTCTAAGCTCCAACAACTCACCCGCCCCAGTGTTCCCAGCAGGCATGTGCCACTATGCCACTATCCCTAGACATTTTCTTGAGGAGATTATTAAGATTGCCCATCTTTCTTCATTTTAGGTATGTAGTCTGCCATCTTTTTTGTTCTTTAATACCCAGAGTAATATTTTAACAACACCCTCTACATGCAAATCATTGTTGGTAGCATGCTACAGGAATTTTGTTTCCACTGCCTATTTGGTTCTCTGAATACAAAGCAATACGAAGAATGCTGGTGTTAGAAATGAGATTTTATAGTGGTGTGAGGGATGGCCCACAGTGGAGTTCCCTTACTAGTATCTCCCCGCTACTCTCCTATCCCCCTGCTATGCTCCTATTTCTCTCCTGCACTCTGCCTGCATGTGAGACAACCCCTACAGTGCAGTGCCCACAGGCCTAAGTTTCGTTCCTCCAGAAAGCCTTGAGTTAAGTTTCCATTTTCCCCGATAAGCATCTATTTCTCCAGCACCACATCGGCATGGGTGGTGGAGCTCAGCATAGACAGTTCCTGGTCTCTCCTACTTCCTAGTGCACGTATACATCTAGTCCAAACATGAGCATGTTTGCTTCTATTGGGTATTAGCTGCCACGTTTAGAATATACGCTCTGAGTACCCAATCAATGGAGAAAGGGGTATGAGAGTGGGAGGGAACATGTGTTAGGTCTATAAAACTCTGTTTCTTCCAGCCAGCAATTGCACTCCCTGGCTGACACTGTTTAAGCAACGAGGGCTATGCACTTTCTCATGAGAAAGAATAAGGACCTTTTCTGATCTCTGATTCTGACTCCAGATCTTTGATTTGGTGGTCATCACCCTACACAGTGATAGACATTTTATCCTAATTAAACCTCAAAAACATGTTAGTCATTGAACAAAAGTATTCTTCTTCAAATAGTCATATACAAATCAACTGAAGACAGCACAGTCACATTTCCACACAGTCCCATAATCTCACGTTATTAGGTTTACCTGAAAAGTAGGAAAATGATAGTAAAAGATAACTACTTATGATGGATCCAATATTTTTTGCCTAGCTTTCAGCAGCTCAGAACATAGGTATTTACAGGTTACTTATAATACTCTTAGGACAAATGACTAAGATAGATTTCCTATAATCTACACAAAATTTTTGTCCCTTTAAACAGGAGTCCTCTATATACACCAAAGTCGTCCCTAATACTATCTCACCCTCAATCCCCCATCTAATTGGCTGCCAAGTTCTGCCAACTACTATTCCATAACATATTTCGCATCTGCCTCCTTTCCATTCATACAGCCACTATACTAGTTGAGGACCTTATCTCACCTGTCTAGTGCAACAGCTTCCAACAAATGGGTTTTAGCAATTTCAGAATCTACTTTTTCCACAAAGTTGCCACATTAATATTCCTTAAAGACAGGCTTGGTTGTATTCTCTTGTCAAAAAAGTCCCATAGCTCCCTAATGCATATAGGAAAACAGCTGGCATTTAAGGCTCCCTACAATCTTACTCCCATCTACTTTTCCAAACTCTCAATAATCTCAGCTTACTCTGTGTACCAAACAAACAAGCTCATTAGATTATTTCCTGAATTCAATATTCTATTTTTTATTCCTTCACACAGGTTGTCCCCCATGGCTGGAAAGCATTCCCCTCCTCACTTTTTCCTCCTTGAATACCTACAGCTTCCTTCAAAAGCAAAAGGTCAGTGCCATTTATATGAATACTTCCTGATACTGCTCTCCCTCTAGAATGTAAGCTTCTTGAGGACAGAAGTTTTTGACTTTGAATGCCTAGGACCTAACAGTACTTTGTCACAGAAGATACTTGATGCATGCTTTCTGAATACTTAAAAAAAATTTGTTGAATCAAACTAACCTTGACATCTTCTGAAATGGAAGCTTCAATTACATATTCTTTTGCCTTCTTTTCAAATCTGTGTAACCATTCACTAAAACTCTAGAGGGGAAAAGGAATGAAAGGAAATAAATCTCCCAGCATTACAAAAAAGGTAACATGTTTGAAAAACAATATAATTAAAATTATGAAGAAGTTTAATGGAAAACTCAGGCAAGCACTATCACCTCCAAAGGAAACTTATTTTGATGTAATCCAGTCTTGCAAATAAAAACTAAAAATCTACCCATTTCCCCCTAAAGACAAAGACAATCAAAGTAAACTGAGTCTTATTTTTTTCCTCCTTCAGACAAGCATATATTTGCAAAAACACATGACCCACTCCAATTAAGTCGCTGTTAAACAGAGGCTGGTGCTTCCATTAAATTCTTTGTTAAGACTGACAAGAAAGAAAACAATGAATTCCAACATAAAACAGATTGTTTGCCATGTACAGATTATTATTCTAGATCAGCAAGGAAAAAACTTATAATTTATAGTTCTTTCTCTTCACTTTTAAAATATCTTTTCAATGTTGTTCCTAATACTAATAACTAAACAACAAACAAAACCTTTCTTCAAAGAATTTTGGTTCTAGAGAGGAATCTGGTTCACACTAACGAATGCTGATGCAAAAATTTTAAATAAAATCTTAACAAAAAGACCACAGCAATACATCCAAAAATTATTCACTATAATAAATTTGTATTTAATACCAGGGATGCAAGGATAGCTCAACATTATGAAAATTATTAGCATAATTGTTATAACATAATGTTAAAAAACATAAACATCTCAAAATATATTAAATCAGTGGATACAGAAAAATCCTTTGACAAAGTACAACACTGACTTATCTATATATCTATATCTATATATATATTTACAAAACAAAGTATAGAAAGACCACTTTTAATATGCTAAAAAGTATATTTCTCATGCCAAAAATTTGCATTTTATGGTATAGGAAAACTGTAGAAAGTTTCCTGATAATAAGAGTAAAACAAACATGGACTCTTTTCCCATAGTTTCAGAAATTCTCCCCATGGTAATAAGGCAAATTAAATAAATTAAACATATAAATTAAGGCAAAGAGGAGACAAAACTTGTTCCAATTTGCTCATAACAGGATAGCTTACTTAGAAAATCCTGGAGAATCAGAAAGAAACTGAGACAATGGCTATGGTAACATAACAGAATACAAAACAAACAAAAATCAGCATTTTGGTATAGGAATAATAAAATCAAGGAAGGGTTAATAGAAATGAAAATACTAAAATCTGCAAATAAATTAACCAAGATATATCCAATAACTATATAAATGCAAGGTATTACAAAACATTCTTTAAAGAAACAAAAAATTACAAATAACTAGAAAGACAGTCATTATTCACAAAAAGGTCATGGCAACATAAAAAATTACTATCACCAAAATTAGTAGACATATTTAAAGCTATGTCAGGCCAAACTACAATGGTAACATTTCATGGAGTTAGACAAAATAATAATTCATTTGGAGAAACAGAAATTCTAGACCTTCAAGGAAGAAAAATAATAAGTAAAACTAAAAGGGAAATAGCACTTCCAGACTGCAAATTCAGTTGTAAAGTAGTCATCACCAAAACTATTTGGTATTGGCTAAAAATTAAAAAGCAAAACAGTATAACAGACTAAATAAACAAGAATATGAAGCAAATGCACCTGAAAACCCAATATTTGATAAGCATGATAAATTACTAAAAGGGAAGAACTTCCTACTTGACAGAAACTGCTAGGAAAACTGGAAAACAATTTGACAGAAAATAGATTAGCTCAAAATGGATATTGTTCTGGATATTTAAGGTCACACCACAAAAAATTTAAAGAGAATGAAATCAGGTACCTTTTCTTATGTTTAGGAACAGACTTCCTAACCACAATAGTTACAGAGGCAATCACAAAAGATGAAACGGATAATTTTAATTATCTGAAACAGAAGCTTTTTCCGGGTACAAAATCCATGACATTAGGACAAAGGGTTGGAGTAGGGGGGAGGATATCAACTGGAGAAAAAAATCTTTATCAAGTATCTCTGACAAGCATCTAATATTAAACTTATAAGGATCATATATCTGCATAGGAAAAGACCATAGAGGCCAGTCCAACCTCGTAGAGAATTTAAAAGTGGAAGCACTTGGATACAAACCTAAGTCCTCCGACTCCAAAATCCAGCTGCAATGGAGAATAGAGAATAACCAAAACAGTTTACAGCAGTAGTTCCCAAGCTTTTTGAGGACTCCTTTTTAAGTGTCAAAAAATATCTAGTATTCTCACATGATTTAGTAGTTGCCATATATTTTATTGTAGCTAAAGGTCCCATTCTCTGGCTCTCTTCTATGCCTAGAATGTTTTTTCACCTCATTTCCATCTACTGCCTTCCCTGGCTTCCTTTAAGTCATAACCAAAATCCTACCTTGTACAGGAAGCCTTTCCCAACCCCTCTTAATTCTAGTATATTCTCTCCTTATTTAAGTGCTGTCTCACCCATTAAACTGTGAGCTCCTTGAGGTCAGGGATTGCTTTTTGTTTCTTTTTGTATCCCTAGTGCTTAGCACAGTGCTTGGCACATAATAGGTGCTTAATAAGTGTTTATTATTGACTACTAATATATGGATTCAAGTACTTTTTATAATCATATTATTACTCTTCATCCTACCCACCCCTACCTGGAAGCAAGACATTCCTCAATGGACCAATAGTCAAAGGATGTGAACAAAGAGTTCTTGCTGAAAACATTAATAAGCATATGAAAGATTATTCCATATGCAAATAATAAAAATAACCAGCCAGTTTCACCTCATGCTCAGCAAGATATCAAAAATGACAAAAAAAAAATAGTCAATGATGAAAAGTCATAAAAAGATGGACACACGATTTTGTGGAACTATGAATTGATCCAAAGTTTCTAGAAAGCAATTTGGAATTCTCTTTTAAAAATGTGGAAAAAGTTCAATTGTTTGACCTAGAGAGCCCACTGGTAGGCAAAGACAGAAAGAAACATCCCATATAGACTAAAATTATAGTAATATTTTTTGGTAACAGAGCTGGAAACAAAGTAGACATTCATTGATTTGAGAATGGTTCAACAAAGTGTGGTAAATGAACATAATGGAACGTTACTGTACATTAAGAAACAACAAATATAAGGTCAGAGAAGCATGGGGAGACTTACAGGAACTGATGCAAAGTGAAATAAAAAGAACCTGGAATGCACCATAACTACAACAAGGTAAATGGAAAGAATTAAAAAAAGAAAAAAAAAAAAAGAAAAACTGAAGGCTGCTGTCTACTGGGTGACCGAGGGAGGAGTGGGAGATGGTAGATAATTTATATACTGTCAACAGTGTTGGATAGCTTTGCTAAATTGTCCTTCTTTCTTAGAAGGAATAGCTTGATAAGCAGGAAGTCAGGGAGGGCTATATTTGAGAATTAAGGCAATTGTTTAAACAAAAGATAACACCAGTTAAAAATCACCTGGTTTTACATTTTACAGATAAAGACACAGGCAACAGGAGGTCTGAGTGACTTGCCTAAGAGTGTACCGCATTAAATGGCAATGCCAGGATTCAAATGGAAGTCTTCCTGACACCAATTCTGCTGCTCCATGTTGCCTCTAAATGTACCAATTTATTTAACTAACCAAAACAAAAACTGGTGCAAGGTATCAATTTCGAGTTCCATTTTCAAGTCTCTTATGTTTTAAAAAGGGATTCCAAATGTTTTAAAGAAAAAAAAAACCTGTATAGTATTTTAAATTTTTTCATATGGTTATTGAGAGTTTGGATTTCTTCCCCTGAAAACTGTCTATTCATATCCTTTCATATCAACTGGGGAATTGCTCTTGTTCTTATAAATCTGAATCAGTCATCTATGTATCTTAGAAATGAGATCTTTATGGAAGAAACCTGGTGCAAAGACTTTCCTCCCAATTTATTGCTTCTAATTTTAGCTGCGTTGGTTTTCTTTGTGCAAAAACCATTTATGTTTATAAAATCAAAATTGTCCATTTTACCTTCTGTGAACATTTCTATTTCTTATTTGGTCACAAACTGTTCCCCTATCTAAAGATTTAACAGGTAATTTCTTCCTTTCTCCTCCAATTTGTTTATGATGTCACCCTTTACGTTTAAAACATGTACCCTTCTGAAGTTTGTCTAGGTATATGATATGAGATGTTGGTCTATACCTAGTTTCTGCCAGACTGCTTTCCAGTTTTCCCAACAGTTTTTGTCGAATAGTGAGTTCTTGCCCCAATAGCAGCTAGGTGGTGCAGTGGATAGAGCACTGGGCCTGGAATCAGAAAGACCTAAATTCAAATCCAGCCTCAGACACTTAATAGCTATCTGCCTCAGCTTCCTCAACTGTCAAATTGGGATAATAACACCTACCTTCCAGGTTGTTGTGAGGATCAAATAAGATTATATATGCAAAACACTTAGCACAGTGCCTGGCATTTAATAAATGCTCCTTCTCTTCCCCCTCCCCACCCCTAATCAGTCAGTAAATACTGAATTAAACACTTAACACACTCCAGGTATTATGCTAAACTTGTTTGACTGGGAGGATGGTGGTACCCGTGATGGAAATAGGAAAGTTGAGGAAAAAAAATGAGTTCTGATTTGGGCATAATAAGTTTGAGTTTCCTATAGAACATTCAACTGGAAAGATCTAAAGAGAAACTGGTGAAAAGGGGGAGGTTAGAGCTAGATAAGCAGGTTTGAGAATAATCAGCATAGAGATAATAATTGAATTCATGGGGGCTGATGAGATCATGAAGTAAAAGAGCACAGAAGGAAAAGAGAGCCCAGGACAGGACCTTGGGGACATTCATGATTAGTGAGCACAGCCTGGATGAAGATCCAACAAAAGACCAAAAGTGATCGAACAGGTAGGAGGGGAATCAAGAAAGAAAAGGGTCACAAAAACCTAAAGAGAAGAGAGTATTGCGGGAGAAGAGGGTGATCATCAGTGTCAAAGGCTGCTGCAAAGAGTTCAAAAGGATGAGGATTGAGAAAAGGCTAGTGGATTGGCCAACTGTCTTTAAAAATATGCACATATAAGCAGGCTCTTCCTGGTATTACTGATCAAATCAAAAGGCCAAAATCCACTTATTCTTACAAAAATGAGTGATCAAAAAATTAGTTGTAGTTCATTGTAATAATTCTTTATTTCACTGTTAGGTTCATGATGTTAAAATATTAAGTAAAATACTGAAGAGCTTTCCATATATTTAACAGCTGAACCTAATCAAAGATTGTTGGGTTTTTTTTCCTATTACTTCAAGTCGCTTAAGACAAATGCTCAGCATTTGAAAAATAAAATTAAAAATCAAGATATAGACTTCTTGTTTTCTATTACTTTAATTGCTACCATAAGTAAATAAACAGCTAACTCAGAAACCATACACATAGTTACTTTAGCTAAATTATGTTCATGGAAAAGATTTCCAACAATTCTTTTACACACTGAATTGCTTTTTGCTGTTAAGCTCATCAAACCTGTAGAAAATTATACTTAGAATGGTGTCTTGCATGCTATTAATTATGGTTGTAACTTATAACCAAATATCATTTTTACAATTCCTCCTTAAAAGATACATATAACAAAACATTATTAAGATAAATGCCATGCTAGATATTAAGGGAGGCGAAAACAAATTCCCAGTCCTCTCTTCAAGTAAAGCTTTCTTCCTGACCATTACATCTCCTGCTCTGTCTATCCACATCAGGCCCATCCCTCCCTTCACTGTCCCCATCTCATTTTTCTATATTCTTATATATGTCATCAGGAATTTTTGTTCTGTTTTGAATCAGACTTATGCCCTCACATAGAGGAAACTCGTTTGCATATACTTTATTTCTACTTATTTGCATACATGTTGCTTTCCCCACACAGTTCCTTGAGGAGTAGTGCTTTTTCTTAGTATCTCCAGCTCCTGGCACACAGAAGGAACTTAATGAATGTTTGTTCATTTTAAGGAGTCTGACTTTGTTATTTGTTTAAATCATTATCATTAGTCACCTAGGTTCACAATGTCAGGAATCCTTTATTCTTCCTTTTCCTTCAACCTTCATGTGCAGTCTGTTGCCAAGTCTTGTCAATTCTACCTCTACATCATCTCAGACATTCACACTTTTTTCTAGCTGAGGTCATCATTCCCACTCGTGCACTACTGCAATAGCCTCCTAATTGGTCTCCCTACTCCCTGTCTCTCCTCTTTGCAGTCTCTCCTTTACAAAGCTGTCAAATTAATCTTCTTAAAGTACACAAATGATCACATCAGTTGCCTATTCAAAAAAGCCTTTAAAGTTTCACACTGTCTCTTCAGCTTGGGCTCAACAAGTTGACTTCCATCTATCTTTCCAGACTGCACATATTATTCCTCTTCAAACACTTGGCCTACTAGGTGAAGTCCTAACTTCTATCTCCTGCATCTGTGTATTTGGGTAGGCCATCTGCCATGTTTGAAATGCACTCCTTTTAGAGTTCTCTCTACCCCTTAGAACCCCTACCCTCCTTCAAGGCTTAACTTCAGGGCTACCTTTTTATAGGAAGACTTTTCTGATCACATTTGGTCAATATTCTTTCCTTCCTCAACTTATCTCATATTTACCTACCTATATACTCAGTATATTACTCCAACAGTATGCAAATTCCTTCAGGTCAAGGACTGTTTGTTTTTATCTTAGCAGCCCCAGTGCCAAGCACGTAATAGGCATTTATTAAATGTTGGTTAAGTAAATCTGAATTCATTAGGCATTGGGAAGCTAATTAAAGATTTTGGTCAGTGAAGTGATATGAATAGATCTATGCACTCAGAAGATTAATCTGGCAGCAGTGTGAAGGATGAAATAAAAAAGAGTCAAGAAAACTAGTAAAATAAATTTGGGGGAGGGTACTGAATATTTCGATTAAAGTGGTAGCTGTAGGAATGAGTGGAAGAATCAGATGTCAAAGATACTGCAAAGGTGTGAAACACAACTCTGAGGTTTCAAGTATCTCACAATAATAGACGTGTACATAATTCTTTAAAATTCTGAAAGGTGCTTTATATATCTTTTATTTGTCCCCCACAACTACCTGGTAAGAAAGGCTTTTAAGCAAGGAACCTAGTTAAGACTGATCAACATATACACATATTATTAAAGAACAGAGAGTCCAAAAGAGTAACTTAATAACAGTTGCGTTCTAAATAATCCTACGTGAAAAAAGGCATTATTTCTTTCCCTACACTGTGTGCAGCAACCTAATATGCTCCTCACATACAGGAAGCATAGGCTTACAGCAGAAAGTTTGGTGACTAGTAAATAATATTTAGAATAAAGTTTGGTTTCTGTTTGAATTCTGCTATTCAAAATGCATCCAAGAGCTATATATAATAAGGATTATAGGATATCATGTAACTATTAGCATCTACATTATTCTAAAAGGAATCAGATATGTAAAATATAGAATATCGACTTACCAAGTTAGAAGAAACAGAAACTCCAGGAAACAATTTTTTCAGAATTTCTTTAGCCAGGGTCTCAACAGCTTCCAATTGTTGTTGTCTCTCCTAAAGCACACAGACACACACACACACACACACACTGGTATGACATGAGATAATTTGGATGCAACTTTTTTTTTTAACAAAAAAAGTCATCTAATTTAAAATTTCATTTTCAAACAGTACTAAGAAATACTTCTATTTCGAGGCATCGAACTAATTCCAAATTAGGTGTCTGGGATATCAAAGCCAGATATTATTATACCATGTAAATCAAGAACAACACCTAGTTATGCAAACATTTTCAATGTAATAAAGTAATTCTAACTATATAAAGTAATCCTAATGTAAAGTAATAACAGTGATCCTAAGTATAAGAATTACACCTAATAGTATGAAATTTAGCACTTAAATATTTTATGAACTCTGGCTTGAAAAGTATTGATGCCCAGCAGTCCCCTAGACTTTCATCTGGGCAGTACACAAGTCAAGCAGATGGACTAGCAAACATCAATGTACACATAGCCCACAATTCATGGGCAATAAATACAGTGGTACAGATTCAAATTTTTAGATGCACATTTCACAAACCCAGCTTCAATATGAGCTTAAACTAGGAAAATTAAACAAGTAAGCAAGAAATCTGAAACACTGTAATTTGATAAGTACCACATGTTTTAAGATGGGTAGGGAGTTGGAGAAGTTTCACAAAGGAAATTTATTTTATAATGTTATACAGATAACAAACATATACAAAATATTTTAGTATTTGTGACATATGACACGTGACCAACAGCTGTACTTAAAGAAACACATTATGAAAGGAGTATATATATATATATGTATATATATATACATATATATACACACACACACACGTATATATATGTATATTCCTAAAAGATTTTTATTCTTAAATTAATTTATAATGAGTATTATACTTTGCAAACTGTTTGTCAAAATTAGGTTGTTTTAATCATGTTCTATTTGTTTAGCTCAATATAAAAACAACATATAACTAAGTAAAAAGTTATCTATAAGACAGATGAAATCTGTGAAAAAGCACATTTGAACCAGCCTAAGAAAATAACTTTCCTTTTTCAAAACAGTACTCATCAAATTTTGTAGGGGTCATTCAAACATTTCCAGCTGTGTATGGAACAGGAGAATTTAAGACTGTGATCCAGAAACAGATCACGAAGATAACTGCTAACTTGAAATCTAGACAAGTGAACTTTACTTTGGGCAGGCCCAATACATTTTTAAAAATCAAAACAGACAAATTAAGGAGTGATTTTCACAAAACCCTTTACAAAAGGTTTCTTTCCTTAATGTAAGGCAGGATTCCATTAATGGTTGGTTCCTGAATTATTTAATTTATGACAATTCACACGCCATTTTTCAAAAACACATCTGCAAAAAGTGAGGTGTATCTGTATAGAAAAACTAGAGAATTACTATTTCAAAAATAACAAAAAAAAAGGACAAAATACTAAGCACTATCATTCTTAACTATGGAATTAGTGAAACAATTTAAAGTCATTCAGGTAAGAAACAAAATAACCATTTAGATCAACTCAGGGGACAACACCTAAAGTTTAAAAAAAAAGTCTTAATAATTATAAAGGTAAGGAATTTTATTTCTACCTATCACTAGTGCTAAAGGGAAAAGTTCATAGCATGATAGATTTAGTTAGAAATCACTTTAGTGGTCATCTCATCACATTTGAAGCAAAAGAGGCCCAGTGAGTGCCTTGTCCAAGGTCACACATATAAGTAATAAGCAGCAGGAATGGAATTCAAACCTAGGGTCTCTTAGTATAAGATACTGAACTCTTTTTTTTAACTGTACTATGAAAATTCTTCCACTTATCATATTAGTAGTTAAAGGGTTTATATTGAATTCATTTCCATTTTTAAGTACATATCAATATTGAACCATCAAGTATTTCTAATTAGAGTGCCAAATTGAAACTAAAATAAGACAGCTCACTCTTACTATTTGTCTGAATATAACAGATGCCAAAAGTGTGTCATACTGAATTAATAAAACTGGTCACTGAAAATATAATATAAATAATAAACACATTTGTCATTTTAAATTAGCTTGGAAACACATGACTTTTCATTCAACTTAAGGCAATGCTTTCCTGATTAAGTTCTTACTATACCTTAATAGTGTCATTACATGTAAAAATTATATATTCTCAAGGCAGAATATATTATTTCCAATTTTACACAATTCATCATACTGAGTCAATAGTACTTTAATCCACGGCATCTATGAGTAATTAACTACTGGAGTACAAGAGAAAGGATTATAAATTAGATCTCAAGAGAGACCCATCATACTCCACCATTAATGGGAAATTACTTCTTGATGTCCCTAGGATGAAGGGAAAAAATTTGACCACTTAACATAAAGGATAGGCAACACAGTCTGGTAGGCACCAATAGGGGTAACTCCCACTGAGGAAATTCCCTTGTACTTAATCTGTAACTTAAAGTCTGGAAGAGTTTCATAAGGCACAAAGAGGCTAAATAATTTGCTCAGTGACATATAGCCTATATATGTTAGATGTTAGACTCAAACACACGGGTGTACCTGAGTTTGAGGCCAGGTCTCTTATCTACCTATCTGTATCATTTAGGTAATCAGAACTAAAAGTACAGTTCAGGTCACAAGTAAAAGGATTTACGGAGACAAACTTGCCTGCAAGATTGGCAGCCTGGTAGCACTAGTTCCCTAGATTATTGGAGCATTCTAAAAGGATTAGAAATTTTGAATAATGAAGAAATGTAGCATGGTGGAAAGTAAAGTAATTAAAAGACCCAAGTTTAGAGTCACAAGTCATCCACGGACTAGCCATATAATTTACAGGTAAGTCACAACCTGTGAGCCTCAATCTCCTTATCTATAAAATGAAAATATTACTTCTGCTACCTGGTAAAGGATACATGTTAAAATTTTGAGATGTTACCTATCTTCTGACACAGATTAGAGGGGAAAGAGAAAGTGTCATGCAGGTCAGAGTGTAGATAAGGAAATCGAGCAATTTATCACCATTACTGGAAACAGCAACAGAAACCATTCCAGAAACTGGAAACTGGAAACAGTTGTCCAACAGTGTCAATCATCACAAGCACAACACGTTTACCATTTTGACACTTACCATCCATAATAGTTTGAGCAGTGTTATCCTTTCTTTACCAAATGTGTAAGATTTGCATTTACAATTTTATAGGTTAGCTACTTTTCACAAGGAACATATGACTAACATGACTATTCTTCAATGATTAATCTCAAGGCAAGTTTGTACACACTGAATCAATTACTTCAAGTAACAAAGTCAAAAATTTTTCAAGAATTCTGCTTGCTACTCTGTGCTCAAAAGTTGTACCCTGATATTCATGGGGAAGGAATCTAAACATTCATTACTGCCAAATAATTTTGGATTCAGATATTCTGATTTAAAGTTGTATTAATTCCAACTACAGAAATCCTCTTTAGAAAACAAACACACATATCCCTCGGCCAACAGAATAAGGTCACTAGACAAATCACGAATTAGGTATCTGTCCTCAGATTCTTCAGGCAAGAGTACATATCACCAAAGCTTCAACAATTAGGTGAACAAATAAATCAGCATGCCCAGAAATTAAAGAAAAAAGCTTAACAAATAGACAGATAGAAGCAGGTGAATGTATATGAATGTTCATCAAGAATAAATTTTTGTATTGAAATTGCAGTAAAAGTTAAATGCACTAGTTGATTTTTTTTTTGTAAAGACAGGCTGCAGATTGTTTCTGTTCAACTCATTGTTTCTAGGACTTAGCATTACAACCTTGGCAGTCTTGTTCACTTTGTCCTGCAGCATTTTTTCAGTTGATGCCAATGCTTCCATTGCTTTCCAGTTTTTCTCCCGAAGGTCCTAATTATTTTTAGAAAGAATTATTTCAGTTCAGCCAATATTAAAAGTATTTTTTGTCTTTAATTTTGTCAGTATTTTGCATTACATTCAGTAATTTGCATTTAATCGCTGGTTACTGCAAAATTATTTTGTTGAAGGAAATATAGCAACAACAAAAAAAACCCATTAATGTGATGTTCAAGCATTAAAATGGAAAGAGAAAAATGATAGTTGTTTCATGTGTTCTGAATATAGACACCTAATACAGTGTTTTTAAGAGTTATTACCATACTGTTCACTACTTTGACTTTACTTGTGACAGAAAAAGAAAGCATTAAAAAGTAAAGCACACACAACAAGATCACAAACAGAATTTTAGGCGTAATGAACCGCAAAGAATTAATAAGCAGAAAATATAGCATTATTATCAAGAGCTTATATGGTTTGTGCAAAGTCCAAAATCAGTAACAGAAACTACATATTATTTCCAGCAACCAAATTTTCCTATAGATTTTTCCCTTGACTTAGAAAGACATTCCAACTCTTCCAGGGAAAGAGACACAATAGCTTTTTTAATTCCTACATCTTTCTTGGCAGGGCCAATCAAATGTATATGCCACAAGACAACTTGATATGAATTGTCTAAGTTAGTTGACTAAGGCCAAGTGGGCAGACCACAAAAAAAATTTCCTCTTTCTAGACAACAAACACTGGTGGCTGGAAATCTACACTTCTCAGGACTCAATTTAACAGTATTAATGTTGGCAAATATAAAGAAATACACATCTGAATACGATATTGTCAGTTCCTACTTGAAGGTAAATTCAAACAGTGACCTTAATATATTACTAGTACTATGTGAACTGTTACTTCCTAGAATCCTGTAAAAATCAAAACAAATGAAATGTCAAAGTTCAGCATATTGGTGAGCTCACCTTAAGTACTGGGGATATACCTTCCTATTAGAATTGTTACAAGCATGCACAAAGGGCATTTCATAGTCCTAATTCTGAAAAACCCAGCATGGCAGGAAAATGTTACTTTAAGTATATAATAAATATCTTACATACTAAATTTGCCTTAGAAAATATACACACCACTGGTTATAACAATCACCATTTAGTTTTAGGATGCTTTCCCCCCTATTTAATGCCAGCAATTATCCTTTTGCAAATAAAAACACCTTGGCTTCTAGTCACAGAGGTCTTCATCAGATTAGGTAGCCTAAATAATTATGAAATCTGCATTTAGCATTCACTTACTCAATTGACTGGTATTAGAAGTAGCTATATACCAGGCTACATATTCCAGAAGGTATTACCTCACCCACTCTCCAGCCAAACAATAAACAATGTTCCTATTACTTCCAGTAACACTCAATTAGCAAAAGTCAGTCCTACAACTGGGCCTTGCATTTATCTCACTTACAAAATGTAAATTCTGTTAGATGGACAATAGCTACTACAATTTATTTTTAGTGTCAAAAAGCTGAGACAATCAAATGAGAAGAAATGCCTTTGACACCATTTTTTATATTCAGTTGAAAAAATAAGTTTTTCAATTAGAAATATAAAAGAAAATTACTTTTAACAGTATTACTCCAGTAAAAAATTAGAGCTTTGACAATGATTATAATTGCAAATTATAAATTCAAAAGAATTGACCATTATTAAATTTCCCCCAAAAGCAAATCTACTCTCCTGCAAAATGAAATGGTTATGGAAAAATCTTCACATAGTAAAAAGTTGTCTGTGTTAAAGACCTAAAGTAAAAAATAAACAAATAAATTTAAAAAAATTATTTCAGAAATGAAGTACAGAAAAAACTTCTTTAAAGACATGTACTTACATTATTTTTCTTTCTTTGTTGTTCAACTGCATTTTTCAGGGCATCTAGCTCATTCTGAAGACCAGTAATCTCTTTTTCTTTTGCTGAAACCCTAAACAGTGATGAGTAAGTGACCAAAAAAAGTAATTTAGATATTCTTACATTTTCTCAATGGGAAGAAAAGGAAATGCTTTAAAAGCAACACACACACTCTCAAACAGTTCACCAGCAAACATCTTAAACAAGAATTATCACCATGCCACTAAAAAAAAGTCTACCTTATAACTAAACTAATATGTAGACACAGATGAAAGGAAGTTCTTAGAATTTTTAAGAGTCAAAAATTTGTTGTTTTTGCTGAGAATGAACAGTATCCCCATTCAGGGATCTGATAAGGTAATCGTGGAGGAAGCCATTTAAGCCACTTGCAGAGGTAATTGCAGCTTAATGCAATACTGGGCTTGGAGTCAGGAAAATAAATTCAAATAATACCTCTGCCATTTACTTGCTATATGACCAATGATCAAGTCACCTGACCCCTCAGACTGGGTCTTGGGGTATATAAAATGGGGTTAACTACCAACTTCAAAGGGTTTGGAGGGGTGGGGGGTTAAAAGGGGGAAAGTGAGGATAAAAGGGAGATTATGCTTTGCAAACCTTAAAGCGCTATATAAATGTCAGGAGGTGGTGGTGGTGGTGGTGGTGGTGGTGTAGAAAGCATGTATTTTCAAAGATGTGAAGCAAAATTATACATAAATTCTAATTCAAAAATGGAAATCCTCTCTTTTCTGAAAAGTTTTATCATAAAAGTAACATGACACTAATCTCTTTCCCTTTCATGTTATTACATACTCCACATTTTTCCTTTGTCAAATTCATTTTCTTCTAATCTATTTTCTATAATTTACTAAAGAACAATGAAAGAGGGAAGACAGTAACAACAAGAACAAAGAGAAAGAGGAGACTGTGTATATATGTTACAATCTACTTATCTTACAATGAAAGAAATTGCTAGTTAGAGGGTAGGCCAAAACTGTAAATAACCCTTTCCTCATGCTAAAGTCTCAGTCAGTTTCTAGTTAACTTCTGGCAAACTATTCATTTACACTGTGGATTATTATCCTCAATAAATTTCTAAACTCTAAATAACAAGCTTAAGAGGAGAGAAACTTTATTTTTAACTATTTTTAAAAATAATTTTTATTTATTTAATTTTAATACAATAATTAGGTAGCTATTACCTTATTTGATATAAACATCTATTCATTCAATTTAAAAATGAGAATCTGAATGCAGCCACATAAGAAACTAAGAGGAAAAGAAATCTGAAATTGCTTCCAGGAAAAATTAATTAACTCTCCCTTCCCAGATGACATGAGCCAAAAAGATAGTAAAACCTAGAATAAAAGGGCAGCCCAGCTCAGACCAATGATTTACATTATTCATCCTAAATAAAAACATAGGAATAGAAAAAGACCTCATTTGAGATTATAATAGAGATTTAGAAGGACAACCAGTGTTTTCAAATTGGTCTGCAGAAAATGGCTTTGTTACTTGTTTTGAAAGATTGTGAACTCTAAAAAACGGCACACAACCTTGTCAAGTAAAAATAGATATACTGCAACCACAATATACGCCATCTTGCAGTGGGGGGGGGGGTAGAAATGGGGAGAAAATTTGTAATTCAAACTCCTGTGAAAATCAATGCTGAAAACTAAATATATTAAATAAAAAGAAAAAAAAAGTAGATATACTGCCAGATACAATTAATGTACTGATTGGCTTTACTAAACTTTTTTTTTTTAGTCATTGTTACAAGGGATGGCTCACTGGGTAGAGAAAAGGGAAGAACATATTGGGAATGAAGGTGATATAAAAACAAAATATAGTAGTAAAAATAAGGTAAAAAAATAATGCATAAAAATGATTCAAAAATACAAATAAAAACGTTTTGGGGAATCATCTACACTACTGTTCCCCTTCAATAGCCGGAAATAAATTCTAATTGCTGATAGCTCAGTAAATACATATAACACAAGGAAGTGAAAGAAGAGAATATTATTTCATACAACAGGTTTGCAAAATGCACAGAATTAAGTACCTCAGGACCCTGTAGCACAAAAAAGCACAAAAAACATTGAATGTGGGAAGTACCAAAAGTGAATCAAAATTCTTACTTACATTTTTAACAACTCTTCATGTGGGGGCACAGAAGATATCTACAAAATAGTTTTAAATTTTATTTTTAAAACAATGCTTTCTGGATATTTAGCATCTCATATTTTGCAAGTGCCACACATGCAATTCATTTGTATTTCTAATATCCTTAGAATTTTAAAACCATCATTTTTCTAAGGTCAAAGTGAGAGGAAAAGATTTCCCACTCCAAAATAAAATTAAAACCCATCTTCCTCCCTCACTTGTTTTCTCTACACCATTTGCTTTAACAATGGAGCTTATAACCTAAACTCATGGAAACTTATTCACAACATCCTCCATCCCAGTAACAGAATATTAAATGCCAAGTGAAAGTTGAAAGTATAAGAAGGCTGGCCACCAGGTTATAATTGTTTGATAGTGAAGGAAAACTCTCTAAGGTAGAGGGGGATTGTGATCAGTAATGGTAGACAGTGTCCACACGGATGAAGGGACTGGACAGTGATTCTCTAATTCAGTGGTGATGAGGACCCGAACTATGGTGGCAGTTATGTGAGTAGAGGAAAGGGAGGGATGTGAGAAAGGGTGTGGAGTTAGAATCAACAAGCCTTAACAACAGACAGAATGTGTTGGGTGAGACAGAATATGTTAAGTAATCAAAGTCATGGATGATTCAAAAATTTGAAATTTGGGTTAATAGCAGGCTGGTAAGTACTCTCAACAAAAATAAGGAAGTTTGGGGGGAAATATAATAAATCACATATACTGGGGAAAGTATTGTTTTGGACATGTTGCCTTTGAGATAACTGAAGGACAATATGCTCTCAAAATGCCAATAGGCAATTTGTGGAAAGACTAAAATTAAGTAATAATTTGTATAAAAATGTTATTTAAATCTATGGGAGCCAATTATGTCACCAAGAAAGAAGCAAGTAAAAAACAAGGAGGGCTCAGTACAGAGCCTTAGGGTCTGCCCACAGTGAGATGTGCATGATAAGTCAGCAAAGGAGGCTGAGACAGAATCAGACAGGTATGAGACAGAGGCACTGTCAAGAAAATCTCTAAAATTTTCAACTTTATAGGTCTGTCTTGTACAAAGCACTAGCTTAAGAGTCAGGGTGTAACTGAAGAAGTCATAAACTTGTAGCCAGGAAACCTAAGTTCTCATGAAAGCTCTGAAATTTCTTAGCTCTGTGCTAGAGTGTAAAGCATCTCCCCTCTCTCAGCCTCAGTTTGAGTTGTAAAACAGGAATAATAACATTTGTACTACTTCTTACACAAGACTGTTATGGGAAAAGCACTTTGTAAACCTTAAAGCCCTATTTAAATGTGAAGTACATTTTTTTCTGTACTGAACATTTCTAACCTCTATACTGTCTTATTCATGCAAAATCTCTTGGTCAGTGTGTCTGTCAATTTAGAATATCAGCAAATATTTGCCTATTTTCCTCTCTTTTCTAGAACTAGAAGAAAAATTTTCTTAAATAGACAAGCTAATATGTTGTACCCAAACTATTTTACATATCTTTGTTTCTTATTTACTGACTTAAAAACAAGTGATTATACAGGTCAAGAATGATAAGTAAAGAATGTTAAAATTACTCAACTTGACTCTCTTACAGGTTATTATTCAATCCTGGAGGAGCGTAGGCAGCTTTTGCGAGGTCTGCTATTATTGGGATATTCTTTTAAATTAGTTATTGGCAACTTATTATAATGAAGTATCAAAAAATATGTACAATATTCTAATCTGCAAATTAAAACACAAAAAGAAATTCACTGCATCCATAAATACCAATTAAACAACTAAATGCACTCAGACTTAACAAAACAGTAGAGAAGACAGAGACACACCTAAACAGCAGTTCATATGTCAAAAGACTCAGGAATACAGCATCATATGACTGAAAGAAAAGATAAAGCAGAAGAAAATATCCAAGGGAGGCAAACTGAAAACATAAGGATTGGTTCAAAAAGTAGAAATGTTTATCTTACAGAAGAGAAAAGAAGAGGAAAGAAAGGAAGTACAATCTGTCTCCTTCGGTAGCTGCTCTTCCCAACCTTTTATGCAGTCTTTCAGGTTTGGGTCCTATTCTCTATATACTACTTTAACATTATACTCTTACACCCTTAACAATTTCATCTGCTTCCATAACTAACTGACCCTATACAATCTGGCTCCTGACCTCTCATCACAAATGAAAACTGCTCTCACCAAAGTTACCAGTGATTAGCAACTCTAATGGTCTTTTCTCAGTCCTCATTCTTCTCAAACTATCTGCTGCATGTAATCCTGCTGACCATCCACTGTCCTTTTGGAAGCTTCCTACATTCTGGGTTTTCATGGAACTAGCCTCTCTTCCGGTTCTTCAATTACTTGATATTTCTCTACCTCTTCTGGGGACTCATCAACCACCTCATGCCCCCTAACTCTGGGTATTCCTCAAGGTTCTTTCCTGGCTCCTCCTCTCTCTCTTGGTAACCTCATCATTTCCCAAGGGTGTAATTACCATCTCTATACAGATGATTGACAAAGGCTCAGTCTCTCCTTTGAACTTCAAACTAACCTGAGCTGCACCACCTAATGCCTATTGAGCATTTCAAGATGGATTATATCCTACAAACATCTGAAACTCAACATGTCCAAAGACAAACTTTCCTACTTCTGTTGAAGGCACCACCATCCTTTTAGGCTTTTGGGTATATAACCTCGACATTATATTCAACTCCTAACTTGCCCTCACTCCATGTATCCAGAAAAATGTAGAGAATATTAAGATACCACTGTGCTTACTGTTTATTAATTATGAAAAAGAATACAATTTGGTAAAACACCACCTCATAGAATCTTATAGAATCTTTAACAACTAGGTGTTTCCCAACAGTACATCGATATTATTCAATATTTCTTAAAGATACAACAATAAAAATAACACTGCTGATAATTCATAATAGGTGAGGCACAAAACAGGGAGACATGCTTGGCAAAAGTATGCACTACTATGATAGAGGAGATCCAGATCAAGGAAGGATTTCTATTGGATGGTAAAATCTGCTAGGTCATCTTGTTAGAAAATGATGTCGTGCTAATCGTATCAAGTCCCTTCAGAACACTGAAGACCCTAAATGCTGTAAACATTCAAAGGAATTTGACCTGTCCATCCATACAGGAAGGACCAAGTGGCTGAAGAATGTCTCCTGCCCATATTTTAACTTGCACTTAGGTAGAAACCCTATAGAGCTTATTCAACAGTATGGATGTCTGAGACAGACAGTAGAGCGGGCCATACACTTGAACAAGAAGAAGGGAGTGGGCTGAACTGCTTTTGGGAAATTGCAAAGTTCTTTTACTGACCCATGAAACCAATGAAAACAAAGGCCTATCTATACTAATATTGCTATATAGCAATAAAAAAATGAAACACTACTACCTTTAAGAACTAAAATCCAAATATGACACAAATGGCAACAGTGAAGCACAACATGGGTATGAGCAGGCTACAATATATTGTTTATCCCAAAAGACTTAATGCAGTTTTAAGCTATCAAAAGTTGCAACAAAAGAGAAACTTCAAAGAACAGGTGAAACGGATATCATCAAAGAACTGTATGACAGAAGAAAAAGATGGGCTGGTGATGTGATAAGAGCAAGAGGTGGCCAGAGTGCTCTGCCCACAGCCTCACAATGTCAGAACAAGCAAGCAAGGCACCGGACATTCTGGCTGAACCCCTTGCAGTGAGTTTTCAGGAGGACTCAGTCAGGCATAAATGGGTTATGACACGTTATCACTGGAGAAAGCTCTTGAATCAATAAGACCACAGATCTATAAGTATTTTAAAACTCCCCTCAACCAAAATGAACTTTTCTCTGCACTCCCTAAACATGGCCTGCAGTATCCCACTTGTGTGCTGGTTTACAATATTTCCTATGACTTAGAACACGGCTGTCCAAAACGTGGCCCCCAGTGCGATTTATGTGGCCCGCCTACAAGCATGGAAAGTTACATAAATGCTTTAGTAAACAAAGCAAAGCTACCTCAGATCTCTCACTAAAATGGTAAATCAAAATATCTTGTCTATTGTTTCAATAAAAACCTAAGGTTGGACAGCCCTGACTTAGAATACTTATCCTTTCTGTTTTTTGCCTGTTTAATTCCCACTCATCTCTTTAAAGTCCAACTCAAATACACAACCTACCCTGAAGATTTCTTCTAACTCGTCCCTACAGAACTTTATATCTCATAACTGTAAAGTATCTATCATGTAATGCTTAGCACTATTTAACTGTACTTATGTATTATCCTTTTACTGCGATAATTTATGTTAAGGCCCGTGAAGTTAGTGACCATGTCTTATTTCAACTTTCCATTTCCCCCAGGGCCTAATAAAATGTTCTATACAGAGCAGTCACTAATGTATGTTTCATGAATGAATCTGTCAGGCACTGGGGGGCACTGAGAAATGATATTCCTAAAACATGAAAAGTGATGGCATTCAATCTAAAGGGGTTTACATTTTAGGAAGAAGATTTAGACAGTGTTCCTGAATAAAAAGATTTCAAATAGGGATGAGAAGTAAGTATATTCATGGCACAGGGAATGGCCTAAGTGACTACACCTAAGAACAGCCAGAGGGAAGTCTAGGTTTGCTGGAAATGTGCAAAGAGACTGGGTGTTGTGATATATGCCTACAATCCCAGTTACTGAAGGCTGAGGCTGGCCTTGAGCTCAGCTTTTCCAAGCTACACTGGGCTAGACTGGTCAAATATCTGTCTGCATTAAATTTAGCATTAATATGGTAAGCTTCCGAAAGTGAAAGGCCACTGGCATGCTCAGAAAGGGGTAAAATGCCCCAGATCAAAACTTCCATGCCAATCAAGACTAGGTCTAAGAGCCTGGTCAAGATAGGGAAACCTGGTTGGGGTTGAGAGGGGGGGCACAGAAGACATAAAAGGGAATAGGATTTAGAAGGCTGTAAATAGCAAGGGGCATCATATTGAAAAGGGTTTTAATGACAGACTAAGAAATCAGCTTAAGCTGAAGAATGGCATGATCAGGTCTCTGTATTATGAAGATTATGCTGAATCTATAGGAAGGATAAATTAGAGTGGGGAGCAACTAGAGTAAGGGAGGTTAGATAGGAGGTAATCATAATTGTATATTCAAAAGGTAATAAGGGTTTGGTCTAAAGTAGAGATAAATGTGAATGAAGAGAAGGAAATGGATGGAATAGAGGAGATGTAGAATCAAGAATGGTAGCAAATGTTAGAGAAACTAGGTGATTTGCTCAAATCACAATGGTCGACAGTAAGTAGTAGGGCCAGAGATTGAATTGAGGACACAAGTCCAGAATTCTTCCTATTACACTACACTACACAGCTTGGCTAAGAGTCAAAGATATCTCTAAAACCTGAAAAATACAAGAGCTAATATTTACGTAGTCTTTCATGGCTTATGCACTGTATTCATTATCTCATTTGACCCTAACAACTTCAACTTCCTGATTCATATCTCCAACTTTCTACAAGAAAATGCAACCTGGACACTACCTAATACAGCTTAGACGCAATGCAGAAAACTTAAAAGCTTGCTATTCATCCTAACTTTATAATTTCACCCATTCTCCCACTTCAAGAACTTTTCACTCCTCTGTTCAAAATTTTATTTATTGTTCACTGATTAAATAAAACTCTTTACTGAGAACTCCCACAATGTTGCAGATTTAGTTGATATTATTCTCCTCCACATACCATATGCTCTGATGAAACTGAACTACTTAATACTCTCAGTTCGTATCTTGTGCTGTCCTCTTCCTGTTCCCTACACCTAGGATGTCTTCTCAACTCAATTGCTGAGAGCTTCATTCTTTCATAAAATCTTCTTGACCTTCCTCACCATCTTTGTCCGCTTAATCCTCACCTACTTTGTTTTTACCTCCTCCATATTTATTATTTTGTATTATAGTCATTTATGTACATCCTGTATCCCCTAGTAAATAATAAACTCATTGAGAACAGAGTGTCTCGTCTTTGTACTGTGCTATCATTATGTAGTAGGTCTTAATAAATGTTATATGAAGACTGATATGTCAATTCAAACATCTGAAAGGCTTTCATATTAAGGAGGTATTAGACTTAATCTGTATAAAATAACTCACATTTAAATGGCACTTTACAGTTTACAAAGCACTTCATAAAATAGAATTAATAGTCTTTGCACTATCTACCTTAACAGGGAAGTTGTGAGTAAAACAGGGCTTATGGTAGCTAAATGTCACACGACTAATACTGACATATTCTGACTCCAAGTCCAGGGATGTCTCCAATAAAACACACCGTCTCTCCATGCCATAGCTACAAAGAACAGAACTAGGAACATGTGGAAGCTTAAAAGAGCCAGATTTCAGCTCAGTGAAACAGGAAATAAACCACTGTAACTGTCCAAAAGTGGAAAAAATTGCCTTGTAAAGTAGTGAACTCCTTGTCACTGAAAATATTCAAAGGTCAAATGATTATTTGCCAATTGTCATTAAAGGGATTCGTATATTAAAGAGGAGATTGGACAAGATGACCGAACAAAGTTTTACAAACTATGGTATGCTACCGCTCTGGGGTACATACAAAGAAACAAAAAGAAAAAAAAAGGTTTTTTTAGTGCAATTCATGCATAAATAATCTACGTTTTTTTTTAAAAATCACCATCATTAAAACCCACACTGACATATAAATTTGCTCCAATGGAAGTGGAGTGCAGAAAGAAATTTACACAGAGACCCTGGGAGCCTGCATTCTCTTCCTGGTTCTGGTAGAGACCATACCATAAGGAGAAAAGAGTAGGACACTTCACTGGAAGGAGGAGGAACAGTGACAATGTACCTCCAATGCCAATAAGTGCTTCTCACCAGCCCTACCCTGCAGCAAATGGGACTAAACTTACTAATTTCTCTATAGATGGAGTGGGTAGGGTCACAAAGAAACAGTCTAGCAGTCAGGGAACTATGGTGCTATAGCTCCTTAGCCCCCACTAGTGCCAATATAGCATGCGCAGTCCTCTCACATATGCCTGGAGTGAAAGGGGTTGCCAAGGCAAGGTACTGCAGGTTTACCAACTGAGGATATGCTTAGGCCTACCAACAGGGAGGGTAGGATAATCACTCCATGCCTTTCCCCAACCAACCCCTGTGTCCCAAGTATCTAGTAGGTTTCCTCACAAAGGTTTACAGGCCACCACTGTGTTTTCTTGTTTGCCTTTGAAAGGCAGTGTGGAACAATGGAAGGAGTGCTGGAATTGGAGTCAAAGGACCAGAATTCCAATACTGACTTGGCCGCTTACTATCAGTATGCTGTTGGACAAGTCACTTGGCCTCTCTTGGCCTCAATTTTCTCAAATGTAAAATGAGGAGAGTGGATTAGATACATCTTGAAGGTTTCTTCTATTCTCAGTCTATGATGCCATGATTGTATATACCTGGGTGTAGCATAGCTCCATTTAATATTTATTTTTATAAAATTGAGAGCCATGTTATAAAAATTGTAGTAACTTTATTTTATATGACTAAAATAAGCACAAAAAATTATTTTCATAGGTCGTTTCATGAAATCTGCATGAGGAATGAAACAAAATTTTAAAATAAATACAGGACATCACTCCATAAAATTTGGAAATGAATAATTTCAAAGGTCCTTTCCAACTTTAAGATTATACAAGACTAAAAGATTAAGATATGACAGTACCTGTTGGTAGTTCTGCTGCTGAAGTGTTTCATGTTGACATTTAAACAGCTTGTTTTCATCTAGTACATCCTACCAAAATAGAGACAATAAACTGTTTATGCAAATTTAACACAAATCAACAAACAGAAATTCATTAACCCAATCAATTATCTTCACCTGTAGTAGTTTCCCTTTGTAACAAAGATCTCTCTCTTTTTCTTTTAAAATAGTTTCCATTAACTTCATTTGATCTTCCTTTGCCTTTAAGCTAGAAGAAAAAAAATTTAAATCCTTAAAATTCATCTGTCACAAAAAAGGAATTATAATTAAACTTTAGTATGTCTAATATAAAATAAGTATAACATAAGAAATACCATGGATTTCCTTTCCCAAACACACTGAATATCCTTCGAACTTTTCCTACAACTACCTCCTCTAGTACAACTCTGCACCTTATTGTCCTAGATAATTTGAACGATCTGTTGAAATCGCTCCTACTGTTTATTTGATGCTTAATACTTACAAAAGTAATCATAATGGGTACTTTTAGCTAAGAGGTTCTCTCAGTCATAATTTCTCTGCACAACTATCCACCACCATTTCATAACATACAAGTAAAATGTTATCAGATGAAAACAACTTTCTAAACAACCTTAGCCATAAATAACTGATACATTTTTACACTAGAATTCAATTCGCAGGATTCTCCCCTGAATACAAGTGCTTCTCTTGTAGAGTTTACCAAAGCACTGGAAATTTGGCAGGTACTCAATACCAAGTTTAGTCCAAAAAAACAGGCTTGATCAGACCAAGATGACAGGATTTTCCTTGGTTGACATCTAAAGGAACATTTGTACCTCCCATACAATATGACAACTGACATAACAGTCATTATCAATACCAATTCTTAATATGCAATTTGTAAAATAAAGCCAAGTATAAGAATTCAGATTATATTCAAAGTTTCTGGTAGAGATTTTTTGTCCATTTTTAAAAAAAAATAAAGAATACATTCAAAGCCAGTGATCTACCCCTCAATATTTCAAAGTTTTGTTATATTTTGGTATCCATCTATATTGACCTATTGACATAAATATCAAGAGACAGATAAATGTGAACATAGCAACATAAGTATTCCCATAAATGATGCATGAGTTAATAAAATGTTATTTAATGCCCTTCAGATGTTTGACAAGAAAACTAAAAAATTCCTTAAAGCTGAACTCATTTTACATTACTAATGTTCAGTAGAATTTGATCACAGTCTGCTTGAAGACCTCAAAAAGAAAGTTGTTGTTACCAGGGTCAAATGGTTCAACATCAGAAACTTGTAATTTTCTCAGAGAAAATAACATTACAAAGGAGGCATTTACCATCTCTATTGCCATTGTACCTTAAAATAAAAAAACATGGGACTTCTCCACCTGACTTGCCACTGAAACCTTCCTGAGAACAGACTGTCTTATTTTTCTGTCTGGAGCACTCAGAAGAATACTTTGCACATGGTAAGCACTTAACACATTATTCACTCATTCAAACTTTAAAAACCAGTATGTGCTAAGCATGCAGAGAACCATATGAGAAAAAAGAAAAGGGAGAAATTCCTCTAGACATTCAAAAACTCTCCATGTGACTTTGCTTTACAAAGAATCTTGGTGTGCTTACTTGTCCTTAGACAACAACTTACATGACTAAAAAACAAAATTTTTGGTTTAAAAAAAAATCACATTCTTCAACTATTTATAGGCAAACTCAGAACTAGAAACATACATGTGGAGGTACTACTACATATGTCTACTGCTAAATAAATAAACAAATAAATAAAAAAATACTCACATATTCTCAAGTTCTTGAATTTGTGATGCAGAAGATGCCTAAGAAATAAATTCACATTTTGGTAACACATCAAAAAAATTCATTTATTGAAAAGATACTGCATACTCAAATAAAATACAATTTATCTTGATAAAATTAAAAGTTAGTACAGATTTACTTTTCAACATCAACCATGAAATATTACAAAAAGGAGCTATCTCATTCGATTACTGAATTTAAGATGCATAATTATCTGTTTCCAGAAGGACTTAGGGCAGTTGATAGATTAAAACCATTTAAGGTAAGATACTTAAGGATAAAAGTACAAAATCTATTAGAATGAATGGATTCATTCAACTACAAGAGTTGAGAAGATTTACAACATCTGACCAATAAATCTTGCTTTAAATTTTCTGGTGGCTAAAACAAAACAAAAAAAGAAACAGTATTTTAAACAGAAAACATATACTCATCGGAAAATAATTTCCTTAAAAAAATTTAAGATATATTTACTATTTTGTTCTCCAATTCAAAAAATTAATTAAATTCATACACAATCTCAGGTACAATTAATTCATGACATACCTGCTGTAATTTCTGTTGCGTTATTTCCTGAACATGCGCTTTTAAAGCTGCATTTTCATCTTGAAGGTCCTTGGATATAAAAGTAAAGATAAGCGTAGCGGATATTTTGATTCTCCAACTTCAACAAAGCCATGATTACATCAATGTCAATACCCCTCTACTAATGTATATGGTAAACCATCAAAAACCTTAGCAGATTTTCTTCATGATTTAATATAGCTAAGAATTCATGATAGGGTTGTCAAGATTTTGGAACTTAACTTACAATATAACAATAACTTAATTGTTATTCAACAATATCACCATTTCCACACTCAAAACCTTTTTAGCTTGGTAAGAAACCTGCAGAGCTATGCCTTGCAGCCATAAGGGACACTTTAATAGAACAATGAGGCTTCAAAGCAGGATTTGAGTGGAGGATTCTCATTCACACCCTAAAATGTACATGATGCCTTTATTCTGAAACTTCTCACCTGCAACAAATTTCCTCTGTTAACAAGATCTTTTTCTTTCTCTTCTAACACAGCCTTCATGGTATTCTCCTGTTCTTCCTTCCCTTTTAATCTGTACAATAAATTTACAAGAACTACAGATAAAATGTTCAAAAACCTTTTTTTTAATGATAAAAGACTAAACACCAAAATCAGTACATATTGCAAGAGCTTAGTAATATTTTTGCCAATGAGTATTTCTTCATTCAAAAACATTTCAAAATAAATGCTAAATAAAGTTTGAGACAATAATAAAACTGATTACTAACTGTTATGTTAGAGATAATATATTTAATCCAAATGTAGGCCATGCCTCAGTGCAGTCTATTTTTCATACTCTTAATAGAAGGAAAATAATGAAAATGGTGATAGCAAAGGAAAAAAATAACAAAAATGAATAAAACATTTTATTTTATTCTAAAGAAATGTATAAATTTTTTATCTAATTATATTTTATAGCATATACTTATATATTTTTCCTTCAAAATATCTCATCTAAGGCATACCATCTATAATACCTTCTATGGACTTCTTCCTTGACTTCTGTGACACTGTGACTCTTGGGTTTTCCTCTTATCTATCTTACCAGCCCTTCTCAGTACCCTTTACAGTACCATTCTCCTTGTACAACTCGCTCTGTGGGCATCTCCAAGAATTTATCCTGAGCATTTACTTCTCTCTCAACACTGTTCTCAGTGACCTAATCAAGTTCACAAGGGTTAAATTACCGTCTATTTATGGATAACTCCCAAATCATACCCGGTCCTACTCTCTCTCCTGAACTCCAGTCATGTATTACCCAATGACTTTTGTACATTTCCCCCCAGCTTGTACTAAAAGAATTTCAAACGTAACATGTCCAAAACATAACTCATATTTCCTCCCAAAACTTCCGTTGATGAAGGATGTGCTATTTTTCCAGGAAATCAAGCCCACAATCTGTTTCAACTCCCACATCCAATTCATCGGTATGTCTTGTCAATCATACCTTCACAATTATAGCCATATCTTTCTTGCTACTCAAAGAGGATGCACCCTAGTACAGCTCCTCATCACCTTTTACCTAGACTATTGTAAAAGCCTAACTGATATCACTACCTGCTGTCTCTTCTACTGCCAATCCATCCTCCATGCAGCTGCAAAATCTAAAATTTGGATCTAACCACATCACGAACTCATGTTACTAAAAATTCTTCAATGGATCCCTTAGATGAGGATCTAAGAATCCTCAGCCTATGACTTAAAGCCCTCTAAAATTTAGCTCCTATCTGGCTTTCAGTTTTATTTCATATTATCCCTCTTCAAATCTTCCTTTCCAGTCAAACTAGGTTACTTAATGTTCCATATAAGAGACATTCTAGCTGTCTTTTCATAAATAGTCCTATCCACCTCCAATGTCTGGAACAGATTCCTCACCTCTGCCTCCTATGAGACTTAGTTTTTTTCAAAGCATAGCTCAGTTGCCAGCTCCCATGAGGCTTTTTCTGATCACTGAAGTATGAGCATCTTTTCCTATCTTGAAGTTATTTCATTTATACCTTGTATTTACTCACTAGTGAACATGTAGTGAAACTGTATCACATCTTCCCTTCTACTCCCTCAAATGGTAAATCATAAGCTTAAGGTTAGAAACAGTTTCATTTTTGTCTATGTATGCCCAGAGTCTACAGACAGTATAGCATGTGCTTAATATATACATATTTGTTGACTACAGACCAATACTGTATTTTAAGGTTATTTTTATTAGGTATTTAAAATATATTTAAAATAATTTTTTTTCCTGGAGTGGGGAAAGGAGGGCAATTGGGGTTAAGTGACTTGCCCAAGGTCACACAGCTAGTAAGTGTGTTAAGTATCTGAGGCCAAATAATTTTTAAAATAAGTTTTCAAAACTCTGGATTTTAAAAAAGTAATATAGTTAAAACATATAGCTTAACAAAAAAAAAAAAAAGGTAGCCTAGTTTCACCAAAAAGCTTTCGCCCAGATCTAAAATGAAAATGTTGCATTAGAAATAAAATCAATATCAGGAGTGGTAATCTTATTACAATAAGCTTGGAAATGGAGCACAGAACTTGCTTCCTATAGGCTATTCAATGGCATTAGATAGTAACAGTTCAGCCTGAATGCCAACCCCCCCAAAAAAAAAAAGACAAGAATTCTGTTGCACAAAAAATCTCTTAAATATCGAATTTAAAATGTGTCATGCACCTATATGTTCAGTTAGCCAGGTTTTAGAAATTTTAGAAATTAGAAATTTTCATCATGATATCTAATTTGAGAACAATATAAAGAAAACTAAGAAAATGGTACTTACAAATTCTGAAGTTCTTGAACTTGAGAAGCAACTAATACCTTTAAAAAAGAAAAAAAATCATCATCATGGCAAACTACTAATGGATTTAAGATATTCAGTATATTATTAAGCTATGACTGTGACTGGGGGTCCTTTTTGAAGGGAACATTTTGAACAATTCAACCTAAGCAGGGATGTTTCTATTCTCCTTCCTGAAACCAATATTATAGTAATTACTACTAAATTACAATTGAAGAAGACAGCTGATGACAAACAACTCACAATCCTTAGTAATAAAAGTATTTAACTTTAAAAATTTGGTAATTGTGAAAAATAGAAGATATTCTTAATACTCCTTAATCACACTAGAATCGTTCTCTACTCTACACCTCAAATGACAAAATTATAAATTATTAATAATAGAAATGAACAGCCAGATCATTCCCTATTTTAATTAAGATTATGGCCCAGAAAGTGGCCCAGAAAGAAGAATTATGCTTGGTCCAAAGCTGTAAGAAGTATTTCATCAATGAATCAGAACTAATATATACATCACATGACTCCCTAATTCAGGACTCTCTCCCCTATAATAGGCTATTTCACCTAATACTGCCTTCATCATAACCCTCTTTCTTAGTACCTTCTCACCCTCTTATTATGACACACAAGATTCCAATAACTTCCTTTCTCTCCTTTCCATGGATTATCTCTTCCGTATAATCATACCACTTTATTCTTCCCGTAAAGGCACCCCACATTAAACCCCATCAATTTCCAGGAATTACTGATATTTCTTTTAAGGTATTCTATTGCTTTGCTTTATTTTTTGTTTACTTTCCTTTTTTCTCTACCCAGATTATACATTCCTTACAGGGGGTGGAAAATCAAGAATTCCCTCATAACCTTTCACCAAACTTCTACAGATAGAGAGATGAAGGTCAAACTTTGCTATGACTATACTGTATTTTAAAAAGCATGGGAACCAGAAAGTAAAATAGTCTACAAATTAATTTGTGGTCCATAGAGTGAAGTAAGTGAAAATAAACTAAATACCAAAAAAATATCTTTGAATTGCCTAAATTTTAAAAGCTGTCAAACTAACAGCAAAGCAAAAGAATTCTTCTTTTTATGATCCTTCAATATTTGATTGTGGTCAGAAGATTTATGAATGCTAATGAAACTAAATTTTCTTGCATAGCAGAAAAAAGATCAGCAATTATACCACCACCCTAAAAATCTATCATGCTCTGGCTCTGGGTTTTTACCTGTTGAGCCTTTTCAAGCTGGATATTTCCTACTTCTTCTTTCAGAGCCTCTATTTCCTGTTTCAAAGCCTTTACAATGACAAAACAGACAAGATTGGACAATGGAAACACAAAAGTTGACAAAAATGGACTGAGTTTCTTATTATAAAACGCAATGCAAGGTCAAACAAATGAAAATTAATGGTGTGAATTGAGGATAGGAAAACAACTATCTCCTACTTAATACCTGAACAGTCTTCTCCTTGTTAGCAACTTTAAGAAGTTCAGCTTCCATAAGTTCTTCTGCAGACTTAATCTTTCCATCCTTTTCACGGATCCTTAAAAAAAAGAAAAAGTATTAACTACAACACACACACACACACACACACACACACCCCACAAAACTAAGATCCACAAGCAGAAGCTACCCATTAATAAGCTGCCCAAATGTCCTCTTCACATCTACAACATCGACAATTTATCCTTCTAGGGAAGAAGAGAAGAAACCCTCTCTCCATCCTTTTCAGTTCCTGGCCAAAAATGAAAGAATCACTACCTGAGAGGGGCCTATACTCATGACCACACTTTGGTGATGCTGCTTCAAAAGTCCTTAAGAAAAATAACAAACACTGCCCTAGAGAAGTGTTTCCTGAATTTTTTTGTTCCTTGAATCCCTTTCAAGAACAACAAAGATATGCTGTGAACCCCTAGGGAAATTTAACACACAAACAATACTGCTTATTAGAGGATTTTTAACTTATATCTTATAGACTATCATCTTGAACTGTTGAACCACTAAATGAGAACCACTGCCCTAGTTTATTGGGCAAGAATAACCTGTTCTACTCTACTCTCCTTTTAGAGTGCCAAAGTTTGAACAACTTGATGCTCCAACAGTACCACCAGCTTCTGGAGCACCAACATGTGAAAAGAAACATTCGAGTGGACTTCCCATTACCCACATGATTTCAAATAATACTATTATTCTAGAAATAAGAATAAGTTAAAATTCTGGTGTCAAACCTAGTATGATAATTTCACGAAATATAGGAATCTATGAAACAACACTAAACTTAAAGCAGATATTTTCATTATATATATACGTGTATATATATATATTTTCATTAACATCAAGGTTAAATTTGAATATACATTAGTCTTTATTCCCAAAACCCTAAAAAAGGGCCTTCGCATGTAGCAGGCATTCAAATATTTATGGATTTTAGGAAAATAAGACATGTAAGAAAAACCAGTGAGAAACATATTATATCATACAAATTACATTATATATTAATAAACCAACATATATTAGTAACATAATATTAATATTACTTACATGTTCTGAAGGTCTTCAACTATGGCTGTAAAAGAAACCTAGAAATGGAAAAATTACAGTAATAAGTACAGTATAATTTTCCCTATATCATGACTGGGAAACAAAATACAAAAAAGTAAATACTCTTATTAAAAAAACCTCAAATATAATTCTATTGGAATCAATTTTATCTGTAATTTCAAAGCAACAAAAATGACTCACAAGGCGAATATTATTATAAGCATTTTATGAGACAAGGAAATTGAGGCTCCAAGACATAAAGAGATTTGCAGAAGGCTCCAGGCAGTAAATGTTAAGAGCCAGGTCTCAATCTTAAGTCCAGGGCTCTGGCCACCACAACACAGTCTAGCATAAGCTCCCCTAAAAACTTAAGTACCAGGGCTGTCAGCATTAAAATGAAATTAATAGAAAATTAACACAAGTTAACCTTCCCTAAAGAGTGAGTGAGATGGAGGCAAAAGGGAAAAAATGGGAAGTTACTTTTGACATCATTACATAAGTAGCCTCTCTGGGTATTACTTTCATTACTTAGACTACCCTCAAATGCTCAAATCTTCTAATTACAGGTACCTGTATCAATCTCACTTCATGCAATTCAAACAATGTTACAAACTTTTTAATCTCCCATGACAATAGATGAGGTATAAACAGATACAGAGAGATGAAGAATGAACCTCAAGGAGCTTTTGTCCAGTTAGAGAAGACAGTGCATGCACAGTTAAAGAACTAGAACATAAGTGCATTACAGACCGAAGCACATTACTTTCACTTTATTTTTTTCATGGTTTTGTTCCTTTTGTTCTGCTTCTTTCACAATATGATTTATATGATATAACATATCAAATTGCCTACCATCTTGGGGAGGGGGAGAAGAGAGAGGCAAGGAGAAAATTTGGAACTCAAAATTTTATTAAAAAAAGAAAGTTTTTACATGTAATTGGAAAAAAATTTACTGTTTAAAACAAACAAAATAAACAAACAGCTCTGGGCAAGCACACACACACACATGCTCGCGCGCACGCACGCACACACACACACACACACACTAAAGGAGTCCAAAACACTATGATATGGGGCCAGGGGTGGGGTGGGAGGAGGTGGGGTGGGATTACTTCCAACTTTTGGAAGATGCAAGAAAGTTCCCTTCGGGTTTGTTAATGCCATCACCCTGTAGGGTTCTCCTACCCCCATTCTGGCTCCTTTACTGGTTCATATCATATGCCTTCACTTGAGTGTCCCCCAAAACTTTGTCCCTCACCTTCGCACTCAAGACCCTCTCCAAAACCTCATCAGATTCTATGGGTTTGTCACCTCTATTCAGATGACCCCTGAGCCCTAGTTTCTTGAGTTCCAGTCTCCTATTCCCCCCATCTAATCAAGAGACATCTCAAATTTCATGTCCCCAAGGCATCTCAAACTGAAAATATCCAAAAAAAATTTCTTTCTTCCAAAACCCATCCTTCTTCCAAATTTCCCTTATCTTTTGGGAGCACTTTTAACCTTCCAGTCATGCAGGTTCACAAATTCAGTATTATCCTCAACTCCTCACACTTCATATCTAATCAACTGTCACATTTAAGAGTTTCCACCTCTAGACCATCTCTTAAACCAGCCCCTTCTTTCTCCTCACTGAGCTACCACCCTGGTTCAAGCCCACATATTCCTCTTCATTTGGATTCCTGGAACAGCTTCCTAACTGACCTCCCTTCCTCACGTCTCTTCCCCTCTCTGATCCTTCTTCCACATAGCTGCTAACGTGATTTTCCTAAAGACTAACCATGTTATTCTCCTACTCAATAAACTTAATTACCCCCCACTGCCTTAAGGGTCAAATATAAACTTCTGTTTGTCACTTAAAGTCCTTTGCAATGCAGCCACGACTTTCCTTTCTAACTTAATTTTAGCTTTAACATTACTTCCATTTCCTGGATTCTATAATATGGTCAGACTGATCATCTTGCTGTTTGTCACACATAATATTCCGTCTCCCACCTCCATGCCTTTGTACTGGCTAAACTCCATACCTGGAATGAAAGCTCTCCTTAACTCTACCTTAGAATTCCTTCTTTCCTTCAAAACTCAGTTCAAACACTACCTTCTGTATGAAGTCTAATGAGACACCTCCCACTACTAGTGCCTCTCCCATCCATTACTTTATATTTGTTTTACACGTATTATACCAGATAGAACATCCTTGAAGGCAGGGACTGAGTCATTGTGTCTAACACAGAACCTGGCAGAGTAGGTGATTAACACATTTTGACTGAATGACAGAGATAACATCTGAATTAGGCTAAGAGCAAGGGTAAGAAGTAGGGTAGGATGGGAAAAGGGTATAAGAAATAACACGAAGGAAGCTGTAGAGGAGGGAAAGCATGGAATCTGTTTGGTAGATGGAAAAAATGTAGAAAAACAAGATAACTAATGTGAGAAAAAGCTGAAAAGGTAGTTTAGAACCAAACCATAGGACTTACATAGCCAAAATAAGGAGCAAACAATGGGAAGCCATCAAAGGTTTTTGAACAATGATGTAATAAATACTCATAATACCAACAAAGCCAAATTGGCAATAGTATGTCAAGAATCACAACAAATGTAGGTATAGTGTCCCAAAGCACGTTATGTCTTAAAGACAATTTTGTCTATTTGTACTAAAAATTCACCATGATTGCTATTAGCTAAGGGGATTGTTTCTTTGAAATGCCTTTGTTTTTTTTTTTTTGGGGGGGGGGGAAGAGGAAGCAGTCAAAGAGAAAATACTCCACAACGGTGATTCACTTGTGAATAAAAGCTACCCCACCCAAATAAACGTGCAGTCTTAGAGAGCTGCTCGAGGTACTAGAGGTATATCATACAGCCCATGAGTCAGGCAGGACTTGGATTGCCATGTCATCTTGACTTCCTCTATCTACTACATTATGCAGCTTTTTAATGCTTCCAATTAAAGGTAAAATTCACGTCTTAACAATTTTAATTACCTGAGACGTCTGTTGAGCCTTTAGATTCTGAACTTCATTTTTCAAGGAAGAATTTTCTGTTCTTAATATCTTTTCAATAAATTATATCAGAAAACAGTTTAAATGCATTATGTCAACACAAGTACTTATTTTCTACAATCCTATTTTATAAGCAATATTCTCACATTCCTCAACTTCTTCTTTTGTACTCTCCATATACCATAACATCTTACCACTTCTTCTAGGTCATCAACAATATTTCTTTTCCTACTCCTGTGCCCACTCCTGGAGTTTAAACAGGAACTTTCTTTTGGTTTTATTGTTCTTTCAACCTACCTTCCTGCCTTACTCCATGACACCACACTGCCTCCCTTTCAATCACTAAACTATACTCCTTTCTCCAATGAAAAACTTATTTTCATGCTTCCTTTGTTCATTAAGCCTACCTTAACTAAGTTAGATAAGGCTACCGACAAACATCACAAAACATAACTATAATCCCACTTCTACTCTAATTTCCCAAAATAATCTAATAACTATGAACCTTCCTCTTTCAACAGGCAATAACTTTCAGAAGGGAGATCAATACTCTACATACTTTTTATCCCGCTGAGACTCTACTTGATAATAAATTAGCCATCTCATGACTTCATATTAAGCTATTCTTACAGTTTCAGTGAAATAAAACCAAATCAGATTAAGTTTCATAAGGTATTCTGAGTGCTCTAAAAATGCAAACTTTATAAGCTACAGAAAAATCATTTGCACATCCCATTGAGCCCCGTCACATCTGGCTATTACGTAAGATAGTGAAATGTTTTTTACCTTTAATTCTTCCTCTTTATTGGCCACTTGTATAAGACCAGTTTCAAGTAGTTCTTCTACAGTCTTTAATTTCTCATCCTTTTCTTGCATACTGAAAATTTAAACACATTTGACATTCTTTACATGCAAATAAAATTCTCGGTAAGCCTCATTTAGAACACCTATTTTGATCACTATTACTGGTCAAATTTTAAATTCTAGACTAGTTTCCCATGCTCATCCAGGATGCTTTTGAGCTGCCTCCCCCATGTCATCAGTTGGTATATACTCAACAAATTCAACTGTGATTATTCTAAATAAAACAATACTGTCGATCTGTTGGGGGGGAGGGGGGAAGATCTAGTCCTAAGCCAAGCATTAATGACTTCTGGGGCCTCAAGGACCATTGCTCTCTTCCACTACTGCATACAAGAGGTAAAGCACCTAGATTTCTTATGTAGCTAATTGAAGGTCTTAGCACCCTCAAATTTAGGAAAAATGGCTTCTAAGGAAGAAAATTCAAAACTCTTACCTTCTTTCCATTTGTTCCACAACGTCTTTATTAGCCTTAAAAGATACAAATAATGGTCATTCTTACTAAATTTATATGAGGTTATAGATGTAAAACAAAGCGGTTGAACTAGATGGCCTTTGAGGTCCCTTCTAGACCTAGATCTGTGGTCTTAATCAAAACCAAATCTTAAAAGGCTCATTCAGTAAAAAAATAATAATAATTTAAAAGTTTAATTAGCCAAGAAATCTGGGAAGGAACAACTGGTGTCCTGATGAGCTAATAACTTTTTGAAATATTATTCTCCAAAATAAAAAGGGATGGAGAAAATAAGAATACATGCAAATGATACACAAAAGCAGGAAAGGAATGCAACAAATTTCAAAACTATCATCTTCAAGTTACCTCCTACAATTAGCTGAGAATCTCTGATGTGTGATTTATACTACCTATCAAGATCCACTAAGATTTCCTCATAGAATGATAAAAAGTGACAACTCTCAACTTTTGCTGTTTTACTCAAGGTTTCCAACCTAATGTTTCATCATTTACCATATATAAACTCCTAACTCTCTCCAAGTTGCCAACGAAAAACCTGGGCTATGAAACTAAATTCAATGTTAACTTCCTTGTTCTTTAATCAAATGATCAAATTCCAGTAATCAAATTCCAACTCAAGGGTTATCTGAATGCCCCTCACCAACAACAGGTGAAATTCATGTTGTTTTTATGCTACTTTCTTTTTATCCACTTAAATTTGTTTACCACTAAGTACCTACTCTATACAAAAGATTGTTCTAAAATAAGTGTATTACTGCAGTATTTCACTGGCTCAATAGGACTATAAAGCAACATATATTCCTCTAGTTCTTCACTGAAGGGGTATGGAGTTCTTATTAGTGAAAGCCCTAACGAGGATACAGTGACCATTACACCAACTTGTGTGCCTGGACATCCACTCAAAAGCACTGGCCTTGATGCCCAGGGTTCTGGACTCGAGGCCAGTACCAAGCAGTACATCGAAACATTAGCTAGACCGCGATGGCATATGTAATGATGCTCTATTGCTCCTCCTCCCTTTGTTTGATTTCTACGATTACCATGGGTAATCATATTTACTAGGGTCTTTGCCAGGATCCACTGAATTGTCTGCTGCTGGCCCAGACTAAAGACTATTAAGCTCTCGGTGGGGACCCACCATTTGTCTGGCCACCACCCCAGACTGATGGATTATTAAAATCTTGGCAGGGATCCACCATGAGTCTGGTCGCCACCTCAGACCAACTCTAATGTAAGTAACTCCTATGATCATTAAACTTCTCTTACAATCATCACGAAGCTCCTGGCCTCTTTCTTTGGTATTGAACTTGCCTCGATTGTTTTTTTGGGGAGAGAACCCCTGAATATTCCTGTGCAGGAGAATTTGGGACTCTACAAGCGGAAAGCAGGTATGAACCAGGAAATAGAGAAATTGCTTTAAATGATGTTCTTTAGCCCTACCTAGTTTTGGGAAGTGGAGGGTTGTTCTTGGTTTGTTTTTTAAATAGTTTGAACAATGAATATTCCTTATCTTCTAGAAATAGACAACTAAAATTTGCAAATCTATTGATCCTTCACAATATAACTTCAGGGTCCTACAGAAATTACAACATAAAGAAAACCTAATTCAGGGGCGTGGAATCTGCTGCCTCAGGACCACATGTAGCCTTCTAGATCCTTGGGTGCGGCCTTTTGAGTCTAAGTTTTACAGAATAAATCCTTTTATTGAGGAGATTTGTTCTGTGAAGTTTGGATTCAGTCAAAGGGCCGCACTTGGGGGCCCAGCGGGCCACATGTGGCCTTGAGGTCACAGATTCCCCACCGGTGGAATTCACTGTGGACAAATATGGCAAAGATTTAAAAAACTTTCCCCTATCTCGCTACTCAAAGGCTTCGTACATATACTCTTCTCCTTTTAACATATAAGCAGACTACACCACCTGACTTTTCTTCCTGCATCTGAAGAAAACAACATAGGACCATTTTGCTATCTGTTTCAGTAAGTGAGACCTCATCCTCCGGAATGAAGATGAAGAGAGCGCTGAGGTAGAGTAATCAATTGGACAACCAAACTGTCTCTCTCCTGTCACTTAGAATTCTAAATGCTGCAAAAGGGTTGAGAAGGGAAAAATTATATCATTCTTTATACTCTCATTGGTAGTATGGGCAAAGATGAATCCAAAGAGCCAACAATAGAGACCGATTCTTTCATCTTCCATGAACCAAAAAAAAACCCTCTCAATACACATATTGTCAATCAGTTACTTTCCACAACTATAAAAGAATCTTCAGAAGTAGGAAATAACTTTTAAGAATTGCTTATTCAGCTACATTTCTGAATAACTGGTTTCAATAAATAAATTCCTATTTCTGAAGATTCTTTTGTAGTTATTCCTTTTACTCTACCTTCTCCCTATCCTAAATCAAGCATTCAGAATAAAACCAATCTCAAAACCCTTTCAACACATCAGGTCTCTGAAGGGGCAGTTGTTTCTTCCTCCATAAGCACTGTAGCACTATGTCATCATACAGCTCCTTTCAAATGCTTCAAATAAAGAACTCAGATTTTCATCATAAATGCTTGAAAATCCTCTTTTCCATTAAAAATCCATTCTATTCTCTGTAGAATTATATTCAGCCTTGCAGGGTAAGTCATTTTAAGTTGTTAGCCTCTCTCTTTTGTCTTTTGGAATGTTGTACTCCAAGATAGCTCATTTATAATAGAAGCTACTGGGTCTTATGTGATTCTGATTGTGGTTCTTTAGTTTTTGGGGGTTTTTTTGGTGGTGAAGTTCTGGATTTTGGTTATGACATTCCTGGCACTTTCTCTTTTGAGGTTCCTTTCTCAGAGAGCAAGTAAAAGATTCTTTCTATATTCATTTAGCCTCAGTTTTTAATAGACTTGGGCACTTTTAATTTATAATTTCTCAAAATAAGATGTCCAGGTTTGCTTAGTTTTTTTTAAATCATGGCTTTTCAGGGAGTTTACTGAGTCTTAAACTATCTCTGCCCGACCTGCTTCCCAAGTCAGTTGTTTCTGATATTAGGTATCTTACATTTTTTTCCATCTTTTGATTTGGTTCTAATATTTCTTGCTGTCTTTATAGAGTTAGTTGTTGATTTGTTTCGCCTATTCTAGTTTTCATAAAGTTCATTTCTTGGGTACAGCTTACCGCTTTCTGTTCTAAGATGTATGTTCTCCAATTTTTTTCCTCCACGTTATTTTTTTTTTAATCTCTTGCCTCATTTTTGTAGGTATTCATGTGGTCCTTAAATACATTTTTCTCCTTTGAATATTTGCTTATAGTTGTCATGGAGTTATTTAGTCCTTCTTTTAGAGAAACTTTTATACACAACAATCTTTGATACTGCTCAGGGCCTCTTCGATTTACTTACCTCTCCATCTTTAAATCCTAAATAGAGGTCCTGTGCCAGGGCCAGGCTCCACCTCTTGTTACAATTTTGAAAGAGGTGGCTGGCTGTGATCCTGGGTCCCAGTATTAAGGCATCTTGCTGTTTAATGTCCACTACTACTCCTCAAGGATTTTCTAAGAGAAGCCCTCTTCTCATACTGCCTCCAGACACAATACTTTGGAGGTTATACGTGTCACCAGCCTGTTTCTGGTCACACTAGGAGACTACTCTGCACTAATGCTGTTTTTGTTAGTAGCCTCTTTTCCTACTGCCATTAGGCTTCTGGACGACCTCTTGTGCAGTCCTGGAATTGAAAAGTCATTTAATATAATTTCTCACTAGATATCTTGATTGTTATTTGGTCTGATGATCTGCCTCTCCTTCAGACAGCTGTTTTGGTTAAAAGTCTTTATCTCTGGAGTTTTATCATACATTACTTTCTTGCTGTTCTTCATACATTACACTCCATCTGCCATTCTCTGTGTCTTTTCAATGGCGATCCTTCATGACTTGGATATACTCTTTCCTCATCTTAGCCTCTTAGAATCCTTTGTTTCAAAATTCCACTCAAGTACCAGTTCCTAGATGATGTCTTTCCAGATCCCCTCAGGTGAAAATGCTCTCCCCTCTCAATTATCTTGAGTTCATTCTACATAAATTTTTTATGGATCTATATGTATGTACCTGCTGTCTCCTCTAGGACAGGGCCTGATACATATTTGTCTTTGTTTGCTAGCATCTAACCAAGAACCAGAGAAAAAGTAGAGCTCAATAAAGACTTGCTGACTATGTCACAACTTCTGGTAGACACCTTTGAGATTTTCCGTAATAACTGGAGAATCTGGCTATAACAATCTTCTGATTCTAAATGAAATGCTTTAAGAATTCAAACATTAAAAAACATATGAAAATGAAGAAATTAAAAGAATTTACTTCCTGAAGACTGAAGGTGATAAGTAATTTTGTAATTAAAAATCAGAGAAGTTGATCGGGATTTCTCAATTATGAATGTTTTGTCAAATCAGAACACCTTAGAGAAAAAATATCAGTGCTGACGCTAAATTGAGTAATCTGATTCCAAGCACACGAAATAATTTAAAAGGTCAACAATAAGGTTCTATTTTGAACTTGAAACTAAATAAAAGCTATGAGATCAATATTATACTACACACTTAATATCAGTACTCACTGACTTCGGATCTTTTCCTTCATTTAAACAACTTTTTCTCTTTCAAAAAATGATAAAATATACAAAGCAAGGTAGTATGTTCAAGAGTTGGGAGACAAAATAACACAAAATACACCATAATTATATGGTGCCAGCTAGTCTGCTGGAATTTAAGCTATAAAGACAAATTTCTAAAGAAAACCTTCATAATAAGTGCTATCATTAACTTACTAGGGATTTAACCACATGAGACACAAAAAAAAAAAAAAAAACTTTCCCCAAATGAAGACTGGAATATTTTAAAATAACCTAAAAGAAATCACTTTTAGAAAGCATTATAGGGGGGCAGAGCCAAGGTGGCAGAATAAAGGCAGGAACTCACCTAAGCTCTCCTAAATTCCCCTCCAACCAACTTTAAAATAACACCTCAAAACAAATCTGGAGCAGAACCAACAAAAGGAAAGGAAGAAACAATTTTCCAGGCCAAGACAATTTAGAAGGTCAGCAGAAAAGGTCTGCCTCACTAGGGTAAGACTGGAGCACAGTCCAGCACAGGCTGTGCCCCAGCAAGCCAGCAGCAGGCCTTGGAGCTTTTAGCAGCAGTGGCTTCCAGAGCTCTCAGCCCACAGACAGTAAGAGGATTGGACAAACTGTCAGAAGGAGACTACAAGAAACCCTTGGCTAGCACTGGGTGAAGGACTCTGCTGCATTCCCCATATGTAGTCGTAGGTCTCAGCTCCAAGATCACAGTTCCAGCGTAGAAAAGAGTGCTTATGGTTGCTCACAGACTGGAGCAAAACCCAGGAAAACAGTAAGTATACCTTAGACCATACCACCTTTTAAGAACTGAAAATATACAGTCTCAAAATTAGCTCTGAAAACAGCTTCACAGAAAAACCTGAAGCTTAGGACAATGCCTCCTCCTCATCCCAGGAATAGAGCTCAACTGTAACATAAAGTTAAAAGTTAAAAAATAGTCTAGGAAAATAAGCAAACAACAGAAAAAGAACACAACCACAGAAAGTTACTATTGTGAGAGGGAAGATCAAAACACAAACTCAGAAGACAGCAATAAAGTCAAAATAGCTACAATCCAAAGTTTCAAAAAAAAAAAATGTGAATTGGTCTCAGGCACAAAAAGAATCCCTGGAAGAGCTCAAAAAAGGATTTTAAAACTCAAATGAGAGAAGTAGAGGGGAAAAAATGAGAAAAGAAATGAGAAGGATACAAGAAAATCATGAAAAGAGAGTCAACAGCTTGGTAAAGGAGGCACAAAAAAATACTAAAGAAAACAACATCTTAAAAAACAAACAAACAAACCAGAATAAGCCATATGGTAAAAGAGGCACAAAAATCCAATGAAAAGAACATATTAAAAAGCAAAATTGGCCAAATGGAAAAAGATGTACAAAAATACACTGAAGAAAATAATTCCTTAAAAATTAGGTTTGGGTAACTGGAAGCTTATGACTCCATGAGACATCAAGAAACCAAACAACATCAGTTTCCTCATCTGTAAAATGAGGGTGTTGGACTAGATGGTCTCAAAGATTCCTTCCACTTGATCCTATCATCTTATACTGGTATAGACATTTATAGCATTTTATCTTTTGAATAAGCAGCTTTAGGTTTCTAACACTTAAAAGCTGTTCAAACATGAGCTAAGTTATACTTTCTCTAACCTTTGGTTTCCTCATTTGAAAAATGGGTATAATAATACCTGTAGTACTTATTTCTATGGATTACTGTGAAACATGATGTTTTTAATGTGCTTTGCAAATTCTTAAGTGCTATATAAATGTTTTTTATAATAAAGGAGAATTTTAAAAAAAACTACTTCAGTAACTATAAATATCAGTATTAAATCAAAATATAGTAGGTATAACATTTAAAATTGAAAAAAAGACAAAATATTTAAGGAGGAAATAGGTTTTTTGTGTACTGCTGTATATGAACTCTGCTAATTATGATTTTGTTCTTATGTGAGCTAGTGTTTCTTCATTCACACACATATCAGTGCTTTCTTTCACATCTATACCTTTCAAGTCTGCTTCTGACAGGTAAATGTCAAAAGCAAAATAAAATGTTTCAAGTTATTAATTAACATAACTATTGGATAGACGACTCTAATAAGCCACCACTGTTCCCATCTGCTGTGGAGAAATTCAGAAGTTTTTAAAGAAGGAGAATAAATTACTATGGAGATGAAGATGGTGGATCACCCATGTATAAAAAGATTAAGTCCAAGCTTACAACACATAAGTCATTCTCCAAATACATTAACAGTTATATGCAACTCAGAGCCAATCATAAGGGTTTGTCTAACTAGGGGTCCAACAAATAATAGGGGTATGAGAAAAGAGAATGGAGAAAAAAGCCTTGGAGTTGGAAGCAAAATTAGCCACAACTACATAAGCTAAAACTCAGGATCTTTATTCTGAAAGCAACACAGATCAAATAAATGTAGTCATTTATATATCTTTTTGTAAACCATAACACCTTTAGGTAAGGTGCTTACAAATGACAATTAAGAATAACTTCCTCCAAAAACGAAAAATTTCTGGATTTTCACATATATGCCGAGTCCAAAAAGGAAACAGAAATATCAATTAAGTTATAGACAGAATTGAAATAATTTCACAAAATATAGAAAATATTATAATTTTTCTAAGAACTAGTCCTTGTGAGATATTGACTTTGACAGCTGTAATAGACTGTAATTTTTGAAATTCTAAATGTAAAGCTTTGTTTTGGTCCTTTAGAATCTGAAAGGACTTAGGTTCTCATCAGTAATCTATCAAAATATCATCATTTTATAAGTATATAATCAAGCATGAATTCCAATAGCACAAAATATTGCTTATTGCCCCATGTAACCTCGAACAAGCCACTTAATCTTTAGATGTGTCTTAAGCAGCTGCCCAAGACTTATATGCCAAATCATAAACTAACTGCAATCTATAGGTGGAAGAAGTTCCCACACACTGCTGAAAGCACAGACACTTCACATATTATTCTATGTGTGAAAGTAAAGAACCCTGCCAATTGAAATACTTTAAATACTCCAAATTAATTGGTTTATCATAATTCTTTGTCTTAGTTTTTATTACAGGGTTAGCCAAAATGTAACTCGTCACTGTTAAGCTACTGAATATAAAACCGCAATTTATTCTTTAAATTGTCACTTCAGTCATTTTAAGCCAAAAAGAAATCTATATATTTTTAACAACTATATATAATTGAAATAATTGGCAATATACTGAGATGATCCAAGTCACAGACTAAAAGTATTATTTTAGATGTCTATCTACTTGTTTTTAGAGAAATAAATAGTTTTAAAATTATTTCAATCTTAAAATAAGTGTACCACACATCTCCAAATAGTCATGAAAAGACTTTAAATACAACTTTTTCCTTACCTTAAATTCTTCCATTTTATGTGTAAGTTCGCTTTGTAACTGTTCTTCAAGTGATCTTATCTTATCATCCTTAACACGAATGCTGTGACACAGATAAATGGGGTCAACTAAAATGCCACATGGCAATGGTTACATACAATTAATTAAGTTAATACAATTAACAATTAAGTGAATGCAATAACAATTAACATTTACATAGCAAGATTTCTGGAGTTATTAGGATTTAAAGTAATAAAAACCAATAACTTTTATACTACAACACTGATTTTTTTTAAAATCACCTTTTTTGCATCTTTTCTAGTTCATGTGCAGCCGCTGCCTACATAGCAAAAGAAAGATAAAATCATTATCTTACCACAAAAATCATTTTTCAATTCAATTTCAACCCAACCTCATTTTTCAACCCCAAAAAAGACCAAGAAAAAGGAAAAAGCAAGCTTTCACATTTAATATTCTATATTGAACCACATTTCTAGTAACACAACTAAGAATCTAAGATGCCAATGAACTTATTGATTTTAAGAATGTGCTTGACTCCACAAAACTAACTGCACTCCTGAAGGCGCTCTTCACACAAGGCAATACCTAAACATACTCTGAAATTGTACAAATATGACTAGAAATAATTTTGCACAATGCTTTTCTAAGTATCAACACCCTGCAAGTTGTAAAACAGGGCGATACGTTTAACAAAAGCAGTTTACTAATGTCGTGGCTGTATAAAAGGATTCCTATTGATGGCAAGGTTCTCCAAATATACTTGTACTGTACTCCAAATACACACTGTACTATATGCATAGGAGTCCCCAGAGCGAAACAATGTTTCTTCAGCAAAATACACAACAATGAAAAAAAATAGATCATCCAAATGGAAAAATGAAGTGGAGCCAAGTGGAGCAGAATATACTGACAGTCTCTGCTACTAGGAAAGCTGATGCTGGTGGGTCATTTGAGCTCAGGAGTCCTAAGCGGCAACATGGCTAAAATCAATTTGGTATCCTCACTAAGTCCAGCACAAATATACTCAGCCTGCAGGATCAAGAGGCCATCAGGCTGCCTAAGAAAGAGGAAACTGGCTCAGGTCAGAAATGGAGATGGTCAAAGCTTTCCTGCGGATCAGCAGTGGGAACTGGCTCCTGAGTAACTGCTATACTTCTGGCCAAGGGAAGATAGAGAAATCCAGTCTTTCCCCCATCCTGTCTCTGCTGAGAAAAATAAAAAGTTAAAAAAAAAATAAAGTGGATATAAAATATATCACGCTGACAAAGGATGTGCACCTGGAATGGCAACCTATAAAAATAGTCTAAGATCATGAGCATCTTAGACAAGCATTACAGATGGATAACAAACTTGACAAAATTAAGGAGAGAGCGAGGGCATGATCATATTTTTTCACAATGCTACAAAATTCCAAAAGGCTCACTGCTACAAAAAGCCATTATCTTCAACACCAATATGTTGTCTATATAAGCTGCAAGTCATAGGGCCACAAGACACAAAAACAAAAAGAGCCATGGGAAGACACATGCCTGGTAGAAGCAGACCATGACATGCTGCCAAAAGAAGACCTGAATACAACAAATGGTGGACAAGATATGAGCAAGGACCTAAGTGTCCAGAAAAGAAGTGGGTCGGCTGGCAGTGAGGGAGGGATTAGAAATGAACAGATCTTAGGAGTACACTGGTATCCCCAACATATTTAAAAAAAAAACAGAAAGATCTACAGTAAATTAGACAGTCTATGGAATTCTAACAAAAACACAAGAAAGAATTTTTTTTTTTTAATAGAAGACAAAATGACACGGAGTCCATCAACATGGGAGTGCCCCTGCACTAATCAAAGTAAAAAAAAAAAAATTCAAAAGAAAATGTACATGCTGCCACCTACTTAGAATTATAATCACTGGTTTGGTTTTTTTTTTTTGGTCTGAATATCTTCCAATTATAACACACATTATTTTTTTTTTTATATATTTTATTTAATATATTTGGTTTTCAGCAATGATTTTCACAGGAGTTTCAATTACAAATTTTCTCCCCATTTCTACCCTCCCCCCCACTCCAAGATGACATATATTCTGGTTGCCCTGTTCCCCAGTCTGCCCTCCCATCTGTCACCCCACTACCCTCCCATCCCCTTTTCCCTTCCTTTCTTGTAGGGCAAAATAAATTTCTATGCCCCATTCCTGTATATCTTATTTTCTCGTTGCCTGCAAAAACTTTTTTTGTTTTTGTTTTTGAATACCTATTTTTTTAAAACTTTGAGTTCCCAATTCTCTCCCCTCTTCCCTTACCACCCACCCTCCCTAAGAAGTCAAGCAATTCAACATGGGCCACATGCGTATCATTATGTATAACCCTTCCACAATACTCATGTTGTGAAACACTGTATTTTGCTTCTTCCTAACCTATCCCCCTTTATTGAATCTTCTCCCTTGACCCTGTCCCTTTTCGAAAGTGTTTGTTTTTGATTACCTCCACCCCCATCTGCCCTCCCTTCTATCATCCCCACTCTTTTTTATCTTCTTCCTCCTTCTTTCCTGTGGGGTAAGATACCCAACTGGGTATGTATGGTATTCCCTCTTCAGCTCAAATCTGATGAGGGCAAGATTTACTCATTCCCCCTCACCTGCCTTCTCTTCTCTTCCTATAGAACTGCTTTTTCTTGCC
>CM053624.1:167242192-167298226 GCA_028646595.1 Phalanger gymnotis | reverse complement strand
CAAACTCCCTGTCCCCAGCAGCTTTTCCCACTAACCTACTCTGTTGTCTTTGGTGTTTGTGGGTTGAGAAGTCTGGTAACTGCTGCAGCTCACTGATTCAGGGCACTAGGGCACACTCCGCCCAGCTCCTGGTCTCGCTGGTCTACACTGCCCACGCTGGGCTCAGCTCTGCTCCCCTCAGCTCCCAGCTCCGTGCGGGACAGACCTCACCCAGAGACTATCCAGGCTGTCCTGGACTAAAGCCCTGCTTCTCTGTGCTACCCTGTGGGTTCTGCAGTTTTAGTACTGCTTCAAAGCCATTTTTTATAGGTTTTTGGAGAGACTTGGCAGGGAGCTCACACTAGTCCCTGCTTTCCAGCTGCCATCTTGGCTCCACCTCCAACACATATTATTTTTAAAGTATATACATGTGCTATTTATTTCACCTGGGTCTGCTCTACAATTTACTACCCTGATAGGCCAAATAAAACATTAAAAATAAAACAAAATTACAATTTTTTTTAAATCTTTTTTTTTTTTTGCAGGGGGGAAGGCAGGGCAATTGGGGTTAAGTGACTTGCCCAAGGTCACACAGCTAGTAAGTGTGTCAAGTGTCTGAGGCCAGATTTGAACTCAGGTCCTCCTGACTTGAGGGCCGGTGCTCTACTCACTGAGCCACCTAGCTGCCCCAAAATTACAATTTTTAAAAAGTAAGTTATGTCAACAATTTTCATCTCAAAACAGATCAGTTCATCAGAAACTTAAGCATTTACCATGAGGCAACTAAGGCCAAGTCATCATCACCTGAAAACATAGGTTTCCTTTTCTAGTACAATATGGTTAGCAGAAGCAATCGATAAGCTATGACTAGACATGATGCTTCTTTTCTCCATATAAAGAAATCAGGTAACTGCAATCCTAATGAAAATGGTTACAAAGTACTTTCTTGCTTTTTGGAGCTTACCTACCAATGCACAGTTTTACCTGTTCATTTGTCAGAGCTTGTAATTTTTGCACTTCAGCTTTTAAAAAGAAATTCATATTCTGGATAACCTAGAACAAAGAGGGAAAAATCAAGTTAGGTGGCCTGGCTGACAGAGTTCTACATATGAGCTCAAATCCTGAATCAGACATGTGCTAGCTGTGTGCCTTGGACAAATCATTAAATCTCTGTCTCAGTGTCCCCAAAAATAAAATGAAATTAATAACATAGCATGTTTATTTCACAGAAATGATGCATCTCAAGAGATTACACACTTAAAGCACTTTGCAAATCTTAAAAATACTAGCTATTATTATTTCAGAAAATCACCAAACACTCAAGATTTGGATTTTATAGAATATCTGTGCTACTAAAAAGATATAAATAATTTAAAATTCAAACATGAACCATTGTTCCTCTTAATTTTAAACTTTTATAGTACTACTTATTTTTTATTTCATTTACTCTTGCATCAAATCATTTTAATTATTTTGATGATGTATTAAAAAAAAACCTTTGGAATTTTTTCTTAGAGGAAAGAAACTTCTCATTACTGGTGAATACTAAAGTCTTTTAAAAACCATTCACACTTTAGAGTTCTGGATTGAAAAGACTTTTCATTCATCATTAATGCAAATGATTCCATTACCAGAACTATTTTTCTCTCAAGAGTTCTCAGAATGCTAAGAGCAAAGCTATGAGCTACATGACAGAATCGCTATATTTCAAGAAATCCGATTTCCCAGCCTTAGCACCTATATTTAGCATTAGGGCTGTATACAACCTACAATACCTTAAGCTCCTCTTCTTTGCTTGTTAAATGATCATGTTCATTTGCTAAGGAGTCTTCAGTCTGTTTTATCTGTTTATCCTTTTCTGCAATCCTTTAAGAATAAATATGTCATGAGTGACAAAAAAATGAAGCCCTGAAAGCAGTAAATACTCATCTTAACAACTCCAATACTAAAGTTTTATTTTGATGTCTCATCATGGCTTAGAGGCAACACTTTTTCATAAGTGGAACACAAGGCCTGACAGGATCGACAAGACTAAAAAGCTTCAAATGCAGGATGCTAGGTGGAATGTCATTTAAGAACCTGCCTAGTTGGATCAACCAAAAAAAAAAACTAACCACCAAGAATAATTTGGGGTTTTTGGCCAGAGGAATTCATTAAACCATCTCTTAAGATTTTGTGGTGGTTTTGGGGGGGTTTCAACCTTCACTGATGGATAATCTCTACCAATGAAATGACAAAATTATGAAGCACTGTTATTGTTATACTCATTTCTAGACATGCATATTTAATTTTTTATAACAAATCAGAAGTCATAAAATAATTTTTTCTTAGATTCACAACAGAACTTCAAAAAAGATAACACCACAAAAATTTGAACACATCGCCCTTACTCAAACAGTATGAGGGTATTCCTAACCAACAATTAAAATCAATCTTTAATGACCAATCGCTAAAGAAAGAATTCTTTGTTTTCTAAATAATAGAACAAAGGAAGAGAACTACTATAAGATGAAGCAGAACCTTTTTACTACAAAACTAGAGAAGTCATTCTAAATCTATAAATCAGATTGTAGATGCTATGCCTGCTATAGTGACATGATGACCAAGCAATTATCATTTTTTTTTAAAAAAAATAAACATATGAAGTTAGTCTTACACTTTATGCAATTCTTCTGCTAGGACTGAAGCTGAAGTCTGAAAAACAAAACAAAATAAACCAGAATCAACACAAAAATATATTTAAGAGTAAATATAAACATGGCACTACAGAATCTTCAAAATATGCAAAAAAAAAAAAAACCCCAAGCCCCAAACTACTAAGAACCTTGAACTAGTACAAAGGTTAATAACCTGGAGTATTTGCACTCGTTTTGGGTTTTTTTTTTTTAATTTTGATAGCTATATTTTGTTATAATTGATTTACCTTGTAAGACTATGTATTTTCTCTTATACATTTAAAAACATTCAGAGAAGGCTTCACCAGACTGCCAAAGGGATCTCTGACATCAAAAAGCTTAAGAATCTCTGATCTATGAATTAAGTGACAGCCACAATTAAAGTATTACATTACAGTAGGAGATTTATTAAATTAAAAATTGATGGATACAAATGAAAAATAAGCAAACAAGTATCACATGGGTTTCTTTTCTTCCTTTACAATCAATTATAATACTAAAATAATCTATTTTGAGAAGCCAATTAGAGAAATGTATTCATTCTCACATTTCTTTTTAAAATGATCGTGATAATTTCCCTATCACATGAATCCTGACTGTGAATTCTAGAGACGTCTAAGTGCTTTTCAGTAACTTAAGCAGTTTAAATTACCTTGCATGAAACAAAGGCAAGTCATTTAATATCTCTGTACTGTTTTCCTCATATGTAAAATGAAATTTTTAAGCTAGACAATCTTTAAGGTCCTTCCCAGTTTTAAAATCCTATGACTAATGAAATCTTAAAACACTGCCAAACAGTAAATCAAATATTATTTGCAAAACTGTGAAAAGTTATTATCTTACTAAAAAACAAAATTAAAACCTGTCACTTTAAGATCTACAAATAGCACTACTCAGTTACCTGATGTTGCAAAAGTTTGCATGGTATCAAACAGCATTTCCAACTACCTAATATGTACAAAGCTCTATTCTAGATATTTCTTGGTGGTGGGGAATAGGAATTTATTTAAGAGAAATGTACTTTATATTTGAAGTCCATAAAGAGTTATGAGTCCTTGACGTAAATGAGAAAAGTCTTCTTTGTTCTTGTAGGGTATTCTTTTTAAAATACTGTTAATAACCCAAAGTAAATGTAACACATTAATAAACAAATGTTGTAAAAATCAAGAAATTAATTAATTCACAAGCACTTATAAGCACCTATGTGCCAGGCACTATACTAAGAGCTGGGCATACAAATATAAAGAATGAAACAATTACTATTCTCTCTGTTGGAAATCACACACACACACACACACACACACACACACACACACACACACACGATACAAACTAGTTAAGAAGGCAGAGTACTAGTAGTTAGAGAACTCAGGAAAAGCTTTGTGTAGAAGGTGGTACCTAAGCTAGTTCATGAAGACAGAGAGTAATTCTACGAGGCAGAAGTGAGAAAGGAGGACCTTCCCTAGTGCAAAGGCACAGCACAGAAGAGGGAATTCTTGTGTGTGAGGAACAGAAAGAAAACCAGTTTTTCTGGATCACAGAGTATGGGAAGAAAAGTAACATAACTATGCTGGAAATACAAGTTGGAGCCCAGGTTGTGAACAGCTTTAAAAGCCTGAAAGAAGGGCTTATATTTTATTACAGAGGCAAGAGGGAGCCATTGGGACTTATCCAATAAAGGAATGATGACATAGTCATTTGAACTTTAGAGAAATCAATCTGGCAACTGCACGAATTGTATCAAAGAGAAACTGAGCCTCAGAGAACAATTAGGAGACCATTACAATGGTGAACACTAGAAAGAGTACCTAGAAGGATCATGAAAAACTTCAAATTGTCCATTCTTGAAGGAAATGAAGGACTCTACAAAGCAAAGGTGAAGAAAGAAGGGATTCCAGGCAAGGGTAACAGCCAACAAAAAGGGACAGCAAGAGAAGGAGGATCAGGTGAGACAACAGCTATACTAGAGAAAAGAAATGTCTATCAAAGTTAAGAAGTTAGTCTGGGGCCAGGTAAAGGGCTTTCCATGCCCAACAGGAGTTTACATTGAAACCTAAGGGAAAAAAGGGCTATTGTAGTTTACCAAGTATAGGAGTGCTATGCTCAGACCTGTACTTAAAATAACTTTGGCAGCTGTGTTGAAGGACTGGAGGCAGGAAGACCAATTAGGAGGCTACTGTAGTAGCTCAAAACAGAAGTGATAAGAGCCTGAATTAAAGCGGGAGTGGGTGAGTACTGAGAAGTGGTCAGCTGTGAGAAAAGCAGCAGCAGAAATGAAAACATTTGACAGAGAAGTAGTGTATGCATAGATAGAGCAGTGGATCTGGGGTGAGGAAAACTTGGGTTCAAATCTGGCCACTTACTAGCTATTGGAAGCTGGGCAGGTCACCCTCTATCAGTCTCAATATCCTCATCTGTAAAATAGGGATAATGGCACCTACTTCTCAGAATTGTTTTGAGGATAAAATAAGATAACATTTGTAAAGTGCTCAGTAAAATTTAAAGCACTATATAAATGTTGCAAGGTCAGTGTGTGAAGAATCAAAGATAACATCCAGCCTATGGATCCAGAAGACTGAAAGGATGGTGGTGCCCCTGTTGACATAAATAGGGAAGAACATGGAAATTGGAGAGGGGAGAAAAACAGTATGGATATACCAAGTCTGAGATATCTATGAGACATCCAGTTTGAGACATCCATTGAACAACTGGTGATGTGCAGATGCAACTTAAGAGAGGGAATCCAGCAAGATAGGCAGTTCTAAAGAGAAACCATTAAATGCATGGGAACTGGTGAGGTCCCCAAGTGAAAGGGTCTAGAGAGGAAAGCTTAGGACAGAGCCCCGAGGTACAGCAATATGGATAATCACACATAAAAGGAACTTGAAGAATAGTCATACAGGTGAGAAGTGAACCAGGAGAGAACAGTATCATGCAAATCAAGAAAAGAGAATTCACAAGAGGAAAGGTAGGTAACAATGTCAAAAGCTGCCAAAAAAGAAAAAATCAAGAAGGAAGAGGACTGATTAAGATCGCCTGAGATGGCAATTAAGAAATCACTGACTACTTTGGAGAAGGCAGCTCCAGTTGAATGATGAGGTTAAAAAGCCAGGTTGCAAAGAGCTAAGAAACGAGAGCACAGGAGGTATAGACACAAGTATAGACTACTTTTGGGAAGAGTTTATCTGTAAAAGGGAGAATAATAGGTTGAGGGGGAAGACTAGAGCGGTTACAGAAGAAATAAGCAGATAAGAGAAAACAAGAGGCCCACAGACACAGAGAATGAGTGAGTGAGAAAGAAGAAAAAGAGACTGAGAAATAGGCAGAGATGAGGGAAGGCAGTGACTGAGTGGATAATCTGCTGGGGATGCAATCAAGGACACATAGAGAGTCTGACATTAGTGAGAAGAGCCACTTCATTATCAGATACTAGAATCCAGGAAGAAAGAGCAGAGTTTAAGGTCAAGGGGATCTTGTGATACAGCAAAGGGGAGAAAAGAACTCAGAAAAAGGCCTCTACTTTCTCAGTTAGTATGAAGCAAAGACCCTCAGCTGAGAGGCGGGAAGAGGAGGTAAGGGAGATTGGAGGTGGTTTAGAATAGCCCCCATGGGAACTGAGAAACTCTGAGAGCAATTTGACACATGACTTTCTCACTTCCTTTGTTCTTTTAGTTTGTTTTTTTTTCTTTGTAATATGGCTAGTAGGGAAATGTTTCACATGATTTCACATATATAATTAATTGATACCATTTTGCTTGCCTTTTCAGTGGGTAGGGGAAGTGTGGGAGGTAGGGAGAGAATTTGGAACTCAAAGTTCAAAAAGAAAAAATGTTAAAAATAAATGTTTTTAAAAAAAGGAACGGCCTCTGTGGAGAACAGGATAAAAAATCTATTAGGGAAGAATCAGACGACTGACTTGAACAGTGAAGACCTAGCTGAGGTTAAATAACATAAATATGTCGTGCGCCCAGTTAGCTCAGCTGCCCGACAACTTCCAATTCCTTTCAGCAGAGGGGGCTAAAAATGGAAGAAGTGGATGATAACAAGTGAATGAAACATTTTTTAAGCATTTATTCTGTGCAAATCTCTGAGGATATAAATGAAAAGGTGAAACAGCCCTTGCTCTCAAGGAGCGCACATTCTAATGAGGGAAGCAATATATCTATAAGTTTCAGCTACAAGTTAAGAAGGAAGGTCCCATGGTTCTTACAGTACAGTGGTAAAAACAGATGGTAATGCCTTTTGTTTAAAGTACTTTCCCTCAATAAAATTATATCAGTTTCTGAACCATCTGATAGTGCCAAGGACTTTACCCTTGTAAGTGCAGTTTTCCAGGCAACATCTCCATAAGGATTTTTTCACAGAATGATAGAGGGCTGTGGACAGGCTTTTGAGTCCAAGATCCTGGCCTGTCTCCATCAGTAAGAGAAGAGATGGTGATCAAGGTGCTGGCAGTAATCTGACTTGCCCAGCACTTGCTACCTCAGCTTGGCTGGAATGCCTGCTCTGGGGATGGCAGTTGGTTGGCAGATGAAGGAGATACAACTCTAAGGGCTAGGCTAGAAAGAAACTAGTCTGATAGTCTGGGCATGCAGCCCCTCCCAAAGCTCCTATGCCTGTCTGCCTTCTGGTGGCAGTTGGTCAGAAGTTGTTGATGGTGATGAAGAAGGTGGCCCCCTTCTCCACACTGATTTCTCCCCTAAGTGGGGGCTGAAGGGGCTGAGTGGGAAGCAGGCCTGTAGGGCAGAGGGACACTACGATTCTCAAGGATCTGGGGCTCAGGGACCTGAATTGTCTCAATCAGTCAATGGAGATGATGGTCAAGGTGATGGTGGTGGTTAGACACGTCCAGCACTCACTACTGCGGCAAAGCTGGCTTGGCTGCCCTGTGGATGACAGCTGGTTAGCAGAATAAAAGAGTACCAAGAGTTTGGTAGGAAGAAAGCAGCAACGAGACAAGGGGAAGGGGGGGGGGGGGGATTTAAGAGAAAAAAACAGGGCGGAGTTTAATCAGTTAACCATAAGGTCAAAGCTAGGAAGTGAAGACGGTTAAGTCAGAGCAGGAATGATGACCTGAGAAAGGACTGAGGGGTAAAGGAAGTAAAAGTCATGGTGAAGAAGGCACACAGAGAGATGAATAATAGACTGTGTTTAGATAAAGAAAACTGAGTCTTGGTCAAGGAAATGAAACACTAAGCACAAAGAGTATGAGGCGATTTTTGGCAGTTACCTATTTTTAAATACAACATATTAAAATTACTAATAATTTAAGAAGATAACGTATATGTATGGCACTCCAGTTATTGGTTTTATTTGTAGAACCCCCAAATATCCACATTAACTACCTTAACTAAATGTACAAAAGAATATTTAGCTACTGATAACCTTCAGAAACTTAATAATGCTAACAAGATAATCTTATTACCTGGGCTGCCATCTCAGTATGAAATTGCTGAATCTGAGCTTTCAAAGCCTCATTTTGCTCCAAAAGATCCTTTCACAAAAAAAGGCAAAAAAAGACAGAGGTAAAGATGTATATGTTCATGTTGGAACAGAGCATTGGTTAAGTAAGTAATAACAGTCTTCAAAATTGTTTTTAAAGTAAAAAAGATTATTTTCAAGCCAGGAGATAGACAGATGAACAATTTCTACATGACAAAAAGAAGCACAAGGTTGCACTGTTACTAGTCGAATGAAATATATAACTATGAGCAAGAGTCCTCCATTTCATAATGAAGCTTCCCAAACTGAAGCATACCACCAACCAGGATTCTCCCATTTGATAATCATTTGATTGAATGAAGACTTACGTAACAGGTTATTTAACACCACCAAGCATTGCTTTCTCTAAACAAAATGAAAAATAAATGTGATACCTGTGCTTGCATTTGTAGAGAATCTTCTTTTTTAACCCTTTTTTGTTCAGATTCCATCAGCTGCATCAATCTTTTTTCCAACTGCTGTTTTGATACCAAGGTATCTGTAAGCTTACTATGCAGGCTCTGGACTTCATTCTCTTTGGCCACATATTTATTCTGTAAATCTGAAACAAATACTCAATATTTTAAATGTTTTTACTTTTAATAGTATTTTTTTTTCAATTCTACATAAAGATAATTTTTAGTACTCATTTTTATAAAATTTTGAGTTCCAAATTTTTCTCCCTCTATCTCTCCCCTCCCCTGTTCCTAAAACCGCAAGCAATTTGATATAGGTTATATATGTGTAATCACATAAAACATATTTCCATATTAGTCACAGCTGTGAAAGAAGAAATAGCCCAAAAGGATAAAAACAACAAAAAAAAAGAAAGTGAAAATAGTATCCTTTGATCTGCATTGAGTCCATCAGTTCTTTCTCTGGATGTGGAGAGCATTTTCTATCATGAATCCTTAGAGAGCTAAGTCATTCACTGTTGATCATCACGCAATGTTAAGCTGTTACTGTGTACAATTTTTGCTTGGTTCTGCTCATTTCACTTTGCATCAGTTCATGTCTTTCCAGGTTTTTCTGAAATTTCTGCTCATCAATACTTATTGCACAATAGTATTCCATTACATTCATATACCATAGTTTGTTCAACTGTTCCTCAACTGATGGGCATACCCCTCAATTTCCAATTTTTTGCCACCACAAAAAAAGCTGCTAAAAATATTTTTTGCACATGTAGGTCCTTTTCCCTTTTTATTTCAAATGTTTTTAAAGGGCTACTGATGGTGGCAGATAGGTTATCTATGTACTCACTCAATGTCCTGTACATTTTGGTCTAGTTTTATGATGCCATCAGTGTAGGCAAACTTTCCAGTGTAGAAACTTCCTCTACCAACATAAATCACTCATTTGTAACTTGCAGTCTCTTAGAGAGCTAGCCAAGAGGTTAAATGATTTGGCCATGGTTAAAAGCCAGTACAAGTCAAGATTTGAACCAAAGTCTTCCTGATGATTTTATCCACTACACCACATTTTTCTTTCTTATACTTAACAGATGTTTAATAAATGTTGAAAATTAATTTGTTGAATCTAATTTCTTTAAAAACATAACCTTAACTTCTCAGGAGATACCCTAATTTTCTATTTAATTAAGCTCCTTATGTCCTACGGACTAATTTCCAATGTTAAAAGCTAGAAGCAACAACAGAAAACAATCTATGTTTAAGAAGAAGTGGTAGCTATGAATTCTAACTCTACAACATGTCTTTTGTACCTCCCCTCCCTTCCATTCCCTCAGTGCCTGGCACAAAATAGGATCTTTAAAAATGTTGATTGGTCGATTAGATTCTCACTTTTTTATCACCCAGAATAATATCATTTACAAGCTTATTCTCTCTCTCCAATCAATCATTTACAGTGTTAAAATACGCAGCACTCAAGCCACAAATCAGCCCAAATCAGAGTAAAATGTAATTGGGGAATAATTAACAAAAAAACAAAAATATAGCAAAATAAAGATAATGTTAATATGGTTTTCTAAGTCAATATATGACCTGGAAAGACCCTTCTGTATGGGCTAGTGGTCCTCCTTTCTATCTGAGTTTGACACCACTGATTTACAACAGTGTGCAAGGGAGCTTCCTATGGCCTGTTTTTATCATACCACATTTCTACTCCACCAAACATATAAACTATGAACTCCTAAGTCTACTAGTAAAGGTCCTCCACCATTTTTTACCAGTCTAGCTTTCAATAACAATCTTATAACATTGTATTTCCAGTCAACCCACGCAACCCGCAAATCATTTTTCTTTTTTCTTTTTTTTAATTGTTTTGCTATCTGCTTATCCCTTTGTTTAGGTCAGTTGTCTTTTCTTTTTTAAGTACTTCCATAGCATGCCATTTGCTACCTTTTTTTTGCTTTTCTTTTTCTTTTTTTGCTTTTTGGCAGGGCAACTGAGGTTAAGTGACTTGCCCAAGGTCACACAGTTAGTACATGTGTGTCAAGTGTCTGAGGCTGGATTTGAACTCAGGTCCTCCTGACTCCAGGGCCAGTACTCTACTCATTGTGGCACCTAACTGCCCCCTCACAAACCATTTTTCTAGCCCTTGTTCTCACCATCCCCACGAGTGGAAATGACTTCCTTCCTTGAACCTCCAAGCACCCATTTTCACCTAAGTTCCTTTTCTCTAAGACCCATCTCAAGGGCACTCACCTGCAAGAATCATCATGATGACACCATCACCCTTTACCTTCTCAGCGCGAAAAAACAATCTCAATTCAATCCAACATTTATTTATCAACATACTATGTGAAAGGCACTCTGCTAAGAAGGATACAAAGATTTAAAACCAAATAGTGCCTGCACTCAAGGAGTTTATATTCTGGTGAAGGAATATAATATGTACACAGATAAGTTAATATGAATAATTTGAAGAGCAAAAGAACACTAACCATTGGGGCATAAGGAAATGTTTTACACTATTAGACGGCACCTACATTAATCCATGAAAGAAGCTAATGATTCTAAGGCAAGTATGAGAAGAAAATATTCTTCAGACCTAGAAAACAACCAATGCAAAAATCATAAAAATGGGAGCTGGAATACGATTTGAAGAATAGCTGGAAAAGTATATTTGATTCAGACTGTAGAGATTCAAACTCCAGACTGAATAATTTTATTTTATCCTAGTCCAATAAGACTCTTGAACAGAGGAATAACAAAGTCAGACCTGTGGCATAGAAAGAGTAATTGTTGGCAATTATATATGGGATGGACTGGAAAAGAAAGACTAGAAATGGAGGACCAATTAAGAAGCTAGTATAATAGTCCAGTTCTTTCCCTTCATGATACTCTCATCTCTGAGTTCTGGGAACACTGTTTGCTTGGTTTTCTTCTTACCTTCTCAGATCCTTCTAAGACTCCTTTACTGGAAGGAGTGTATATTCTGCTCTACACCTGCAGGTGAACTCCAAGTCTATACTAGGAAACAGACTAATCTCTCTCTATACTTTCTGGGTCATCGCATCAGCTCTCACACATTTAAGTATCATCTTTATGCAGATTACTGCTAGATATATAGATATACACACATATACATATATATGTGCATGTATACACACACACACACACACACACACACACACGTGCACATGCATTCCTAAGCTTCAGTCCCAGATCAACTGCCCTATTAGACATTAAAGGAAGAATGTCTCACATTTTCAATTTTTTGATTTCAATCACAACTGAAAAAGAATTCATCCATCTTTCCCTCTAAACCTGCTCCTCTTCCAAACTCCCTGATTTCTATTGAGCACCAACTTTCCTGTCACCAAAGTTTGCAATTTCAGTAATACTCAACTCCTTCACCCCACATACCTAGTTAGAGATCTAAATCTTGCAACTTCCATCGCCACAATATCTGACATCTGTCCCCTTCTCTCTAAGCACATGGCTACCACACCTCATCACCTCTTGCCTGGACTATCACAATAGTCTAATAACAGGTTAAAGCGACATTCCTAAAGCATAGGTCTGACAATGACACTCCTCTAATCAATACCTTAGACTCCTCTAGCTTTTAAAGCCCTTTACAACTTGGCCCCAAATTACCCTTACAGCCTTGTTATAGATTATCCCACACATATAAACACATTTTCCACACCAGCCAAACCAGCCTTCATATGTTCCTCAAAAACAACATTCCATCTCCTGCCTTTGTACCTTTGCAAAGACTATATACCCCATGCCTCAGATCCCCTTCTTCCTCAACCTGGTCTCTTAGAATTCCAAGTTTCTTTCAAACCTCAGCTCAAGCAATACTTTCTACATGAATCCTTTCTTGATCTCCCTCAACTGGTAATGATTATATTTATTTATTTTGTATAAACTTATATGTATGCATTGTGTCTCTGCTCCTGGAGAAAAGCTTTTATTTTTGCTTTGCATACTCAAAACCCACACTCAGAACCACTGTGCCTGGCATATAGTATATCAAAAAAAAAAAATACATGTAGAAAAAATTACAAGAACCTGAATTGTGTGGATATGTAAGTGTAGAGAAGGTGACAGATATAAACAGTAACTCCATAATCTCTCACAATATCTAATAATTCATTACAATATGTGAAAGGAAGAAGGTGACTCTGGAGTTATGAACATGGTTAAAAAGGGAAGAGGGGCTGGTATAAACCTGGGATGAAACCTTCCCCTCCAGGTCACAGGTTACGTAGATGCAGTCATCATACCATGTCACATTTCTAAAGAAAAAGTATACACCAAGTCATGTCTAAGGCAGGAAAAAAAAAATACAAAAGCCTAGCGTTGGAGTTGAAACATAAAAGCATAAGCATGCCAAGCTGAACATACCAAGAGATAAGGGATGAAGAGAGAAAGCATTCCAGGCATGAAGGACAGCCTATGCAAAAGCACAGACACAGAAAATGGAATGTTATGTACAAGGAATAGCAAGTAGGTCAATTTGGCTTGACTTAGGCAGGAGGAGAAACATGAAATAAGTCTAAAAAGACTGGCTAGAGCCATACTATGAAGGGCTTTCACAGTACAGCTCCAAAAACTTGAGAGTCACCCATGTTTAGGGTGCAAAAGATGCAGATTTATCACGTGCTCCACGTATGATTCAGTATTACTTTTTAAAAAGAAGTAACAACTTTTAAAGTAGACAAAAGCAAGGTCTAACTTCTTTTCCCACTGCTTTAAACATAAGCTTGCTTAAAAGTGTTAGTTGAAATTATTTAAATCTAAACACAAGATTCTAGGAGGTACAAGGAAACTATGACACATCTTTGGCATACTCAAAAAAGTCTTCCCTCTCTGGAATACCCAAAAAAAATTCACAAAAAAATGGAAAGGTATAAAAGAACCAAAAATTCAGTTCTCTGTCCTATGGTCCCTGAATAATCCCTTTCTGCCAGAGCACTAGACGTATCATAAGGAAAATGAGGCAATAACATATTATCTACATGCTATCTCAAGAAGAGACAGTCAGAAGCAAAGGAAAACAAAAGAAAAATGTTATCAACAGTTGCAAAAAGCTATATTCATTCAAGATGTAAGGATTTCATAATCCTTGTCTTCAAAATAGAAACTCAGTTTTCAAAAAACAAAAACAGAGTTCATCACTAATAAAAAGCAACCTAGTTAAACTGTTTATTGTGACCTCTCTCATAGATATTCTAATGTTACATCTAATATAGCTGTTAATAATGAAAGCCAGAGAAGAACTTCCAGAAAAAAATATAAACTCTTAAAAAGGACACATCAAAACTAACTCCTTTTCTTTAAAAATCACAATCATTCTCAAACCAAACAAAAAGAGCGACATACTGAATACTTATCCACATGAAAATTATTATTATTCCTTATTCCTTAGAAATTGTGCCTTCAATTTTTTAAATTTTTTAATGTAGAGTTAGGAAATCATTAAAAATTTTACATGAATAATTCTTGGCCCACCTTGTTGTGCTGCTTCATGCTCTGATGTTCTTTTCCTGATATAGCTCTGGACTTCTTCCCATCTTCTCTCAGCTTCTTGCAGTTGAACCTTGAGGTTTTAAAAGAGAGAAGAGCCTTCAGCATACTAATACTACACATTACGTGGTAAATCATCTCTTTCAACTTATGGTGCCAAAACCACTTTTTCCATACTTTTCTTCCTAAAAATTGCAAATTTGCAAGGCCTGGTAATGATGCATGAACAAACATTAGCAATTTAGTGGTTATTTCAAACATATAAGCTCTCAAAACTGTTAGATCCTATGATGAATATTATAGTAACTGATCCAATAGGGGGGCCTTATTTTCATTACCTCTCTTTTAAGATAGGCTTGTACCTTTACTGACAAATCTTATACCATAAGTATCCAAAAGCATAAGCAAAGTGACATTGTATTAATAAATATCTGTCAGCGATGACTGAAGTAAAGTAGACCAGAGCAACTAGAACCTTTAATGTTATTTATCCACCTGGTCATTCCAACAAATGTAATGCTGTAACACAACCAGCAAGACCAACGTGGAATAAAGGCTAGCCAAAAAAATTACTCTTGTTTTTCCCCAAGCATAGAAAAATATTAAAATACTGAGAAATGTTTACACTCTGTCCCCCACATTCACTTTATCTACCAATTTAATTAACCCCCAAGTCTTCAGAGACTATCAAGAGGTGATGAGTATTTGTTGCAATAGTCTACTTATCTTTTTAACAGACACCTAGAAAAAGTATCTATTTCATTTCTTACAGATGAAAAAAAGGTCACTAAAGATATCTTAAAACCACAACAGATCAATAATAGTTAGCATTTCTACAGTACTAAAGGTCTGAAAAGTGTTTTTACATATATGATCTTATTTTATCCTTAAAATAGTAGTGATTCCTATTTTACTGAGTAGGAAACTAAGGCCCAGAGGTGAAAGACTTTGCCTAGGGTCATAAGGCATGCATTAGAAACAGTGTTTAAACCCAAGTCCAGCACTGTTCATGACATCATACAGCCACTTTTATGTCAGCACTCTCATTTCCCTGTGGCCATGCCACCTCAAACAGAACAGAAATCCAACTAAGACTCAAGCTACATTCCTTGAAGCCATTTTTACATTTCAGTTACCACTCACTGTGATGCTCATCGAAAATTATCAGGTTACACAAGGGCTTAGCACATCTCTGAAAAATGTGTGAGTAAGTCACCTTCAATTGAGCAACTGCTTGCTCGGCATTCTTCTTTTGACTTTCCTCCTGCTGCAACTTTCCTGTTTTTTCTTTTAGTTCATTCACCAACCTAGCACAATCCTGGCGGAACTTGTTCAATTCAGTAGACTGCCTGGAAATGAGAACTAGAATAATGAAACCTCCACGACAAGCATATGAAATAAGCAAAACTTGTGATATTCTTAAGTAGATACAAAAAAAATTAACTCCCAGTTTTATTTTTCTATCACCTCTAAATGTAGCTATTAGCAAGGCTTGATGAGAGTTCATTATCCTTTTTGCCAACCAATTCAAAATTATAGCTATTGTAAAAGGAAGTCAAAGTCAGATAAATTTTTAAAGATAATTTGAGGCTCTTATTTTTACATATCATGAACAAATTTAAAATAAGATATTATTCATCTTAGCAGTCTCTATGACTCCTTCAAAAGAGGAGACATAAAAGCATCTTTTAAAAGTTTATTCATTTGAAACTTTATAGTAACTAGAATCTTGTCTTATATCAGAACTTCAACACAAAATTGATTTTTTTTAAAATCCATGTTAATCTGAAGATGGTATCATTTACATATGAATGTAACTCCAGCTAACCTTGCTTTCAAAGGTTTAAAGATACTTCAATCTGATTCATCCCCACTTTGTAAGGTTTGTATTATAATACTTTTTAAAATGTGGGGTGCAGGTTTACTATCCTATTTAACAAGGGAGCATAGGATACATGGACTAAGGAGTAGATGTGATCTAATAAAAGCAATTAACTATAACTAGTTCAATGACCAGGTCAAGTCACTCACGCTGAGGATTTATTGATCCTGTAGGGGATAGGGAACAGATGAAGTTCAAGAAACTGGAGGGAGCATGGGAGAAAGGAGATTTACATGGTGGAAACCGCACTTTAGGAAAATCACACTTACAGCTGAATGGAGGATAAATCAGAGTGAGGAGAAACTCCAGGAAAGTATACCCACCAGCAAGTTATTAAAGTAATCTGAGCATGAGGTGATGAGGGTCTGCATTAAAGTGGCGACAATGTCAAAAGAGAGAAGAGGGCACATTTTGAGAGATGTTGCAACGGTGAAATTGACAGGCCTTGGCAACAGATTGGATGGGGGGTTAAGGGGGAGAGGGAGATAATGAGGAGCCCAGAAGGACATGTAAGCTATAGGCATTAGGGAGAGAGAGGACAGCATTGTTCTCTATAAGATAAAGAAAAGTAGGAGGAAGGGAGGGTTTACAGTGAAAGACTGTAAGTTCTGGTTTTGGGCATGTTTAGCTTTAAGATGTCTACTAGACATCCAGTTTGAGATGTCAGAAAGGTAGTTAGAGATGTGAGACTGGTTAGGACTGGATAAGATGATCTGAGAATCATCATCATAGAGATGTTATCAAAGAACCCAAAGGAACTGATGAAATCCCCAAGCAAATTAGCATAAAAAGAGAAAAGGACCGACGACAGAACCCAGAAGGACACCTAAGGTTAGAGGGTGGAATCTGGATAAGGATCCAGCAAAGACAATCTGACAGGTAGGAAGAGAACTAGGAGAGAGCGATGTCCCAAAAATTCAGAGAGAAGACTATCAAGAAGAGGGTGATCACCTGTATCCAAATCTGCAGAGAAGTCAAGAATGAGCTTAAGAAAAGACTACTGTGGCAATTAAGAGATCATTTGTAAATTCAGAGAAAGAAGTTTTGATGAAATGATGAGATTGGAAGTCCAATTATATGGCGTTAAGAGACTGACAGGAGAAAAAGTGGAAGGATCTTTAATAGACATCCTTCTCAAGGAGTTTAGCCACAAAGTGCAGAAGAGATACAGGATAATAGTTGGCTTGGATAGAAAGATCAAGTAAGGGATTTTTGAGGATAGGGGAGACATGGGTATATTTGTAGGCAGCAAGGAAGAGACTAGTAGACAGAGAGAGCTTGAAGTAAAGTAAAAGAGTGGGGATGAAAGGAGGCCATCTGCTGTTGGAGACATGATGGAATGGGACTGCTTGTGCAGGTAAGAGTTTGTCTTAGTAAGGATTAAGGTTATTTCTTCATGTGAGACAGGGGCACAAGAAGACACAGTGGCAGAAGGCATATGAGTGATATGAGATGAGGAAGACAGAAGAAGAGGGAGCTCATGGTGAATGGCTTCAATTTTTTCTGTAAAATATGAGGCAAGGTTCTCAGGGTGGGGGAAGGAGGAACCACAGGAAGTCTGAGGACGGATGAAAAAGTTGAAAAGAATGAAAAGCCACTGTGCAGGATTGGACAGTGAGCTGATAAAGGAGTGTAAAAGTATATGAGGGCCCAGCTGAAGTTATTTAACATAAATTTTAGTGGACTCAATCAGAATTGTTTTATGATTTTCTCCACCTTCATTCAACAGCAAAAGCAGGGAAGGAGGGAACATTGGGAATGATCCAAGACTGAGGCTTGGCATGGGGCAATCAGCACTATAAGGGAGCCAGGAACTCCTTGAAAAGGTCAACGTATAGTGGAACTAGTTCACCAAGAGGTCAAAATGGGGAAAATAGGAGAGTGGCTAATGCAGGGTTAATAACCTGAGAGAGAATTGAGGGGTGGAGGAACTGGAGGTCATGATGTAGAAGAATAGTGTTTGGAAACGGAAGGCACAGGATGAGGTAGAAGGCAACAGATTGAGGTCAGATAAGGGGATTCCTGAATTCATAAACGAGGTGATGCATTTGTGGGTAATAGCAAGATCCTTTGTGTGGCGGAGATGGGGAGGAAGGAATAGATTAAAGAACTAACAGATTAAGGTGTTTGAAGGACAACTAATATGTATATTTAAGTGCCCTAGTATGAGGTCAAGAATTGAAAAAGATGGGCAGTTAGGTGGCGCATTGAGTAGCACACTGGCCCTGGAGTCAGGAGGACCTGAGTTCAAATGTGGCCTCATACACTTGACACATGCACTAGCTGTGTGACTTTGGGCAAGTCACTTAACCCCAACTGCCCTGCCTTCCCCCCTCCAAAACAAAAGAGGGAGAAAAAAAAAGAAAATGTTGTCAGCCTCAAAATGATAAAATTACCAGAAACCAAAATGTCAAAGACAAAAAACACAAGCACCACAAAGTAAAGACTAAAGCTCAAAATTTTAAAAAACATATAAACATCTGTTAAGACCAGGAAGTTTTAAAATTATTAGATAGATGTCCTGCAGTTTAGAGAGTTAATCTGCAAAAATGGGGCAAAATTAGACATGTGCACATATTGGTGTTCTTCATGTAATATCCTCATTAGGGGCTCAACATTGCAGAGTTTTTCAAAGAAGAATCAGCATTAAAAAAGAGATAGTAATCATAAGCAGCTTCCATCACCAACCAGCTTTAAGGAAAAAGCATTAATAGTAATTTTTCCCACTCAGACACAAATGGTTTAGCTAAATAGTCTTCTGGGCTAACGTACTTGCTTTCAATCTGGTTAGTGGTGTTGCTGACAGCATCTCTCAGAATACCATTTTCCTGCTTCAAGTGGGTAATTTCTGCTTCCATTTGCTCACGGACTTTCTGAAACTATAAATTATTTTTAATTACTTGTAAAGGAATAGAAAAACATAAAAACTACTTTATGTAAACTATATTATAACAAGAAAATGGCATCAAAAATAAAACTGAGCACTCATTTCATGCTTATCAGTGTCAAAAAAAAAGTTAAACAGTCAAAGGTTTCAACACAGAATGCAAAATTACAATGAAGCTGATAAGACAAATTAAATAGATCCTGATACGCTCATCTCAACGTCATGCTATATTTAAGAAAAAAGTCATCTTGACAGATCACATATAAAAAGTAACAGTAAAAAGAGATAAGTAGGCTAATTATAATACACTTAAAAAGTACCACAGATTGTGAAATAATATCAATATCCACCTAATGACATAGCAACTAGATGCTTAATGGGAAGACAAACCTAAATACCTGGGAGAAATAAAAAACAAAACCATTACGACTGGGGATCAATGTACTCCTTTCTAACATATGAAAATCTAACAAAAATTTATACATGAAAGAAGGTAAAGACCTAAACTGAATTTTAGAAGATTTAGATATGGTAGTTCTCTGGTAACAACTCCAATGGAAATGAAAAGATTATAAGTGTTTTTCAGATAGGCCTATAACCTTTACGAAAAAACCTCATAAACAAATGAATACAAACAGGACTATTAAACAGTCCTTTACTGACTATAATGTAATTAAAAGCTTAATCAATGAAGCGTCTCTGCGGAAAGAAGTCAAATTTAAATGCAGAATAAATAATTTCAGCCTTAAAATGTGGGTTAAAGAAGCAGAATGAAGCATACTTTTTGTCTTTTTTTTTTCCTCCAGAACACTGCTAATGCAGAAATTTGTTGTATATGACTTGATATTTGCAACGGGTTTTGTGTCTTTTGCCTTACTGATGGATTGGGGGGGGGGTGTAGAGAAAGAAAGAGAATCTGCAATGGAAAATAAAACTGAATAAAATAAATTTTTTTTAAAAGAATGTGAGTTAAAAAGAAAATCATAGAAACAAAAGAAAATTTAAAACAACAAACAGAGGTAGGGGCAGAGAAAGGGGGGAGGTAACGAAGGGAGAAAGGGGGAGGTGGTAAAGAGAAAAGGGGGGGGACAAAGATTCACTCTACTCTTCAAAGCACAAACATAACATTTTAAGAAACATGAAATTAAAATTCAACTGAATCTCTCCAACACTCCAAATTAAATTTTTCCAATTTAGTCAGTGCAAGTAATAGGAAAAAGAAAAAAAAAAGGAGGCATCTAGAGGTGAAGTAGATAAAGAAATGGGCCTGGAGTCAGGAAGCCCAAAGTTCAAATCCAACCTTAGACACTAACTAGCTGTGTGACCCTGGGAAAGTCACTTAACCTCTGCCTCAGTTTCCTCACAACTGTGAAATGAGAATAATGATAAAAAGTACCTCAGAGGGCTCTTGTGAAGATCTAATGAAATATTTATAATAAATACCTCTGTATTTGAACCCCTTCTCATAAGACCATGGAATAGTGCACAATGAACATTAGATATTCCAATAGGAGTTTAGGTTTAGTCCCATTTCAATTCCAAGCAATGTTAACATACCTTCATCTGCTTCTGTTGAGCCTCTTGATACCCAACATGTATTTTGTTCTGTAGAACATTAAGTTCCTTTTCTAGAGTACCAATTCGTTCTTTCATCCTTGTTATAACCATGTTACTTCTGTCCTTCTCTGTCATTATCTCCTAAAAGTGTGAATCAAGAAAGGAAATGGAGTTTTTTTCAAGTAAAAGCAAAAAAGAATCATGGTATTTTTAAAATCTTAAGTGAAACAATCAAATGTTGAAATGTTAAATACAGGCAGCAGGCCTACAGTCAACACAATGGCTTTTACCTATATAGATTATCACCTACTCTGCATAACTTTTACTGACTCATTTTTCAATGACATTCTGTAGCTCATGAGAGGCGTGAACCCTACCTTCACTCAGAATTGGTTAAAAAGATCATTTTAAATCCAACCGATTATCCTTCCCTATTTCTAGAATAGGAGATAGAGATATAGAGCTGGCCTCAGCACTAGGTTAATGTATTGCCCCTGATTCATCATGGCTGGATGACCTTAGGAAGGTCACTGAACCTTTAGGCAGCTCTCTAGGACTATAAGTTACAGAGAAGTAGTTGGCCCACAAGACAGAAGGGATTTGCTCATCTGGGAGTTTTCTATACCAATGAAATCACAGGCTCACTCTTTTCCCTCATCCACCTGATATTTCACCCAGTATTTTCTCAAATATATTTTCCTAAATACAAAATTACACATGTACTAAAGGCATTTTGTTCAAAAGGCACTAAAACTTCTTTATATACATATAAATGTAAATAAAACATAAATAAAATCCGAAGATATAGTTAAATTTACTCAAAGTCTACAATGAACATCTTTCAGCAAAAAACATCCTTCAGAAAAAAAAGGCATGTGATAGGGGGATCTCTTTTTATCTAGTTAAAAAAAATCTTTTTTGATAGTCAAACCCGATTTTTTCTTATTCTTGACTCAAGTTACAGCACCAGATGGTTCACTGAACAATGAGTTTAGTTATTCACTGTTTGATTCATCCTACATCAAATCTCAAAAAGAATACAAAATGTAGACATTTCTCTAAAATTCTTTTCCAAGGCACAAATTAACATGGGTATCATGGACCTGTTCAGTTTCATTTTAAAAGATATAGCTTTATGTTCTCAATGTTTTAAACTAAATCTTTTTAATTTTGTTTTATTTAAATTGGACTTCACTATCGCAATGACCAATATTGACCCCAAAGAAAAGATAAAAGACTGTTAAGTTCCCTTAAGGCTGTACAACTTGGCAGTAGGTAGAGGTCAAAATTAAAATAAGCTACACTTCTTCGGGCTGCAGATAGGTTAGACTAGGGACAGACCGAAGAAGGTTGGTTGCCACAGGTCACATGACAAACAGGAGGGAGAAAGCAATGGCAACCCTACATTTTTCATAGGTCCCCAAAATCCTCTGGTAGGCCACAAGAGGCCTGTGGGTCATATGTTGTGCAGGCCTGCCTTAAATCAAGGATCTTTCCTCCTTTTTTGAGGTGGGGAGAGGAAAGAATATGTAGAAGACTCCAGGAATGGAACATCAAAAAAAAAAAAAATGTCAGATTTATTTGTTGTATTAAGTAGTTTTGCTAAACTGCCTTTCTTCCTTCTTTTCTATTCTTTGTCATAAAGAATAGCTCTCATGGAGGGGGAAGAGAATATACAGAAACCTAAGATGATATAAAAATATAAATATATCAATAAAATTAAATAAACACATAAATTGGCCTTTAATTACTATAGAAAAATGTTTACCAAACAGACCCCTACATACAAATCTTTTTCTTGTTATTCCTTAATTGATTTTGGCAGCTAAGGTTAAAAAAAAAGCTAAAAGTATGCTGACATTTCTCTCAAGAACCTGATTTGAACAAACGGGAGTTCTATTATTCCATAAATGAACAATTACACATCAAATTCCAGTAAGATAAATACCAATGATATGTCCATGTTCTTTTGTTGTATTAAAAGAGCATCTACAAATATACAAATTAATCTTATTTAAATAAAAACTAAGCAGAGGAACACTATGAAACCCAACCAAAAGCCAAAATACACCAACAATATCATCAACCCAGCATGTATTAACAATGTCATTAAACACAAAGAAGACTTTATAAATTTACAAAAGAAAATGTTCCTTTTGTTTTGTAAAGTTCTCATCAGACAAAATGGATAAAACTCAGAACCACTGCCTAGTTCTTAGAGAAGGGCTCCTTTATCATCTATTCTGATTCTCTGTTGAAGTTACTGGGGTACTAATAGTATAATTACTTTACCTGAGCTAACTGCTTGCACTGATCTTTTGCAATAACAGCATCTTCTTTCACAGCTGCAAGTAACTTCTCTTTTTCTTGAAGCTGATGTACAACTGCAGCTACTTCACCTTTACTAGACTAGAAGGAAAGAAGTCAAGGCAAAGCCAATAATCACGATTTGTTATAGAACTCCTACAAACAGTTACACCTAATACCAGCAATAGTGACAGGTCTCTTCTTATCTCAGAAGCTGATAACTGATACAGAAGGAGTATGTGGCTCAGAAATCTATCTCCATAGTCAATTGGATATCACGGATAATCAAACGAGGATACATCCTACGATCACTGATTCACAAACCAAAAAACTTTAAAGCTATGTTTAAACAAAAATAGTTGCCTATTTCTTCACTCTTTCTTTTTTTTGGGGGGGGGGAGGGAATTTTCATTATTTGTTTAATATCTTTAGTTTTCAGCATTAATTTCCACAGGAGTTTGAATTACAAATTTTCTCCCCATTTCTACCCTCTCCCCCCAACTCCAAGATGGCATATATTCTGATTGCCCTGTTCCCCAGTCAACCTTCCCTTCTGTCAGCCCACTCCCCCCATCCCCTTTTCCCTTACTTTCTTGTAGGACAAGACAGATTTTTATGCCCCATTGCCTGCATATGTTATTTCTTAGTTGCATGCAAAAATTTTTTTTTGAATATCTGCTTTTAAAACTTTGAGTTCCAAATTCTCCCCCTCTTCCCTCCCCACCCACCCTCCCTAAGAAGGCAAGCAATTCCACACATGCCACATGCGTATCATTATGCAAAAGCTTTCCACAATACTCATGTTGTGAAAGACTAAATATATATTGATCCTTCCTATCCTATCTCCCTTTATCCAATTTTTTCCCTTGACCCTGTCCCTTTTCAAAAGTGTTTGCTTTTGATTACCTCCTCCCCCTATCTGCCTTCCCTTCTATCGTTCCCCCCCTTTTTATCTCCTTCCTCCTTCTTTCCTGTGGGGTAAGATACCCAATTAAGTGTGTATGTTATTCCTTCCTCAGGTCAAATCCTATGGGAGCAAGATTCACTCATTCCCTCTCACCTGCCCCTCTTCCGTCCCAACAAAACTGCTTTTTCTTGCCACTTTTATGCGAGAAAATTTACCCTATTCTATCTCTGCCTTTCTCCCTCTCTCAACATATTCCTCTCTCATCCCTTAATTTGATTTTACTTTTTTTAGATATCATACTTTCATATTCAACTCACCCTGCACCCTCTGTCTACATATATATACATATATATATGTGTATACACACACATATATATATATATACATATATATATATATTTATATAATATGTATTCCCTTCAGCTACCCTAATACTGAGGTCTCATGAATGATACACATCATCTTTCCATGCAGGAATGTAAACAAAACAGTTCAACTTTAGTAAGTCCTTTATGATTTCTCTTTCTTGATTACCTTTTCATGCTTCTCTTGATTCTTGTGTTTGAAAGTCAGATTTGCTATTCAGTTCTGGTCTTTTCATTGAGAAAGCTTGAAAGTCCTCTATTTTATTGAAAATCCATATTTTGCCTTGGAGCATGATACTCAGTTTTGCTGGGTAGGTGATTCCTGGTTTTAATCCAAGCTCCATTGACCTACAGAATGTCATATTCCAAGCCCTTTCGATCCCTTACGTAGAAGCTGCTAGATCTTGGGTTGTTCTGATTGTGTTTCCACAATGCTCCAATTGTTTCTTTCTGGCTGCTTGCCTTGATCTGGGAGCTCTGGAATTTGGCAACAATATTCCTAGGAATTTTCTTTTTGGGGTCTTTTTGAGGAGGCAATTGGTGGATTCTTTCAATTTCTATTTTACCCTCTGGCTCTAGAATATCAAGGCAGTTCTCTTTGATAATTTCTTGAAAGATGATATCTAGGCTCTTTTTTTGATCATGGCTTTCAGGTAGTCCAATAATTTTTAAATTATCTCTCCTGGATCTATTTTCCAGGTCAGTGGTTTTTCCAATGAGGTATTTCACATGGTCTTCCTTTGGTTCTGTTTTAAAATATCTTGATTTCTCATAAATTCACTAGCTTCCACTTGCTCCAATCTAATTTTGAAGGTAGTATTTTCTTCAGTGGTCTTTTGGAGCTCCTTTTCCATTTGGCTAATTCTGCCTTTCAAGGCATTCTTCTCCTCATTGGCTTTTTGGAGCTCTTTTGCCATTTGAGTTAGTCTATTTTTTAAGGTGTTACTTTCTTCAGTATTTTTTTGGGTCTCCTTTAGCAAGTCATTGACTTGATTTTCTCGCATCACTCTCGTTTCTCTTCCCAATTTTTCCTCTACTTCTCTAACTTGCTTTTCCAAATCCTTTTTGAGCTCTTCCATGGCCTGAGACCACTTCATGTTTTTCTTGGAGGCTTTTAATATAGGCTCTTTGACTTTGCAGACTCCTTCTGGCTGCATGTTTTGGTCTTCTTTGTCACCAAAGAAAGATTCCAAAGTCTGAGTCTGAATCTGAGTCCATTTTCGTTGCCTGGCCCTGTTCCCAGCCAACTACTTGACCCTTGAGTTTTTTTGTTGGGGTATGACTGCTTGTAGAGTAGAGAGTACTTTGTTCCAAGCTTGAGGGGATTCACTGTTGTTTTCAGAGCTATTTCTACACAGCAAGCTCTGCCACACCAGCACTCCTCCTCCCCCAAGAACCGCCAACCGGGACCTCGACTCAAATTTTAAGCAGGCTCTAAACTCCTGCTCTGATCTGCCACTTAATTCCTCCCACCAGGTGGGCCTGCGGCCAGAAGCAACTGCAGCTGTAGTTCTGTCCTCAGAACTGCAAAACTTCCACTGCCCCCCCGGGTGGTGGCTGAACAGGGAACTCCTTTCACTCTGTCTCCACAGCTTTTCCCACTAACCTTTTCTGTTGTCTTAGTGTTTGTGGGTTGAGAAGTCTGGTAACTGCCACAGCTCACTGATTCAGGGCACTAGGGCCTGTTCTGCCCAGCTCCTGGACTGGTTGGTCCGGGTGCAGCCCATGCTGGGCTCTGCTCCACTTCACTCCCAGCTCCATGTGACAGACCCTACCCAGTGACACCCAGGCTGTCCTAGGCTTGAGCCCTGCTTCCCTCTGCTATTCCGTGGGTTCTGCAGCTCTAGAATTTGTTCAGAGCCATTTTTTATAGGTTTTTGGAGGGACCTGGGGGGGAAGCTCATGCAATCCCTGTTTTCTGGTCACCATCTTGGCTCTGCCCTTGTTCTATTTCTTCATTCTTAAAGAGAATGTTTTGCCAAGTAAAAACCAGGGCTCTACCAACAGCACTAAAAAACCAAATAGATGAGCACCAATAAGTAGTCCCCAGCAAGTCAAAAGACTGAATAGCAAATCATGAGGAAAACAAAACTTATTACTGTATAAGAACAGTAACCCAAGAAAAGGAATGATACTACACATCTCATTTCTAATAGTTAATATTATGATGTGGTCTTACTCCTTACCACGGCTAAACCCTTCAAGTGATCCCATTCTATTCTATCTCCTCCAACAGTCCCCCTCTGTCATCCCCACTCCATCACTGATTTTCAGTCTCTCCTTTCTATTGGCCCTTTCCCTACTGCCTACAAACATGGTCATGTCTCTCCTATCCAGAAAAAACCTTCACTTGATCTTTCCATTCCCACTATCATCTTCTATCTCTTCTGCCTTTTGTAGCTAAATTTCTTGAAAAGGCCATCTACAATAGGGACTTTCACTTTCTCTCCTCTCACTCTCTACTTGATTCTGTACAATGCAGCTTCTGAACTTATCATTCCACTGAAACTGCTCTCTCCAAACTCACCAATGATCTCTTAGTTACCAAAGCCAACGGCCTTTTCTCTATTCTCATTCTCCTTCACTTTTCCGTCGCCTCTGACACTGCTAATCACTCTCTCCTGGACCCTCATCATCATTTTCAGGACACTACTCTCTCCTGATTCTTCTCCTACCTTACTGCTCCTTCTTTGTCTCCTTTGGTGAATCCTCATCCAGGTCATACTCTCTAACTGGAGGCATTCCTTAGGCTTCTATCCTGGGGTCTCTTCTTTTTTCACTTGGTGATCTCAGCAGCTCTCATTTCACTCATTTCAGTCATATCTGTGTCTTAGTGACCCCATTTGGGATTTTCTTGGCAGATACTAGAGTGGGTTGCCATTTCCTTTTCCAGCTAATTTTGCAGATGAGGAAACTGAGACAAACAGGATTTGTCTCACAGGATCACAAAGCTAGTGAGTTTCTGAGACCATATTTTAACTCAGGAAGATGAGTCTTCCTGACACCAGGCCCAGCACTCTATCCACTGTACTACCTATAGCTGCCCCATGGATTTAATTACGATCTCTATGCTGATGATTCTGAAATCTATGTATCCTGCCCCAATCTCTCTGCTCACCTCCAATCTTACATCTCCAACTGCCTTTCAGAAATCTTGAACTGCACGTCCAGTAGACATCTTACATTCACCATGTCCAAAACAGAATTTATTATCTTTTCACATAAGCCTTCCCCCAACCCCTCCCTATTACTGTAGAGGGCAACGACATCTTCCCAGTTTCTCAGGTTCATAACCTAAGAGTCATCCTTGACTCCTCACTATATCTGACACTCCATATCCAAACTGCTGCCAAGGCCTGCTGATGTCACCTTTGCAACATCTCTCAAACATGCCTCCTTCTCTCCTCTGACACTGCCACCACTCTAGTCTAGGGCCTCATCACCTCACATCTGGATTATTGTAATAGCCTGTAGGTAAGTCTGCCTGCCTCAAGTCTCTCCCCTCTCCCTATCATCCTTCCTATAGCCACTAAAATGGTTTTCCTAAAATGCAGGTTAGACCCAGTTACATCCTACTCAATAAACTCTAGTGGCTCCTATTGCCTCCAGGAGAAAATATAAAACGCTCTGTTTGGCATTCAAAGCCCTTCATAATCTAGTCCCCTCCTACCTTTCCAGTTTTCTTACACCTCACTCCCTGACTCTTAGTCTTAGGTCCAGTGACACTGGTCCCTTTGCTGTTCCATGAACAAGACATTCCTCATCTCCATACCTCCTGGTTTCCCGGGCTTCCCTTAAGTCACTACACTTCTACCTTCTTCAGGGAGCCTTTCCCAATCCCTCTGAATTCTGGGCTTTCCTTCTTCCTGTTATTTCCTGTTTATCCTGTATATAGATTGCTTTGCATGCTGTCTTCTCACTGAGATTGGGAGCTCGCTGAGGGCAGGACTTTCTTTTGCCTCTTTTTGTATTCCCAAGGCTTAGCATAGTGCCTAGCACATACTTAGGAAATATTGACTGACTGACATCACCAATATTGCACTTACATCTTTTTAAAACTAATAATTTATCTTAACATTTCCCACTACATGCTAGTATAATGTCATTTGCAAAATATTGCAGAACATGACAAGAGATTATGTTAGTAGCAGTATTTCACTGAACAATGACAAATAATTAGAAGGAAAAAAAGGCTAAGTTTAGAATGAGTTGCAGCTAAGCCAGATTATGCCAAGAAATTTTATAGATAAAGCAAGAACAATTTTATTTCCCAATGGAGCAAATGGGCCAGCATTTCTATAGTGATCTAGTTGCATCTAGCATGGCACAAGGGAAAGAGTACTGGCTTTGGTGACAGAGGATTTGGGTTCAGATACTGTCTCTGATGCTTACTACCTGGACAAATCATATAGCCTACCTAGGACTCAGTTTCCTCATCTATAAAATAAAAGTGTGGAATTAGAAGACTTCTGACTTTTCAGCTCTAGTCTATTATCCTATGATCTACTGACAATAAGAGAAGGAACTAGGGCAGCTAGGTGGTGCAGTGAGTAGAGCACCAGCCCTGGAGTCAGGAGGACCTGAGTTCAAATCTGGCCTCAGACACTTGACACACTTACTGGCTGAGTGACTTTGGCCAAGTCACTCCCAAACCCCTCAAAAAAAAAAAGAAAAGAAAAGAGAGAAGGAACCACCACAGTTGGACTCCATCAATTCCCTTCCTGATATATGGATATGACACTATGAATTCCTGGCTCTCATGCTCACTAACTGTGTCAAAGTCACTTCATGTTTGAGTCTCAATTCCCTCATCTGCAAAATGGGGGCAAGAATATATTGTAAACTTCTATGAAGAAGTGGCAATGGATAAGATTTCTGTTGATTATGATTTATTTCTTGTTGTTCTGAACTTGACAAACACAAGCACTTCCATATACAAAGAGCATAAGACTGTATATGAAACCAGACAGCTATTTTTCCAAGTAGATAAAAAATTCAATAGTTTCAAACCTACTCTTCTTGTTTTTCTCTCCCTTTGAACTTTATGCAGTTCTTCCCTGTGCATTTATTTATTTTGATGTATTTCAATGACCCTCTTTTCTTTGACAACACTATCACTTAGACTCCTCTTCTCCACCCACCTCCCTCCTCCAGCCCCCAAAAAATTTCCCCATAGCAATAAGCATAATTAAGTAAAACAAAACCATGTATTGGTCAATTCTGAAAATATACATCTCATTCTACACCTCTAATCTATCACCTCTTTCAGGAAGTGGTTATAAGCATGCTTCATCATCAGTCTTCTGAAGTTGTGGCCGGTCACTGAATTGGTCAGCTTTTTAAAAAATGACATGATATTTAAAAAGATAAAATTAGGATCAGTGGCTGTACCTAACCAATTACAGTATATACAAAACAAATCCATGCTGGGGACAGTTTCAAAGGTAGACGTATTTCACTGTTAAGAGGGGACTACTCTAAAAGAAAGGAAGAGGTCATTGATGGTATTCTTGCCATTCCACTCCCTTTCCTGTTCCTGACAAAAAAGGTAACTGAGATTTCAAAATTAGCAACACATACATCTAATTTCTCATTTCTATAAAAACTTTCGAGCATGGTGTATGTGGTCTGAATAACAACAGAACACAAGATGGCAACATCCAAGGTTTTTTGCACTACTTTCTAAAACAAGTTACATCTTGACAGTCAGTCACACAGGTGATAAAGAGATACTGAGAATATAATATTCTACTGATTACCAAAAACATTTGAGTCACCGCAGCAAAATACAGTCTTAGAAGCTTCTCTTCAAACTAGTATTCTCTTGTCCATGTCAAAAATTATACAAGAGTCAACTGCAGATAAGAAAGATAACTTTGCTCAATAATATTCCAAATAGCAACAACAAGCATTGTATGAAACAAGTAAACACATGCTTGTAGAAAATTCCAAACAAGTTATCTTATCCAGAGCCAGGCCTCCACATCATTTCCCAGCCACCAAGACCAAACCAAGGCACCAGGAGCATAGAACATCTCCTTGTTTAGCTCCTCTTTATGTGTTGCCTTCTCCCATCAAAATGAAGAGTAGGGACTATATTGCTTTCTAATATTTGTAACCTTTGTGCTTAGTACAGTACCTAGCTCCTAGTAAGAACATGATAAGTGCTCTACTTGTTATTCATATAGGGTACTGGAGCAAAAGAAAAAGAAAAGTAAATGATGCCAAACTGTGAAGAACTCTAAATGTCAGACTTAGCAGTTTGGACTTATTCTTTCTAGCAATAACTGCTTATCTGAACATATTCTGAAATGTCTTAATTATTAGTCGCAAATGGACAGTTCTACCTATCTAGAAGTGCTAACATTATTCTTTTGCTCTCAATCTATATTCTGGGCAGCTAGATGACACAGTGGATAAACAGCCAGACCTGGCATCAGGAAGACTCATCTTCCTTAGTTCAAATCTAGCCTTAGATACTAACTAGCTATGTGACCCTAGGCAAGTTATTTAATCCTCTTTGCCTCAGTTCTCTCATCTGTTAAATGAGCTAGAGGAGAAAATGGCAAACCACTCCAATACCTTTGCCAAGAAAACCTCTAATGGGGTCAGGAAGTGTTAGACATGACTGCAATGACACAACAATAATCTATGTTAAATCTAAATTAATCTTTAAATAAATAACCCCGATGAAAAACAAAAAACTTAGTTCAAAAAGTAGTCTTTGGGATTAGTAAATGTAAAAACAGACTTAACTGCTCACCTACATCTACAATTCTCACCATTTTTCCCCTCGACAAATATATACCCAAGCATATTACCTTCTTTAAAGCATCCTGTATAGCACCAGACTTCTCCTTTAGTAAGTCTACAACACAAAGAGCCTCAGTTTCAGAGAATATCATAGTCTTCAGGGAGAGAAGGAAATCCTTAAATTTCACCTCTGCGTTTTCTAAAATGTAGAAAGACAGTTTGACATAAATAAGCAGCAATGTGGCATAATTCAAAAAAAAAAATTAAATGGGAAAAAAATATGTAAAATAGCAATGAATTCAGGGACCATAAAAAATTGATGTTTAAATGTTATCTTTTAACAAACTATTGAAAATAAATTTCTCTAAGCTGGATAAGAATACATAAATTATTTAAGGAGCTAGTAGTAAATTCTCTTTTATGACAAAAATCAAAGATAGTATATACGTAAATAATTCCAAAAGGATATTTATAGAAATTCTACACTTACAAATAGTGCATGCATCTCAACATCTACCTGATACCTTATCTTTCTGCTGTTGGAACCCTACCCTGTACCTTCCACTGGAATCATTATCCATTCCCCAAAAAAAGAGTCTCTTACCCCATTCATTTGCCAAATTGTCCACCCAAACCCTAGGCTCAAGCATGCTTGAGACTCATGCAATCTATTAGTATAATAGTTCTTAACCTTATTTGTCAAATAAGTCCTTGTGGACGACCATTAAACTAGAACTAGATCCATAAACTTGAGCAAATCACTTAGTCTCTTTCTCAGTTCCTCATCTACATAATCAGTTTAGACCGGTAACTTATAAGACTCCTCCAGCCCTAACAGGACATAAGATTCTATGACATACCAGGTTGTTCAGATATTTTTAAGGAGACTAGAATTAATCTGTTAATTTTATTACCTTTGTCAGTTTCATTTTTCAGTTTTTTAGTTCCTGTTTTTTGGATCCCTTCTACTTGATCACTTTTAACCAGATCAATCATTTCTCTCTTATCTGCTGCAGCATTTGGGTCAGAGTTATCCATCAAAGAAGTAAAAGAACTCGAGTGACTATGAGGTTCATCCACCATCGCTGTTTTGTAAATTCAACAAATCATTGCTTTTTAGAGAGTAAATTAACAAAGTAAAGCATGCAATTTAAGGTAAATACATGATATATATTAAAATTTTACACTTCTAAGTGATATTGTTTCCACTACAAGGGTGGGGAGGAGAACAGTGTAGATCTTTTTCTTTAACATTTCCTAACTATATCACAAATTCACATTATCAGTACGAGGTTACTCAAAACTAAAATCTTCAAAACAATATTTTTACCATTATCTGTTTTTTGTTTTTTTGATGAATTTTTCTTTTTTCCTGATCCACTCTCTTTAGTTTCCTGGTGGAGGGGTAGTGGTTCTTGTTTTTTGGTAGGTGACAAAACCACTTCAATCCTTTTATCCTGGTCTTCTAAAAAAGATGATCATTAATGTATTATGTAAGACAGTAAAGATATAACATACATAAGCAGAGTCAGTCCAAAATTAATTCTATATGCTAGATTTTTTTCAGTATTTTGTATCACCTGTATTCATTTAAGGAGCAAAGCAGTTCTCAGTAATACGTGCTGGTGTACTGTAAAAATCACTGACCCTGAAATCAGACCTAGTTTCAAATTTTGATACTTTCAAAATTTGATACTTACCAAGCTGTGTAGACTATGGGTACATCACAGCCAGAGACTTAATTTCCACATATATAAAAGTTTGCAATAATACTTTATATACTTCCAATATAAGTGTTGTTGTAAAGAAAGTGATTTGTAAATCTTTAGGTCCTACATAAATGTGAATTATTATCCTACATTTATATCTAAAGAACTGAGAACCTAGCAAAATTTGACTTCTATTCACATGTCAAAGAATGGTTTCAAGACAACAAGAAAGCTGTACACTTGTAAAACAGTAAACACTGCATATAACATTATTAAGACTAACGAGTTAGACCAGAATCATTTCTGCTTGTTAAAAAAATCCTCAATTTCTTAATCTATAAAATGGGATGACAATATACTACAACCTCACATGGCTGATGTGAGGTTGAACTAGAGATAAGAGAGATGATAGAGCCATTTCTTCTTTCTCTTCCCTGTGGTCTTAGTAAGAGTTATCCTTACTCTTATTTAAGGCTAATTCTTCCTTTTCCCTTCATCCCTCAATTTAATCCTATTCATTAATTATTGCTTCCTTCAGGACCCTGTTCTAATAATCAGCTCCTCTCTCCCGCATCCTCAAGCCCTCCCTTTTCATTGCCTCCTATATCCATGTTTCCCAACAGGCCAAAGTTTCTCCTTTCTTTTTTTTAAGGGCTCTCTACTACCCAGTCCTTCCCTCATTTATTGATAAGCCTTTTCTAAGTACTACGATATAATCACACACTCTCTAAACCTTTCCAATCCTTATCTCCAACACTACACTGAAACAGTTCTCTTAAATTTCCAATGACTTCCTTATCACCAAGTTCAATGGCCTTTTTCTTTCCCCATACTCTTTGAGCCCTCTGCACCATCTGACATTGTTGAAACTACCTCCTGATGAACAGGCTCTCTTGCTCACTTTGCCTCTAGAAAAAGTTGGGTTTTTGATTTTTTTACTCCTCTATAATCATTTCCTCCTTCCCAAACTGTTAATGTAGACATTTCACAGGCTCTTTTTCTGGATACAGTCTTGTCTCTCGGTAATATATCTCAGTCCTAAGATTTCAACTACCATCTCTAATTTAACTCTCAAATCTATGACTACACCTCTAATACGTCTTCCAAGTAACCCATAGGATCTCTTTCCATGTATTCAATACTATATCCATGATCTCTCCCCTTAAACCTGTTCCTACCTCTGATTCCACTATAGCCTGTGGCATCACTATTTGCACTGTTCTTTCTTCTACACCTGTCATATCCAATCAGTTATGGAGTCCTGTCACTTCTACCTTAACATTTTTTCCATCTATCCTTCCTCTGCTGCATTCCCATTGCCATCATCCTATTACAGGACCTAACTCCATTCATCTACTCAAATCTAGCTTCAGACACTTCCTAGCTCTGTGACAATGAGTAAGTCCCTTAATCTACTTACTTGAGTCTCCCCGATCATAACATGGGGAAACTACCTCATAGGGTTGTTGTGAGGACCAAGAGATGTTGTAAAAACTGCTTCTTAGTACAGTGCCTGATACACAGGAGGCAGTATGTAAATGCATATTCCATGCCCCTTCCCTACACACAGATTTGGCTGCTTCTACTCTATCTACCCTTCGTCTATTCCATCCTGAAATATATCTTCAGTCTATCATTCCTAACACTGCTAGATGAAACTTCCTTATGCACAGATCTGGTTATGGCAGCATATAAACAGCAAGAAGAAATCATCATTGAAGGGTTTTAAGCAAAGAAAAATCTTTAACATAGCATTTGAGGCCCTGTACCATCTGGCCCCACACTACCTTTCAATTAATAAGTATTATCATTAAGTATCTGCGTGCCATCAAGCTCTGTGTGTTAGGTATACAAATATGAAAATGAAACAATCGTTACTCTCAGTGAATTTATAATAGAAGAGAAAACAAGGACATGTAAAAATATAGACAATATAAAGTGTGGAGATATATATACACATATAAAATTTCATACATGTCTATATGTGCATGTATGCATGCATGCACACACATATGTATATACACATAAATGCACAAGCACAAAGTGGTTAAAAAACCTCCAAAAAAAGTTTGGAAGGGAGAGCACTAGCTGTTAGCAGAAAGGATTCATGCAGAAGATGGTACCTGAGCAGCATCTTAAAGCCAATTCTTAATGGCCTTTTTTCAATCCTCATCCTCAGCAACTCTGCAGCATTTGACAATGTCAGTCACCTCCTTCTGGTTGATACTGTCTTTTCTGTAGCTTTCCCTGACAATATAATATCCGTTTTTCTCCCACCTATATGACTATTCCTCCTCAGTCTCCTTGGTTAGATCTTCATTCAGGTCACTGCTACTAACCACAAGACCTGCACAGGGCTCTGCCTTGGGCTCTCTTCTCTCCTCCCTCTATACTATTTCAATTGTTGATTTAACCAGCTGCCATGAATATAGTTAGCTCTGTTCTGAGGGTTCTTGGAGCAACTTATCCTGAGAATTCTTGAAGCTACTTATCCAACCCTAACTTTTCTCCCAACCTTCAGACTTGCATTTCCAACTGACTGTTGGACATCTCCAACTAGATGTTCCATGGATATATTAAGCTCAAGATGTCCAAAAATGAACTCCTGATCTTCCCCACTTCACCCCCTATTCTCCCAAAAAACCCAAAAAACCAATCACTCCTTCCAAACTTCCCTATTATTGTTGAGGGCACCACAGGCTCACAACCTGTTATCCTCAACCCCTCACTCTCTCATCTCACTCCCAAATCCAATCTATTGCCAAGTCCTGTCATTTCTACAATATTGAAATTTCTCATATATAACCCCCTTCTCTCCTCTGGCACTGTCACTACCCTAGGAGCAGGCCCTCATCATCTCACACCTAGACTACTGCAAAAGCCTTTTGGGTGGTCTGATCGTTCTAAGTCTTCAGTCCATTCTCCAAAATCATCTTGCAAAAGTGCAGGTCTAAAACTATGCCACCTCACCTATTCAATAAAATCCGGTAGCTCTTACTTCTAAGATAAAATATAAAATCCTCTGTATCATTTATAGTCCTTCATAACCCAGCCCCCTGCTACCTTTCCAATCTTCTTATACACCCCTCCATGTAATCTATAATTCAATCATTCTGGCCTCCTCACCTGTCCCTTACAAAATACTCCATGTCCCAACCTATGGCATATTCACTAGCTGTCCCTCAGGCTGGAATTCTCTTCCTCATTTCCACTTCTTATCTTCCTTCAGATCCCAGCTAAAATTCCTCCCCCTCTCCAGAAGGAAACACTCTGTAAGATCTTCCTGATCTCTCTTAATTCTAATGCCTTCCCTCTACTGATTATCTCCAATTTAACCTGCAAATATATACTTTAGTGCATAGTTGTTTTCATGTTATCTCCCCCATTAGACCATGAGCTCCCTGAGTACAGGAACTGTCTTTTGCCTTTCTTTGCATCAGTGGCACATAGTACAGTGCCTGACGTACTTAAAGGAAGAGAAGGACACTAAGGCCTCTGAGTAAATGTGTCCTAGGGATGGAAGATAGCCAATGCAAAGGCACAGAGGCAGGAAATGGAGTTTCATGTTTGAGAAGAAAAGAAAGAAGTTAAATTTGGCTGGACCTCAGAGTATATGATGGAGAATAATATTCAATGAGGGTGGAAAGATAGGTTGCGGTGAGGTGGTACAGGATTTTAAAAGCTTCAAAGAAGAGTTTATATTGCCCAGGGGCAACAGAAAACCACTGAACATGGATGAGTAGGGGATTTACAGAATCAAATTCACACTTAAGGAAAATCACTTCAGCAGCAAGTGAAGGATAGGACGGAAGACAATTAGGAGGTTGTTGTAGTAATCTAGGTGAAAGGAGCTGACAGTCTGAAATAAAGTGGTAGCTCTCTGAGTGGAGAGAAGGGGCAGGAATCAATTAGATTGTGAAGGTGTAAATAGTAAAATTTGGGAACTGTCTTGATATGTGGGGTGAGAGAAAATAAAACTCCGCACTTACAAAACTGAGACACTGGAACAGCAGTGGTGCCTTTTTCTTATGTTTCTCCTCTCCATGTATCAAGGCTTCAGCCAAACTGGTCTATGCATCACAAATATACATCCCACACTTACCTGCTTTCCCTCTGCCAATACTGTTTCCTATGCCTGGAAGGTTTTCCTCTAATTTCTAACCATCCTTTAAAGCTCTATCCAAGTATCTCCTCTTGCACAAAGCTTTTCCTAGCATCTCAAGTTGGAAACAAATGCAACTTGAGCCTCATAATGTACTTGATCCTCACCAAAATTCTGCCAGGTAAGCATTATGATTATCCTCATTTACAGTTGGGAAAACTGAGGCTAAACAACTTGTCCAGGGTCACACAACTAGTGAATGTCTGAGGCCAAATCTGAACTTGGGTCTGACTCAAGGCTTAGTGCTCTGTCTACTGCACCACTCGCAACAATTGCTGCTTGGGAGTAGTTCTTTTCACCTAAAAAATGGGCACTGACATGATTGAGAATTCTGATAAATCTAAAAGAAAAATACACCTCCTTGATATCTACTGAAACTATAATCAAATAAGAAGTTGAAATACTGGGTAAAATGGAATAAATTAGATACCAGATTCCCTTCTTAGACTATCAACAAGTTATATTACACCAAATTCTGTACTGTACTGTTGGACATAATAATCTACAAAATAAACATGTGTTTAAACTCAAGTACAGGGGCAGCTAGGTGGCGCAGTGAGTAGAGCACGAGTCCTAGAGTCAGGACCACCTGAGTTCAAATCTGGCCTCAGACACTTGACACACTCACTAGCTGCGTGACCTTGGCCAAGTCACTTAACCCCAATTGCCCTGCCTTCCCCCTTCCAAAAAAAAAAAGAAAAGAAAGCTTAAACTCAAGCACATTACTTGTTTAGAATCACCCTAAAAAGAGGATGTCAAAAAGACCTGGAAACTGAGGGGATGCCCACCAACTGGGGAATGGTTGAACAAGTTGTGATGTATGATAGTGATGGAAGACTATTGTGCTGTACGAAATGACGAAGGGAATGGTTTCAGAAAAACCTGTGAAGACTTACATGAGCTAATGCAAAGTGAAGTGAGCAGAACCATGCGAACCACTGTACACAGTTAATAGCAATATTGTAATAACAATCAACCGTGAGAGACTTAGCTTCTCTGATCAATATAATAACCCAATATAATTCCAAAGGATTCATAATGAAAATTGCATTTCACCTTCAGAGAGATAATTGGTGAACTCAAGTGCAAACTGAAATATTTTTTTTTCAAAAGAAAAAGAAAACGGAATGTCAAGCACTTTGAAGCTTGCAATAGTTAGTGTTACTTTTACTAAGGAAAGCATTTTTTGATGTAATTATTCTGTTCAAATTGCTACTTATAACCCTTTTTTTCTTAAAGAGAGTTAAAGGGGAAAATTGCTAAAAAAAAAAAATCTATTCAGTCTAGCTATATACTTGGGAGAGACAGAAGAACAGTATTGATTATAGGCTAGAGACTGATTTTTCATCAGTACTAGCTCACCATTCACACTGGAACTTTTAGACAAGGTAAGTTAAAACCACTGATCACAAAGGAAAGTAATATGATTTAGGTCTCCAATGTAGAAAGAGCTATTATATTCAGAGCCTGTTAGTCTTAACAGGTGGTCTGGTCTAACTTGTGTCATGGATCACTGCTTATCTAGTGATAAGGTCAGTTTTCTTCAAGGGTTCAAAGGAGGTTGCTGTTAGCTATCCTTTTGTTCAATGTATATAAAACCATTTAGAAAAAACTATGACTTATAGCCTGCAACAAATATCATTATACTTTTGAGTATCAGTTCTGTATCTTCTTTCAACAAAACACTGAGCTTTCATGACTGTTCATGGGCTAACCAAATTAAACTGGGGTTTAGCAGCTGGCTAAAATTTAATCAGACTGTACTGAAAGTAGGAGAATTTAGTGGGGATATCTGATTACCTTTGAGTGGACATCATTGCTCTGACCAAAGAGAGAAATTTACAATTCTGATACCATACTACATTCATTTGGGACCAAGGGTCTACTATATGACCAGGGTGAATTTGATCAAGATTTAAGGCAAGAAGGCTAATTTATTTACTACAAAATAATGTATTCTTTAGTATTTTTTTTGCTACTTGGATGAAGTATTTTTTAGATAACACACATCATAAGTTTCTATTTCATGCCTTAAATTTTAAAGCAGTGAGTTTTTATTCAGATTTTAAGCTATGTGAGAAAACTAACTACATAAGATATGATTATTATCGAAGATAACTGAAGCAGACGCTTATGAAGCATAGCATTGGGCAAATACAGCATCTCTAAACAGGTTTTCTGTGAGACTACATTTATCCCTCAATAATTCCAGAATATTCTCCTCAAAATGAATTGGTTTTTTAAATGTTAGTGGAAATTAAATTTTTTTTAATTCAAGAGAATATTTCCAAAGACTTAATTTCTCAGTATAACCCCTTCCAAATATCTCTGTTCTTCCAAATTCTCTCCATGATCATTCCATTTGGCAAATTTGGTCCAACTCAACAATCCTTCAATTATATCAAAGTAGTAAATTACCAGATGAGAATTAAGGCTTGAAACCACTAACAAGCTTACAAAGTATTGTTTCTATAATACATTCTCTCTATAGCTAGCCCACTATTGTAAAAACTGAAACTAAAGCATCTCATTAAGCATGAACAGAGTTGTCTAAAATAACTAAATACTGATGCTCATTCAATAGAATAGTACTATTTAGACTAAATCTTTAGGAGTTTCAGGAAGACCCATAAGATTAGATTTCTATTAATAATCATGGACTATTACAAACTATTTCAATTACATAATTACAGAATAAAAATTCAAATTCTATGAAGAGATAAGTCTCAATGTATGTTTTTAAATTTTTTACAAAAAGCCTTTAAAGAGGAAAAAAAAACCCAACTTTTCTAAAGTTGATTTTTATCTACCCATCAACTTTTATCCAAAAATAACTCTGTGAAAGTAACAAAGAAGAACCATTTTCGTTAGTACAAAAATTTCGTATGAACTTTCAATCAGGCTACTACACTTTAGTGTTGGATCCAATAAAGCCCTGAGGGACCAGAGGCCTTATTATCAGAACACCAAATCCATTCAAAGAATGTGACTTTCCCTCTGTATATAGAAATCAAAGACTCTTTACCAAGCCACAAAGATAAGTGCATCCCCAGGAGGGCTGGACATGGAGGCAGCATTGTGTAAGTTAGATTTTTTTTAAGACCAAAATGTGAATCTGACTTTGAACTTCTTGTATGACCCTGGGCAATCATTTAACCTCAGTTTCCTCATCTATAGAATGAGGGGACTAGAATAGAAGGTTTCCAAAATCCCTTCTAGCTTTAAACCTATGATTTTTACAATTTAAGTCCTCAAGGGCCTGAGTAATTACGTCAATTTTTCCAGATGCTTATAAACTGGTTCTCAAGGTCCAAAAGCATTTTGCCCAATGGCATCATTACCAATAAGCAAACAGAATGCCAGGATGACTACTTTTAGGGACAACATTCATTTTAGTGATAAAATCTGGTCATTTTGTATTTTTTTCATTAATATCATTAATAACAATGAAGGGCTATTTCTCAAAAAGGGAATTAGACATGTTTTTTAGGCCTTAAGTTCCTAAGTTGCAAAGTGTCAACTTTAGGCCTGATATAAGAGAAAAACTAGAGCTATCTAAAAATAGAATAGGCTCCTTTGGAAGTAGCAGGTTTCCAAATCCCCACAGGAGATGTCCAACATAGACTAGACATCCGCTTACCTAGTATGTTACAGAGGAAATTCTTTTTCAAGTATAAAGTTGAACAAGATAGCCACTGAGATGGCTTCCAATTTGGACATTTCTGTGACCTCACAATCATGTGACCAATTTGTGATGACAGTTCACTAGCTGTAAATGCACAACCACCTACCTACCTGTAACTACCTTCAAAGACTAGTTGGAAGTAGTTCATCAAAATATAGCCATGAGGCTACTTATACAAGAAAAAGGATATTACTCTTAACAATTCACATGCTTCATTATCTAAGGATGTTGTCCTCCACTATCTTCAGGATGTTGTCGGTTATTTCCAATATATAGTTAAAGACTTAATTAACAACACAACAATCATCACCTTGATAATTAACAATCATCTTTAAGAAAAAAGACTCCATCACAAATAAAAAAACTCATCTAAGGGAGACAAAATCTTAAGACAAAGTTTTCAAGAAGGTCTTCATTTTTTTTAACTTTTTTTAGCTGCTGATAACTAAAACCAAAAATATTCAGTTGATTTTAGCATAATAATTAATTCTGTATTACATATTTAAATTACTTTTTGAATGCTCTAAAAAGATTTGCTCCCAAATTTTATAAACCGATAATTTTATATTATCTCAGAAACTAGGGTAAAAGGAAAAAAACTACAAAGAAAAAATATTTCCCCTTCATTTTACCCAAGTTCAGTTGAACAATTAGTACCTCAGTATATCGTGTGCCCTCAAGTGTTACACACAAAAACTAAAGTCCTAGTATTAGTTGTTATACCATAAATATAACCACAACATATCATCAAAATTATATGGATCATAATACCGATTCCATTTTTAGGCTTTTTTTGCCCTGGTTTCTTCTTTGAACTTGAAGCTTCAGAGGGTGGTGTGGGTTGTTTGGTAACGGGAATTGGCTCAACTTTTTTGCCTGGACTCTTTGATCCATCATTTTCTTTAGTTGCCTGTTCCTCCTGTATAGGCTTGTGTTTCTTTTCTTTTTTCTTCCGCTCTCTAACACCACTTGAAGCTTCAACAACACTCAACTGAACAGGTGCTACTTGCTCTTCATCTATACTCAAAGCATCAGTTACTTTAAAGTCCCGGGAAACATTCTCAGAATCAGATTCATGAAGGTTCCCATTCTGAGTTTCTTTCTTTTTGTTCTTTTTCTTTTCTGCCTTCTTTTTATCAGTCTTTGTGGGCAAAAGTTTTTGTTCTCTTTTCTGTTTTGCAAGAACTTCATCATATAATGTTTCTTTCATGAAAAGCCAGAAGAAGAGGAAAATTACTGTAATAACTACTGAAGGAATAAGGATGATAAAATACGTTGACTCGTAAAACTCCATGGTGCTTCTTAATGTCTTAAAAAACCTACGTACAAAAGAAAAAATATTTCATGAATCTAGCAAATTTTTTTAAAATACACACTTTCAAGTGATGTTTGTTATATTAAATACAAACCTGAGCAATTTAAAGTTATTTAAATCACATATACTTGATTAATTTGCCAACTATATTTAAAGTATATTAAAATAAGATGTCTATGTGGTACCTACTAGTAAAACTATTTGGAAACAAATTCATTGCCAGCATTCTAATACTTTTTAACTTCAAGTCAATAGACCAATGGACCAACCCTTTATTTTATTTTTCAATATTATTTCTTTCTTATAAATGTGTAAATATCTTAACTGACATATTACTCTTACAGCACAGCAATCCTGAAAACCATAATGGCACAGCAAATAGAGAGATGGCTCTGGATTGAGGAAAAACTGGGTTCACATCCTGCTTCTGTTTGTGACATGGGTAAGTCACTTAACATCTCAGTGCCTCAGACAACATTAAGTTTTAAGGCTCCAAGTTAAAAATGAGTTGACAAGATGCACCACTGAAGGAAGTTCCTACAAGAGTTATTCACACTGATGAAGGGACAGGCACACCACCCCCTTTCCAAATCAGTGCCTCATTACAGACAGATCTAGTACAGTATCTTGACAGTGAAGAAAAATTTGAAAACCTAGATAGCATTTCCTTTTTGATTTGCTAATAAATTAGCATTCAATACTTGAATGAATCTGTATTACCACTAAGACAGATCTCTCATCTCATCCATGTTTACCATTCCTGCACAATTCTCTTTCCATAATTCCTTCATAGGTGGTCTACTCAATATTCTAGGAACTTATCTCTACAATACATAGGTATTAATGGAATACTCAGGCTGTCCATTTCATACTTTTCCCTAAGTGATAAGTTCGCCTACTTTTTTCCATCTTACATCTCTTTGATGTTACTTCCAAATCCAATACTTCTCTCTACCATGAAGGATTACTCTATATTCTCTAAGATTATCCCAGAAAAGATGGAACATTTTAACATTCTTCAAAAGGTTTCACATACACTTCTAGGAATATACTACACCAACTACCTGAAGATCAGGCTATTTAAATAAAGAACCACTCTTAATAATAAGCATAGGTAGATTACATACTATAACACAACACTAGCAAAATTTGTGCTGGGCAATTTTTACTACTGTTGCAAGCATAAACATCCTTCAAAAGGGAAAGAGTTTAATGGACAGTGCTGTTCCTAAAATCTCTATTGAGTAGAAATTACATATAATAGTAGTAACTGCAACTAGGAGAAACAACTTTAGACAGCAGAAAGAAAATGGACTTCCTTCAGAAAGACATAAATTTCAGGTCCTACATAATGGTACTATGTCTCTTAGCAAGTCATTTAACCTCTCCAAAAAGAGGTATGCAAAATAATCCAACAGGGTGCAAGAAGAAAATATCAAATTTTGTTTCTATTTATCTTTCACAGAGAAAGAAATAAAATTTCACTAAAATTAAATATATGGAATGATACTAATACATGAATACTTGGCCCACATGTCAAATATTCACGTGTCACATAAAGTATCCTAAGAATGGAAATTCTTCAATGTAGAGGTTAGCAGTACTGCCCTTTCTTGTTTATTAGCTTTCAGTATACTAAAATACTTCAGAGTACATGTGAGCAATTAAGAAGTACATTTATGAATGAAGTTATCTAGTTTTAACTAATGCTCACAAAATTAGTAAATGGCTTGAGAAGTCCGTCCCCCCCCCCCAGAAATCATTAGAATTCTAATTACATGATAACAAGTGAACCAAAACAATAGAACATTTCTATCATTATTGGTACAAGCTCTTCATCAGATATATTGTGAGATAAAACAATGATGATCTAATCTGATCTGACAATTAGATAAAAAATCAAAACTATCAAGATTATTTAAAATAATGATTTGTTACTAAGTTAATATGACCCTCATCAAGTATACATTGTACCTTTAGATATTAGCTAATGTGGGTATCAAACCATCATAACTAGTAAGACATTTTAAAATTAAGCTTTTCTTGGTCAAAGCAATAAAAGATTTTTAAACCTGTTTTTAAATCTTCTAAACACAGAATGTCAGCAGATTTTGAAATTTTTTAATGAAAGAATAAAATACCATCTAATTAACTGGAATTGAAAAATAAATATAATGATTTAACAAATACAGTCAATAATGTACTTTATGTATTCAGAAGTATAAATCTTTGTAAGGGTCCTTTATCAGCAATGTCACCCATTAAAACCAAGTACTGAAATATAGGGGGCAGTTAAGTGGTGCAGTGAACAGACTGCCAGGCCTGGAGTCAGGAAAACTCATCTTCGTGGTTTCAAATCTGGCCTCAGACACTTACTAGCAATGTGACCCTTGGCAAGTCACTTAATCCTGTTTGCCTCAGTTTTCTCATTTGCAAAATGAGCTGGAGAAGGAAATGGCAAACCACTCAAGTATCTTTGCCAAGAAAACCCCAAATGGGGTCACAGAGTCAGACACAGTTGAAAATTACTGAACAACAATAACATTGAAATAAAGTGAACATAAACAGCACTTCTGATTTATCAGTGTCACAAAATTTTATACCAATATTATTATTTTAGTGAGAGCAACATGATAGAATATGCTTCATTATTTAATAATCTTAGTTTAACATTTTGATAAAATATTGACAATATCTTAAGAAAGGTTTTTTTTGAACCACTAATAAAAAAATTTTAAATATATTCTCTATTTTATCTTTATGTCATCTTTTTATATTTATTTTTGTATGTAACACATGTATATAATTTGTAAGGCAACATGTATGTTGGGGATAAATGCTCACTTTTTTTTAACTGATCCAATGTGTGCTAAGTTGCAGAGAAACTATTGATTGGCCTTGGCTGAGGCATCTCACAGAAGCTATTATAGGTCCAGATTAGGAAAAAAAAAAAAACCAGCAACTTGAACCAACACTGACAGAGCCCTTTAAAGTTTGCAAAGTGCTTTACACAGATGATTTTGTTTAAGATTCACAACAACTTTGTGAGACAAGGAAGAAGAATGGAAGGGAACAAGCATTTGTATTAGTGCCTACTATGTGCCAAGCACAATGCTAAGCCCTTAAATGAATATTACTTCATTTGATCCTCATAACAACCCTGAGTGGCAGGTGCTGTTATTATTCTCATTCTATAGCTGAGGAAACAAATACATTAGGCATTGCAGCCTTGTTTTATAGGTGAGGAAACTGAAGTTCAGATCCGTTAAGTGACTTCCCACCGTCACACAGTAGCTAAGTGCTGAAGTTTTGTGTCAGCTTTGAGTCAGCTTTGAGCCCTGATCTTCCTAATTCCAAGTCTAGTATAACATGCTATCTCTCTCAATTAGATATTAAATCTTACTATTAATTGACAAAACTATTGCTGATATGGATCCATATAGTACACACCACTATATCCTTCCAAAATTAAGTTCTAGAATAAAGTTCAAGAAAAAGATTTTGAGAAGATGGTCGAATAGGGAAGGAAATTACCTGGCTCTCCCAAATGCCCCCACAAATAAATTAAAAACAAAGCCTCAAAGTGAAAAACAGAGAGGCAGAAATAATTAAAAGTCAGGATAAAGCACTTGTCCAGCCTAGAACAGCTTGGGAGGACTTTAGAAAAGACCTGACCTCTGGGGTGGTGGTCAGGCATAACTGAAGGGCAGGTATTGCCTAAACAACAAACACCAAGCCCTGGGGACAGCTGTGTAGATGGCAGCCTCCACTTCGGGAACTTTAGCCCCAGGAACAATATTGGGATCAGAAGGTTGATCAGGGGAAGACTGCAAGGTTTTCTGCTGGCACTGGATATGGGCCTAGGTGCACTGACTAGACATGGGCCTAGGCTGTGGCTGTAGCTGAGGAGGAACAAGTACACACAGCTGAGTGAGGGTCATGCTGGCCATGGTCACTCCATGGGGAATGAAGTCCCTGGTTTTGGCTCCAGGGCAGAGTAGTGACTTTAACCTTGCAGCCACAGGAGAGAGTAAGAGTGTTTGTGGTGACACCATTGCCGAGGGCTCTGGTCATAACTCAGGGGCAGAGGGGAGTACCAGAGGTCAGACCCCCAGATAGAGCTCAGAACACAGCACGAAAAACCTGAAGCATGAGACATCATCCCCCACATCTCAGGACTAAAGCCCAATTCTTAACAGTAACAGCCAACAAATAAGCTGCTTTAAAAAAAAAAAAAAGAAAATGAATGAGTCGGCAAAAGTGAAAGGCACTGACCATAGGTAGCTACTCTGATGATAGAGAAAATCAAACTCAGAAGAAGATAGTGAAGTTAAAACAGCTACTTCTACTTCAAAGAAAAATGCAAAACGGTCACAAGCCCCAAAAGAGTTCTTTAGAAGACCTTAAAAAGGACTTTAAAAATTAAATGGTAGAGATTAAGGAAAAATTAGGGGGAAAAATAAGAGCAATCTAAGAAAATTATGAGAAGAAAGTCAACAATTGGAAAAACATCTAAAAACAAACGGAAGCTAACGACTTCCTAAGACACCAAGAAATAATAAAACAAAAAAGAAGGAAAAAATAGAAGAGAACATGAAACATCTCATTAGAAAAATAACTGACCTAGAAAACAGATAAAGGAAAGACAATATAAGAATTACTGGACTACCTGAAAGTTATGATCAAAAAAAAGAGTTCTAGACACTATACTTCAAGAAATTATTAGGGAAAATTGCCCTAAAGTTTTAGAACTAGAAATACTAAATAGAAATACTAAGTAGAAATAACTAAAATAGAAATTGAAAGAATCCAGCGATCACCACCTGAAAGAGACCCCAAGATAAAAACTTACAGGAACATAACAGCTAAATTTTGAAGCTCCCAGGTCAAGGTGAAAAATACTATAACCAACTGGAAAGAAACAATTTAAATACCATGGAGCTACAGTCAGAATAACACAAAATTTAGCAATTTACACATTAAAAAACTAAAGGGCATAGAATATCATATTCTGAAGAGCAAAGGAGCTGGGTATGCAACCAAGAATAATTTAGCCAGCAAAGCTGAGTCCTGCACAGAAAAAAAAAATTGATATTTAATGAATTAAAGGACTTTCAGGTATTTGTGAGGAAAAGACCAGAACTGAATGGAAGATCTGATCTATAAGAAATCAAGAGAATATTTAGGATCAATTATATGAAAGACCAATTATAAGGGAGTTAATAAAGTCAAACTGCTTACTTCTTATATGAGAAAAAGCTATCTGTAACTCTTAAGAATGTCATAATTTTTTTAAAAAAAGAATGTCATCATTAGTAGGGTAGTTTCAAAGAGCATACATACATACATAGAAGGCTTTATATTGAATATGATGGGATGATCCTAAAAAAAAAGGGAGCAGTTATCTCATACAAATGAGGCATGAATGGAAGAACTCTTACAGTGGAGGCAGGAGGGGATGGACAGCTGGCAGTGCCAGCACCTTATTCTCATTAGAACTGGTTTAAAGAGGAAATAACATATATACAGAATGGCATAAAATGGGGATAGGATAAGAGAGAGACTCTAAGAAAGGTACGCAGATCAAGAAATAGGAGAGTTAAGAGGAGAGGATAAGGGAGGGGTGCACACCCCTTAGAAGGGGTGCGAATTAAGGAGGCAACAGCTGGAAGGAAATTAGAAGTCTGAGGAGAGATAGGGTAAAAAGAGAAGGAGAGAAGGATAAACAGTGAGGAAAAATAGGATGGAGGGAAATATACAAACAGTAATTATAACTTTGAATGCGAATAGAATGAACTCACCCATAAAATGGAAATAGAGAGCAAAATAGATTAAAAACTAGAATCTGACAATATGTGGTTTACAAGAAAAACACTTTAAAATGAGAGATACACAAAGAATAAAAATAAAGGGCTAGAGTAGAATTTATTATGTTTCGGATGATGCAAAAAAGCAGGGATAGGGCAAAGTTAAAGCTAAAATAGATTTAATTAAGAGATAAACAGGGAAACTATGTTATTATAAAAGGTACCACAGATAATGAAGTAATATTAATACTAAACTTATATGCACCAAATGCTGTTGCACACAAATTTTTAAAGGAAAAGCTAAATAAATTACAGGTGGAAACGGATAGCAAAACTACAATACAGGGAGAGATTTCAGCCTTCCCCTCTCAGAACTAGATAGATCTAACCAAAATATAAATAAGAAAGAATTCAAGGAGCTGAATAGAATCTTAGATAAACTACATATGACAGACATCTGGAAAGAATTAAATGGGAATAGAAATATCTTTTTTTTCTCAGTGGTACATGGTACCTTTATAAAAACTGATCACATATTAGGGCATAAAAACTTTATAGTTAATGCAATGAAAATATAGTTAATAAGGGACTATGGAAACACAGATTAAAAGTTAACTGGAGACTAAATAATCTAATCAGAAAAGACAAATAGTTTAAAAGAACAAGGCATAGAAACAACAAATAATTTTATTAAAGAGAATGACAATAATGAGACAACATATGGGATGCAGCAAAAACAGTAATCAAAGGAAAATTTATATCTCTAAATACTTATATCAATAAAACAGAAAGAGCAGACCAATGAATAGGGTATGCAATTTAAAAAAATAGAAAAAAAACAAATTAAAAATTCTTAAACACCAAATTGGAAATTGTAAAAAGTAAAGGTGAGATTAATAAAACTGAATGTAAAAACCCCATTGAATTAATAAATAATACTAGAAATTGGTTTTATGAAAAAAAAATAAGAAAGATAAACCATCAGTTAACATGATTTTTTAAAAAGTGAAAAAAATTACTGGTATAAAAAATGAGAAGGATGAAATCAAAGCAATTATCAGGAGTTATTTTGCCCAATGACATACCAGTAAATTTAACAATTTAAGTGAAATGGAAGAATACATACAAAAATATAAACTGCCTCAATTAACAGAAGATGAAATGGAAGATCTAAATAAACTCATTTTTAAAAAGAAATTGAACAGGCCATAAATAATCTTCCTAAGAAAAAACCATCAGGACTAGATGTATTTACAAGTGAATCCTACCAAACATTTAAAGATCAACTAATTCCAACATTAAATAAATTATTTGGAATAATAGGCAAAGGAGTCCTACCAAACTCCTCTTATGAAACAAATATGGTCCCGATACCTAAACCAGGAAGAGTCAAAGCAAAGCCTGAAAATTATAAACCAATTTCATTAATGAATATTACAGCAAAAATTTTAAATAAAATGCTAGCAAGGAGATTACATCAATATATGGCCAGGATCATACACTACAACCAGGTGGGATTTATACCAGGAATGCAGGGGTGGTTCAATATTAGGAAAACTATCAGCATAATTGAACATATCAATAACAAAACCAACAGAAATCATATGATTATCTCAAAAGATACAGAAAAAAGCTTCTGACAAAATACAGCAACCATTTCTATTAAAACTACAGAGCAGAAAAATAAAAGAGCTTTCCTTAAAATGAAAAACAGTATCTATCTAAAACCATCAGCAAGTAATGGATATACTAGAAGCCTTCCCAATAAGATCAGGAATGAAACAAGGATGCCCATTTATCACCGTTGTTATTTAATTTCGTATTAGAAATGCTAGCAATAGCAATAAGAGAAGAAAAAGAAACTGAAGGTATCTGAATGGACAATGAGGTAATAAAACTATCTCTTAACAGACAATATGATGATGCATTTGAAAATCCTAGCAATTCAACTAAAAAACTGGTTGAAACAATAATTTTAGCAAAGTAGCAGGATATAAAATAAACCCACATTAAATTATCAGCATTTCTATATATCACCAACAAAACCCTAGAAGAAGAGATAGTAATAAATACCCCATTTAAAATAACTATAGAACTAGAAGAACATGGAGCACATTACCTATCAGATTTATGGATGGGAGAAGAGAATTTATGAATAAACAAGAGACAGTATTGTGAGATATAAAATGGATAATTTTTATTAAATTAAAAAGGTTTCGTACAAATAAAACCAATGTATTCAAGATGAGAAGGAAAGCAGAAAATTGGAGAGGGGGGAGAATTTTATTGACAGTTTCTCAAATAAAAGTCTCATATCTCAAATACAAGGAGAACTTTCGTCAAATTTCTAAGTATATGACTCATTCCCCAATTGATAAATGGTCAAAAGATATAAACAGGCAGTTCTGCAATGAAATCACATGTGCACACACACACACATATATGTATATACACAGAGGGTCATATGGAAAAATGTTCTAAATCACTATTGATTAGAGAAATGCAAATTAAAACAACTTTGAGATATCATATCACACCTATCAGACTGACTAAAATGACAGAAAAGAGGAATGACAAATGTTGGAGGAGAAAAATGGAGGTGAAAAAAGTGTTGGTAGAACTGGGAACTGATCCAAACATTCTGGAGAGCAATCTAGAATAACATCCCAGAGAATTCTAAAATTACTACTATTAGATCTGTTTCTTGAGGTGATTGGGGAAAAAGGAAAAAAGCCTACATGTTCAAGAATATTTACAACATCTCTTTGTGGTAGCAAAGAACTGAAAATTGAGGGGATGCCCATCAACTGGATAATGGCTAAACAAGTTGTGGTATGTGATTGTGATAAAATACATTGTGCTGTAAGAAATGATGAGCTGGCTGATTTTAGAAAAACATGCAAAATATTACACGAAATAATGAAAAGTGAATTGGGCAGAACCAAAAGAACGCTACATATACTAACAGCAATGTTGTTCGAAGAATTGTGAGCAACCAAGTTCTGAGTACTGTAAATACTCAAAGCAACTATAAAAACGCATGAAGGTGGATGCTATCCACCTCCACAGAAAGAACTGACAAAGATAATTATAAATAGTATGCTTTTACACACACACACACACAAATATATATAATCTGTGTCAAATGTCAAATGGTGGCTTTCTCTAGTGCAGGGGAGGGAGACAGTTCAAAACCTAAAAATGTAACCAACAATTTAATTAACAAAATAATTAATTTCACAAAAAATAAAATTAATTACTTGAGTTCTAAACTCAAGTTGAAATAAGTATACTCATTCTGAAGTGATGGTATTCTTTACCCTTGAGTCTCAACTTCTGAGCTACTCCTTTTTGCATGACTTTCTAACACATTTTTACTCATCCTTATCTTTTCTTGAATTTAAGACTCAAACACAAAAACAAAAAGCCAGGATATTCTATTTCATAGAATCACAAAAGAAAACCACCAGATTAATCAGAACCAGAGGATAAAGTAAAAATAAAAGAAAAAAAAATCTATCAACCACCTTCAGAACAAAACTCCAAAATAAAATATATATACAAAATTCAAAGTCTCTAGATTTGAAGAAAAAAAATACCAGAAGCAGAAAGAAAAAATTCAAGTACCAAGAATTACACACTCGAGATCACATAAGATGTGCGAACTGTTAATATAAACAAGAGATCCTGGAATACAATATTCGAACGGGCAAAAAATGATAGGCTTACAACCCAGAACAGTTTACTCAGCAATAGCTGTCATTCACAGTGTATCACTATACCATACTGCAGTTACTGTGTACAATGTTCTCCTGGTTCTGTTTACTTCACTTTGTATCAGCTCATGTAAGACTTCCCAGGTTTTTCTGAAGGCATCCCTGTTCATCATCTCTTATAGCACAACAGTAATCCATCACAAATCACAACTCGTTCAGCTATTCCTCAACTGGTGGGCATCCTCTCAATTTCCAAATCTTTACCACCACAAAAAGAGCGGCTATAAATATTTTTGTATGTATACTGTATTTCCCCATGCATAAGATGCACCCTTTTTCGAAAAATTTGGGTACGTCTTATGCAGTGATTGTAGATTTTTTTACTTGCATTTCCTGCTTTTCCATACTTCTTGTCTTCACGCTCATTGTTTCGCATTTGTTACCAGTATATTAGGTTACATTTTGCCACGTTCTATCCAGAAATGGCTCAGAAAAGATTTTCCTACTATGCTGAATTCAAGTTAAAAGTGATCCACTTTGCAAAAGTGAATGGAAATAGTTCTGCTGAACGTAAGTTTGGTCTTCCTCCAACTGAGAAAACAATCCGAGACTGGCTATGGGAAGAACAAACCCTACTGAAAATGCCACAGCAGAAGAAGGCCATGAGAGGCAAGTCAGCAAAATGGCCTGATTTAGAGAGGAAATTGAAGATATGGATTGATGAGCAAAGGGCAAATGGAATTCCTGTGTCCACAAAGATGGTTCAGCACGAGCCCAAAAGAACTGCTGATGAAAAAGAAGTTACTGATTTCAAAGGAGGCCACAACTAGTGCTTCAGGTTTGTGAAACAGAATGGACTAAGCATGCATACATGCACCACACTTGCCCAAAAGATGCCTGAAAGCTATGAGCAAATGAATAAAACTTGAGTTCAATAACTTTATGTAATACATTTTTTTTTCAAATTTCAGGTCCCAAAATTAAGGTGCATCTTATACATGGGGGCATCTTATACATGGGGAAATATGATAGGTCCTTTTCCTTTTATCTGTTTGGGATACAAACCTAATAGTAGTATTTTCGGATCAAAGGGTATGCATAGTTTTATTTGTTCATAGTTCCAAATTATTCTCTGTAATGTCTGGATCAGTACATGGATTTCCATGTACACACACAACTCTACCATGCGTCCCCATTTTTCCAAATTCCCTCCAGCATGAGCCATTGCCTTTTTCTGTCATATCAATCTGACAGGTGTGAGGTAGTACCTCAGAGTAGTTTTAATTTGCCTTTCACTAATCAATAGTGATTCAGAGCCTTTTTTCATATAACTGTAGATAGCTTTGATTTTTTTCACTGGAAAACCACCTGTTCCTATCCTTTGACCATTTATCAATTGGGGAATGACTCGTAGTCTTATAAATTTGACTCAGTTCTCATATGTTTGAGAAATGAAGTCTTTATCAGAGAAACTTGCCGTAAAAATTTTTTCACATTTAGGATTACTGTGTATTTCCCTCCATCCTATTTTTCCCCCAGTTTATTCTTTTCTCTCTTTCTGTCTCTCTCTTTCTCTCTCTCTCTCTCCTTCCACTGTCACTCCTTAAAAGTGTTTTGCTTCCAACCACTGCCTCCTCCAGTCTTCCTTCTATCAACCCCAACTGTGTATATTATTTGCCCTTTGAGCCAATTCTTAGGACAATATAGCTCAAATATTGTCCTTCATCTTCCCCTCCACTGTAAAAGCATATGGGGCCCAGGAGGCAATAATAAAAAAGGAAAATCTCATTCAAAATAGCTACAAGATGAATAAATTATTTAGGAGTCAAAACAACAAAAAGACATTCAACTGCCTGTACAATTATAAACTACTGTTTACAATTACTTACAAACTACTCAATTATAAACCACTTAAAGAAATAAAGTAGATGCAATGATCTAATTCCAAAAGACTCATGATGGAAAATGCTATCCATATCCAGACAAAGAACTATGGTGTCAGAATGCAGATCAAAACAGACTATTTTCTCTTTTTGTTTTTTCTTTCTTGTGGTTTTTTTTCCTTTCCCTGATTCTTCTTTCACAACATGACTAATGTGGAAATAAATTTAATATGATTGTATATGTATAGCCTATATTACACTGCATGCTATCTTGGAGAGGGAGGAGGAGGGGGAAAAATTTAGAACTCACAATCTTATAAAAGTGAATGTTGGGGGTGGCTAGGTGACTCAGTGAGTAGAGCACCAGTCCTGGAGTCAGGAGAACCTGAGTTCAAATCTGGCCTCAGACACTTGACATACTTGCTAGCTGTGTGACCTTGGGCAAGTCACTTAACCCCAAATGCCCTGCCTTCCCCCCTCCAAAAAAAGGTGAATGTTAAAAACTAAAAATAAATTTAAATTTTAAAAAAAAGAATGAACATAAGTGAATATGAAATTTAAAATAATTTCTACCACTTTCAGTGCACATAGGTATCATATTGAGTAACTTATTCTGGCTGGTGAGCAATATTTTGCCCAAATTGGGGAATTTCATAGAAGACAAAAAAGGGGAGAAGGAATGGATTACTGTGAACTGAAGTGTGCCTACCAACTTGAGACTATTGAATGAAAAGGGCCATGTAACAATAAATGTCATTTCAATAATTATTTTAATACTACGGAAGAACTGGTAATGGATGCACCACCTGAAAAAAAATGTTATAATATGAATAATAATAATAATTATACCACAAAATTGTGGTTCAAATAAAAATGCATTTTATGGAAAAAAAGGCAGATAGGCAATTATTGATGGCTTCTAAATCACCATTTTTGGATGATGATAAGACCTATAATATTTTTCCATTTTTTTAGACCTCACTGTGAAGGAGTCTGTCTTTACTGGATCCTATAGGGACTAGAAAGCCACACCACCGGCCCATAAAGAACAGGAGAATGACACGATCAAACCTGCTCACAAGCATGTACACACACATAGAAGGAAGACAATATTTCTTTAGTATCTAAAGAACCGCACTGCAGGTAGCCCTGCAATTTTAAGCAATAATACCAAATGCGGAACTATCTTATCTTTTCTTACTTACTCCCCATCTCCTAAACAGTCAAAAGATCTGCAATTCAATTCACATCCCGACCTCCAAGCACAGTGCTGCTGCTTCCTCCTCATTTTGTTCCCCTCAGGCCTGGGCTTTGAGAGATAATACAGCCAGAATATCCCCTTATTTCTCCAGGACAAGTCAAATACAGGTTATCAGGTGTAATCTTCAAGCTTTTTTCTTTGACCACGCTGATGTGTTGACAGCGTCTCCAGACAACTTTATTCAAGGATAGCAAAAGACAGGGTGATATTATGGATAAAGAGAAGGGCTTAGAATTAAGAACACCTAGATCCAAGTCCCATCCATAACACGATATCCCATAATATGATGCCCCAGGCAAGTCATTTAAACTCTCAATGCCCAGACAATAATATAAGATTCTAAGAGATGAATCATAAATCTCCAGTAGTACAGGGAGTTTCCACACTATGTAACTCCCATAATCATGAAATAATGGGTACCAACCAATAGGAGAGACCTTGCTATGCTCACCACCCCCCCCCAAAAAAACTCAACAATAATTCCAATATCAGGCCATTTGAGTAGTACAGAATATAATAATGGGTGGAGCCAAGATGGCGGCTGGAAAGCAGAAACTTGCATGAGTTCCCCGCCAGGTGCCTCCAAAAACCTATAAAAATTCTAGAACTGCAGAACCCACAAAATAGCAGAGGGAAGCAAGGCTCCAGCCCAGGACAACCTGGATGGTCGCTGGGTGAGGTCTATCGCGCACAGAGCTAGGAGTGGAGTGGAGCAAAGTCCAGCGTGGGCGGCAGCAGGACCAACCAGACCAGGAGCCGGGCAGAAGAGGCCCTAGCGCCCTGAATCAGCGAGCTGAGGCAGTCACCACAAACACCAAAGACAACAGAAAAGGTTAGTGGGAAAAGCTGCTGGGACAGAGTGGAAGGAGTTGCCAGTTCAGCCACCTCCCCAGGGGCAGCAGGGGTGGTGCAGTTACAGAACTACAGCTGCAGTTGCTTCTGGCCCCAGGCCCATCTGGTGGGGAGAATTAAGTGGCAGATCAGAGCAGGAGTGCACAGCCTGCTTAAGATCCCAGTCAGGTCCTGGCTGGCGGTTCTTGGGGAAGGAGGAGTGCTGGTGTGGCAGAGCTGGCTGTATAGAAATAGCTCTGAAAACAAGACAGCAACTCCTCAAGGTTGGAATAAAGTACTCTTTACTCTACAAGCAGTCATACTCTGACAAAAAACTCAAGGGTCAAGTAAGTTGGCTGGGAACATGGCCAGGCAGTGAAAACGGACTCAGATTCAGTCTCAGACTTTGGCATCTTTCTTTGGTGACAAAAAAGACCAAAATATACAGCCAGAAGTCAACAAAGTCAAAGAGCCCATATCAAAAGCCTCCAAGAAAAACATCAACTGGTCTCAGGCCATGGAAGAGCTCAAAAAGGATTTAGAAAAGCAAGTTAGAGAAGTAGAGGAAAAATTGGGAAGAGAAATGAGAAGGATGAGAGAAAACTATGAAAAACAAGTCAATGACTTGCTAAAGGAGATCCAAAAAAATACTGAAAAATATACTGAAGAAAATAACACCTTAAAAAAATAGACTAACTCAAATGGCAAAAGAGCTCCAAAAAGCCAATGAGGAGAAGAATGCCTTGAAAGGCAGAATTAGCCAAATGGAAAAGGAGGTCCAAAAGACCACTGAAGAAAATACTACCTTCAAAATTAGATTGGAGCAAGTGGAAGCTAGTGAATTTATGAAAAATCAAGATATTGTAAAACAGAACCAAAGGAATGAAAAATTGGAAGACAATGTGAAATATCTCATTGGAAAAACCACTG
>CM053624.1:167221645-167241692 GCA_028646595.1 Phalanger gymnotis | reverse complement strand
AAAGGAGGTCCAAAAGACCACTGAAGAAAATACTACCTTCAAAATTAGATTGGAGCAAGTGGAAGCTAGTGAATTTATGAAAAATCAAGATATTGTAAAACAGAACCAAAGGAATGAAAAATTGGAAGACAATGTGAAATATCTCATTGGAAAAACCACTGACCTGGAAAATAGATCCAGGAGAGATCATTTAAAAATTATTGGACTAATTGAAAGCCATGATCAAAAAAGAACCTAGATGTCATCTTTCAAGAAATTGTCAAGGAGAACTGCCTTGATATTCTAGAGCCAGAGGGTAAAATAGAAATTGAAAGAATCCACCAATTGCCTCCTCAAAAAGATTCCAAAAAGAAAACTCCTAGGAATATTGCTGCCAAATTCCAGAGCTCCCAGATCAAGGAGAAAATACTGCAAGCATCCAGAAAGAAACAATTTAAGTATTGTGGAAACACAATCAGAATAACCCAAGATCTAGCAGCTTCTACATTAAGGGATCAAAGGGCTTGGAATATATTCCGGAGGTCAATGGAGCTTGGATTAAAACCAAGAATCACCTACCCAGCAAAACTGAGTATCATGCTCCAAGGCAAAATATGGACTTTCAAGCTTTCTCAGTGAAAACACCAGAGCTGAATAGAAAATCTGACTTTTAAACACAAGAATCAAGAGAAGGATGAAAAAGTAAACAAGAAAGAGAAATCGCAAGGGACTTACTAAAGTTGTTTTGTTTACATTCCTACTTGGAAAGATGATATGTATGATTCATGAGACCTCAGTATTAGGGCAGCTGAAGGGAATATGCACATATGTGTGTGTGTTTAGATACATATGTGTGTGTGTGTGTGTGTGTGTGTGTGTATAGACAGAGGGCATTGGGTCAGTTGAATATGAAGGAATGATACCTAAAAAAAATCAAATTAAGGGATGAGAGGGGAATATATTGAGAGAGGGAGAAAGGAAGAGATAGAATGGGGTAAATTATCTCACATAAAAGTGGCAAGAAAAAGCAGTTCTGTAGGAAGGGAAGAGGGGACAGGTGAGGGGGAATGAGTGAATCTTGCTCTCATCAGATCTGACCTGAGGAGTGAATAACATACACACTCAATTGGGTATCTTACCCCACAGGAAAGGAGGAAGAAGATAAAAAAGGGGAGATGATAGAATGGAGGGCAGATGGGGGTGTAATCAAAAACAAACACTTTCAAAAAGGATCAGGGTGAAGGGAGAAAACTCAATAAAGGGGGATAGGTTAGGAAAGAGAAAAATATAGTCTTTCGCAACATAAGTATTGTGGAAGGGTTTTACATAATGATACACATGTGGCCTATGTTGAATTGCTTGCCTTCTTAGGGAGGGTGGTTGGGGAGGGAAGAGGGGAGAGAATTTGGAACTCAAAAGTTTTAAAAACAGATGTTCAAAAAGAAAAAAAAAGTTTTTGCATGTAACTAGGAAATAAGATACACAGGCAATGGGGTATAGGAATTTATCTTGCCCTACAAGAAAGGAAGGGAAAAGGGGATGGGAGGGGAGTGGGGTGACAGAAGGGAGGGCTGACTACAGAACAGGGCAACCAGAATATACGCCATCTTGGAGTGGGTGGGAGAGTAGAAATAGGGAGAAAATTCATAATTCAAACTCTTGTGAAAATCAATGCTGAAAACTAAATATATTAAATAAATAAAAAAGGAAGAAAATAAATAAATAAATGAGAATATAATGAAAAAGTGAGTTGATAGCTGAATGCCAAATGTGATTTGTAGGAAGTATTGTGAAACTCTTTAACCAAGGGTTTGAGCTGACTTTCCTAATGAATTATTATAGGAAGGGAAGGGAGGGAAAAATGCTTAAAAAGTACTCTCCCTGTGCCTTCAATCAATTCAAATCAGGTACCTAGTATAGACCCAAATAAATCAAAAAACACATTGCTTAAATAGCAAAAACTTGATTCAGTGTAAAGCCATGTCTTAAGAAGTATTGCAAAACCTTTTCTTGATAATATGAAGGTGATTTTTCCATTTAAATTTACACTATATGAATCACCAGTGTCTCCTCTTCCTGGAACTACCATCAAGCAACTACCAACATTAGATAAAACTATTCACAAAAGTAGCTCTGGGAAATCCTCGTTCATTGCCCAATCAAATGTCTACTGAATGAAAGTCCAAACTGATGGTTAAAGGGGAAAAAAAATATTTTTTTAAATATCACTTGCTTTACTGAGATCAAATAAAGTAATGCCAAAAGTTTGTTTCTTTCTGTAATTTTAGGCTTAATTTTACATTTAAATACTAGAAAAACTTTGACCTAGATAAGATCTCATACTCATAATCTGAGAATATATGAATCAACATGTGGTAAGTACGTGCCAAGTATTGTGCCAAGTTGCTGTTCAATCCTTTCAGTCATGTCTGACTCTTCATGACCCTATTTGGGGTTTTCCTGGCAAAGATACTGGAGTAGTTTGCCATTTCCTTCTCCAGCGCATTTACAGATGAGGAAACAGAGGCAAGCAGCTCAGGGTCACATAGCTAGTAAGCATCTGATTGAACTCAGGAAGATGAGTCTTCCAGCCTGGCATTACATCCACTGCAACACCTTATTGTAAAAGCCCATAATGCAGTGTTTTGTTCTAAGTAAAAAAAATTTTAATAATCAACAAACAATAAGCGCCATTAGATCATGTATTTACTACATCTTTCAGTTAATTGTGGGATAGTAAAGATAAGGTCAATGTTGAACAATGCTTCACAAAGCCTACTTTTTTGACAGTTTTGAAAATCATGTGTGAAATTTATTTTTTTTTACTTGTTTTTAGGGGCAGTGTAAAATAGACTCGATTTTGTAGAATTTCAAATACAAGACTTTTTTCCGTTCTGTTATATATACACTGATATACTTTTTTTATTTCAAATTTTTATTTTAAAAAAAATGCCTGTTTCCCGCTAAAACCCTCTTCAAGAACACCCTCTCACCAAAATTTCATATGAATAGAAGAACAGATATATAGACAGGTAGCTATTAATGTGTTTTAGGTCACCTTTTTAAGGTATTAGTAAGAGACCAGATTTTTTTTCCGGTTTTGGTATTATCTTCCCCTCAGGTACACATCTCCTTTATGTATACTTGATCCAAATCAGCTGCTTTCCCTGTTTTTAGTACCATTTCTACTTCTGTAAATATCCCAGGGAATGTGATATTAGTTTCCAAGTATGGTCATTTCATTGTTCTTGATGAAGATTGTTGTCTTAGTTTTTTCCAATATTTTCCATTTTTCTTCTATTAGTAGGCCTCTTTCCCTTTTCAACCTTAAATGCTCTTAGGATTACTTTGCCTAGTTGGCTATCTTGCCAAGACTTCTTTACGCTGATTTTACCCTCTACTACTTGCTTCCCTCTGATACTGCTCATAATCATTCTTCTTCCTAAATTTTTACAAATGAGTTTATATTCTAACTTGGTTTTGCCTTTGGCAACCTTTTACTTTCTGGGCTCTTGTGAAAATTTAATTTGCGCTGCCATTTCCCATTCATGATATTTAAAAATTTGTTTAATAATTTAGGGTTAAAAAGCAGCTAGGTGGCACAGAGTTCTGGGTCTGAAGTCAGAAACACCTGAGTTCAAATCCTGCTTCTAGCACATACTACCTATGACCTTGGGCAAGTCTCCATCCTGTTTGCCTCAGTTTCTTCAACTGTAAAATGGGGATGATAGAAGCAGTTATCTCAGAGTTATTGTAAGGCTCAAATGAGATACTATTAGTAATGATCTTAGCGCAATGCCTAGGACACAGTAGGCACTATAAAAACACTTATTCCCTTCCCTCTTAATCTTAATTGAATATAACATCTTTCTCATTACTATTCTTTCTTCCTATAAATTCTGATCTTAGCTCTGACAAGTCAACATTCTAACAGCACAGAGAGATGACTCAAGAATAATCCCCACATCCATGAAGTTTGTTCCTGTTTGTTAAAACGTTATCAATTTTTTTCTCTGTGATGTTATTGATGCTTATTGCATCTGATGCCTACCAATTTTTTTTTTAAAAGACAGCAATTACAATATTGAGGGCAAAAAGCTTCTGTATAATCTGCAAAGCTCTGGCTCTTCTCATTCCTTTCTCTCAAACCATACTTTGCCATATATTCTCCCCACCCTCACCTTTTCCCATCTTTGCATTTAAGTCATCAAATATCAAAGTTAATGTTTATTTGCAGAGTCTTTTCACATTCTTTATTAAATTTTTCTACCCCTTCATATTTGGCAATAGACATTGGCGCATAAGCTACAAACACTAGCATGGTGGTCTTTTTGCAAATTATTAGTACCATACTTCATGATCAAATGTCAAATAAAATACTTCTTGTAGCATTTGTGCGATTAAATGCACTCTGGCAACTCACTTCCTTGTCTCTCCAAAGAGGCAAGTGTGTCTGTTTCTCATTCTGATAATATCTGATTCATCCTTCCATTTAACTACAACTTCCTTCTTTATTATTTCATTTATATCAAGAATGTCAAGATAGATATGGTTCAGCTAAATAAGGAAAAATTTCCTATTAGAGCTGTTCAAAATGAATGAGGAAGCATCTTCAGATGAAGACAGAAGAATATTTAACTTGAAGTCACTAGGCCGAAGTGTGAAACCCAACTCTGCCACTCAGTATTTGTGTGACCTTAAGCAAGTCACTTCATCCCTCTGGTCTGTTTCCTCATCTGTAAAATGAGAGAGTTGGACTAGAAGCAGGGATGGGGAACCTACCTACAGCCTCAAGGCCACACTTGGCCCTCTAGGCCCTCCAGTGCAGTCCTTTGACTGAATCCAAACTTCACAGAGCAAATCCCCTTAACAAAAGGTTTGTTCTATAAAATTTGTAAGACTGCCAAAAGGCCACACCCAAGGACCTAGAAGGTCATTTGTTCCCCACCCCTGGACTAGAGGATCTTCAATGTGCCTTCCAGCTCTTTAGCCCTATGTGATCCTATTACTTTGGCTGCCTTAAGAGTGCCCACCACAAGACAATGAATGTCAAGCAAATGATGCTATGCTACATGTTGGGAATGTTATAAAGTGGGCATATCCTTTGAGATCTAAATTCTCTATCTCACACTCCCCACTCCAACTCTATGCCACGTGTCAAATTAATAAGGATATAAATATATAAATAAACACACATATATGTACATATATGTACATGTACATACAAAATTTGACAGAAAGAGAGAGAGGGAGACTAACCTCCTATAAGTAATCTCACACAATATATGTGAAACTTGCACTTGTTCTGAAAGCAAATGTCATTTGAAATACAGCATACATAAACTCTATGCAAATGCAGCAAAACAGAAGTACACTATAAGGACCCTTAATCAGGTCAGCTTTGTTCCCAGACCAATGAGATTATGAGAATATAAAATCTCAACATGACTATTAACGACTTTTCCTGAGAGTATAAGGAAGAGAGCAAGAGCTAGAATGCTTAAAAATAGAACCACAAAGTTACTAACTGGACTAGATTAAGACAAAGATAGTGAAAAGTACATCCATATTTTCACATTTTTAACTTTAGAATTTACATCTACAATAGGATGAAGAGGCAGGCAAATTTTATGTAGGCTACTTGCCCAATTTTCTCCCCTTCAATATTTCCTATTCCTTTTGAGCTAGAGCATCCTGTGGGTAGCAGACCCACAGACCAGTGTCCCCAATTCAACACCCTGGCAAGAACCTTCCAAAAACCAGTATGCTCATCCACAATAGTGACTAGGAGGCCACAGAAAAACATTATGGCAGCAAGCCACGCCATACTGGTGCTTCCCCCCCACCCCCACCAATGCCAGGGCCCTCCAGCAAGAAGACCTCCCACTGGCCTCAAGCCCCTTCTCAGCACTCTCCAGTCTCCACGAGGGTCAGTTCTGCTTTTTTGTAGCACCTGCTGCTGTCGCTTCTACCACAATCTCCAAGCTGTATTCCAGCTAGCTGACTGCTTCCTCTCTTTCAGCTCTTAACTGCTCTCACCAACTGCCTTAGCTCTGCTCCAACCCTTCAGCAAGCTCCTCCCACCACAGGCTTCATGTCATCATGTGGACTAGAACTCAGGTGCCTACCACTGGCTCCAGTCCTAGCCACTCCACCCAGGACCCTGAAAGCCCCACCCCCGAAGCCCACTCAAATGGGCGGGAAAGATCTTCCCATTCACTAATTGCCTTTAAATTGGGCCCCAAGATCTTTCACATTCATTACACAGGTCAATGGGACACTGGTGTCAATAATACCATAACAATAAAAATCTTGGGGTAAGGGGTGAAAGCCTCATTGTCCATAGCTTCTTCTTACTGCAATTGGACATAGAGCTGTCCCTGCCCCATTCATTGCCCCACTGAGTCCCATTCCAGAGGTTGGTTCTTTAGCAAGCTGGCAGGATTCCAGGAATGCTAGGTGCTTAGGCTGTCATCTGAAAGTGTAAGGTATTTAAGCCTAAAGGAGACAGAACCAGCAACAAGGTTAACCAAAAAAAGAACAAATGAGTAGGCAAGTATGGGCTATTACACGTCAAATAAAATCATCCCCATTCTAGTTGAGACTCCAATTACACAAAAATTCGATCTCATTGCCTAACTCAAGTAGGAAATGTTTCTTTTCAAAGGGAACACAATGAGGAAACTAATCCAGAAGGGTCCCATCCTTGATGGACACTAGGATTGCCCTCCAGGTCTTTTCTCCAGATACAAACTTTCATCTGTTAATCACACAAGATCACCTTCCCTCTGAGTGGCTTGTGGCATTTATCAGCATCAGCCGTACTTCCGGAGTCCATGAATCTATTACAGCCCTATTCACAGTAAAATATATGGTTCAGGGGTATGATTCGGTAATTATCTTCCCCTGAATAGACAACTGTTACAGTATTATCCTTCCCATGAGCTATGACTTCTGCAGCCTTTGGAATATCTTCTGATTCTTACCCATACCTTAGCTCCCAATTTTATTCCATCAGTAGAACCAAAGCCTTCCTTTCCTGAGTTATTTTAGAAGGAGGGGCAGTTTTCACAACGGGTATTTTTTCACAGGGGATAATAATCACTTGGACTATCCTATCATTTCTACAAAATTGTACAAGATTTTTACCCAAATTCTGGAGTGTCACAACAATTTCTCTTTGATAATTAGAATCTATCACTCCAGCCAATACATGTACTCCTTGAGCTGCTAATCCTGGTTTAGATAATATCCATCCAAAATGATTCCTGGGGATTCTCATACATACCCCAGTAGAGGTTTTTCTTATCTCTTTCCTGTTCAACTGAAAATTCTCTATACAATGTAAATCATATCCTGCCGAACAAGGTGTTCCTGGGCATGGTGGTGGGACATCTTTCCTCACAGTCCAAAATTCAATGTTTTGGATCTCACGTGTTTGCTGTTTTCTAATCTGCAGATCTGGGGTCATCATTCTGGCTAGAGGTGTACTACCTCCTAAGGGCCTATTATTCAAATTACATAAGGCAATAGACAAATTATCCTTCCAATGTCAATATGAATTATTAGAGCTTAATTTTCTTAGCTGTTCTTTCAACAATCCCTTCATTCTTTCAATTAGCCCAGATGCTTGTGGGTAATATGGAATATGATATATCCATTCTACATTATTCAATACACAATATCTTTCCCACTATCTTTGAAATGTGACCTTTTTTTGTCACTCTGAATCTGCATCGGGGTTCTATAGTATTAACTTACAATATCTAGGGTTTTACAGGTGTTTTTCTGAGTTGCATCCTTATAAGGACAAGCCACTAGTACACCTGAGTAGGTGTCAACACATGTACATATATATTTACATCCCTTATCCTGGGGTACTGGGCCAATATCTATCTGCCAAATTTGGGCTGGAACTTTTCCCCTTGCTATTTCTCCAGCTACTATCCTAGGAACAGTTCGTTCTTTTTTCCAATTGGGATATACAACACTCCTCTGTTATTTGTTTTAACAATGCAGGAGAGATACTAATACCTCAATCCTGTGCTGATCGATGGGTGGCCTGGACGCCTAAATGGCCGGCAGTCTGGTGGACCCATTTTGCTAAGGCTGGGTCATTGGCTGGAGGTGGAGTAGGGACAACACGTTCAGTAGGAATGTTTGCTAGCCTATCCGCATGTGCATTGTACTCACATTCTGGTGTGGTCAGGGTCATGTGAGCATCAGCACGAAAAACTGACAAACTCATAACCAGAAACATATCCCATATGTCTTCCCATAACTCTTTACCCCAAACTTGTTTGCCATGAATCTCTCAATTCTGATTCCTCCTTATAGGCATCCACGTAGCTAACCTATTAGCTGCTGCCCATCAGTCAGTAAATATATGACACTATCCTCCTTTCTCTGTTTTGATGGCTTGATGCATTTCCATCAGTTCAGCATATTGGCTACTTTCACCTATCTCAGAACTTTCCAGAGTTCGCCTAGTACAGGGGTTATAGGCTACTGCTTTCCAATGTCTCTTGTGTCCCAAATATTTTGCTGTCCCATCGGTAAACCAAGCATGTTTCTTCTGCTCCTCGGTTAGTCCATCATATCCATTATTCCATTTCACGAAGGATTGTACCAACTGTTGCTTAGGTTCAGGGGGTTTTTCATTCCCCTCCGTGTCAATGTTCACTACAGATTCACGCAGAGCAGAAACTTCACTTTTGCCTGCTCTCGACCTATTCTGAATATACCACTTCCATTTGATTATGCTCGCCTCTTGTGCATGTCCAATTCTGTGGGAAGCTGGGGTACTCATTACCTAAGTCATAATAGGAATTCCAGGCCTTAATACCACTTCATGATCCAGTGGTTGCTCAGTTTCTACCAAAGCCCATATGCAGCTAACAGCTGCTTCTCAAAAAGTTGTATACTACATTCCACACAAAGGTAGTTTCCTTGACCAAAATCCTAAAGGTATACTTTGGCTTTGTTGCTTTTGCCACAAATTCCAATTCACGGTCATCTTGCACAGTCACTTCTAATTCCACTGGCCCATTTTGCATAGGCCATAAATCCAGGGCTTATTGTATAGCAGCCTTTGCTTCCTCAAAAGCTCTACTTTGTTCAAGTCCCCAATCAAATTCATATTTCTTCCTGGTGACTTTATATAAGGGTTTTCAAAATCTGTCTCAAGTGTCGGATGTGGTTTCTCCAATAACCAAATAGCCCTAAGAACTTTTGGGCCTCTTTCTTATTAGCAGGGGTAGGAAAATTCTGGATTTTTTATCGAGCTTGTGGGAGAATTTCTCGCAGTCCTTTATTCCACTGTATCCCCAAAAATTTTACAGTTTGACCTGGCCTTTGAACCTTTATGGGGTTAATTTCCCATCCTTTGCTTTTCATAAGGTCAATTAATAGTGTCAAACTCCTCTCCACTTCTTTTACATTTTCCCCCTGTATCATGATGTCATCTATGTTGTGGGTAAGCTGTACACCAGGTAACTTTAATTCATCTAAATGCTCAGCTACAATCCTATGGCAAATAGTTGGGCTATAAAGATATCCTTGTGGCAGGCATGTAAATGTATACCGTCAGCCTTACCAAGTAAAAGCAAACTGGTCCCACTGCTTGGGGGGGTCTATTGGGATCATAAAGAAGGCACTGGCCAAATCAATAACTGCATACCAAGTCCTTTCATGTTTCTATATTCTCTCTATTAAAGTGTAACAGTCTCTAGAACGGCAGCATACAGGGGAGGAGTCACTTTGTTCAACTGTCTATAATCTACTGTCATCCTCCACACTCCATCTGACTTTCTAACTGGCCAGACAGAGCTGTTCCATTGAGTAGCTGTAGGGACTAACACTTCCACTTCAACGCATTCTTTTATAGTGCTGGCAATTTCATCTTGCCCACCTGGCACACGATACTGCCTCAAAGTAATGACTTCAGAAGGTTTGGCCAAAGTGATTGGATCCATCTTTATTTTCCCCACTAAGGCTGCATTAACACCTATTTTCCTCATAGCAAATTGGTATTTCCCTTCAGGTACATTCAAGGTCATACCGTTCAATACATCTATCCCAATAATGTATTCAGGAATCGGCACAATAACCACAGTATATTCTTTCTTGGGCAACTGTCCAATTTTCATCATCAATTTAACTCGTCTGGCTGATATTTCAGCCCCTCCTAATCCTGTGATAGTAATAGGAGTTCCATGGCTGAACTTGTCTGGATTTCCATATGTAAGGGCGGCCTCTGCCCCAGTATCTATTAACGCCCTAGTTACGGTACTTGACCCATTTTTCCAATATATGGTCAAGTTAATGTAGGGTCTGCAATCCAGCCTGTGTATTTCCTTAATTTGGACTGAGGCTTGGCCTGTTTCCTAGTATTCCCTAACATGGGACTCACTTGGGTGTGAGGGTTCAGGGTCTGTAACATCTACAGGAGCAGTTCTTATTTCCCTATTTTCAAGTCCTTTATCTCAGTATATTCTGTACAGTTCATTGGTTGGAATGCCATCTATCATTTCAAAGTCTACCCCTGCTCTCAACAGAGCAGTGAACATTTCTTTTCTGGTCACTCTATTTTGGGGCTAGATTTGTAGTGCCTGCCGCCGCTTCCACCGCAGTCTCCAAGCTTTGTTCCAGCTGACTGCTTCCTCTCTCCTTCAGCTCTTAACTGCCTCTTAGCTCTGCTCCAACCCTTCAGCAAGCTCCTCCCACCACAGGCTTCATGTCATCATGTGGACCAGAACTCAGGCACCTACCATTGGCTCCAGTCCCAGCCACTCCCCCCAGGACCCTGAGAGCCCCGCCCCCAAAGCCTATTCAAACGGGCGGGAAAGATCTTCCCATTCACTGATTGCCTTTACACCCCCTCAACTTACTGAGTGACCCTAGGCAAGTCACTTAAGCCCTATTTGCCTCAGTTCCTCATCTGTAAAATGGAGAAACACTGGAGAAGGAAATGGCAAGCCATTCCAGTATCTTTGCCAAGAAAACCCCCATAGATAAAGTCCATGGGTCATGTGAAGTCTACCACTGAATGACTGGACAACAAATGAAGGCAGCAAATGAAATGGAGCCTTTAGCACTCCACTCTCGGAAAAACAGTATATTGGGATCTGTGCTCAAATGCACTGAGCCCAGCTTTACTGGTAGAAGGATGAAAGAGATACCATAGTCTTTACATGATATATTGTCACAGCTGCTGCCCCCTTGAGAGTCTACCCTATGTTCCTACTAAATATGCTGGGTTAAATGAAAATGAAGCAACAAGCAATGGCAACCAGTTAATCATTGAGCATCCACTATATACTAAGGTCTGGGACGAATAAAGAGTCCTTGCTTTCAAGAAGCAGATAATCTAGAAGGATTCTTGACTTTTGTCTTGCCACTGGACTTCAGACTCCGGAAGAGAGTGAGGCTGACAACTTTGTGCAACTCTGCCTCACTTAAATCCAATTCACACATGAGTCAAGACATCCTCAGAGTACATTTGATACAGTGTAGCTGCTTTCCCCATATTTGTTCTCTTCAGTGTCATTTCCACTTCTTCTATAAATACATCTGGATCAGTGATGTCAGATTCCAAATATGGTAGCTACATTATCCTTGATGAGAAATTTGTTACAAAAAGCTTTACAGGTCATTTCCATCTTTTGTCTGTTTGTTGCTGTCTATCCAGTTTTAACCTTAAATTCCTTAGCAATGGCTTTGCTTAGCTAGGTCTATCACAAAAGCTTTTTTTAGTAGTTTTTCCCTCCATTGATTTTGTTTTCTTAAATGCTAATGCTCCTCCTCTCCCATTACCCTTCTTCAAAAGACTTTGCAAACATTTTATTCTAAACAGCTGAGTGTTGCCCTTGCTTGCCATCTCTCTCACCTTGATACATAGGTCAATATTTGCCAAAAATATTCTGACAAGGTATAAGATTGAACCAACTCTAATAAGATGAAATTTAACACAGACAAATGTAAAGACAGCTTAACAGGGTAGTGAATACAGGACCAACTTCTTAGACAGGAAAAGCTGGGTTTGAGTCCTATCTGTCAAACGCTTTTTGTGTAATTGTGGGAAGGTCATTTAACTTCTCAGTGACCCCAAGCAATTCTAAAACTGTAAGTTGCAGAATAATTATTGATCTGCATGGTAGCGGGTGTTTCCTCACAGGTAGCTAGTTCCCTACATCAACAAAATAACAGTTGTGAATAATTTTTTTTAATTAAAGCCTTAGACTTAGGCTCAAAAAAACAACCTTCATAAGAACAAAATAGGGAAGGTTGTAGAGCTAGACATCAATCCACTTTTATATCTCAGGCTTATGGGGCACTTAAAATGACTTAACCAACAAAAAAAGCTAATGCAACTTTAGACTAAATTGAACAGGGATACCACATAGGAGTAGGGAGGTTTAGAGTCCCAACACACTCTACCCTGAGCAGACTATATTTGTAATATTATATTCAGTTCTGCACGCATCACCGTAACAAAGGCATTCATAGGCTAGGGAATGACAAGGATGGTAAACAACCTCAATTATCATGTCATATTATGATCTTTTTAGAGTAAATGATGCTGCTCATTTAGCCTGGAAAAGGTAAAATTGGGGGAGGATGGAAAAGGGGAAATTCATAGCTGGGAGACAGATTAGACTTACTCTGCTTGGTCCTAGAGGAACAAATAAGAAACAACTGAGTAGAAACTACAAACGCAAAAAGATAAAATAGATTAATTTCAATGTAAAGATGAACTTTCTAATAAACAGAGCTATCCAAAAATGGAATGGACTGCCTCAAGCATTACTTTTTATTGGAGGTATTCAAGCAAGGACTAGATCAGGGGTCATTTGGCTGCTACTTTATTTTTACATCCCGCAAGCCAAGAATGGTTTTTCTATTTTTAAATAGTTGAAAAAAAAGCAAAAGAATACTTCATGACACATGAAAGTTTATGAAATTCAAATTTCAGTATCCATAAAAAAAGTTTTATTAGAAGACAGTCACACTAATTTGTTTATGTATTGTCTATGGCTGCTTTTGTGCTACAATGGCAGAGGTGAGTAGTAGCAATAGACACTTATGTGACTTTCTTATTGCATAACAGGGAAGCAGTCGTAACTCCATGTGTGGAGTACCATGCATACTGCCACACCATGACATTTTTTAAAATTACCAGTGCATATCCATCACGTCTAAACAAAAGAAAAAAAGTTGTATTATAATTTTTTTATCTAAGAGCGATCTGAAACTTTTCTGTAAAGAACTACTTTTACTCACTATTATTAAACACTGGATGAATATGGAAAAGTTTTTTTAACTTCAGAATGTTTTTTTTAATAAATTTGACCTAAAATTACTAGGCAAAACAACGCTCACATGCAAAACTTAAGACTGTGGCCAAATTAATTCAATGGCAAGTAATGTTTGGATCACAAGAAATAGCAAGGTGCTTTATATATTTCCCATGTTATATGTTAAAAAAGTTAAAATGAAGCAAGATCTCCATTTTCATGCAAATTTGCAGTGAATATATTTTCTGAGCTCAAACTATATAGTTCCAGTAGCATTTTTCTGGAACTCAATTCAAGTGCAAAAGAAATTTCCATATTTAAAAATCCATTTAACTGAGGAGCTTCCATCTAACTTTCAATTGGAAGTTATCAATTTGCAATGTAATGCCATGCATGATAAGAGGCAATATCAAGAGAATATAGTAGAATTCTATAAATGTCTTCCAAGTGATGAATATATTCAAAATCATATGCTCCTAGACTGATAACAGTATTGACAGTAACTATCCACGTGAAAAGATATTTTCAAAGATGAAACGAGTTCTCATTACAGATCAGCATTATCAAATGAACATTTGCAACCAATATTTATAACTAGGAACACTAACTTTGAATCCCCCCCAAAAAAAAATTCCATTCTTCTTTGTAGATCTCTATTACAAAAAAATATACATACTCATCATAATTATATTTTCAATTTCATCATTAAAAATTTGTGGAAATTTGTTTTCTCTCCTGTTATGAGTATCTACATAATAGCCTCAATTTTGCCTCTTGGCCTGCCAAAGCCTAAAATAAGTATCCTCTAGCTCTATGAAAAAGAATTTGCTAACCCCTAGCATAGATGATGCCTAGCACACAGTATTTAATAAATGTTCACTGATTGATGACTACCAGGAATACATGCTGCAAAGCAATAAAAGATAGTCTCTGAGGGTCCTTACGACTTGGATCATCCAAAATAAGACTGTAGAGAAGACTTCTATCTTATTCTTTACAGTTTTTAATCAATTTAAGTTTTTTTTAATCAACTAAAGTTTTTAATCCCTTTCTTCAGTCACTATACACTCTTGAAGATCCCTGGGACACACCTGGATGAGAGATAAGCCCTATAGACAATCTAAGATAACAATGCCTCTATTCAAAAAAAAAAGGGGAGGGGGGTGGCCAGTACAACCACATCCTAGGTACTGCTCCAGTTCAGCATTTGCTATGTGGAGAATAGCCATCCCAAAGAGATATATTAAGCAATGAAAGCCACAGAAAGAATGATAGAACCCCTAAAGAGCTATGATAAGCAGCGAAAAAGATTGCAAAATTCTCTATCACCAAGTTTTCAAAAAACATTAGGATTCTGTATTTTTTACTAACTCCATGAAAAATAAAATAAAATAATGTTGAAGAATTATGTAACGAAAGGTAGAAGATACAAGAATTAGAGGATATCTATATTTGGTTGAAAAAATGCTTGGTCACTCAGGACAGATTAGCAGCCAGTAGAGCTATTTGGCTTAACTGATCACAATTCATATCACATAACTGTCTGTAACTAACACTGAAGGCACTCATGAAAATAGCACCCTGAGTGTTAATAAACCAAGAAGAGTAGGTATGTGCTTTAAATAAATTTTTTAAGCCACAACAGCTGCTCAAACCATAATTCGAAAGTTCTATTACATGGGAAATACCAAGAACCAATAAGACAACACTAAAGTTTGACTACCATAACTGCTTCCATAAAACTGCTTTTTATTAATAGAAATTTTTGTATAGAGACTCATACAAGTGAAAACATTTTCCATTTGGCAAATTCTGACTTTTTACTCTCTTGTTTGTAGAGCAAAAATCATCATGCTTTCTTCACTTTTGAGAATATCAGTAAATGCCAAGTCACTCTGAAAATTAGCAGTTTGTTATAAGAGCAAACTTATCTATGCCCCATAAAAGTCTCCTCATTTTAATTTAAAATTATTTTTTAAACCTTGTGAAAATCATCCATTTTATCTTTTCCTGTACTGGTTGTTAGGTCACTCTCTTGAGTGAGCATGGATCTCACTGAAAAAACTGTGACAGCAGACATGTTCAGCACAAAACTATGCTCAATGAACAATAAGCACTTAGAACTCACCAAAAATTGTGCTAAACATTGGAAATTCAAAGAAAAAGCAAAAATAATCCCTTCCCTCAAGAAGTTTATATTCTACAAACAGAAATAAATAGCTGTCTTTATCTATAAGAAATCCCCTCTTCTTTCTGTATTCCTTACTTATGCAAGACCTGGGCAAATACTTGGTGAGCTTCATGAATTGCCTGATTTTAATAAGGAAGGGAGGAAGGTATTACTGAACAGAGCAATGTGGTTACATTTATCCAATAAGCTTTTATCATCTTAACATATACACATGGGCAACTCCTTGTTAGAAGAGAATCACATTTTGTTCTGCCAAGTCAAATGCTTTTTTTCTGTAACCCAACAGACAACAAATATAACAGTGTATAATGATACACTGTACTGACCCCATACTCTTCCCTCGGTAATGTCCCTCTCTCTAATCTTTAATTTCTCCTTATATGCTGGTTTCTTCCCTACTACTTTCAAACATGGCAACCTCTTCTCTTTAAAAAAAAAATTAAATAAACCTTTCATTTGACCCTCTACCCTCTTCTCAAGCTATCATTCTAGATATCAATCCATTCTTTCTTTGCCAAATTCCTAGAAAAAGGTTCCTACCACTCACTGCCTCCATTTCCTCTTCTCTCATTAACTCAACCCTTTGCAATCTAGCTTCCAAGCACTTCCCAAGCACTTAACAAAATGCTTTCTCCAAAATTACCAACAACCTTTTAACTGACAAATCCGATGGTCATTTCTCAGCCCTGGCTTGGCTTCTCTGTTGCATGTGACACTGTTAACTACCTTTCTTCCTTCATACTCTTTCTTCTCTGGATTTTCAGGACACTATTTTCTCCTGGTTCTTCTCCCACTTTCTGAACTGTTTCTTCTCAGTCTTCTTTGCAAATCTATACACCCCGTTAATGATAAGCATTCTCCCAAGTGTAACAGGAGCAATATCTGCCTTGTATAGACTAAGCTAGTTTTTCCTTAAAAATTACTGAAACCACCCTTATATTTAAATAGTTTCAGGAGTTAAAGCTCAAGCCCTTGACAGAGAGTCCTGGTACCATAAGTTCAAAAACCCAGCCCATCAAAACAGAAATTCCTCCCTCTGACTGGCAGAAAAGCAGAGCTAACACAAGCAGGAAAGTTGTACTCAAATGAATCAATGTCGCATCCTTACCAAGTATCCTTTCCATACTTCAGCTAGGTTTACCTTCTTCTGTTTTACCTTCTGGTATCTGTCACATGGTATATGCAAGGCTCATGTCATACCAATTCCATACCTGATGCACCAAGCTGACCTGAATCAGGTGGAAACTACAATACTAAAGCACTGTCATGAGCCTTCTTTCTATTCTCTCTTTATATCAGGGGTTCTTAACCTTTGCTGTGCCTTGGCACCCCTTTGTCAGTCTGGTGAAGTCTACGGACTCCTCAACGTTTTTAAATGCATGAAATAAAATATATAGGATTACAAACGAAACAAATTAAGTTGAAAAATAGCCAGGAAAAGTTTTATTTTTATTTTTAAAACAAGTTCACAAAGGTTAAAAATTCCTACTTATCATTTCTGTGCAGATGACTCACAGATCTACATATCCAGTCTTTGTCTGTACCTTGATCACACATCACCAAAACAGTCTACCAGATATTTCAAAGAGGGTGCTTGTTCAGAAACATCTCCAACTCAGCATGTCTAAAACTGAACTAATAACCTTTCCCCCCAAAACCCAATGCTCTTCTGTTAAAGGCAAAGACATTCTTCTGGGCTCCCAGGTTAACAACCTTGCTATTATTCTCAGCTCCTCTCCTTTACCTCATATGTATCACAAAATGCCAAATCTTGCCCTTCTCTGTAATTATACAGCCAGCACTATAGTTCAGGCCCTCATCTAAGTAACCTCTATTAAAATGGCCTCTTGGCCATTGGTCTTCTTGCCTTGAGTCTTTTCTCACTTCAATCCAAACTCCAAACAGCTGCCCAAATAATTTTTCTAAGCACAGAACTGACATATCACTTTCCTAGCAAATAAACTCCAGTGGCTCCTTATTGCCTCTAGGATAATAGATACTCTTCTGTTTGGCTTTGAAGCCCTTCACAATCTGGCCCTAACCTATCTTTCCAGCCTCATCACACATTACTCCTCCTTCCTGTGCTCTACAAACCAGCCAAACTGACCTCAAAAAAGGCATTCCATCTCCCAACTATGAACCTTAACCAGCTATGACCCCAAATCTGAAATGTACTCCCAACCTACCACCACCTCAAAGATTCCTTTTCTTCCTTCAAGAAGCAATTAAAGTATCACTCACCTTTTACACTATGCTTTTCCTGATCTCCACCAACTACTACTGTCATCCCCAGGCGCTAGCACATAGGAGCTTAATAAATACTTTAGACTGACTTAAAAATAAAACAATGTGCCATTAAACAAGTGCTGGATTTGGATTTAAAGGACTGTGATCCAAAGTCCAGATTTATTACAACTCGGACAAGTCACTTAACCTCTCTTAGATCTCACACTACGCATACATAAATGGAGGTTCCTTCCATCTCTACTCTGATTTAAGCTTTTTAAATTAAATCTAGCACCATGGGATCTGGAAGTCCTTGTGCCTTGCATTCAGTTGTGTGACTGTAAAGACGTGGTCTACTAAAGAGACTGAACCCCTGCCTACTCCTTTCTCATTTTTAAGTATATTCTCAAAACACAAACGCTGAAAGATTTTATCAAGATGAGAAAGTCAATCCATAAACATTTACCAAGCTCCAGCTAGAGAATGGAGACTGGAAGTCAGGAGACAGAAGTATATATGAGTAAGTAGATCTGAGACGAATCAGCAGAGAGAAGCTATATTCAAATCTATGAATGATGACATGATCAAGTGAAATCCTATAGAAGGAGGAGAGAAGAAGGTCCAGGACAGAGCACTGGGGGTCATCCAATGGTGGGTGGACATGACCCAGACGAAAATCCAACAAGAAGATTCAGGAGTTTTTCTTTTGTTGTTTTATTTGTTTTGTTTCTTCTTTCTCGTGGTTCCTCCCATTAGTTCTAATTCTTCTTTACATCATGACCTATATGAAAATATGTTTAATATGAATGTATAAGTAGAGCCTGTATCACATTGCACTCCATCTTGGGAAAGGGGGAGGAGGAAATGTAAAACTCATATATGAGTTTTATGAATCTTATGAAAATTAATGTTGAAAACTAAAAATAAATTTTTTTTTTTTAAAAAAAGCTCCGGGACTGACCAGACAGGCAAACTGGGAGAGAACAGTGTCAAGAAAGCCTGAAGAGAAGAGAACATTAGGGAGAAAAGAACGGTAAGACTAGTTTCAGTTTAATGATGAAGTCGGCAATTACACTGCAAAGAGTTAAGAAAACTGAGAGGAAAAGAGTGGACTGCATTGGATTTGGGGAACTTTCACATCCATCTTTTTAAAAATATTGTATATTTGTGATTCTTTAAATACCATGACCTACCAAAAAAAATAAGGTGAGCAAAAGTAATTAACTGAAGAAGCACACAGTGAGTAGAAGTAGGCTGCAATACACTTCCAGCTACGACCTAAACACAAAGCAGGATCAAGGAGAAAATGGGCAAGTCCTGTAACTGGAGCAGAAGATAGCAAAGGAGCAATCCAATATTGAACTGACACTCACAAATATGCATAAAAAATGGAGAAATGTGCTTCTAGAGCACTAAGTAATGCTTTTAAGAGATTCCATGGCAGGACACAGACATGAACTGCACTGAATAAAAACCCACAGAGGAATTACAATTTGTACTGAGGAAGGGAATGCCCACATCAAAGAGATCATAAAATCCACCGAAGTATTATAGATAAAACAAGACTCTGAATGCTACTATATTCAACCAGTTACTTAGGAGTATATGATGCAACATAGTGCTTGAATAATTTTCCATAATCTCCATCTTTTAAAAAAAAAACTTTTTTTTAATCATGTAACACCTTTATTAAAAATTAATTTTAAATAAATATAATTTAATAATTTAATTTGATCATTTCCCCCAATTAACAAGTATTTATCTTCTTTCCTTCCCACTTTCCACTCACAATAAAAAAACTAAAAAATCCATCAAAATAAACCTGCATAGCCAAACAAAATGAATTCCCACATCAGCTGTGTTCAAAATTATGTCCAATTTTGTATTTTAGGTTCATTACCTCTCTGGCAGAAAGTGGGTAGCAAGTTTTATCTTTTGTTCTTTGTATTGGATCGATCAGTATTCTCAGGTTTTTAAAAGTTTTTTTTCCCATAATATTGTTATTATACAAATTATTTTCCTATTTCTCTTCCTTCCTCCTCCTCATTTCTTTTTTTTTAATTTATTTTTAACATGTTTAGTTTTCAGCATTGATTTTCATATGCGTTTGAATTACAGATTTTCTCCCCATTTCCACCCCCCCACACACTCCAAGATGGCGTACACTCTGGTTGCCCTGTTCCCCAGTTTGCCCTCCCCTCCGTCCCCCCATTCCCCTCCCATCCCCCTTTCCCTTACTTTCTTGTAGGGCACAGTAGATCTCCATGCCCCATTGCCTGTGCATCTTATGTTCTAGTTGCATGAGAGAAAAAAAAAACTTTTTTTACTTTTGAACATCTGTTTTACTAAAACCTTG
>CM053624.1:167173337-167221145 GCA_028646595.1 Phalanger gymnotis | reverse complement strand
GGAGTCCTGCTTCCCTCTGCCCCTTTGTGGGTTCTGTATTTCTAGAACTGGTTCAGAGCCATTTTTTCATAGGTTTTTGGAGGGACTTGGTGGGGAGCTCACGCCAGTTACTGCTTTCCAGTCGCCATCTTGGCTCCGCCCCCTAAAAAAAAACTTTTAAAGTCCAAGTTATATGCCCAACTTCTCTTAACACACCAAGGAGCTACAAATTCAATTAAACCATTCTTAACCTACTTTTAACTAAGCCAATTCATGGACTATAACAAATTCTCCTATGTAAAATAAGTTTAATTTTAAAAATTCCTTTTTACCTCAAAATTATTAAACATACTATCTAGTTTTATATATCAAACTACTTCTACATCCCAACATAGCAAGAGTCCATAATAAAAATGGTATTGCTACGACAAATTAGACATTTGATCAAGCTTCTGTCCATTACTCAATCTATTTAAGTGAAATGCTGACCTATAGGTATAATGTTGTTATTGTTGTTGTTTTGGTATGTGCTTTCACTCTGATCTGAGATTTCACTACTATAGGAAACTCCTAGTTAGGAAATTCTATCTACCAATGCAGATCTACAATTGCTTCACAACTTACAGTACTAAATAGTTATCTGAGAGATTAAGTAACTTATACAGGAATGGGACTTGAACCTAGGTTTTCCAAACTCCTAAGCTGGCTCTCGACTCTCCCCTTAGATATTACTTTAAATGTAGTGCAATTAATTTAGTCTCTGTATTCTTAATATTTTAAAAAGGAGATCTTTTTCAACACTGAATAATTATTCACAATTTGGTTTTCGCAGCATTTGTTGTTTCTCAGAGGAGGCTTCCAAGGGTTGAGTTTGAGGGAAAAGGCATAAGGATGAATTCAGTAAGAATATTTCCTTGGAGAATTGAAAGGTTTGAGAATCAGGCTACAAAAGAGTTCCTGACCTCAGTTTAAAAAGTTATCACATTGTCAAAGAAAGGACCGTTAATAAAGAGGGATGAGAAAGATTAGTCAGCTACAGGATGGCCTAGTTATACTTCCAGGTGTCACCATTTTATAACCTGCAAAAACATCTTTTCTATCAATATTTAAATTCATTCACCCTGAAGTTATATCCTTCAAGTATAGCTCTAGTTTTAGTGTTCCAAGATTTGATGAAAGAAAATTTTTACACCATCCACACCTTTAATAATTTTACAAACTTACACATGCTATTCATGTCCATTTTAACTTTGGGAAAATCACTTAACAATAAACATTTGGCACTTACTATGTATCATATATGCATATATAACAATATAGCACTGTTATAAGCATGAAAAAACATTTCATTTTGACCAAACTTTTTCTAAAGATACTAAGAAAGGCACCTGGGTTTCATGTCTCTTTGACCTAACTGTCTTCATGAGAAGAGTTTAGGTTAACACTAAGATTTCAAATATGGGAGACTGGATGAATAGTGCAAGTGAAAAAAAGGCAGCAGCAATAGTATAACAAATCACCAGATCTGGAGTCACAGGACCTGGGCTCTGCTATTAATTACCTGCTCAATTCTATGCAAATCCCTTTGCCTCTTTAGGCCCCAGGTTCCTCACCTAGAAAACAAATGTTGTTAAGAGTAGGTCATCCCTAAGGTCTCTTCTTAATCTAAATCATAATACTAAGTAAACTACTTTTAGCAATGAAACAAGTGATTGATCTAAGAGTTGGGCAGAGAGTCCACTGTTCAACTACCTTTGTAAAAAATCAAAGTATGGATTAATGAGGAAGAAAGTCCTTGAAGTAAATAACCAATCTCAAACTACTCAACTGACAATCTTGTCCATAAAGCACAAAGGGCACTGAACCTAGGGCACAAGAATGAAATCCCACAACAAAACAAAAACATAAATAATTAGCTTTGTAATTACTTTTTTTTCCTCTGAATAAAAGTCTTTAGATCTGGTTTCATGCTCATTGATTAGAAAGGATGATCATAATATCTATGAGTCCTCTAACTCAATGTGATTCAGTCGACCATTTTCAGAAAAACTGGATAAATTCCATCTTCTTTTGGAGGAAAAATTATCTCCCTAACATAACTTAAAACAAGTAGTATAATTCAAAAACATTTTAAGTGAATAAACTTAAGTAAGCAATTGGAATGAAAGTGATTTATCTTTCTGTTTTGTATTCAGCAATTGCTACTCTTTCCATTTTTCCTCTATTCTTCTCATTTGACATTGTTTCTCCTTTCTATATATTTCCTAAGTTTAAAAAAAACTTCAACAACAGTAATATAAACATTTAAAATATGTTAAAGAACTTTAACAAAGGCAGGATAATAGGAAAAACAAACTAATTTTAATACCTATAAGCACAGAGGATGAGTTTATAAGAATAAGGAAAGAAAAATGTGAATTGTAGTTTGTACTTAATTACAAAACTACTCAACTTGTACCACTTAGTGAAAAAAGTACTACAGAAAAATTGCATATAATTTAGATGAATGTAATTCAAGCTATTTAGCAGTCCCACTGGATTTGGAAGCCCTACCAGTTATCCCTCGACATTCATGGTTTTCATTTTTCGGTTTTGATTATTCATGGATTGGTGATCCATAATTAAATTAAATGTGAATTTTTGGAGATTTGCTGGGTAATTTGGAAAATCAAAGACAATGTATGCATATAAAGAAAACTTTTTAAAAATTAAGTTAAATGTATGAATACTGTATAGTATTAATCTATTTTATCACTTACTACCATAAGTACATATACATAGATTTATTATATAAAGTTAAATTTTGTTAAAAGTTTCAGTGTGCTAAAGAACTATGGGCCTCTATGTGGATCTCTAGGTCCTCAAGTTGGGTCCTTTGAATCCAAACTTCATAGAACAAATCCCCTTAATAAAAAGATTTGTTTTGTAAAACCTGGATTCAGTCAAAAGGCTGCATACCCAAGGACCTAGAAGGTCACATATGGCCTCAAAGCTGAAGATACCCTACGCCTGGAAGCACTCTCTTTGGGTACACCTCCTTCTTGTCTTTTTACCATCCAGACTCAGTTGTGCGATTTTTCTCCCACAATGATCCTTGTATCTTAGGCTTTTAATAGAAAGAAGTTCATGAAGTAGTTACTGCAGCCATACCAGGAGGTGAGAAGACTCTTAATCTCTCCCTCATACAAACTGCAACTTATTTATGCATGCGGTGTCTTGTTTTACTTGTTTTGTGTGTGTTAAATAAATATGATCACAATTATCAAGAACAAAAGATTTGGGATGGGGCCTAGAGTTATTTATGGTTTATCACATCCATGGGGGTCCTGTGCCCCTAACTCCTGCAAATGTTGAGAGACAATTCTATTACCTGTGTAAGACTGTGCAAGTTATTTAGTATCTCTAGGATCAATTTCTTCATGTGTAAACTGATTAGCTTAGCTCCCCATCCTCCAAGAAAAAGATGAGAAAATAAGCCAATCTTACTCTTCTTTAGAGAGACAGGGCTACATACTTTCAAACCTAATTGATGTCCTAACAAGTATTCTTTGTTGTTACATAAGATGGCTTTCTGGGCAAGGATATATCCTCGACACGACAGTGAGAAAACAGAAAAGATAACAATACTTTCTTTAATATGAAGGAGGCAGGACTAAATGATTGCTAAAATCTCTTCTAGCTCATGACCCCAATAATGAATATTTTTACCTTCCTCCCCTCCTGTAAAGAAAACAAGAGCAATAAGATATTTTGTTTTTTAGTCACTTGCTCTAGAACCTATACTAACATACCAGTCCAGTCCAAAACCTATACTTGTCCATTAATCACATCAGAGTAACATTTATCAGCAATGTCTTCAATACAAAAGTTCTAGCATAACACCTAAAATTTTATTCAGAAAACAAGGTCCAAGATAAGAAACATGAGCACAAGAAATTTATTTCATGGATAATGCAGGATTTGGCCAAACTCAACTATTTATAAGATGCTGATCGTGTAAAATAAAAGCCTTCAGTTGCATTCAGCAAAAAGGGAAGGGGAAGGAATAAAAATTTATATGGCATCTATGTGCCAGGCACTGTGCTAAGCATTTTTTACAAATATTATCACATTTGATTCTCAACAACCCTAAAAGGTAGGTACTATTATCCCCATTTTACAGTTGAGGAAACTGAGGCAGAGGTTAAGTGACTTGCTTGTTACAAAGCTAAAGAGTGTCTGAGGTCAAATTTGAACTCAGGTCTTCGTGATTCCAGGCCCAGTGTTCTGACCAGTGTTCTACCCACTGTGCCACCAACTGGCTCCAAAGAAAGAACAAGCCATGAAGTCAGAGGACCTGATTCAAACTTCGCTCTAATGCCTACTACCCACACGGTCCTGGGCAAATCATTTAACACTGCTGGGTCTCAGTTTCCTCATGTGTAAGATCAAAGGAGGGGCTGCTGAACAGGTAAAGGCCTACTTTATGCCCATGGCAAGTCTTTCCTGGCCTTTTCATCTGCAAATGAGCTATCAAAGCTTCATATCTTTTAATGGGTGGAATGATGGATCATTCACATCTGAAATGAAATTCACCCTCTACTATTTGGAAAAGGAGTTTGAGGAGGGCATAGGGACAAAAGCTGTCAAAGGGGGGGGACACACCCTTCTGTCCCAAGTCTAACTTCCCCTCCCAGATCTATTTTTTTAAAAAGGCCATTCTTTGCCTCATGTTATTAAGCCTTAATCATCAAATGAGTGCTGCCTCAGCCAAACTGAGACCAGTTAAAGACCTCAGCTTTAAAAGGCCAAGGTCCCCCACTGAATCCTGGGCCATCTCCAGTTGTCCTGATCTATATCTGGCCACTGGACCCAAATGACTCAGGAGGAGAAAGTGAGGCTGGTGACTCTGCACAGCACCCCCTCCCTTAAATCCAATTCACTTGCATGTCATGGCATCGCCTCACTGATGTCACGATCCTCTTTGAGAATGAAGGGCAAACACCAAGCAGCATCAGCAGCAACTTGTTCTTTAAGACCTAGAAATTTGCTGAAGCATGCTAGATACATATTCTTACATTAAAGTCAACCCAATTAATTCTTGATTGCGCCTACAAACATTCCCTCCTAATAGCAAAAGTGATTCAATTTCTTTGTGTAAGGAAATGACTGGCGATTGTATTTTTTAATTTTTTTAATCTCTGCTTTCTTTTTCTGTGCATGATAACAGGACTTTTGGCAAAGTAATTAAAAAAAAAAACAGGCGACTCAGATGGGTCAAGCCCTTATTCTTGCCAGAGTTTCCAGCTAACAATTTAACCACCCATTTTGATATGAGTAAACAGCTCAAAGATCACACATGAAAAATTGCAAAGACTATAAGGAGTTGATGTCAAAAATAAAATAACATGGGAAGCTAAAATGACAATGATCTTCTCCATGTAAAGTATTTCAATAAATATTAGAACCAGCAGCTATCATTATAGAGTTTGAGGTTCTGATTTCAAGATGAAATGATAAAAATTCAATTAATTTCAACTCTTGAAAGAAGTATATAATAACCCTGAAATATCATTCTCACAAAATATTCCAACATTTCCTTGCATTACATAGAAACTTAAAAAAAATTTCCTCTCCTCCCTCCACGCACCCCCCAGTACTTTCATTATATCCTCCCTATGACCTTGCTGGGGAAGGTAGTAATTTTAATATATTTCACAGATTTAAAGAGAAACCTTTATCAAATGATATGCTAAAAGCCACTCTAAAAGGACAGAGACAAGCAATCTGATTTCTAGTCAAGATGGCAAAGAAACATCCCTTGAGAGGTGACAACAGTGGGCCAGAGACATATCTCAACGGAAGTTCTAGTTTCTACCAAGGTCTAGAAATTAATAAGACACCAAACAAGGGAACTGTGAACAATTTTACTAATTAAAGTAAATCACAGTACTGAAACTGATATAAGTAATGGTTGAAGATTCTCCATTAGCCTTGGACCATAGAAAGAAATAATAGGTAGTAAAGAATACTCTATCCCATATGAATAAATCATATTACCACATATAGATTTGTATTATGTCTTGTCTTTCCCCTATGAGTAGTTTCTAGTGGGGTTTCTATGACAGTAATTCATCAAGTCAACCACTTAAGCACTTTCCCCCAATTATCTTTTGTATATACAACTATTAATTAATAAGATGTAGTTTGCTCTTTCCCCTCTTTGAGCATTGAAAACAATGAAAAAAAGTCAATTCATAGCTTAACAAATGGTAATGAGTTATGATTTCATCTTTCTTGTAATTTGTACAACAGAACCAACAGAGCATTTGCTTATTCATCTGAATCAAATGTTTTCCCACATTTGATATTTTTTAAAATCAACATGCCAAAAGTTCTGTTAGCATGCACAGAAAAAAGCAAAGATTAATTTTTTTTAAATACAATCAACCTTTCTTTACCCAAAGAAAGTGAATCACTTTCAGCCCCTTCCTAAGAAAAGATGCTCTGGACTTATTTTTAAAAAGAGAAACTGATGGGGTGAGCAGTACATACAGGAAAGTCAAAATCAAACAAGGAAGCAAAGTTTTAAATTTGTCAGGTCGTTTTGTCTAGAAATCTAAATGCATCATAGCTATTTACTAAGACTTCAGGTAACATCAGAATTAATGTAGAAAATCAGTTGAATTTTCAGGCCTTTAAAAGGTAAATTTCCTTTCTAGGTAACACATGAATTACAAAGGAATGATATGAACACAATACCAATAAAATATCAGAAGACAACCCACTATTTGTCCAAAAGTTTGCACTTCTAATAATCTCAGTGCTCCCAAAATAAACTGGAAGAGGCCTCTAAGCCCTCTCACAAAGCACACATGTGATTCCTTGGGGTTTCAATTTAGACTTTCTGTAGCATGGGGCAGCTAGGAGGTGAGCAATGCACAGAGTATCAGCCCTGACATTAGTTAGAAGACTCATCTTTCTGAATTTAAATCTCACCTCAGACACTAACTGTATGACCCTGGGCAAGTAACTTAACACTCTGCCTCGGTTCCCTTAAAATGAGCTAGAGAAAAAAATGGCAAAGCACTTCAGCATCTTTGTCAAGAAAACCCCAAATGAGTTCACAAAGAGTTGGACACAACCGAACAACAACAATAAAAGCATGAAATAGCCACTTCTTAAAATTTAATTATATCGTTTCCCCAGCTTACAACAAATTAGAAGTAAAATGGAGGTCACGCGTTATTGGAGGTCAGCACAAAGACAAAAGTGACTGCTGATTACCACACATTTACCCATTCAAATTACAAGACTATACAATAATGGATATTCATGATGATAACAGAATCAGAGAAAAGGTTAAATAATAGTTTAGTATCTTCTAAGAAAGCAGGGGAAGTCGAGTCAAAAGCAAGTATTTGCAAGAGACTATAATATGCTAGACATTGCTTATCTCTGGGGATACAAAGAAAGGCAAAAAGAGCCTTTCTGAACTGGGAAAGGATGCTTACAGAAGGTAGGATTTAACTAAGATTGGAAGGAAACCAGGGGAAGCCAAAAGAGGAGGATGAAGAAGAGCATTCCAGAAATGAAGGCCAGCCAGAGAAAATCCACAAAATTGAAAGATGGAGTATCTCCTGGCACTGACAAAGAGGCTAGTGTTATTGAATTAAATAATACATAGTGGGAAATAAGGTGTAAGACTGAAAAGTTAAGGGGCTAAAAAGCTTTAAATCAGAGGATTTTATATTTGATCTTGTAGATAATAAGGAGCCACTGGAATTTGTTAAATAGGCACGAAACCCTACTTAGTAAGATCTGTGTGCCAGCTGAGTGGAGGATGGACTGGAGTAGGGAGAGAGAAAGGAGAGAAGTGAGGCAGGGAGATCAACCAAAAGGCTATTTCAATAAATCAAGAGTAAGGTATGATGAAGTTCTGCATCAAAGTGGTAACAATGCAGAGGACAGAAGGGGGTATATAGCAGATACAGTTGTAAAGGCAGAAACGGCAGGATTTGGAAATACATTGCATACATGGGATGAGACAGTGAGGTAGTGTATAGAACACCTAAGTAGCAAGACTGGGTGACTGAAAGGATGGCAATATCATGCTAAATAATAGAGAAATTAGGAAAAAAGAAGTGTAAAGAAGATAAGATCCACAATTTTGAAAAGAAAAAAGTTTTACTAAAAATTAAGTTTAAAGGTCTTAGGTCTTGAAGATGTAAATTTCAGGTATTTGCAAAATTCATTTATATAGATCCCAAGAATCCTTGACAATGGCACAGCATTATACAGCTACCACAGTTTTTAAAAAAAAAGATAAGTCAAGTGCAATAGTTTTACATAAAAAAACTAAGAAAATTTTGAGTTTATCAAAGTTGGATGTAAGTGGTTTAGAGTTAGGTGACTCCCCTTCCTCTGTTCTCACTTTTCTTAACATTTGTAATCTGGCTTCCAACCTCAGCCTTCAATAGAAATCTAAAGGTCTTTCCTCAATTCTCACTGTCTATGGAGGATGACCTCTCTTCCCTCTTAGACAAAATGATTCTATTCCCCCATATTCTCCTCTTTCTAGGTCTTCATGACACTGCCTACTGCCTTCCCGGTTCTCCTCCTACCTGTCTATGCCCTTAGCTAGATCTTCATCAAGATCATGCCCAACCATAGATGTCCCCCAAGGCTCTGTCCTGGAACTTCTCCCTCTAAACTCACTTAGTGATCTTATTAGCTCTATATATTTACCATTTCTATGCAAATGACTCTCAGATTTACTTTTCCAGCCCTAAGCTCTCTCACCTCATTTTAGACATTTCCAAATAAATCTTAAACTCAACATTCCAAAACTCAATTACCGCTTCCCCTCTTCGAATCTTCTCCTCTTCTGAAGTTCCCTATTATTGTCCATAGTACCAATATCCTCCTTGTCACTCAGGCTCTCAACCTAAGTGTCATCTGAAAGTCCTCCATTTCACACAGACTATTCAATCAGTAGTCAAGACCGTCTGTTTCTATCTCCCTAACATATGCTTCCCTTCTAGTCACTGCCACTACCCTAATGCAGGCCCTCATCAAGTCATACCTGGCCTATTGCAATAGACTGAATCTCCCTGCCTCAATTTTCTCACCAACCTAATCCACCTTTCATTTGGGTGACAAACTAATCTTTCCTCAAGTGCAGATTTTACCACGTCAACATCACTACTTAGTAAATTCCAATGGCTCCCTATTTGCTTGTAGAACCAAATATAAAATCCTCTGGCTTTCAGAGCCGTCCATAACCTGGCCCCCTCCTACCTTTCTAGTCTTCTTATACCCTATTTCCCTCCACCTAATCTTTGGTCCAATAACACTGTTCTCTTTGCTATCTCTCAACACTTTCACTTACTTGTCTCCAAGCCTGGAGTGCCCACCCCTCCTCATCTCTTATTAGGTCTCAGCTAAAATCCTACCTTTTGCAAGAAGGATGTTTAGAGCAAATCTGAACTATCAGAATGGGGGAGTGGGGGGGGGGGGCTTAAAAGATCATTAGATGAGCCCAAACAAGTAAAAAAAAAAACTAGTTTTGTTTTTTTTTTTGCTCAATTCATTTATTACTTGGTGTTTTCACACAAAAACCTATTTACAGAGTTATCCAATTTCTAAATTTCTCGAAACTTTCTACATTGTATCTCAACTGATTATAGTGACAAATTTCCAAATGTTAACCTCAACTTCTACTCATGCTTGCTCCATTAAACTCTCCAGGACTCTATAGCAGTTCTGGTTTAACTCAAAAGTAGCTAGGAACCAGGTTTCTCTTTTCTCCCATTAGAAATCAGGACAGCCCAAAATTAAAACAGCCTTGTCTTTAACAGAAATGCGTCTTTCCTGGCTCCATTTTTTCCTTTGCAATTATATGCTCCTCCACAAGACATTAATATAGATAGTTGCGGTACTATTCTATTATTATTAAATACGAAGCATTTTTATTATCAATTTTTCTGAGTCAGTCCTGCTTTTTCACTGAGATTTCTATAGTAGCGAAGAAGAAAAAAAAACTAGCCTACGGAAACTAAGGGGAGGAAACTGCTCAGGAAGGCTCCTCCAGCCCAAGGCTCCCCCAGTTCTGACTGTATTAAGGAGATCACATTTTCAAAGGCTCCTCGCTTTGGGGAGGGCGGAGAGAAAGCAGGAGGAGGAAAAGGGGGCGCGGGAAAAACTTGGGCAAGGGAACCACTCTTCCCCGGTTAGTCTCCGTAGGGAAGGAGTGGGGCGAGAGCGGCAGCATGGCAGCAGCGTGGCCCGGCGCGGAGCGCGGCGGGAGGAGGGCCCGCTCCCCGGCTGCGGCCGATAATCCCCCCTGCCTCCGGGAAGCCTCGGGCCAGGCTAAAAATAGGTGCCTCGGTCAGTCACCTCGCCACCCTTTTGGGAGTAGCCTCGGACACTGCCGAGACGCCCCCAGGGGGAGACGCCGCAGACCCGTTGGGCAGCCCGGTGACTTCGGGACACTTTCTTCCTTCCCGGGTCCCGTGCGCTGGGGCCGGGCGTGGAAAAGCCAGAGAAGCGAGAAAGGATGGAGCCCGAGCCACTGCTCCACCGCCCCGCCCCCGTCCCCGTCCCGTCCAGTCCCCCCAGCCCGGCCGCGCCGCCTGGGCCTCCGCCCACCGTAGCGTGCCGGGAGAAGCGGGCGGCCCGAGGCCTAGAGCCCGCTAAGGCAAGGAGGCCCGGCCGGGAAGAAGTCCCGCGGCCGCGCCCCATTCCCAGGCCACCGGGCTGGCCCGCCAGAGGCTCGCCGTGGCCTCGTTCGCTCTCTCGCTCGCTCCCTCCCTCTGGGGCTGGAAGCTCTTAAGGCTCCGGCCCGACCCTCCTCCCTCCCGGCCTCTCTTCCTCACCGTGCGCGGCTGCCGCGGGACCGGTGAAAGGGAAAAGGGGCGGAGGCTGGAGGAGCCGAGGCTGGTCCCGACGCTCGTGAACCGTGAGGGAAGCCCTGTCCCGACGCGCCGCCGCCGTCACTCAGGTGCCACAGTCGCCGCCCGGCAGGAAGCGGACAGAGCTGGGGGAGGCGGGAGGGGGGGGGGTGGAGGCAGCCGCGGCACGTCCCCGGCGTCTGGGCCGCGGGTGCCGGGAGACCGGCCCCTTAAAGACACAGGCGCCCAACCCTTCTTCAGACCGCCCCGCCCCCGCCTCGCCCCGGCCCGCCCCCGCCCCCGGCCCCGCTCCCGGCCCGATGGCGGACTGATTCCCTGGGTTGTCCATCACCGCGGGAGCTCAGCACGCTGGAGATGATCTGATGTCCTGCACGGCCGAAACCGCCTGGTGCTGGCATTCCGGGGCTGTATTCCGGGAGAGGGCCAAAGGGACACCTTATTTGGGGCTTACCCGACGTCACCTGGGTGCCCTCTGGCTCCCTGTTCTGATGCAGGCTGCGAGTAACATGCCTTGCAAAATCCTCTGAACCTGTGGGCCGTGCCCATACCACCTACAGCTAGCCGGTCAGGGGCCTTGAACCTTAAAGAAAGACATTAAGGAATGTCACCTCACCGGGACAAAAAAGCGACAATGACCACCGGTGAATAAACATTTATTAAGCGCCTACTGTGTGCTGGGCACTGTGCTAATCGAAGTAGATATGCGAGGAGGCAAAAAAGTCTGCCTTCAAGGAGTTTACAACATGCAAACAAAAAGAGACAATCTATATACAGGATAAATAGTAAATGATTAACAGAGATAAGGCACTAGAACTAGAGGTTGGGGAAGGCTTCCAGTAAAAGATGGGATTTTAGTTGGGACTTAAAGGAAATCAGGGAGGTCAGATATAATAATAATAATAATGCTGAGTATGCACAATTTAATGTTAGGTTGCTTTTTTTTCATAGTTCCAAATTATTTACCAGAATGGTTGAACTAGCTCACAGATCAACAGTACATCATTTTTCTCAAATCTCAAATTCAGCATTTTTCACTTTTGTTTTCTATCATCTTAGGCAATCCGATGGGTTTGAGGGGGTGCCTCAGAATTGTTCTAATATGCATTTCTCTAATTATTAGTGATTTAGAGCATTTTTAATATGACTTGATGGCTTGGATTTCTTCCTCTAAAAACTGCCTATTCATATCCTTTGACCAATTTTTTGATCAGTTGAAGACTGTTAGTCCATATATATCTTATAAATGAGATCTTTGTCAGAAAAACATTCTGCAAAGATTTCACCCCCCCCCATTTCCTGCTTGTTTCATTTTGAGCTGCATTGTTTCTGTTTGCATAAAAACTCTTAAAAATTTTACATAATCAAAATTGTCCATTTTTCCTCCTATGAACATCACCATTATCTCGTCATCAGTTCTTCACCTCTCCCTAGATCTGGCAGGTAATTTCCATGCTCTTTTAATTTGCTTATGATATAAACCTTTTTATATAAATCACTTACCCTTTTGGAGTTCATCTTGGTATACAGTCTGAAATGTTGCTCTGTACCTAGTTTCTACTAAACTATTTTCCAATTTTCCCAACAGTTTTTGTGGAATAGGGAGCTCTTGTCCCAGTAGCTGGGATCTTTGGGTTTAGTAAACACAAGGTTACCATACTCGTTTGCTTCTGTATATTGTGTACCTAACCTGTTCCATTAATCGACCTCTCTATTTACCTGTGGCTCCAAGAATCTGTAGCATGTGCAGTGGCCACATCCCACTAAAATTGTTTCAGCAGACAAGCTAAACCAGGTTGAGGGTATAACCCAAAAGGCCTCAAACCCATCTATGCCTACTCCAAATACATGAAAAGCTTCCTGCCACCCCACTCCCACCCAGGAATGGACAGCAGAAAACAATTTGTTCCAATGGCCATGAATGCAACTGAAGCCAGTACTTGGATCGATAAGAGTTTAATCAGATATCAAAGACCCCAAAGTCATCCACTGAATACCAGACCATAATCAGTCAACTTGACTTTTGTTCTGCCAATGGACTTGGAGATGACTGTGCCTCACTTTGATCCAATTCACAGGCAAGTCAAGATATCAGCAATTACATCGAGAGATCATCTGTCCTCTTTGAAAACAAACGGCAAACAATAATAATAGTATTCATCTAGTGCTTTAAGATTTGTAAAGCATTTAACACATTCTTCTTCTGTCCTCAACAATAACTCTATGAATTAGGTGCCTGTGTGATAAATGAAAAGTCCAAGAGACATAGTTTCTGGGTAATTAATAATCAATTTATGAATTATGACTAGCAAATGATTAATAAAATGAGGTCAGTGACACTTGGAAACCAAAGACAAACCTTGGGGGTCTGTTGGATGTTTAAATACCCTAGGAAGAGTGGGTGGTCCTGAGTGAAATCAACTCTGATTGGTTAACAATTAATGAGAGAATTAATATTATGAGAGGTGGGTTTATTCTAATGAGAGGCTGGGGGAACTTGATTCTGATTTTGGCTTTTGGACAAAGAAACTCATCTCAAGCCATAACACCCCCACCTTGGGCAATCTAGACAAAAGGATGTATTCTCCACCCAATCTTACCTGAATAGAGCAATGGTGGGGTTACAGTAAGAATGCTACCTAATAAGGTAAGAAAGATAAGATGGTCTTTACCCTTTCATCAGAACTAAGCTTTCCCAGTTTGATGGGGTTCCCGCCCAAGATTGAACCCAATCTCATCATCAGTTTTCAGAGGCTGCTCCATATTAGTATTGGTTATTAATAATTATTTCTCTCAGCTTGTATTATCCCTATTTTACTGAGAAGGAAACTGAGGCTGTAAGAAGTAAAGGGACTTGCTGAGGGTCACATAGCTTAAAAATATCTGAGGCAAAATTTGAATTCAAGCCTTCCTGATACCAAGTCCAGTATTCCATCCATCTTGCCACCTAGCGGCACACATCCCTTCTTCCTCATTCCTTTTTTTTTTTTTATTTTCCTTCCCTTGACCTTACTGCCACAGAAGAGAAATTCTCAACAGACACAGGTAAAATGTGGGCAAATATGGTGACTCCTTTAATCTGCCAGATGATGGCCCTTCATGGAAGCAACAACACTAAAGAACTAAAAGCCTCAGTCGAAGGCATTATTCCCAATCAGTGACTTGTCTCTTCCTCGAGCAAATGAAATTTATTGATGATTATAAATATAGCTAATAATAATAATACCTAATATATATACATTTATGTATGTATGTGTATATATATGCATATATATGTATATATACAAAAAGAGCAAATTTTAAGATTTTCAAAGAAACTTAAAAACATGATTTTGTCCTCATAACAATTCTGAGAAGTAGGTTCTATTGTTATCACCATTTTACAGATAAGAGGACAGAGATTAAGTGACTTGCCCAGGGTCACACAGCTAGTAGGTATCTGAGGCTAGATTTCCATGTAAGACAATTAAATCAGTTTATTCTCATTTGTTTTATTTTGCTATAAATAAATATGATAACACTATTATCCAGGAACCAAGATATTTAAATCCAATACTAGTACACAAAGGCATTGATCCAATTGCCAGTGCAGTCTTGTATATGTTAAATTGTTACCTACTTCTAATCCTAGCAGAAATCATTAAAATCTTTAGGAACATTGGTTCCAGATTCTCTTTCTAGATTCATGGTTCCAGAGCCAACCATCAATCAACTAAAGGAAGATTTCTCGTAACTAGAAACCTAGAAATTTTTTGAATACAATAGCAAATCCATAGACCAACTACTTGACTCTCATTTGGTTTCTACTAATTTCAATTGCTAGAAAAGCTCTATTTCATTCCAGTGCAACAAAACCTCAACCTTCCTTGGCCTTCAAATTACCTCATCTACAAAGTAAGAATCAACAATAATTGGTCTACCTACTTCACAAGATTATTATGAAGAAAGTGTTTTGCATTGTTTAAAGCAATGTTTACTTTGATAAAGACCGTGATCCAAGACAATTACAAAGGACCCGTGATGACAAATATTATCCAACTCCAGAGAAAGAATTGATGAACTATATGAGTGCAAATTGAAGCATTTTTTTTACTTTCTTTTTCTTTTTTGTGTGTTTTCTTTTATAACATGGCTAATATGGAAATAAGTTTTGCATGACTTTACTTGTATATTCAATATCATATTGCTTGCCTTCTCAAGGAGTAAGGGAGAGGTGGGAGAGAGAGAAAGAATGTGGAACTCAACATTTTTAAAATTAATATAAAAATATTTTAAAATATAAAAATATGAAAAAGAAATTTACATGATAATTTTATTGTATATTTGAAAGGAATAGCAAGTTGTGCATAGTAGATTTGTGGTTTTATGTATAATCATCTCTTCTATTGTAGTATATTATGGAAATGCTTCTTCTATAAATTAAAAATAAGATAAATTAAAAATGAATATAATAAAATTTACATGTAATTGGGAAGTATTTAACAAACTAAATAAAACATACTTAAAAATAAATTCACCATAGATTTAAAAAATATGAGCTGTTATTTATTATTTTTTCGGAGATAATGTGCAGATACACACTTATGTAGCAGAAGTGATCAGGAGAATTCTTCGTTTGCCATACTGGGGCACCTCCCATCAAAATGACACTTTGCTAGGATGACACAAGAAACTGCAATTGGATTACAACTGAGCACCAGGGAGGAAAACTCATTGGAGAAACTTTTCCCCGAGGAATCTACAAAAGCTTTAGAAATAACTCTATCCTTCTCTTTGGAACCTTTTCCTTCTGCACATGCTTTTTCTGCCTTAGATGAAAAGGGTCAGAGAGGCTAGTAGAGCTGTGGCAATGTCAGCCTACAGCGCAAATATTTGGGGGGGGCAGGGCGGGGAGGGAGATGGGACATATATGCTTTGCCTTCAGGCCTGGGTGAATCTGAATGCTTGGCTGCGTTCTGCTTTTCACTTTCTTTTTACAAGTCAGATAGTAATGATCTTGAGAAATAGATGCTTCTAGAGTTGGCAGTGGTCTTACAGTCAAGATTCTCCGTTCCAAATACAAGCATCCATCAACCAAAATGAGAAGGATTTCCTTAACAGCATGCTTCTTGGATGAGAAGATGGCCACCACCTGGATCACTCAGAAGTTGAACCTTAGACTAAGGAAATCCATGCCCTGTATGGTCATGAGATCTGGCCCTTGTAAGTTGCCCAGACAGTGCAAGTCTGAAGTGAACGTGAAATACCTTTTCAGCAGTCTCACAAAGTTACCTTTACTTTCCAAAGGAGGTACAATGAGTTAATTGAAATGTTTTGTGATTCTTATGTTTGTTCTTTCAATCTTTTCTATTTTATACATATTCTGTGAAGGAGAAATAAATAGCTGTCCTGTGTAGATTTTCTAGAAGAGACCATGTTATCCATATTTTGTAGAGATTCTAGAAATGGGCCACATCTAGCTTTGTTTTAGAGATTTCCCTAGACTTTAGCCAGGAGGGAAAGAACTAATGAAAATAATAATTGCAATAACGACAATAATAAAAACCATTTATATATTATATATGTATATAGCATTTTAAGGTTGTCAAAGTGTTTTACATGCATCTTACCTCGTTTGATCCCCATAACAACCCTGCCAAAGAGAAAAAGACCTGATTCCTCACATCGAAGTCATCTCCTACCCAGGTCCATGAGAACCCCTAGACCTCCTCTACTTCTTGGGGCCCCCAGAGTACAATTGTCAACTGGGTTTATAGAACTTAAGTGATCTTGGGCAACTTTCATAACTTCTCTGGACCTATTTCCTTTTCTATAAAATAAGAGATTTGAAAAAGATGATTTCTAAGGTCCCTGACAGTTCTATAATTTGTTTTGCAAAATATACTAAACGTAGACATAGATCACTTAGTCTGATATATGATTTAATTAGCATTTTTATTTTCCTTCTTGACACAAGTAAATTTGTTATTCTGTCTCTTTGCCAGTTAAATTTATCAGTCTTCTCAGCTTCTCTGGGTGATTTAACATTGACGTATTTATTATGGAATAGAATGGATACCAAATCTACAAGGTATGAACACCTCATTCTGTTTTTGATTTCAATTATCCTACATAAAAAGATTTTCTGTAAGTTGTATTTATGGAAGCCCTATTAGGAATTTCTACCAATCCTCTCATGTTTTGAAGTGCAATATAATATGATATAATTAACACATTTAGTTTACCTAGTGTGTAATTAAACTCCACAGTTTACTGCAATGGAATTTCATTGAAACTAATAGCTAAGTTGTGGGGAAAAAAAGAGAGAGGAATTCAAGCTTCTGACATCTGTGATACCACTAACTAGAAACCGTGCTCTGGCCCCTTAGCAAAGGTCATGCACTACCAGCAGTTCCTGATTGTTCCCTCGGTCCTCTTGAAGAGGGACTGGGGAAATGGGGTGTAGATGATGATTTGGCACTGAGCCAGGAAGAGCTACCCACTCAATAGTCTATATGAGGGGGAAAGGAGAAAAGCTCCTCCTTCCTTTGAGCTATCATTTTAGGATTCTGTCAGTTCTCTAACAGGAAGAAAAAGGGTTTGTCTTTCCCCCCACCAAAAGCAATGGTAGCTACACAAACAAGGCAGTGAGAACATGTGCTTGTCTAGGAGAGCCTAAACAGGTTTTAAAATCACTGGGTGCTTCTTCTCTTTTGTGTTTCTTCCCCTGTAGATAACAGCAGTCTTGCGAGATGGCTGTTTCCAGCCTTTGCCACCACTTCATGAATTCAAAAGTTTGCAAGTTGGTGCTGGCTGCCTAGTGGGCGGTACTTCCTACAACTACACTGCTTCATGAAGCTGAGTATGAATTCTGACCCCTTCCCTGTGATATATGTTCTAATCTCTTGCTGAAAGACATATAACCAGAGGCTATTGGTTGCTCCTTTGTTCTCCATGAATGTGTTTGTCCTTCGTTCTCAGTGAGGACTATGACATCAGGGAGATGATGATGTGACTTGCAGTTGACTTTCATTAGAGTGAGGGAGAGCTGTGCAAGGTCACCAGCCTTACTTTCTCCTCCAGAGCCATCCAGGTTGATTCCCAGAATTCCTTCCATGAATGAAGGGTTTCATCAGTTACCTGCAGTCAGGGAAAGAAACGTAAAGCAGGAAAGGCAGCCAGGGACTTGAGGTCCAGTCTCAGATTCCCCTAGCCATGTGTGTGTTTCTTCTACCATGTGCAGAGAGCTGCCATTCCTAATAGGAAGAAAGTCCCCTCCCCTACTAGACTAATGGAGAGCTAGACAAGTTTAAAATTGTGCTCACAAGAAGGAGAAATTTTTCTTCTCAGCCCCTAAAAATGAAACAAATGAAAAAAAAATTACAGATATTTCAAATGACTGTGAAAAGGAGATGGATTTATTTAGACTGGAACTTTGAAATGACCTTTATTTTTATTTTGATGGCATGAATCCATCTAGCAAAGCAACTATACCAAAACAGAATAATTCACAAGAGTTGAGATTTGCTTTAACCATCATGAACATGCTCTCACAATATTTGACAATATTTGACAAAGCATTTAAAACGTTTCAGGGCTTACACAAAACAGGATATGTAATAGTCATTGCCATGGTAAAAACCATAGGAGGAAAGATGTTACTATAAGAGAATATCAAAGACAGGCATCAAACATCATCCTGGCAGAAGCAACTTGAGAGAACTGTCTGAGAAAAGTGGAAGGGCATTGGAAGATTACATCAATATCTACCTGGTAAATGCAGTAGAAACTCTGACTGCCATATTGCCTTATTAAAAGGGACAAAAAAAATAAGCATGGAATCCAAAAGTGTATCAGAAATTCTAGTTCTTTTTAATTATCAATTGAAAATAAAAGGCAAAAGTTAAGATGAAAAAAAGTTAAATCAGTGCAGAGAATAAAAAGAACAATTCAGCATCCATCAAAAATTTGAATACAAAGGATTGAGAGAGAGAGAGAGAGAGGGACAGAGAGAGAGATCTCCTTAAGGAGAATATAAAAAATTCATGATCTATATTGTCACAAGCAACTCAATACAATGAAAATGCAAGTTGGATCAGCAGAAAGGTCATGCACCATTTATATAATGAATGTCAGGCCAGTAACGTCAAGGGAGGTAATAGAAAATCTAGTTTCTTTGCAAAACTGGAAAGCAGCAAGGCCAGATAAAATCTGTAATTAGTGGCTCAAATACTTCACACTGGCACATAAATTGCTAGCAAGTCACCTTACCAGGTTCCTCTCAGATTGACCCCATCTTTAACAGGAGGCATCGAATAGTTACTTGTAATAGGGGTCTGGCACATGCACAGACCCCATCAGCTTGCTTAGCCAAGGTAATTTGCCCATGGGGAGGAGGCTGGGCAGCTGCTTTCAGAAGAATTTGTAATAACATATAAAGGAGAGTGCAGAGTATTCATGAACATTCTGTGACTGGTTATGGTTAGCTAACTATAGAGCCATTTTCAAATGGTTTTGTATTCAGAACTAATTGTGTCTTCAGAAAGGCCTAAATAGACTTCGGATTTCTCTCTCTCATTCTCTCCACCCCGCCGCCCCCCGCCCCCCACCTTATCTATTTCTCTATAAAGGAGCTCAGTTATCCATTCTCTTGGTGTCCAGCAAAAAACTACGCAATAAGAAGAAAGGCCTTAGGGCTTTTCTCTTCTGAGGCCATATGGCCCCAAGGAAAAGGCCTGAGTCTTCAGCCTTTTCATTCATTTCAGGTGCTGGGAGTGGAGTCTCTAATCTCAGGAGAATGAGTCAAAGGATCCAGGAACAAGAATCCAGGTTGGGTTTTACAGCTAGCACAATATTAATGCCCCAAGTAGCAAGAAACGTCTTTCAAGGACAACCCTTTGGGACCCAAGCGTAGTGGAAAGACTCACTAAGCAATTGTGCCACATCAAGATATGAACTTTTTTGGAACAATACTATGTAGGCACTGGGCTAAGTTTTGAACCTACTTCCTCAGAGACTGAAGTTGTGTAAGAGAATATTCCCTAGAGATATTGAGGGAAATCACAAAATCTTTTAAATAAATATCCCTTTGTAAAAACTACCTGATGTTAAATGGCTAAACGGAACTGGGCTGCTAGTTAACAATTAGAAGGAATACAGCTATCGAGGGCTTGAGACTATGCCATTAGAGAAGAGAAATCCCAACCACTCAAGGTAACTTGTAAGTCCCTGTGTCTGAGAGAGAAAGCTAGAGCATACATCCCGTGAGGACTCATATAACATAAAATTGGGTCCTTCACATTTGTGTGGACCTCTAGAGAGATTCTCCACCTGGGACTTTAAATTTAGGACACCCTAGTTTGCAGGAGCCTAGAGATATGGACCAAAAACATCACTCTATAATTATTCAGTCAGTTTTCTGTTGTGTGTTCCCTCAACAGTCAGTTTCATTCGAGATAATTTTGCAAACTTTGCATTGGTTGATTTGTTGAGAGTTTAAAAACAAATGCTTGCTATTACTGAATTGTTATTGAGTTCGAATCTACTAAAAGAGATACAGAGTTTGCATTGCTAGAATGCTGGTGCCTAGTTGAGAAATGTTTATGGATTTTTTTTTTCGCTTTGTATTTAAATAGACCTAGCCTGCTTGCTTAATTGTTAGATTCTTATAACGTTCAAGGTCATAGAGTAAAATTTGCCGTTTGCCTAGAAATTCCAAATAAGCAACTTCTACTGCTTGGTTCCTTTTCTTGGGAGCCTCACCCAATCTCAAGGGCATGTATGACCTTGTTTTAGATTTTTTTTTTCTAACAGCCTACTTGTCCTGTTTGTTGAGTTTGCAATTCCATTTGGATTCTCCTTACAGTGGCTGAGATTCTTTGAGGGATATTTCTAATGTTCTTTGGAATAAGGATCCAGAGCAAATTTGCCTGGATCTTCAAGAGGATTTCCTATGGTAGAAAGTCTCCTAGAGAAATTTCGATGTGCCCATGCATAGAGAAAGTGATATTTGGAAATTTTGTCTAGACTCCAGTTGGATGGTCTTACATGCTGAAGGAATCAAGAAAGAGGTTTCACCCAGGACAGTTAATTTCTCCCTAGAGGGTGATAAGGTGACTTCTAGTCCACCCCAAGTCCCTAATCTCTCTAGGGTGTGTCCCACATGCTAGGGGATTGGGATAGGGAGGCCTCTGACACATGAAGCTTCATTTTATTTTCCTTTGGCATTTACTCATTGATTGAACTTGTTCTGTGGGTCCAGAGCAAAAAGGGGGCCAGCCTGTGGGAAACCAAACCGGTTGGATTTCTTAAGAGTGAGGGAGTAACTTCCAGTCAACTCAAAGTACTAAACACCTTCAGGTAGAGTTCTAAGGGGTCTGGAAAGCTCTTTATAGACCAGATTTCATTTCAAGATAGGAAGCTGATTTTCTTTTACTTCGATTTTCTTTTTTTCCACTTTTGGGTCAAAGAAGTACATTTGAGCACCAAGTCAGGCACTTGTTGAGTACAAAACATGTAGTAATTTTTGGTAAACTTTGTGAAATGTGCCATTTGATGAATCTGCAGGATTTTCCATTTGGGCATAAAATTGTGATTTTTGCCTCTATATGTGGGGTGGTATCAGTTCAAATCACACTATTTTCAGATGTTTTCCTCTATGTTTCTAGGAAGGACGTTAAAAGACAAAACTTAATGCGTCTCCAGAGAACCCAGATGACTGCTCCGGGCTAGAGACATGGACAATTTGCTCAAAATAAACTCTGCCTATTACATGGAAATAACACATTTTAAAAATAGAGAATTATAATAGGGACATGGCATATTCATACACCTTATCAGTTTGCTCAGCTGATAGAACCACTTCATATAGAATATGGTAGGGAGCTGCTTCTGGTAGAACTATGATGATGTATAAGAGAAATGCCCTGGAGAGACCGTGGAACACATGTAGACAACTCTGTAAGTGGTTTTGATCAGTTGCCACATGGTGAATGGGAAGTTCTCTGAGGCAATTAAAATGCCTTGAGAAGTAAGGAGTGATCTTCAGGAGCAACCTTCTGGATTTATGCTAGTGAAAGCTGAAATGAAAATGTATCTATATTGATGATGTCACATTTGGACATGAACTTGGTAGAATCAATGCTATGTAGAAACTGAGCTAAGAGCTAAGTGTTCCCCCAGAGGCTGAGGTGGTATAGGGAAAAATATGCCCTGGCAGGATTGGGTGAAATGTTTCTACTTTGTCATTGTTCCATTTTTAAAGTAAATACCTGTTTGAAAAAGCTGCCCAATGATAAGTAGTTAAATGGACCTGGGGTACTAGTCAATGGCCCCTAACAATGGGAAAGAACATAGCCAGTGGAGGCTTGATCTGATGGCAATACAGAAAAGAGATACCTACAATCCTCTTATGGTAGTTCACCTGCCCCTGAGAGAGCAGGACCAGATGATTCATACTACATACTATACTATGAAAAATTTAAAACACCAGTTTTCATGGTTTTCAAATACATGCTAATTATTTATGTACTTTATATGAAGCATTAATAGCTTATATAGCCATTTAAAAAAAAACTAAGCTAAAAAGCTAAGAGAAAACAATATATAGACTGAGGAGCAAAAAGAATGTGCCAGAAAATCTCAGGGGCACAAAGATCAACTTATCGTGGAAGAAGTCACCTGGAAGTGGTATAACATCCATATCGTTTTTATATCACCCAGCCTTTAACAGAGTCTTGCATTCATGGATTGTTTTCGTACTGCCAACAAATAGTTAAAACTATTGTATATTCTGTGTCTACATGGAAAATAGTCCTCTTTTTAAAACATGTGACCAATATAATATTGACAAGAACAATTGATATAAAATGTGACATTTTTCAGGAACACAGTTTAAGCCATTATGATTCTGCCTAGGCTTAAATCTATTACCACATCTTCCAAAAAGAACTATAAATGTCTTCCAAATTAAAGCGGGAGTCATACCAAAACATTTTGTTAATCACTTAATATACATAGATAGCCATCAACCTAAATGTCCCCACCAAAAAACCTGTTAAATAGTTCTTTCATCTTATGGAATATTTTTCCAGTAGGATCAAAATGTCATGTGGACTCAAGAAATGTAAAATGTTTAATGTACACCATCTAAAAGTCATGCCAGAGGTGTCAAACTTCTGGCCTGAACCAGATTAATATGTAATTGGGAAATATTTAACAAAAGAAATAAAAATACAATAAAATACGACAAAATACAAATTACAATACAGTACAAATACAAAATACAAAAAATACAATACAATGCAAATTTCAATACAAAATACAAAAAAACAAATACAATAAAACATAAATAATGTTTATGTGTGCTTTTTTTTTTTGGCAGGGCAATTGGGGTTAAGTAACTTGCCCAAGGTCACAAAGCTAGTATATGTGTCAAGTGTCTGAGGTCACATTTGAACTCAGGTCCTCCTGACTCCAGGACCAGTGCTCTACTCACTGCGCCACCTAGCTGTGATTTTCTAAGTCAATATATGGCCTGCAAAGAATATCATATATGGTTTATTGGCTCACATTTCTATTTGAGTCTGATGCCACTGAGCTACACGAATATAAAGATTGAAGGCTTGAAGCTTGAATCTTGAATTCATATTAAACTACAAATGAAGGCAATACCTATAAATACCTGGGTCTCCTCCAGTTAAGAAACACCAAGTGTATCAAAAGATATAAAAGACTATGTAGCTGATATGTTAAGACTTACTGGCATCCTGAAATCCAAGCTGAATGAAAAGAACACCCACAAAATAAATAAAATAGACTGCGAAAGATTTGGAAGATATTCTATCAAAAATCTGAGTGATATTAAACACAGGGCCCTCAGGCAGCTACAGAAAGATTAATTCTTCCTCACCAAAAAAGAAGAAGAGAATTAGTAGGTATTCGAGCACATGATAGTCCAAAAACCTACACGAGGGCTTTTGAAGCAAACGTCACTTCACTGAATGATAGCCAAAACTGATAACAGGTATAGGCCACTGGAAACGTTGAATATGACTAAAAGTGGTTTATCTCTGGATAATGTTTATGCCATAGCACAGATCCAAGAACAGATTCAAAATATCTACCATGGGTGACACATCCATGAACTTAGCCAATGATATCTAGACAAAGGAACACCAAAATGAAATGTTAAGTAATAAAGATTATTTTATGGAAATGGAGGAAAACTGGTAGCAATACCAGACCCGATCATTGCCACCAGAAACTATAAAAGTTATCCTTAAGGAGATTATAATTAGTGAGAAATGTAGATTATTCAAGAAAATAGTAATAATATCCCACGTCGGGTCATTCTAGCTCTGAGTTTAGGGCAGCTGAGTGGTGCGGTAGATAGAGCACTAGGCCAAGAGTCAGGAAGACCTGAATTCAAATCTGACCTCAGACAGTCATTAGCTGTGTGACCTTGAGCAAGTCACTTGAATGCTGTCTACCTCAGTTTCCTCACCTGTAAAATGAGGATAATAATAGCATCAACCTTCTGAGGTTGTTGTGAGGATCGAATGAGGTAATAGTTGTCAAGTGCTTAGCACAGTGCCTGGCACATAGCAAGCACTATATAATACTAGCTTTTATTATTATTATTATTATTGTTATTAATAACCTTACACCCTGGATAAAGTAGAGGGGGGGGGAAAGAATTACCATGGTTAACCCTTTATGACATCACTTGCTTTATTCCATGATATCATCCACCCCTTCCATGTGACATCACATGGGAATTTTCCCATTCATATCTTGCCCCTATGACATCATATGAGAATTTTTCCCACCTTTACCCACTCCTATGACATCAGCAGTTTTCTCACCATCTGAGGTTATGCTTCCACCTCAAGGGTATATTACAGCAAACCCAAGAAGACTACTCCAACCACTCTTGCTTTGGGAGTATAGCTTCTGCTCCCCAAATTTTACAAAGTCTATGGTATTTCCTCTAAAATTTACAAATTTTTCTACTCTTTCGAACTTTACAAAGTACAACATGGAGTTTACAAATCTGCTTTTGTTTTAGTGGAATTTTACAAAATTGGTCTCATTTCCCCGGGGTTTACAAATGTCTCCTCAGCTTTGAAACAATATAGAAAATGTGTGTAGAGTTATGGGTGTAGCATTTCCTCCCATGTTCCCAAATGCATTCATAGAAAGCTGTCCAGGGTACATCCAACTGATGTTCTGCTTTTGGCTATTAAAAGTGAGGAAGACACTTTGTAGAGTCTAATGGAGCTGAAGAGTAAGCCTGCAAGAAAGAAAGAGGTTATTGGTCAGAAGAATGACCACAAAAACATGTGTCAGTGGTCTAGACAGTGACTAGCCCCTATTTCTTACTCTTTGGTTTTTCCTGAAACTTGGATTCTCATCTCCATAGATGAGAGAATATGAAACCCTAAAAGGACAAAAAATTAATTATTTTATTCACTTGTGTAAGAATGTAGAATACAAAATATAAAAAGAAGAATAGTGATATAGCAACTTCTCAAAAAAAAAGGTAATTTATACTTGAACCTCATAGAAAAAGATTAAAAAGATAAGACAATAAATAACAGTAAGAGATCTGGTTCTTGAAAGTCCAGGACCTAATCACAGAAAAGGGGATGATAACCAGGAGTTAAATTAAAAGCAAAAATGCAACCAGGTAATCCTTTTTTGAGGCACAAATAAGTCCCTTCTGTAAATTAGAAAGGGAGCCAAGTGTTTTGACAAACAGTAGGGGTAATTAACATAGAAATGTAATACAGGCTTGTCTAAGCATGGCACCCTGAGGGGACCTTTGGAGCATATCCAGATGGTACAGCCAGCCAAACCAGCATGAAAGCTCTGAGAAGTCAGAGTGCCTGAGGCTTGAACCAGGGGGGAATTTTGGACTTGGAACCAGGACTGTGCTCTGTAGGAACCAAGCTAAACTATGGCCCTAACTCTTCTACCCCTGCGTTTGAGGTGGCGCAAAAGGGGAAGAGAATTATGCCTCCTACATGTTGGGAGAGTAAGTTTGTGTATCTGTGATTATATCTTTTGAAGTAAATATTTCTGTGTAAAAGCTAATCTGACTGTTAGTGGCTAAATGGAACTGGGGTGCAGGGGACCTACAACTGAGGGAAAATAATCAGTTTGACTAGAGCCGTTTGCAGAGAACCTAGACACCACTTGCAATCCTCTTTTTTTTTTAATTAAGATTTTTTATTTTTAGTTTACAACACTCAGTGCCACATGATTTTGAGTTCCAGATTTTTTTCCCCTGCCTCCTCCTCTCCCTCCCCAAGACAGCATGGAATCCGATATATCTTCTACATACAACTTTGCATTGAACTTATTTACACAATAGTCAAGTTGTAAAGAAGAATTATGACCAATGGAATGAATCATGAGATGGTACCAGAGAACTCTGGGGGAGTAGTGAAATGTAGCCTACCTAACCTTCAGGCAGTGGGGGGTAGGAGGGGGTAGTTTGTGTTGAGATTGCAGTTTACTCACAGCACAGGAGCCATGAACTGAATTGATAAAAGGGGAAGTCCTTCATTCCCTTGCTGCCTTTTTTACCCTAGCTCCAAGAAATGGACCTGGGGATGTTTGTTTCCATTCTGCGTTCCCACTTTCAGATGCCAGAGGTGATCCACTTATACTCAGGTGTTGGAGCCATGGAAACCTTGAAGCCAGGATTCCAAGAGAGACAATACAACCAGTCAGCCCTTCACAAAACCTCTGAGAAACCAGGGTACCTGGGAACTTTATTTTCTTTCTTTTTCTAAAAATCAGATTAGCCAATGATTTATTTTGTTGAGGTTTTCCCCCACCCCATAAAATCAGCTCCTCATTTTATTTATTAGTTTAATGGCTGGTTGGTTGTTTGTTTTTTAACTTGAAGTTTTATTAATCTTTCCTTTGATTTTCAAGATTTCTATTTTGTTGTTTGATTAGGGATTTTTCATTTATTCTTTTTCTCATTTTTTTGGATTGCATGCCCAATTCATTGGTCTGCTCTTTCTCTCTTTTATTGATGTAACATTTAGAGATATAAATTTTCCCCTAAGTCTGCTTTGGCTGCATCCCACAAATTTTGGTATATTGTCTCATTGTCATTTTCTTTAATGAAATTTTTGATTGTTTCAGTGCTTTGTTCTGTAACCCACTCATGCTTTAGGATTAAATTATAGTGATTTCCTTCAATATCTATTTTGCTCTCTGGTTCTAAAACAATAGGGCAGTTTTCCTTTATAATTTCTTAAAATATGATGTCTAGGCTCTTTTTTGATCATGGTTTTGAGAGAGTCCAATAATTCTTAAATTACCGCTCCTCAATATTTTCCAGGCAGCTGTTTTTCTAATGAGATGTTTCATATTTTCTTCTATTTTTTCATTTTTTTTTAACTTTGTTTCATTGTTTCTTGATGTCTCATGGACATGAGGTCTTGTACTTCTTTTTCCATTAGGCCGATTCTGCTTTTCGAAGAGTTATTTTCTTCAGTATTTTGGTGCCTCTTTTACCAAACTGTTAATTCTTTTTTTCCACCATTTTCTTCCATTTCTCTAATTTCTCTTCCCAATTTTCATCTACTACTTATTTGATTTTTAAAATATTTTTTGCTCTTTTTAAACCTTTCTTTAGCTCTTCTAGGAATTTTTTTTTGGGGTTGTGTCCAATTTGCATTTTTCTTTGAGGCTTTGTTTGCAGACATTTTCACACTATTGTCTTCTTTTGAATTTGTCTCTTGATCTTCCCTGTCAACATGGTGGCTTTTTATGATTAGGTTCTTTTTTTGTTCATTGCTCATTTTTCCAGCCTTTTCCTTGACATTGAACTTTATGCTAGAGTTGGGCTCTGCTCACCTCTTGTGAGGGAGTCAGGAGAAGTGGTCACCATCCCAAGCTTCAGGCTTTTGCACCCTGCCCTTTTCACAGGTAGTTGTGGGGGTCTATTAGTTTTTTGCTGCTTCCAAGTTGATGTAATCTAGGGAGAGGTGTGGTCACTGCTCTCCTGGTCTATTCTGGTCTTTACCCAGGAAGGCCTCTTGTTTCCTTGTGACAAGTGCTAATACTCCTCTCTGTAACTGCTACCAGAAACTAGGGTCCCTACTTTCTCTCTCTGCTCTGAAACTATGACAAGGGCTCCTGATCCTTTGCAACCACAAGCATTCATCTCTGCCCTCTCAACTGCAACCTAAAACTGGATATAATACTATGTAGTCCTCAAGAAATCCCAGTGTCTGCCCAGAGGTTCCCTGTAATCTCTTTCTAATCAGTTGTCTAATCCCCCTACTGCAGGCAGGGAGAGCTCCCAGAGCTCTTGTTGCTACTGTTGCCTCTGCCACATCCTCCAAGGCCCACAGATGGTCAGCCCCTACCCCAGCATCATAGACCTCTTCTGATCTCCTAAGTTGTCTTGGATTGGAAAAATGTCTCACCCTGACCTTTTGTTGCCTATGCTACTCCAGAATTTGATTTGACATGTTATTTTAAAATTGCTTGGAGGGTAATCTTGTGAGAATTTGGCAGGAATTCTCCCTCTGCTCCACTGTCTTGGCTCTACCTCTGCCTGAGAACTTAAGACGTGGAGAAGTGAGAAGAACAAGCAACCCCATTTCTCTCACAGGTTCAGTTTGTGGCACCCAAGCTGTGGGTGAACTGTGATCTTCACCCTCTGGGTGAAGCAGATAAGAATATCTGAAAGTAGAATGGTCAAAAAGAGCAACCTTCTCAGCCTTACCATTTTTAAAGATGTAGGCAGCCAATCAAAGAAAGCTGCCTCTATCCATGCGGTAGGGGACCCAGAGGCTTCCATGTTAGGCAATCTGGACATGCTCCAAAGGTGCCACAAGGGTACCTCCATGGTAGGCAAACTGGGCATGCCCACACAAGCCCACATTACAGAGACTTGAGACAAATGGAAGTGGGGTAGGGTAGGGTAACAGGTGAGGGGGAGGCAGGGGCTTAGAAATTATGCAAAGCTCAAAGAAAAGAAACATTGGCAGAGTTGGTCCCCAAAGAAAAGGGCCAGGATTCTGGGAACAAGGCATTTTGTTCTGATCAGATACTTGGCATGTCAAGATAGATATGCTACTAAAATTCTTCCCATCACCCCTCTTATGATACACTGCACAGACTGGTAATTCTACAGCTCTTTTCTCTCCTTGGAGTCTGTCACTGAAGTCTACAAAACTTTCTCACAAGACATCAGGAAAATATGTTTATCTTTCTTTGTTTCAAATACTTTATAAATAGCCTTAATTCATTGTTGTTAGCTAGTCTGCACATCTATTAGAAATATAGTTGAGAAGGGCAGTTAATGGGTAAGTATCCACAGAAAAGCGAGTTTTGACATTGAGATATTTAATAGGAGAGATTCTTTGATATAACTTTCCAGAACAGAAAAGGAGTATTTGTTCCAGAAAGTCCATCTAGGCGATGTCAATGGTATGATGGAAGGAAATAGGGGTGAGTAACATTACATCAGTGTATGTATAATAGTTTTTAAAATGTATATATACATATATATGGAATATAATATATGTTACATATGTACAAATATATTTGAGTGTATACATATATATATGTATATATATTCAGAGGTGAGTAGTTATATCAGAATCTTTAAACAACAGGAGTTTTTGAGATAGACATAGATATATCACAGTTCACCCATCTTATGGGCACCAGGAGCAAGATGGGCCTGGGGTATTTGTTTCTGTTCTATGTCATTTGTCCTTCCTAGTTCCAAGTCTACACATTAATATGTGGGTGTGAATGTTACATATAGGACACATATGTAATTTTGTGGTTTACAAGGAGCTTTCCACGTGACAACCCTATAAAATAAGTAGTGCAAACATAACCACTCATGGGATTATCTGGCAAGATTTAGGAATTTAAGGTGGAAAGTGAAAAAAAAAAAGGAGAGAAGTATTCATTTCTTCTTCTGTTCTCCATTTTTAGAATTTGGGGCATAGCTATTCTTCCCAAACCATACCTTTCTACTCTCACTGAGCAAAGCTCCTTGGTTGCCACTCTCACTACTCTGGGCATGCTCAAAGAGAAAACACTGGAAATAAACAATGTGGCTCACACATATTCGTCCCTTTTCCACACTACTCTGGCTGCCATGACTTGAATTTTATCCAGAGGGGCAGAAAGTAAATCCTGGATGATTTTGGGAAGATTAACAAACTTTATCAAAGTTCTCTGTCATAACTCAGAATCCCCAAGCAGGGATAAAAACAGAGCTATTTTAGACAGAGAGTTCAGACTTCTCTGTTTTTATCTCAATCACACTCGTTCATTAATCCACTCCATTATAGTCACCTGTTCACAAACTAATAATAGACATTAATCATAGAACATTTGTGAGTGCTTACAATTTTATATCAAAAGGGAAATGAGGAATTGGAAAAAACTTAAGGAATAAAAAAGTCTTGCAGCAAATGCCTGTAATCTTCAGGCAAAAGGGGGAGGATGGATTAGATACTTCATCAGTCCATTCCAACCACCCCTCTCTCCTGAGGGATTCAAAGAGATATCAGTGATGAGCTGGGAGAAAGAGTTCAAGTCATCTCACTACTGCACTCATAGTTCCCATTCTAAGTGCCTGATGGGACATCAATGTCTTTCCCTGACCATTAGTCTCTAATCAGAAGTTTTCTGGGGCTCCCTCCTCTTTGAATCTCCCAAAATAGCATCTCCTCTCAACCGTCTATGTCAGTACACAAACTCCTAAAAAAAAATCTCTTCCATTCTCTCCTGGGGCAGAGAGAAAACAATTCTATCCATTCTGTACTGCAATCCCTAAGACTCAGGCCATTAGGTCGCAAGCCTCTCAGTATCAATAATTTTCATCTCCATTTCTTCAAAGCTGTAATTGCAGGACGTGCTCTTGAGTTATTTTCCCATTCCCCATTTGGCAGTAGCAGATGGGATCCCCAAAGTTTGGTTGCTACATCTCCCCTCAGGGCTCTAGGCATAGCTCTGAGAGATGGAGGGCTATCTTTTCTAAAGCTAGAGCCCACAAGCCCCCCTTTCTATCCTTCTCCTTATGATTATGCTTTGATATCAATTAGCTAGACAAATTTAATTAGCTTTTTGAAACAGGTATTTACTGCAGTGGTATAGTTGGTACAGTTAATACAAAACAGCCCTCAAAAAAAAAAAAACTAACACACTCTCCAATCAATATACACAATAGAAGAGACGACAGACTCAACCTTAGAGAACACATGTGACTAACCGCCAACTCATAATTTCTGGAAATCCTTTTGCTGAAATCCTCGAAATGTTTCCCTTAGATATAATATAGCTTATCTGCTAGGCTCCTTCTAGAACAGGGGTGGGGAGCATGTGGTCTTGAGGCCACACGTGGCCTTCTAGGTCCTTGGGTACAGCTTTTCGTCTGAGTCCAAGTTTTACAGAACAAATCCTTTTATTAAGGGGATTTGTTCTGTGAAGTTTGGATTCAATCAAAGGGCTGCACTTGAGGACCTAGAGGACCACAAATGTCCTCGAGGCTGCAGGCTCACCACCTCTATAGCTAGAACCAAGGTTCTTAACCTGGGGTCCATGAACTCGTGGGGTTTTAAAAATAATTTGATAACTGTGTTTCATTTGTAATTTTATTCACTTAAAAACATTATTTGGAGGAAGGGTCCACACGCAAAGGAGCCAGTGACACAAACAAAAAGTTAAGAACTCCCATTCTAGTGCTTTGAATCTACCCTTCTTCACCTCATCCAATCTGTCCTCCCCTCCTGATGCAGACACTCACCAGCCATTGCTGTCCCAGGGATACTGCCAAGAGGTTGATAAAAGTCCCAATCCTCTGACTTCTGAAGTTCACGAGGTCCTTCTCTGATCAAGGTGATGTGGGAATGGGGAGAAGAGATCAAAGTGAGGTGATTTCTTCCCTCCTCCCCCGCCCCTCAACAATTCCTCCTTAAGGGTTTGGCCAGAGATTTCTACAGCCTGCTAAACATTTTAATTTCAATTCCAAATGGCTCACTGGTCTTATATAAGCAAAACAGGGCATGGCCAAATCCCTCAACCATTTTGAACAGATTTTTTGTGCAACATCGCACCAATTCATATAGTGGCCTTCAAAGACAACCAAATTGATCAAGGTCTTTTCCTACTAAATCTAAAGCCTAGGATTGATTGAATGAGTAAGATGCATCCTGACCTTGTTCACACTGGTTTAAAATATTAGCATCTTGTCACTTACTATTAGTATGGTGGAGCAATTCTCTAAGTTGACCTTTACATAATGATGATGTTTTCCCAACATTTCCGAAGACCTATAATAGTCACAGGTTGTCTCTTGAGCAATGGATAATCTACCCTGGTTCTTTGGTTTCCCAATAGCATGCCAGCTTCATGAGGTTAGAAACTTTTTTTTTGTTTTTGTATTTCCAGGACCTTTCATTATGCCTTGTATTTAGTAGGTGCTTAATAAATATTTGAGCTCATACCAGAAAGTCCTCCGTGGTCTTTTGTTGGAATGGAGTTTGGGGTCTCCAGAAAAATTAAATCTTCAAAGTGTGTTTTCCTCCTCCCCTGACTTCGTCCTCCCCTATTCCCACCCCCATAGTCTCAGGTGTTTCTGTGTTGAATATCTAAGATGCATTCAAAGATCATACAACTAAGGCCCTCCAGCTACTGAAGGTCCCAGATGCCTTCTTGAACCTACATGATGACAAGGAAAATGCTTCTTCCTCAAAGTTCAAAACTTTGATTGATATGAAACAAATGTTTAAAATTGGATTCTTCAATTATATGTGAATTGCATTTATCTACTATATATTTTTTCTTTACTTGGATTTATAGTTGAGAAGAGGCTCTATTAAAAAATGAAAGAGAATCTGAAAAATTAAATAGGGCTGTCAGGCAAGATTTTTGAAATGAATGAATTATTATATTCATGCCCTTTTTTGGTTCAAGAAAAAGAAATATTCCCTAACATGGTATAGTGGAGGAGTGGGAAACCTGCGCACTCAAGGCTACATGTGGCCCTACCCCTGGTATAGTGAAAAGAGCAATGGACTACAAAAGTCAGAGAATCTGGGTTCAGATCCCACTTCAGTGGGATATATATGTCATAATCATACACACACACACATATACATATGTATATATACATATATACGTACATATATATGTATATAAAATCAATTATAACCATGTGACCTGGGGCAAGTCACCTAACCTCCCTATGCCCCAGTTTCTTCATCTGTAAAATGGAGGAGTTAAATTAGATGGCTTAGAAGGTCCTCATCTGTAAAATAATCTAGAGAAGGAAATGACAAACCATTCCAGTATCTCTGCCAAGAAAACTCCAAATGAGGTCACAAAGAGTAGAACCCAACTGAAAGACAACTTAATAACAACCAAAAAAGGTCCCTTCTAGCTGTGAATCTATGATCTTATGAAATATAGTGGAATACAATTACTAACATCATATCAAACTTACAGACTAAACATGGCTTTTATCAAATATAATTAGGATGTTAACTTTATGTATCCCTCAGGGTTTTGTCCTGGGCCCTATTCTCTTCTCCCCCTATACTACTTTACTTGGTGATCTCATAAGCTTCCATGGATTTAATTACTATCTCTGTGCTGATGATTCTCAGATCTACCCATCCAGCCCCAAACTCCGTCCTGACCTCCAATCTTGAATCTCCAACTCCCTTTCTGACATCTAAAACTAGATTCCAGAAGACATCTCTTTAAATTTTTTTAAAAATATATAATATTTAATTTTTCCCAATTATGGGTCAAAACAATTTTTTAATATTTGGGATTTTTTTAAGTTTTGAGTTCCAAATTCTATCCCTCCCCCTCCTTGAGATGATAAGGAATCAGATATAGGTTAAACATGTGCAATCATGTAAAACATTTCCATGTTAGTCATTTTGTATAAGAACAGTGTAAAAAAAAGGGTTGAAAGAAAGTGAAAAATAGCATGTTTCAGTCTGCGTTTAGACATACTACCTTCTCTGGAGGTACCAGACATACCTTCTCTGGAGAAGGATAGTATGCTTCAACATTAGTCTTTTGGGATTGTCTTGGATCATTATATTGCTGAGAATAGCAAAGTCATTCACAATTCTTCATCGTACAATATTGCTGTTATTGTGTACAATGTTCCCGGGAGACATCTTAAACTCAATTATGTCCAAAATTAATTCATTACCTTTCCCCCTAAACCCTCCCCCACTACCACCCACCTTTCTCTGTTACTGAGAGCAGGCCTGCACAACATATGGCCTAGGGAAAATGTAGAAGATGTGAAAGAAAGGAAAGATGTAATGAGTGCTTCATCCATGCCCTGCTTAACCTACCTTCCATTAGTCACTTTTGTACCTGGCATGTAACTTGACAGATGGGTTGTCCTGTGCTCTCTCTCCTGTTTGTCATGTGACCTGAGGCGACCAAACATCAGTCTTCAGTCTGAGAAGACCAAGAGTTGTATCTGTGTTTTCAATCATCACTGGCGTTGAAAAGGGACAAAGTGAGTGCACACTGACGCCCACTTTGAGATGAGCAGCAACAATGCCAGGGCTTCTTCCCCTCTCTATTTGTGCAGCTGCCCTCCAAGTTACATGAGTGTCTGGTGCTCTCTCAAAGGTCAGACACTCAGTTCAGTATTTCTTTGTCTGTGAACAGTTGCTGTGGGAATTTTTTGGTTCTAACATTAAAGTTTTGGGGGTGACTTTGTAAAATGAATGATAAAAAGAAATGGAAGATTGAATCAGACCATAGAGTGCTTAATCTGGAGTGGACAAATAGATACTTGTTTACTTACAGGAGAGACAAAATATTGTGCCTTGTTTGCCAAGAAATTATAGTCACTACAAAGGAATACAATCTTTGTTGCCATTTCGAATCAAAACATCCTGACCTAAGCAAATTGGACACCAATGAAAAACAAATTAAAGCATCCGAATTGTTGAAAAAACTCAGTGGGGAACAATGGTTTTTCAAGAAAGTAAATGCAGGAAATGAGGCCGCTACTAAGATTAGTTTTCAGATTTCTAAAGAAATTGATTTCAAATACAATTTTGGATTATGACAAATTGATTGCTGACAAGAAGTTGTTTCCACAATCCGGGTAGCAGCTTCTGTGGGGGTGCAAGATCCACCAACAACCAGCACCCAGAAAGCTGCCAGCACCCGCTGAAGCACAGGTTCTTTTGATCTGCCTTAATAAGGAAAGCAAGGTTAAGGGGTTGGCAAGCTTACTTTAATTCAGCACACAAACATCATTCACTTAGTTCAGGGGAAAAAGCCAGCACCCTGAACTTCAGAGCAAATTACAAACAAATTACAAACAACAACAGACAGACCCAATATAATTCATAGTTACCAACATCTAGGTTCAGCCCAGGAGCTCAGAACAAGGCCTGGCCCAGAGTCACGCGCGCCACCTGAGGCACACTTTGCTGAGGCAAAGAGCTCCAAGGAAGAGGAGGCCAACCCCTGGTTTTTATATCTTTGTCAGTGTCAGGGGTGAGTCACACATTCGACTCACCCACGTGACCTAAAATCGTCACAAAGAGGTGACTTAAACCCACCTACGTGGTCTAAGAGCCTCTGCTGTCTCAGACATGTAAACTAGGCCCTCCCTGGAGTTAGCCCCACCTTGGGCCCCACCTTAGTTGCCAATCCACACTCACATAGGTTTTACACCTAACAGAGGTTTGGGCCTGGGGCTTAGCACTTAGTAAGACTCAATGAAATACACTGAATTACTCAGCAAAAACAAAAGCCAATCTCTTCAAGGGCACTTGTTGAACTAAGTGCTAAGGAGCCCATTTTGCTTACCAACACAGAAGTGCAATACATCCCATTAACTAAATGTAAACAGTAAGAAAACCTGAAAAATTTATTAAAACCTGTACCACTTAGCAAAGTAATTTTTTTTAACATTAATATAATTTCATGAGAAATAAAAATCTTAAGTAATAAGGATAATTAATTGATATAAATTGAAATTTCCCTTTTTAAAAATATGGTTTATTTGTAAAATAGTTTAATCATTAATTATACCTTTTCTTCGAAAACCAGCTGCTAAAAACTGATCTGTGACCTGAAGAAGTTTAGCCTATTTTAATTTTGGCCCCTACCTGCTGCCAAGTGGTATAGGTCTGCTGTAGAGAGTAACACCATCTTCCCAGTCCCTCAGGCTTTCAAACCTAAGCAGGATCCTATATCCTGCACTATCTCTCACCTCCCATCCCCTCCCCATGCAACAGTCAAGGCTTGCTGATTTCATCTTTGCAACCTCTCTCCTATACACCTGTATTATTAATATATTTTTGCTTAATTTGAAGATCTTTCCCATCCATTAATAGGCCCATGTGACCTCCTTAAGTCACATGGAAGCCTAAGTTACATGAGCCTGGGTCACAAGGGTTTTGATGCTCTCTGACCCTGAAGAAGGGTATATATACTCAAAAGCTAGTATCTGGCTTTGGAGCTTACTCATGGGAAGAGTGTTCCTGTGATGTAGCCAGATGAGACTTTGGGTAGCCACTGAGGAGCCTCCCAGCTTTGGAAAGCCAGATGTTGGTGCTTCTCTCTTTGGTAACTATGTATGTATTGCTATGGTCAGACAGTTAGAAGCTTATCTGCTGATTTGTGTTATTTGCTCTGTTAATATAATTTCTGCTTCTAATTTCTGTTTGTATTTGCTCTGAAGTTCAGTGTATTAACTTTTTCCCTGAACCAAGTGAATGATATATATGTATATTTGATTAAAGTAAGATTGTTGACCCCTTCAAAGTTGCTTTCCTTTAGAAAAGCAGATCAAAGAACTTGTGCTAGCAGCCCTCCTGTGTGCTGGTGTTATTGGTCTTACACCTCTCACAGCAGCTGTGAGCAACATTGTTGTTACAATACCCCTCTTCTCTCCTCCAATACTGCCAACAATATAAGTATAGTTTAAGCCTTCATCATCTCATGCCTGGATTATTGCAATAACCTGCTGGTGGGTGTGCCTACATCCAGTTTCTTCCCATTCTATTCTATCCTCCATCCAGTAAATTGAATTTCTGAAGCACAGGCCCAATCATATCACCCCCTATTCCTACTCAATAAATTCCAGCTGCTCCCTATTGCACCCATGATCAAATACAAATACAATGCTCTGTTTGCCGTTCAAAGCCCTTTATAACTTCGCCCTCTCCTACTTTTCCAGTCGTCTTACACCTCACTCCTTGTACTCTTCGATCCAATGACACCGGCCTTCTTGGTGTTCTATGAACAAGACATTCCATTTCTCTGCTCCGTGCATTTTCTCTGGCTGTCCACCATATCTGGAATGCTTTCCCATTTCTACTCCACCTACTAACCTCCCTGGCTCTCTTTAAGTCTCAAATAAATCCCCACTTTTGAGGAAGCCTTCTCAACACCTTTTAATTACAGTGTCTTCCCTCTATTAGTTATTTCCTAATTATCCGCTACAAAGTTGTCTTTGCATATAATTGCATATTGTCTCCCCCATTAGATTTTAAGCTCCTGGAGGACAGGGACTTTCTTTTGGCTCTTTTTGTATCCTGAGCACCTAGCACAGTGCCTCGCATATAGTAGGGACTTAATAAATGTTTACTGATTGACTTATGGACATGATTTAAGCCACATTTTAGCTGAATTTGAATCATAATTTAGATAAAAATAAAGAGGATATTCATAAAATGGAAAACTAGAAGTTCTTCCTCTTAACCTTAGGTAAAACCATTTGGGGTGTATGAGTTGCTCAGGGAGGACTAGCAACTCTGGTGGGAGGGCTTGCAGAGCCCTTTTTCAAAGCTGCTCATCCACCTTCAATGTCTACCTGTTCCCCAACTCTCACCTATGGCTCCAAGAAACAGTAGAATGTGCAGCAGTGGGGCAGCTAGATGGCACAGTGAGTAGAGCACCAGCCCTGGAGTCAGGAGGACCTGAGTTCAAATCTGGCTTCAGACACTTGGCATACTTACTAGCTGTGTGACCTTGGGCAAGTCACTTAACCCCAATCGAAATGCCTTCCCCTCTTAAAAAAAAAAAAGAGAGAGAGAGAGACTGTGCGGCAGTAACAGCCCAGTAAAACTATCTCAGCAGATGGACTCAAAGTTAGACAGGAGAGCTATTAGTTCATTTTTGCAACTTCCAAGGACAGAGAGAATTTTTTAAAATCTTTATTTATAGTGTATCAACAGTGGAGGCAACATCTGGCTGAGCTGGCATTGGAGCAGGCTTACATCCACCATTTCCCTCCATTCCTCACCCTTACCCCGCCCCCAACCTGGTTTAAAAGGAAAGCCACTCCCCAGAAGGAAAGGGTCAAGGGAGTAGATAGAAAAGAAGCCAAAGGAGCCATACCCAAAAAGGTTTTATATGTGTGTGTATGGATATGTATACATATATACACATACCTATATGTACATTTACATATATATGTATTAATATTTGCTGATTAAAGTGGCTAAATGTATATTAATAGACAAGTATAAAAAATAATCAACACTCCTATGGAATCACACTAAACTGAACAACACTGATTGGAATAAAATGGAGGGGGGGTTTAAAATCATTTCTCACATTCCATAGATTTCCTTTGCTTGTCTAATTGATATAACTAAGACTTCTACCACCATGTAAAAAAATAGTAGTGATAATAAACTCCTCTTACTTTACTCTTGATGCTATTGAAAAGGTCCCTAGTTTATTTCCATTACATATAATGCTAGCTCTTGCATAGATAAGATTTAGCGTATTAAGGAAAGGTCTACTTATTTTTATGCTTTTTAGTATTTTTTAATAGAAATAGGTATTATATTTTGTCAAAAGGTTTTTTCTGCATCTATTGATATCATCTAATTATTTCTATTATTATAAACATAAAATTATGTTTATAATTTACCTAATACTGAACCAACCTCGCATTCCTGGTATAAACCTACATGGTTGTAATAAATAATCTTTTTGATATGTGGCTATAGCCTCCTTGCTAATAAGTTATTTAAAATGATTGTGTCAATTTTCATTAGGGACATTGATCTATAGTTCTCTTTCTCTGCTTTCTTTTCCTCTTTCTGGTTTTGCTATTAAGACCATACTTATATATCATAGAACTTTGTACAATTCTCTCTTTTTCCATTTTTGCAAATAGCTTATATATTATTAGAATAAATTGTTCTTTGAACATTTGAGAGAATTCATCTGTGAGATCATCTGGTATTAGGGAGTGGTTGTCTTTGCGAGCCCTTTCATAGCTTACTCAATTGGTTTTGTTTTATTTTTTGATATTAGGTTATTTAAATTTGCTATTTATTGATCTGTTAATCTGAGTATTTTATACTTTTTATAAGTATTCATCCATTTCATTTAAATTGTCATTTTTGCTGTGGCCTTCTCACACTGGAATATCCCTCTGCTAGGGATCCTCCTTCTCACATTGGTGAGTACTTCCTCGAATATCCATTTTGAGGAAAAGCCCAAGCCAGTACCCCTCATTCTTCTCCTGGCTCTGCTTCTGACTCTCAGACACTTTCTTACCCTGAAACCTTCCCCCATTGGTGACATTTCCATAAACTTCCATTTTGAGGAAGATCCCAGGCTCTGCTTGTGACTGTCTGGATAGCTACCTATATACACACACTTACTTTTCACTTCTTTGATTAGAATTTAGGTTTGTGAAGGCAAGGACTGTCTTTTTTTTTCTTCTTATATTTGTATCATTAGTTATTAGCATGATGTCTGGCACATAGTAAGCACTTAAATACATGCTGACTTGACATGGCATAAAATAGTTTTAAACAGTTTCTACTAATTTCTTCTTAATTCATCATCATTTTTTTTCCTTTTTGATAATGTCAATTCAGTTTTCCCTTTCTTTTTAAAGATCAGTCTAGCTAATGGTTTATCTATTTTATTATTTTTTAACATTAGTCTTATTTGAGATATTTGGTTTGATATTCCTCTCTTTTGATTTTCATAATTTCTATCTGGGTGTTTAATTTGGATTTTTACACTTGTGGATTTTCTAGTTTTCTTTGTTCCATGCTCAATTCATTAATCTATTCTCTCTCTTCTTTATTGCTGAAAGTGTTTAGAATTAAAACATTTTTTTCTCAGAAATGCTCTTGCATCCCAAAAATTTTGATTGTGTCAGATTATTTTGATTTTCTTTGATGAAATTATTTATTGTTTCTTTTATTTTTCCCTGATGCAGGAATTGTTTAGGATTTTTTATCCTATTATTAATTTTATTGTTTATTAAAAAATCTTTGTCAAATATAATTTTTATTGTGTAGTGGTAAATAAAGGTCTTTTCTCCAATGTTTGTGAGGTTTTCATGCCCTAATACATGTTCTATTTATGTAAAGACACCATGCACAGAGCAACATACATATATATATGTACACATACACATACACATACATATATACACCTACACATATATACAGATACATATATATGTGTGTACATTATATATATGATCCTTTCTATTCCCATTCAGTAATCACTAGACTTCTATCATATGTAGCTTTTCTAACATTCTCTTTAGGTCCTTAACTTCTTTTTTTAAATTTAATTTATTGTTAAATTCATCTTGAGCTCAAAGGTGTACATTCAGATCCACAATTATTGTAGTTTTACTGCCTATTTCTTCTTATAACTTGATTCATTTTTCTTTCAAGTATTTAGACATTGTTTCATTCAGTAAGTGTATAATAAGTATGAATATTAGTTCCTTGTCTATGTTACCTTTAAGCAAGATGTAGTTTCCAGTTTACTTTCTTTAGCCACATCTAGTTTTACTGTTCCCTTATCAAAAACCATAGTTGCTATCTTTCTTTGATTGAATTCATCTGAAACATAAGAGATTTAGCTTCAGCTCCTTATTTTAACTCTTTGTGAATCTTTCTGTATCGTGTATGTTCCTTATAAACAATACGTTGACCTCTGGAGATAATTGGAAGGGAATGGAAAGGAATATACCTTCTTCTCAGTGGTATAGAGAACCTCCACAAAAATTCACTGTGTGACATAACAACCTCACAACCATGTGCAGAAAAGCAGAAATATTAAATGCATCTACTTCATATCATAAAGCAATAAAAATTACCTGTATTCAATAAAGGAACATGAAAACCTAGATTAAAAATTAATTGGAAACTAAATAATCTAATCCTAAAGAATGAGTGGGTTAAGTAACAGGTCATAGAAACAAACAATTTCATTAAAGAAAGTGACAACAGAAAGAGAACACACCAAAATTTGGGGAATGCAGCCAAAGCATTACTTTGGGGAAAATTTATGTCTCTAAACACATATATAAAGAAAATAGAGGAAGAACAGATCAAGGAATTAGGCATGCAAGAAAAAAAAACTAGAAAAAGAACAAATTTTAAATTCCCAATTAAACGCCAGATTGGAAATCCAGAAAATCAAAAAAGAGATTAATAAAACTCAAAGTAAGAAAACCATTGAACTAATAAATAAACCTAGAAGCTGGTTTTATGAAAAAATAAAATAAAATAAGTAAACCACTGGTTAACTTGACTTTAAAAAATAAAGAGGAAAACCAAATTACCAGTATCAAAAATGAAAAGGGTGACTTCACCACCAGTGAAGAGGAAATTAAAGCAATTCTTAGGAGCTATTTTACCCAATTATATGCCAATAAATCTGACAATATAAGTGAAATGGATGAATATTTATAAACATATAAGTTGCCCATATTGACAGAAGAAATAGATCACATAAACAACTCTATCTTAGAAAAAAATTGAACAAGACAAAAATGAGCTCCCTAAGAAAAACCCCTAAGTTCAGATGGATTCACAAGTGAATTCTGCCAAACATTTAAAGAACAATTCTAATACTATAAACTATTTAGGGAAACAGGCAAAGGAATCCTACCAAATTCCTTTTGTAACACAAATGTGGTTCTGATACCAAACCAGGAAGAGCAAAAACAGAGATAAAAACTGTAGACCAATTTTTTTAATGAATATTGATGCAAAAATTTTAAATAAAATACTAGCAAGGAAATTACAGCAATATAACACCAGGATCATACACTATGACCAGGTGGGCTTTATATCAGGAATTCAGGGCTGGTTCAATATTAGGAAAACTATTAGATTAGGAAAATATATCATATCAATAACAATCAGCAAAAATCATATGATTATCTTAATAGGTACAGGAAAAGCTTTTAACAAAATACAACACTCATTCCTATTAAAAACACTGTCCCCAACTGATAAATGGTCAAAGGATATGAACAGGCAGATTTCAGATAAAGCTATCGACAGTCAAATGAAAAAATTCTCTAAATCACTATGGATTAGAAAAATGCAAATCAAAATAACTCCGAGGCACCACATCACACCTATCAGATTGGCTACCATGACAAAACAGGAAAACGATAGATGCTAGAGAAGATGTGGGAAAATTGGAACACTAATGGTGAAGTTGTGAAATGATCCAATCATTGTGGAGAGTAATTTGGAACTATGCCCAAAGGACTATAAAAATGTGCATACCCTTTGACCCAGCAATACCACGTCTAGGTCTGTATCCCAAAGAGATCATACAAATGGGAAAAGGACCCACATGTCCAAAAATATTTATAGCTGTTCTTTTTGTGGTGGCAAAGGATTGGAAACTGAGGGGATACCTGTCAGTTGGGGAATGGATGAACAAGTTGTGGTATATGAATGTAATGGAATACTATTGCTCTATAAGAAATGATGAGCAGGCAGACTTCAGAAAAACCTGGAAAGACGTATGAACTGATGCAGAGTGAAGTGAGCAGAACCAGAACATTGTATACAGTAACAGCTACATTATGCGATGACCAATTTTGATAGACTTATCTCATCTTAGCAATGTTAGGATCCAAGACAACTCCAAAGGACTCATGATTGAAAATGCTGTCCACATCCAGAAAAAGAACCATGGGGTCTAAATGCAGACCAAAGCATATTATTTGCCACCACCCCTCCATCCCCCCACTGTTTCTTCTTTCTTGTGGTTTCTCCCATTGATTCTAATTCTTCTTACATATTACACACCATCTTGGGGTGGGGTGGGGGAGGGGAGAAATGGGGAGAAAATTTGGAACTTAGAATCATATGGAAGTGAATGTTGAAAACTAAAAATAAATAAAAACACTGGAAAGCATAGGAATAAATGGAACTTTTCCTTAAAATGATAAATAGTACCTATCTAAAATTATCAACAAACATTATCTGTAATGGGGACAAGCTAAAAGTCTTTCCAATAAGATCAGGAGTGCATCAAGGATGCCCATTATCACCACTATTATCCAATATTGTACTAGAAATGCTAGCTAAAGCAATTAGAGAAGAAAAAGAAATTAAAGGAATTAGAATACAAAAGAAGGAAACAAAACTATTACTCTTTACAGATAATATGATTATATATTTAGAGAATCCTAAATAATCAACTAAAAAACTAGTTGAAATAATTAACAACTTCAGTATAGTTGCAGGTTATAAAATAAACTCACATAAATCATCAGCATTACTATATATTACCAACAAAGAAGCAAGCAAGAAATAGAAAGAGAAATTCCCTTTAAAATAACTGTAGACAATATAAAATACTTGAGAGTCTACCAATGAAGACAAACCCAGAAACTGTATGAACACAATTACAAAACATTTTTTGCACAAATAAAGTCGGATCTAAACAATTGGAGAAATATTAGTTGCTCATGGATAGTCTGAGCCTCTATAATAAAAAATGACAATTCTGTCTAAATTAATTTACTTATTCAGTGCCATGCCAATCAACCTACCAAAAATTGTTTTATAGAGCTAGAAAAAATAATAACAAAATCATCTGGAAGAACAAAAGGTGAAGGATATCATGGGAATAAATGAAAAAAAAATATGAAAGGTCATCCAGCAGTCCCAGATTTCAAACTGCATTACAAAATGGTAATGATCAAAACAGTCTGGTACTGGCTAAGAAACAGTGACAGGCTAGTGAAATAAATTAGATACACAATACACAGTAGTAAATGATCATGATAACATAATGTTTTGGGACAAGAACTCACTATTTGCTGGGAAAATTGGAAAGCAGTTTAGCAGAAACTAGATTCAGACCAACATCTCTCACCCTATACCAAGATAAAGTCAAAATGGGTATGTCATTTAGACATAAAGAGTGATATTGTAAACAAATTAGGGGAACATGGAATATCTGATTGTCTGATCTATAAAGGATAAAGGAAAAATTTATGACAAAACAAAAGACGGCATTATGGGAAATAAAATGGACAATTTTGATTACATTAAATTAAAAGGTTTTGCATAAACAAATACAATGCAGCCAAGATTAGAAGACATGCAGAAAACTGGGTTGGGGGACAGAATTTTATAGCAAGTTTCTCTGATAAAGGCTTCATTTCTCAAATACATAGAGAACTGAGTCAAATCTATATGAATACAAGTCATTCCCCAATTGGCAAATGGTCAAAGGATAGGAACATGAAGTTTTCAGAAGAAAAAACAACACTGTCTATAGTGATATGAAAAATTGCCCTAAATCACTATTGATTAGAGAAAGGCAAATTAAAACAACGCTGAGGTACCACTTCACACCTATGAGATTGGCTAACATGATAGAAAAAGGAAATTATAAATGTTGTCGAGGATGTAGAAAAATAGGGACACTAATGTACTCTTCGTGAAGCTGTGAACTGTTCTAACCATTCTGGAGAGTAATTTGGAACTATGCCCAAAGGTCTATCAAATTGCATATTCTTTGACCCAGTAATTCCACTACAAGGTCTGTATCCCAAAGGTTTTTTTTTTCTTAAAAAAAAAGAGGAAAAGGACCTATATGTACAAAAATATTTATAGCAACTCTTTTTGTGGTGGCAAAGAATTGAAAATTGAGGGGATACCCATCAATTGATGAATGGCTGAACAAGTTGTGTCATATAATTGTGATGGAGTACCATTATACTATAAGAAATGATGAGCAGGAGAGTTTCAGAAAAATCTTGAAAGACTTAAACGAACTAATGTAAAGTGAAGTTAGCAGAACCAGGTAGAACATTGTATACAGTAACAGCAATAGTGTATGATGACCAACTGTAAGTGACTTGGCTATTCTCAGCAATATAAAGATCCAAGACAATTCTGAAGGACTTATGATGAAAAATGCTAACCACCTTCAGAGAAAGAACTGATGGAGTCTGAATGGAGATTAAAGTACATATTTTTAACTTTTTAAATTTTTCTTGGTTAGATTTTAGTTTGTGTTTTTTTTGGTTTCTATTTTCTTTTGCAGCATGGTTAATATGGAAATATATTTTGCATGCATAGTCTATATCAAATTGCTTACCTTGCCAGGGAGGGAGAGACAGAATTTTGAACTCAAAAATATTTTTTAAAAATGAATGCTAAAAATTGTTTTTACATGTAATTGGAAAAAATACCATAATTTTAAAAACTAATATATCATTGGATTCTGCTTCTCAAAGCATTGTACTAACCTTTTCTTTTACAGGTGAGTTAATTTTATTCATATTCACAGTTGTGATTTAATTGTATATTTTCTTCCATTTTTCATTCTTCCTCAATAGATCAAAAGGTCAAGAATATCAAGGGAATCAATGAAAAAAAATGTGAAAGAAGGTTCTTTCTTAAAGTGAATTAAGTCTAAACTAGTTAATCAATGTCAACTGATCATTATCCAGTAGGCACTTATAAGTAAAGTATTTGGAAAAAGCTCCAGCCTCTAAGGGTTACCCCTAGAACTGCGAACGAGGAAGTAGCCAGCCACACTCTAGAGACCCATCCTGCCACGAATGGGGGTTTGGATTAGTAGCCCCAGACCCTGTACTACATTGATATTCTATATATACTTATTTGTATAAATGTTGTCTCCTCTATTAGAAGGCAAGATCCTTGAGGGCAGTGAACTATTTGACTTCTGTCTTTTTACCCCCAGTGCTTAGCACAGGTCCTGGCATAAAGGGGGAGAAAAGGAAACAATGCTAAGGTCCTGAACCATAGAATGCCTAATGGCATTCAAATTGGGCACATTTTTCAGAGCTGGTCCTATGAGGAAGACATAAAAGTGATGCACAATATTCATCAAGTGACTGTTTCTGAATAGTGAAGAATTTGTTGCAGGGGCTGCTCTAAGATTAGTCAGTAGGACAGGGCTGTCCAACCTTAGGTTTTTTATTGAAACAATAGACAACATATTTTGATTTGCCATTTTAGTGAGAGATCTGTGATATCTTGGCTTCCTTTACTAAAGCATTTATGTAAATTTCTATGCTTGCAGGTGGGTCGCATGAATCACTGCATTTTAGACAGCCCTGCAGTAGGGGAACTGGTAATAAGGGTACATTGAATTAGGACTTGTATCATCATGTAGTTTTTGACAGAAATCAAAAGCTGGGGTGGGGGGCAGGCAGAGAGAACAAGATGGCAGCTGGAAAGCAGGGACTTGCCTAGGACTCTCCCCCAGGACCCTCCAGACAACAATAAAAAATGGCTCTGAACAAATTCTAGAACTGCAGAACGCACAAAATATCAAAGGAAAGCGGGACTCCAGCCCAGGACAGCCTAGATGGTCGCTGAGTAAGGTCTATCCCACACGGAGCTAGGAGTAGAGTAGAGCAGAGCCCAGCGTTGGCTGCGCCCAGACCAACCAGTCCAGGAGTCAGGCAGAACAGGCCCTGGTGCCCTGAATCAGTGAGCTGTGGCAGTTACCAGACTTCTCAACCCACAAACACCAAAGACAACAGAGAAGGTTAGTGGGAAAAGCTGCTGGGACAGAATGAAAGGAGTTCCCTGATCAGCCACCACCCCTGGGGAAGCAGAGGTGGTGCAGCTACAGAACTACAGCTGCAGTTGCTTCTGGCCCCAGGCCCACCTGGTGGAAGGAATTAAGTGTCAGATCAGAGCAGGAGTGCAGAGCCTGCTTAAGATCTGAGTCAAGGTCCAGTTGAAGAAATAGCTCTGAAAACAACAGTGCATCCCCTCAAGCTTGGAAGATAGTACTCTCTACTCTACAAGCAGTCATACCCTGACAAAAAACCCAAGGGTCAACTAGTTGGCTGGGAACATGGCCAGGCAGCTAAAATGCTCTCAGATTCAGACTTAGACTTTGGAATCGTTCTTTGGTGACAAAGAAGACCAAAATATACAGCAAGAAGAAGTCAATAAAGTCAAAAAGGCTACATCAAAAGCCTCCAAGAAGGGGGACAGAGCCAAAATGGCGGCTGGAATGTAGGGACTAGTGTGAGCTCCCTGCCAAGTCCCTCCAAAAACCTATAAAAAATGGCTCTGAATCAATTCTAGAACTGCAGAACCCACAGGGTAGCAGAGGGAAGCAAGGCTGTAGCCCAGGAGAGCCTGGATAGTCTCTGGGTAAGGTCTATCCCGCATGGAGCTGGGAGCAGAGGGGAGCGGAGTTGAGCAGAGCAGAGCCCAGTGTGGGCGGCACAGATCAACAAGACCAGCAGCCGGGCGGAGTGTGCCCTAGTGCCCTGAATCAGTGAGCTGTGGCAGTTACCAGACTTCTCGACCCACAAACACCAAAGACAACAGAGTAGGTTAGTGGGAAAAGTTGCTGGGGATAGGGAGTTTGTGGTTTGGCCAGCGCCCCAGGGGCAGCGGAGGTGGGGCAGCTACAGAACTACAGCTGCAGTTGCTTCTGGCCCCAGGCCCACCTGGTGGGAGAATTAAGTGGTGGATCAGAGCAGGAATGAAGAGCCTGCTGAAGATCTAAGTCCAGTCCTGGTTGGGGCCTCTTGGGGAAGGAGGAGTGCTGGTGTGGCAGAGTTGGCGCATGCCCCCAGGTTTGGAACATAGAACTATTTTGTCTACAAGCAGTCATACCCCAACGAAAAACTCAAGGGTCAAGTGAGTTGGCTGGGAAC
>CM053624.1:167118129-167172837 GCA_028646595.1 Phalanger gymnotis | reverse complement strand
AGGGGAATGGGGTGATGGAGGGGAGGGCAGACTGGGGAACAGGGCAACCAGAATGTACGCCATCTTTGAGTGGGGGGGGAGGAAATGGGGAGAAAATTTGTAATTCAAACGCCTGTGAAAATCAATTCTGAAAACCAAACACGTCAAAAATAAATTTAAAAAAATAAATAAAAAAAAGAAACAATCAGCCAAAAAAAAAAAAGAATCCATATGGGCCACATACTGACTTAGAAAACCATATAGCTTACATATTCCTTTTTCATTAACATATCAACACATTAAAATCAAATAGGAATCATATTTTATTCTGGTTCAGGTTGCACTGCATGTTTGACACCTCCGACCTAGAGCCTTGCTCCACTCAGACCCATAAACTCCTACCCAACAGTTATGGGTCAGCAACACAGCCGCTCACACTTCTGGAACATGCAGGGAGCCACCAATTACAATCCTTCTGATGGAGGATCACCATCTCGTCCACTATTATTTCCTAAGATCCACTGTGCCTTACCGTTTGCACAGCCACTATGTACCCCAGACCCTACACATTGCATTTGTACTTGCTGACACATCCTAAGGACTTCTATGCCTTGCCTTCCCCCTTTTGCTACACCCTAAGTACCACCAGGTCTTTCCGTCTCCCTTGCAGTTGAACCCTCCTATAGGTGAGGTCCTTGAGGGCAGTGAGAACTATTGGTTTTCTATTTGTCCCCACCCCCACAACGTGCTTAGTACAGTGCTTGGCACAAAGTTAGTCTTTAATAAATACTTGAAAACATGACATGCTATACTGGTGGGTGTACAGCCAGTAAACTATGCAGTGGGTGGAGACCAAAGACTTCTGTTCAAACATACTTTAGTTTCTTTCTAATCCTTTAATCTCTTGGACAGACGCCAGAAGCCTTTTTTTAAGATGAGAGAAGCCATCTAGAATCAGGATAGTAAAAATTAAAAGGGTACTTGGAACTTAAGTACCATAATTCTGCTAGACAGCTGACCAGTAGACAGTCTGATGCCCTTTAGTCATAGCTATTATAAAATGGATATTCTGAGCCTATCTACTAATTGCTCCAGGAGAGGTATGGTTGGCCCTCAAAAAACTCTCATCCAGATAACGTACTTCCTATTTTTATTTATCTTATTTATTAACAAATCGTATCACGAAGTGTAACTAGATCTCCTTCTCTATATTCTTTAACGTGGTGGAATTAGATTGTTGTAAATACCAGAAAATCCAGTGATTTTCCATTTCATACAAAATATCTGCCATTATTCTGGGAGCACTGATTATGAATCAACTAAATTTCCTTAGGAGATTTGATCTCCTACTCATCACAAAAGACTACCAAGCCCCACATTCCTCCCTCCCAGCATGAAGGCAGCATCCTACAAACCAGGGCCTTGTCTCCCCCCAATGAGATTTTAGACTTGTAAGATGCATTGTGAATGGTCATACTTTCATCTTGAGAACTTCCAGGCATAATTACATAGCTATAAGTCAGAAGGACCCCTGATTCACTGTAAAGAGTAGACCATCAGGCCAACATTGACAAGCTAGGTCATCAAAGTTGGCCTGATGGTCTACTCTCTGGTTCACAGCTGGTCACACACAGAATCCTAGACTTCAGAATATGCTCTGTCCCATCAAAATGCCTTAGCAGATTGGCAGTCTCACCTGTTTATGAGAAGAAATCTCTTCTCAATGACATACAATGGTACACAATTTAGTAATGTGAGTAGAGAACTACATTATCACATTTTTCCAGTTTGTGAGATAAAGTAAATGTCTAACACAAAAGGGTAAACAGATTTTTAAGAAGTAAGTTTTCCTACATTCTAGGGAAGGATATCAGATTCCTGTCATTCTGGAGAAAGAAGAGATGAGGGGGAAAGGGAAAAGAGAAATGAAAACTCATTATCTTGTGTTAGCAGTCTGGGGAGGGGGGGTTGTTTTGGTAGTGCAGAATCTGTCTTGTCACACACACCATACTCACGACATCTTACATGTGGGGTCTTGTTCCCCTCTCTCACCATTTCAGCTGAGAAGTTTGCCTCATATCACAATGAAAGAAATCGAGGTCGTTTGCTAAGAGCTCTCTCTTATCCCCTTCTCCCCATCTCATATCATTCAGATAACTTCCCCCACTCTCTTCCTTTACTACCTCTTATTCATGAAGAGGCAGCTCTTCTCCTTGCCAAGCCTAACCCCTCTATGTGAACAAGTAATCCCATTCCATCCCACCTTCTCAAGGAGATTGCTTCCTCTACTTCTCTCCTCTGTCCACTGGTTATTTCCTTACTGCCTATAAACACATCTATGTCTTTCTGTTCCTAAAAAATCCCTCACTTGGTCCTTCTATACCAGATTAATACCCTCCCATAGCTCTCCTTTTGGTAACTAAACTCTGAGAAGGTCATCTACCATCAATTCCTCCACTTCCTTTTCTTCTCATTCTCGTCTTAGATCCCTTCAGTCTGACTTCCAGTCTCATCATTCAGGGGACACTGCTTTCCCCAAAGTTACCAATAATCTCTAAATCACCAAATCTAGTGGTCCTTTCTCAATCTTCATCCTTCCTGACTTCCCTAAGGCCACTGACACTGTAGCTCACCCACTTTTTGATACTCTTCAGCTCTTGGTTTTATGATACTACTTCCTCTTGGTTCTCCAACCTGTCTGACCCCTCCTCGGCATCCTTTGCTGGATCTTTGTCCAGGTCATGCCCACTGGTAGATGTCCCTCTTCTCCTTTCATACTATTTCACTGGGCGATCTCATCCATTCCACTGGATTCAATCATCATCTCTATGTTGATGATTCCCAGATCTACTTATTTAGTCCTAAACTCTCCTGACCTCCAGTCTCACAACTCCAACACTGGAGTTGGGTGTTGCACATCTCAAACTGGATGTTCAACAGACATCTTAAACTCAACATAACCAAATCTAAACTCATTGTCTTTCCCCCGAGTCCTCCCTTCTTCCTAATATTCCTGTTATTGTCCTTTGAAATACCTAGGCTCAAAACCTAGGTGTCATTCTCAACTCATTCTCTCTCACTTCCCATATCCAATATATTTGCAAGTCTTCATAACATTTTTTTTTGTGTATACCCCCTTCTCTGCCCTGACACTGCGACCACACTGGTACAGACCCTATCACTTCATGCTTGACTTATTGGAATAGCATGAGGTCTCCCTGACTCAAGTTTCTCACAACTCCAGTCAATCCTCCACTCAGCTGAGCCATTGATCTTCTGGAAGCATGTCTTACCACGTCACCCCCCTATTCAGTCAACTCTAGTTGCACCCTATCACTTTCATAATCTAATATAGAATCATTAGTTTGGCATGCGAAGCCTTCTATCATGAGGCCCCCCTCCTACATTTTTAGTCTTCTTATGCCTTACTCTCTTCTACATACTCTGCAGTCCAGTGACACTGTCCTGGCTCTTCCTCATGCGAGATACTCCACCCCCACACTCTGTGGATCTTCCCAGCCTGGCCACAGGCCTGGAGTTCTCTCCCTCTTCATCTCTGCTTCCTTAGCTTCCTTGAACTCACAGCTAAAAATCTGCCTTCTACAAGAAGCTCTCCACAGTCTTTAATTTCAATGCCTTTCCTCTGTTGATTATCTCCAATTTATTCTATACGTATCTTGTTTGTACCTAGTTATTTGCATGAGACTTCCGCCACTAAACTGTGAGCTCATTGATATGAGAGAATGTTTATTGCCTTTCTTTGTATTCCCGTCACTTAGCACAGTGCGTGGCACATAAAAAACACTTAATAAATGCTTGTTGATCTGACTTGGTACTCATAACTTCATGACTGCATCCCTTCTGTAGTTTCTAACCCAATTCTATACATCTCCATGCCTCCCCCTCTACTGGCTCCCACGGGCTTCCTGGTCTATGTTTGATATCATCCCCTTCCACCAGTTCCAAGGTAGAGGAGATGAGGAGAGTTCTGCCCAAACAGTAGGAATTTATCTCCAGCATCCTGATCTCCTTACTAGTGCCTAGAATAGATAGAGTAGAAACAGCCTCACCTCTGTATAAATACCTGTCAAATCCCTTCTTAAAGAGTACATTTGTAGTACAAGTATGATGGTCTGGGCCAATTGCGTCAAACTCAAATAGAAACAGATCTGGCAGCATATTTTCTTAGAAAACCACAAATTAATGTTATCAATATTGTATTGTATTTTTACTTATTTTGTTAAACATTTCCCACATTTTAATTTTATTCCTACTCCACTCCAGAGTTTTGCTGTCATGAGTTAGACATTTCTGGTTTAGGTCATCCTTACTCCAAGTTCAGGATAATTTCCTCCCTAGGAAAAGGAGTGGTCAGCAAAAGAACAGTGGTAGTAGGTTTACTGGCAGCAGTCATCAAGACCTCTTTATTTGGCAGCCACCTAGGCACCTGAGGAAAGTACGTAAGAATAAGGGCAGCCAGCTGATCCAAAAGCCTAGCTCATAATTGACCATACCTTCCTGGCTAAGCCTTTCACAATTCCCTCTATGAAGACAAACCTTGTCAGGACTAGCCACAAGAGCTTAATGTAAGGTCATTTTTTTCCCCGGAAGTAATAGATAACACTTGTGGCACGACCTCTTCCCTCTAGAATGATAAATATATCTCTGGTCAGGGTAGAGATTAGTAGCATAATTACCCTGCCCTTTTTACTACAAACTCCATCATGACAGAAATTAATTAAAGAGGACTTGGAAAGGGTTCTCATGAAAGATGGAATTTTAACTGAGCCTTAAAGGAAGCCTAAGCCAGGAAGCATAGATGAGGAGAGAAAGCATTCCAGGTAAGGGCCAGCCAGTGAAAATGCCCTGGAATGGTAGGAAGAGGCTATTATGAAGGGATTTCAAAGCCAAACAGAGGATTTTATACTTTCTTCTAGAGCTAAAAAGAGGCCACTGGAGTTTATTGAACATTGGGATAACATGGTCAGATCTACGCTTTAGGAAGATCCATTTGATAGCTGAGTTGAAGGATAGTCTGTAGTGGGGAGAGACTTGAGCCAGACCAGAAGACTCTTTTGAATAAGATCCGATTAAGTATCAATCGATACTCTTTCTTTCTCCCCCTCTCTCCACATACATACATATATACACATATACATATGTGAATATTTATTTGTTTTAAGAACTCACATAATAAAGAAAAAAATGCATGAGTTATTCTACCTAGATATTATCAGGATGCTCTCTTATGGGTTAATGTCCAGACTTGAGTTCAACTAGCAAATGTTAATTTTTAGAAGATAAGAAACTGAATAAAAGACATTGTTAATACCTCAGTATTCAAAGACTAAGAGAAGAAGACTAAGAGGCAAAAATGAAATATCATATTATAATGGCTTTCCTTTCTTCTAGCTATAGATTGGATTACCAAATTTCCTTTATATACTTTTAATTATGATGATTTTTAAAAAATAGACATAACCTGTTTGATATGATTAACATAAGACTGTAGATAGTAAATGCTTCATGAATATTTATCAAATGAATGAAAACATTTATTTTCTCCCCAGTTGGCATTTTAATTAGTTTTGATATGAAGCAAAATGGGCAAATAGTATATTTAGTCTTAATTTCCAGATATATATTTATCTTCACCTAAATCTTTAATTCCGGTCTTTTAATTGCCTCATATAACAAGTAAATTCATTAGCATTGATATTATAAAAATATGTCCTTTCTTATGAAACACTTGCCCCACATGGCACAGAGAGTGTACCTCTTCTGGGTGATATAAAAAGCAGCCGCGAAAGGGTGCTAATAGCTCTGCAATCCAACAGGTGGTTAAAAAAAAAGCAGCTTGAGCCATGCCAGCTCATTTCTAAGTCAGCACGTACAAAAATATTCCCATAGTCACTTGTCTTTCCCTAGTAACCCAGGTTCCATGTTCCACTCCTGTTAATTCCCAGGGGAAAGCACAGCAATCTTATTGCCCATCCACTTGGGGTCACCGATATTATTTCTCTTTATAACACAGCCCCAAAGGACTAACTCACTCACCATATAGGCTAAATGTATTTTCTACAGTAATTGAAAGTGAAATATAGCAACAGTAGGCTGAGTTGCAGCTTCTGGTAAAAATCTGAATTTCCCTTTTCTCAGGCCATCGCTTCCTTGACAATTACCTTGTACCCTAGAGAAACTTCTTCCCAGAAGACTAGAAAGCCTCAGTCACCATGATTCACTCGACTCCCTACTTTTTGTGTGTACTTTTTCCTCATCTTTCCACCCTTATTCACCCCATGATTTCAGAACCATAATCAAATCAATTCTACCATTGTTTCTGAATGGGGTATGTCAATCTGTTGCCCCATGGCCCCACTTACTATCCCCGTAATTTTCAGGTCCAAGTGCCCCTCTGTTGCCACTACTCCCCTGAAAGACATTGCTCATTACCTTTGATTAATTTTACATATTGCTTAATAATTTGTACAATTGTGGTCTAGCAACTGATGCAAAGTGAACTGAGCAGAGCCAGGAGATCGTGGTATATAGTAACGGCAATATTGTATGATGATGAACTGTGAATGACTTAGCTATTCTCAGCACTACCGTGACCCAAGATAATTCCAAAGGACTCATGATAAAGAGAAGCAGAGAAAGAACTGATGGAGTCTGAATGCAGATCAAAACATACTTTTTTTTAAACTTTATTTATGGGTGGTTTTTTTTGTCTTGTTCTCTTTTGCAACATGGCTAATATAGAAATATGTTTTACATGACTGCGTATGTACCATCAAAGGGCTTGCCTTCTTAAGAAGGGAGAAGGAGAAGGGAAAAGGGAGCTAGGAACTTAAAACTGTAAAAAAAAAATGTTAAAAATTGTTTTACATGTAATTGATGACAGAATTTTGGAGGGAGGGGCAATCAGGGTTAAAGGACTTGCCCAGGGTCACAAGGGTAGTCAGTGTCAGAAGTCACATTTGAACTCAGGTCCTCCTGACTCCAGGGCCAGTGCTCTATCCACCGAACCGCCTTGCTGTCCTTTTTACATGTAATTGAGAAAAAATAAAATAAAAACACTCTTAAAAAAATAATAATTGTGGCCCTGCTCAAATGCTACCTCCTCCATGAAGATTTCCCTAAATCCTTATATTAGAAATAATAAATCCCTTATGTGATCTCATATCATTTTGTATTTCTCTTGTGCATTATTATATTCTAATTTATATTAGATTAATGAGCACTCTGCCTCACTTTCTCTACTTTGTTAGAAACTCTGGATCAGGGACCCTTTGACTTCTATCATTGTATCTTACTCTATGTCCCTTCTGGGGCCCCGATTTGTCAGTACATGTTAATATTTCTTCAATATCATCAATACAAGTGATACACACACAAATTGGGACCAAACTCTCCCTTCCTCAGCTCCTGGGAAGAGAAAGCTGAAATTTAAAATAAATGCTCCAAAGCATTTACTCCATCAACTTCATTTCCAAATTATTCCTGGCCACAAGTCTCAGCCATCAAACTGATGCACTGCTGGGCTGTATCCTGTAGGTTACAGGTGGGGATAGGAACAGAAAGGGGATTGGAGTGGGTTATGTATATGTGTGTATATAATATACATACAAATACATACATATACACATTATATATGTGTGTATATATATGTATATATATATACATACATGTATATATCTGGGACAGACAGTACAAATGGACAATAGAACAGGCCCAAAGGAGAATTAGGAGCACATAAGTGGTACAGTGGATAGAGTGCCAGGTCTGAAGTCAGGAAGACTCATCTTCCTGAATTCAAATCTGGCCTCAGACACTTCCTAGCTGTGTGACCCTGGGCAAGTCACTTAACCCTGTTTGCCTCAGTTTCTTCATCTGTAAAATGAGCTGGAGAAGGAAATGGCAAACTACTCCAGTATCTTTGCCAAGAAAACCCCAAATGAGGTCATGAAGAGTCAGACGTGACTGAATAGCAACAACAAAATGCTCCACTTTGCTTTTAAAACTGTCTTTGTGCTTCTGAACTTCCTTTGGCTCTCTTATCTACAGTCTAAAGTGTTTTAATAGCCCCCTTATTTATGGCTTCACTACTGTTAACCTTCCTCTTTCCTTCTCCCCCACTGAAAATCAAAAGAAAGGAAGGAGGAAAATTCTTGTAACAAATAAGCATACTCCAGCAAAATGAATCCATGTAGTGGATATGTGTAAAAATGTATATCTCCTTCTAAATCTTGTGCCCCTCGCCTCTGTGTTAGGAGCTATGTTGTCGTGGGTCCTATAGAGACATATTTGGTGACTGCATTGATCAAAGTTCTTATGTCTTTGGAAGTTTGTCTTTACAATGTTATTCTCCTTATATAAATTTTCTCTTGGTTCTGCTCCCTTCTCTCTGAGTTCATAGTACCCAGGATTCTCCACAATCATCTCCCTCATTGCTTACAGTGCAATAATATTCCATTACATTCATGTATTACAATTTGTTCAGCTACTCCCCAGTTGTCTAAGAGGCATGTAAAGCACCGCCTTAGGTTCTAGTTCTTTTCTTTTTCTTTCTATGCCAGGATATGCTTGACAGGGCCTTGTTGAAATTAAATCTCATCTGAAACAGATGGTAAGGACACACTACAGGACAGATTGGTTGAATGAGTATCTTTGTGGATGCAGTTTAGTAAACCAGGGAGAGACTTAAAAATAATTTGGCAATAATTTAGCATCATCTCACTGTAGCAACTAATATGAAAGCCAAAGGCAGATTTTATGAAAATTAGAAGCAAAACAAATTCATATCCAATTTTAAAGAAAACAGAAAATAGCAAAGTGTGCACTATATACTTTAGTCAAATCATACCAGTCATTTTTACCCCCCAAAAAGAATAAGTTTTATATAAGATACTCACAAAACCACAAATAAACCACTGAACCATTGCTGTTAGCAGTCAATAAGTCAAATGAATCATTATTTTAGTTGAGATGAAGTGTGTATAGTGAGGAGTAGCCAGGTGATGCGGTGAATAGAGAGTACTGGGCTTGAAAAATCAAGATTCATCTTCATAAGTTCAAGTCCAGCCTCAGATACTAGTTGTGTGATTCTAGGCAAGTTACTTAACCCTATTTGCCTCAGTTTCCTCATCTGTAAAATGAGCTGGAGAAGGAAATGGCGAATTACCCCAGTATCTTTGCCAAGAAAACCTCAAATGGAGTCAGGGAGAGTCAGACATGACTGAACAAGTATAGAGTAAATTAATATATATAGTGCCTACAGTGATCATTGCATTGAGGTCAGAAAAACCTGAGTTCTAGTTCCAGCTATTATTATTAGTTATGTAACCTTGAGAAATTGTAAAATGAAGGGCTTGAACTAGTTTTTCTCTAAGGCGCCTTTCACCACTAACTTTCTATGATTTAATTTAACTTCACTCACGTCCATACACATTTGCTACATTTCAGAAAATCACTAGACCCAAGACTCCTCGAAGTCTAGGTGAAAATTACACTGTCCCCACCTTTGCCTGTCTTCTTTACATAGATCATTTAAAACGTATTCACCTATTTGTTTTAATCACTTATGACAGTACAATTTTCAAATTAAAGGATTACATAAATTTTTGTTTGTCGTTTAGTCATTTCACTCCTGTCCAATTCTTCATGACCCCTTTTTGGGATTTCCTCGGTAAAGATACTGGAGTGGTTTGCCATTTCCTTCTCTAGTTCATTTTACAGGAAACTAAGGCAAACAAGGTTAAGTGACTTGCCCAAGGTCACACAGTTACTTAGTGTCTGAGACTGGGTCTTTCTGGGTCTTTCTTACTCCAGCCCCACCACTCTATCCGCTGTACTACCTAGCAGCCCAATATAAATAAATTAGTTCTAACTTTACTGGAAAGTATCCTATAGATTTGGTTATATATAGAAATTCTATAAAGTATCCGAATTTCTAGATATTTTAATTTGCATCTATTTTTTCAGCTATTCTGCTCTGCTTTGATAAAAGATATCTTTTCTCTTTAATCCAGAAATTCCATTACTAGGTTTATATTGCAAGGAGGCCATTGACAAGAAGAAAGTCCCCGTATATACCAAAATATTTGTAGTGGCACTTTTTTAGATAGCAAAAAATTGGAAATAAAGTAGATGACCATCATTTGGGAAATGTCTAAAATTGTGGTCCATGAATGTAATAAAATATTACTATGCTATAAGAAATGATGAATGTGACAAGTACAGAGAAGCATGGAAAGATATACATGAACTGATACAGAGTGAAGTAAAGGGAGAAAAAAAAATCCATACACACACAGAGTGATTGCAGCAATGTGAGAGAACAGCCCCCATACACAAACTCAAAAATGAATGTTGCAAAATTAAAAAGAACAAATACACTTCAAAAGAAGAGTTATGAGAAGACACCTTCACCCCACCCCTTTGTCTAGATGGGAGGTCGAAAAGTTGTACATTAATGGATTTTGCTGATTTTTTCTCCTTCATTTTCTTTTTTTGTCTTTAAAAAATACTATTTGTTATAAGGGATGGCTCTCAGAGAGGAGAAGGAGAGGATGCTGGGGGGAACTACGGTGATGTAAAAATCAAATATGTCAATAAAGCTTATTTTTAAAAAGATACCCTCACCTCCGCCACCCCCCCCCCCCAATAAAGCATGATACTGTCAGAGAACTAGCTGTTGTTTAGGAAATTGAGGGGGGAAACATTAAGACAAGCATAACGATCTAAGCTGATATAAAAGACAACTATGGAACCCTTATGGGATGTTCGAGATAATGGAATCATAGCATCTTCAGGTTTCCAGATTGAGAATTTTAGCATGAGTTAGAGATATAAAAGACAAAATTTCTTATAAGAATTGTGATTGGTTAAGTCTGAGTTTGTACTCAATTCATTTTTCCCTCAAATCATTTTTTTTAGATAAGGCAAATATTAAATGTTTGTTGAATGAAGAAATTTCCTTTCATAGCTAAATACAGAATGATATAACCACAGTCAATTGAATTCTGCAGCCACCCCTAAAAATATACTTCTAGTCTTTCAATGCCATTTACTTGACTTGTTTCTTTAATTAACCTATTGGGCCTAGGAGGAAAAGGTAATTATAACCAAGTGTGTTTTCCTGTTTATTAGCTTTCATTGGTCTATTTTCCTTACTAAGTCATAAGAAAGAACACAGAAGTTAAGAGTCACCAGACCTAGGTTGGAGTTCTGACACTCACTTGCTACTTTTGTGACTTTCAGTAAGTTACTAAGGCATGAGTCTCCAGACATCAGTATCCTTATATGTAAAATGAGATCTAATTGTAGTGGCACATGCCTATAATCTCTGCTAATAGGAAAGCTGAGGCTGGCGGATTGCTTGAACATAAGAGTTATTAGCTGCAGTGGTCTAAGCCAATTGGATGCTTACACTGAAGTCTGGGACCAATATTGTAAGGCTCCAGGAAGCCTAGAGGCACCAGGCTGCCACAGAAGAAGTTAGAAAAGGATTAAGTCAAAGCTCTGATTGATAGTAGCAGGGCTGACTTCATCAGTGGCTACTGCAGCTTCAGCCTGGTTGAGTTAGGGAAATCCAATCTCAAAAAAATAAGATAAAACAAAAATGAGTCCTGGACTAGATCACCTCTGAGATTTGGCTAACGGTCCAATTTAATGGTTTTCTAAGGAGTCCACCTCTATTTCTGAGAAATTACAAAGCAGTTTTCTTTAGAATTTTTAAAATATATTTTAACAACATCCTCTGCTTTATTTCATTGCAACTCATGTAGTGCTTGCTCTACATTTTTTGATTGCTATAAAAGTAAGGCTTTTTATATTTCTTGTTTCTCTGTTTTGCTCTTGAAGTCAAACCACTGCTGGGAAGTCCCTGACCTGAACATACTTCTCTGGTTCTCCCCTCGAAGAAATCTTTTTTTTTTTTTTTGGCAAGACAATCAGGAGTTGTGACTTGCCCAGGGTCACACAGCTAGTAAATGCCAAGTCTCTGAGGCAGCATTTGAACTCATGTCCTCCTGATTCCAGGGCTGTTGCTCTATCTACTGCTCACCTAGCTCCCCCAAAGAAATCTATCTCAACTAGAGTCTGGCTTTCCAGGCACATACATATGTTAGCTCCCCTGATCTGCAGCAACCTTTCAAGATTTTCTTAACAGGATCTCCTTTGCAGCTCTCCTGCAGGGATCAAATTATCCTGCTTTCTTAGCTGCAGTATCTCCTTTTATGAAGCCAGTCTTTTAAAGAAGGGAATGTTGGTTTCATGGAAAAATTGATGGATGGTTTGTATTTTCTGAACAATACTCATATGCGTATACATCATATCCATCATAGCTATATATAACTATATACATATGTATACGTACATATCTATTTCATGAAAATAAGATTTATAAGAGGTTTTTATTTGGTTGGTTGAAAGCATAAATTTGTATACTTTGGGAAAGCTCTTGAGCAAGAAGTGATTACTGAAGCATACCACAGATACATATATGTACACATATATGTGTGTATATGTATAAACATGCACACATTAAATATAATTTTTTAAACTCTATTGATAGAGGAACTCCTTGCATTCACAGAGTTCTTAATCATCTTCACCCTTGCACCCCTTGCCACACTTCTTTCTGCTCCTTGCATCAGGAACAGAGGCCTTAGACCATAATCAGCAACTGGCAACTGCCAATTAGAAAAAAAAGAAAAATGATGGTTAATAGAAGAAGTGTAATAAGAAAGGGAGTTGTTACCTTTTTAGTTTTTTTTTTTTTTAGTGTAAGAAAATTTATAAAAGTGTGTGCACTTGTCTATAGAACCATAATCAAGTCACTATTAATAATCCTCAGGTAACCCTTTTAAACTAACTCAAGATCTCAAATTGGTAGAGTAACTGCGTGAGGGCAGGGGGGCACGGGGAGAGGCAAAAGAAAAAGGGGAAAAGAAAGGGGGGAGGAAAGGGAGCGTGGGCACTACTCTACAGACCACAGTGAAGTGATAACACAGCACGTTTTCTTCCGTGACACGACCCTGCAAACAGCCCTATTTTATCAACCTTGATTACTGACGGGTAAAGCGTTGTGCTCGTAGACAACGCTGATTGTTTCATTTGCCCCAACCGGTGGTCTCTCACACTGGGTGCTAGTTATCCTAGGTGCACACCCCTAGGAGCCGCAGGACCTGCGCCCACGAGCCAAGCCCGTGAGAATACATTGCAGCTTCGCTTGACGACCCCTCTACCCCCACCCCCGATTCCTAAACTGACTAAAAGACCCAGGGGTTTGGTGACTCCGAGTCCACTTTTTATCCTAATGGAAGAAGAACCATACCTAGAGATTTACTTAGACCAATGCATGAATCAGGTGAGTCGGGGGCAAACTCTGCCACCTTCTCCCAAAGAACGATCCGATTCCCTGCGCTCCTAGCTAGCACTGGCTTCTGTGGCTGGCTGGGTTGGTGCTTGCAAGTTTTGAGCAGGTCTGGCTACTGTTTGTCCGGCGCTCAGGATCCGCAGCTGGAAAAAGCAGGGATGCCTTGGGAATTGGCCTTTCTCCTGCTGTTCCGAATCCCAAGTTATCCTCCTTTCTGTCCAGTAGGGTCGAAAGTTAGAATGTCTGTGAAACTGTAAAAGGAGGGAGGCTAACCTCACTTCACTTTGTGAACCACGACTGTTTATTTTCTGCGAAAGTGTTCCTTACAGCAGTTTTCTCCAGTCATCCTCTCCAGAAATGCCAGCTGCTATAACTTGGTCGTTGTCTAAGAAGCTTTAATACTTACGAGGCAATTTGGGGGTGGGAGCAAATGGCTTTTTATGTTTTCTATTTAGAGATGCCTTAGCTCTTCCTTCCCTTTGCCCAGAACTAAGAAAGACCAACCAGTTTAATAGAAGAGGGATTTTTTTTTAATCTATGGACTCTTCTGTGGTCGTTGTGCTTTTCTTCAAAACCAACAAACTAGTTCTCTGATACACTCTGAACGTAGCAATGTTTTTTGTCCTGTTATCTCTGACTAACGGATTTTTTTTTTTATATCTGCACTGGCTTTTGCTTATTATTTGCGTTTATGTGAGCACCGAAGAGTAAATTCTAACTGGCTGCTCTACATTCTAAACTGTGATTCTTAACCTAGGGTCTTTGTTTGTACCTTTTCTTTTAAAAAAAATTGATAAGCTTTCAGTATGATTGGTGTCCTCCTAATCCTATGTATTTTTAAAATTCATTTTAAAGCACTATTCTGGCAAGGCATCCAAAGACTTCAGCAGACTGCCCAGGAGATCCATAACACGTAAAAAAGGTTACAAATCTCTGTTAAAGAAATGTAATCTTAAAACCCTTTGGTACAAGCTTGTTTTTCAATAATTTAACTTCGAGAAATATAATAAAATGTTTTCCTTTATTATGCACAGATCAGCAATAGTTGTTAAATTCTATATACACAGTAACACTCGTTTTGAAATTGGCACTTGATTTGCCAATGCAAGGGAGACATTTGGTTTTGCAAGTCTTGGGAACTCTTTGGGACTAATTGGTTTTTTCCCCCTCCTAATGGAAAGAGCTCAGTTATCTTAACTTCAAATGGCATTAAACTAAGTAATACCTAAGGTCCCTTCTAAATCTAGAATTTCGATATTTAAAGCGTATTGATAACCTACAATTAAGAGGTTCTTAACCTTTTTTGTTTCATGGACCTCTTTGGGAGTTTGGTGAAACCAATGGACCCTATCTTAGAATAGTGTTTTTAGATGCATAAAATAAAATATTGCAAAGGAAATTGATTAGATTGATAAAGATTATTAAAATACTTAAGAAACAAGGTCACAAACCTCAAGTTAGAGTCCCCTAATTAATTAAATATTGTACTATGCCTCTGTCCTTCATTACAGATGTTATATTATGATATAACACACTGGATTTTATTGTTTTTTTTTTCTCCCTCTACCAAAAAAAAAATAGGATGAACTTGCCTCTACCAGCTCTCATCTCTTCAGCCCTATTGTGCCATATGATTCATACTTGCATATTTCATCTAATCAAGAGACTTTTGCTTCTCATCTTGAACCTTCCAAAGAACCCTCTACTGATTTTTCATCTGTGGACCTTAGCTTCCTGCCAGATGAACTTAACCAAGACAATGCAGAGCAGACTCTCATTGAAAAGAAACAAGAAGTAGAAGGAAACCATGAAATACAAGGTGATCCATCTAAGTTACAGTCACTAAGTGAGAAGAACAGTGGTGGTATTTGCACAGACAACTCCAGTTTGTCAAATTTTGGGCTGAACCCACTATCAGATGAAAATTCAACTCTGCCTTCTCCAAAGAATTCTAGCTCTGGCCTCTTTCCTTTGGCATCCATGACTCCTCTAATGCCAATGACCCCTGTTTCAGAAGGCTCTGGAATAGTTCCCCAATTACAGTAAGTCTTTTAATGTGTTTACCACCCCATGCGTGTATTGTACATTGTCTTACAGGGCACTAATTCCTATTTTAAGATTAAAACAGTAGGAATAGCAAGCTTAGGTTCAATGCTTCTTCTAGTAATGATTTATGACTTTAGGTGATGGTACTATTTGATTGTATTTCCCATTTGTACCCACTAGGCAGAGAATTAGCAATAGCAAGAGTTATATAGGATATTAAGGTTTGCAAAGCACTTTATAGTTGGTGTCTCATTGAGATAACTCCCAACAACACTGTGAAGCAGTGGCTATTATCCATTTTAAAGATGAGTCTGGGAGAGAGGCAAAGAAACTTGCTCCAGGAACATAGTTAAGTGTCTGAAGTGGGATTGAAACTTGGATCTTCCAACTCCCAAGTTCATCTGACTATCCAAATAGCCAAGAACTGATGTGATTCATATTACATGGCACAGTAAAAAGAGTGCTGGATTTGAAATCTGGTCTGTGCTATTTATTCCTGGTATGACTTTGGGTGGGCTACTTAACCCCTCTCTGCCCTACTCCCTCATCTATAAAATAGTTTGGACTAGATGAGTTCTTAGGTTCCTTCCAGCTTTGGTCCTATTATCCTAAATTAAAAGAACATTTAGCAAATTTATGAATCAAATCCATTTATTTGTATCCTGAAGGAAAATCACTTGAAAAAAGGACGGACCTTCTTCTTTTTTTTTTTTTTTTACTTAATAGTATTTTATTTTTTTCCAATTACATGTAAATATAGTTTTCAACATTCATCTTTGTAAGATTTTGAACTGCAAATTTTTCTCCCTCCCTTCCCTCCCCAAGATATCAAGCAATCCGATATAGGTTATGCATGTACAGTCATGATAAACATATCTCCACGTAAGTCATGTTGTGAAAGAAGACTCAGAACAAAAGGGAAAAGCCATGAGAAAGGAAAAAACAAAGCAAAAAAAAGTGAAAATAGTATGCTTCAATCTGCATTCAAACTTCATAGTTCTTTTTCTCAATGTGGTCAACATTTTCCATCATGAGTCCCTTCGAATTGTCTTGGATCATTGCATTGCTGAGAAGAGCTAAGTCTATCATATTTGATCATAGCACAATGTTGCTGTTACTACGTACAATGTTCTGGTTCTGCTCACTTCACTTGACATCAGTTCATGTAAGTCAAGGTTTTTCTGTAATCTGCCTGCTCATCATTTCTTATAGATAATAGTAGAATGTACCTTCAGTGTAGTGAGCTGGTCATTGCATTTAGAAGTAGCTCTTACTGGAGAGAAAAGCCATGAAATGCAAAGGATTCAACACAAATTGAAGTGGGGTTTTTTGTGCTTTTTTTTTTAAGTATGGTATTCAGAGACTCTATGTCTAGGTTCAATATTACATACCTTGAATAATTCTTTAAAAAAAAAAAACCTTGGGGCAACTAGGCGGCACAGTGAGTAGAACACTGGCCCTGGAGTCGGGAGGACCTGAGTTCAAATGTGACCTCAGACACTTAACACACTTACTAGCTGTGTATGACCTTGGGCGAGTCAACCCCAATTGTCCTGCCTTCCCTCATCCAAAAAAAAAGAAACAAAAAAAAAAACCTTAACACAAAGGGAGGGAAAGCATTTATTAAGTGCCTACTGTGTGTCAGGAACTTTACAAATATTATTTCATTTGATCCTCACAATAATTCTGTGAGATAGAGGCTTTTATGATCCCCATTTATTCGGGGGTTTTTTTGGAGGGGGGAAGGCAAGGCAATTGGGGTTAAGTGACTTGCCCAAGGTCACACAGCTAGTGTGTCAAGTGTCTGAGGCCAGATTTGAACTCAAGTCATCCTGACTCCAGGGCTGGTGCTCTACTCACTGTGCCACCTAGCTGCCCCTATGATCCCCATTTAACAGTTGCAGAAACTGAGGCAGAAGTGGTTAAGTGACTTGCCCAGGATTGTACAGCTAGTAAGTGCCTGAGCAACTTAAGTACTAAGTACTCCTTTTATGAAAGAAATAACTAAATGCTTATGACCTGCCACAAAGAGTAATCTTGAAGTTATCAGCTTATAAAACTTATTTTAAAATAGTGTTGCACTTCTTTGCTTTTTGCTATTTTTACCTTGACAGTTACCATGTTGCTTTACTTTTCTAGGAATATCGTATCCACTGTAAACCTGGCTTGTAAATTAGACTTGAAGAAAATAGCTTTGCATGCTAAAAATGCAGAATATAACCCAAAGGTAAGAATTTTCTGTATCTTTAACACATGCTAATAGAATCTCACATGTTTTGTCTTTCTGCCTAGAAATGTACCACTGAATCATCTTGTAGTTTTTATTTTTGAAAAAGAGGAATTAAGTTAGTAAAAAGTTTTGGAGAAACTTTTGGATTGTTCAAATCCAAATGCATATTTTTCCTTGGGTAAATCTTTATAAGCCTTTCTTGATATGTTTAATGAGCTGAATGGATTCTTAAAAGTTCACATCTTCTAGTTGGTAAAACTAAATATTTGTTGAATGTGTGGTGGACTACTGACTTTCTTAAAATTATTCAATTTAGTATTATTCCTGGAAATAGAAATGAATAATCATAGAACTGAAGAGCAAGAAGGGACTTCAAAGATTACCTAGTCTAAGCTACTTAACCTTTCTGATAGGGAGATGGGAGGGGAAGTTCTCTCTGATATCTAAGTAATTCCCATCATTCCCAAATTTTAGAGGGTCTTTTGTAGAAGTTAATTTCTAGAAATATAACATTTTGAGACTCTCTAGCCTACCAGTTCACATTTTGAATTTAAAATTACAGCTTTTGTGGGTTCTGCCAAGACATCACTTTTCATTGATCAATAGTCATTGCTAATTTAGGATTTTTCAGCAGATGATAGTGGCAGTGTATATACAAATACCAAAGCTCGTAGTTCTAAGTTGATTCTAGTCTTAATAAGAAAATGTCTTTTTGATCTTTCTGGTAGAGCTTAATTGATTTCTATCCAAACACAACTTAGTCTACCAGTCAATTAATCATAAATGAACAGAATGAAGAAAAATTCTAAATTTTGAATATAGGGAGGCCAGATGACATCACTAAGAATCTAGCCATGTTAAGATTCTGTCAACATTTTAATAAAGTCCTACTTTTTCCTGCTCTCCAATTGCATACTGTGTCCTTGAATGTTTTACCATTTGCATCCCTGGCCTTATGTCATCAATCTCACACACAATTCAGGGCCATGGCCACAAGTAAATGTTTGGGAACATTGCCCAGTGAGCATAGCCGGACGCCAGTTGGAAACCACTCCTCTTACGCCCCACTCCCAGTAACTTAAAAGTACTGAAAAACACTTAGGCATAGTCTGCTTAAAGAAGCCATGCGTACTTAGCAGCCTCAGATTGCTGCTTGGGAATTGGTGAAGACGAGTGGGGAAGGAGAGAAGAGCATGTTTCTCACAAGTTTGAGTTTATATATCCCGTATAGGGGTATCTGGTCAGCTAGCAATGATGTAGCAACCAGATGCAACTATTGTTGAATGCGATTAGTGGAAAGAATTGAGAGGCATAATATACTAAATGTGGGAAATAATAGTCCCACTCTACACGGTCCTAATCGGACCTTTTTTGGGGGGAGGGGGAAGTACTGTCATCTGTTCCATCTACCACGTTTTACTGAGGACGTTAATAAGTTGGAAAGGGTCTGGGATGCAGACGGTCTTCAAGTCTATGTCATATAGAATTCAGCCAAGATGGCTGTATGAATGGAGACAGGCTGCCCAATTCACCAACGCCTAATCCGGAAAAAGACTGAAATTCACACTAGATTAATGGTCAAGAAATACATTAAGAAACTACACTAAGTTAGAACTGCACAATAAGTTGGCTAGCATGAGCCATAGGAAAGGAGGCTGCCAACAAAGCTAGAGGCAGCTTGGGCACATAAGCCCATAGCCTCTTAGCACAACCAAAGAAGGGCCAGAGAAACATGCAGCCTGCAAGGCTTTCTTTTCAGAGGCAACAAGAACCTAAGAGCTACTTCAGAAAGCCCCAAGGTAATGGTAAACATACAGCAGGGAATGTTTATAGACCAAGAGGACGACGAAGGGTTCAAGATTTCTAGAACTTTGTCCTGAGAGGTGACAGTACTCTAAGTCTCAGAGGTCCACAGGGGCTTAATCCTTTTCAGAAGTCAATGCAGAAATCCAGGAGACTTGGGGCAAAACTAAGCAAGGCTTGGAACTGGAAAGTGCAGCAAGGGCAGAGCCTATCTCTAGCATAAAACTCCAATTCAAGAACTAAAGCTGGAGAGATGAGTAAACCAAAAAAGACATCAACCAGTATTAAAAATTGTTGCCAATCTGGAGAGAAACTCTGTAACAACTACAAAGAGGATAAAAAGAAAAAATGGATTTTCTATGGGAATTATATTAATTATGAGAAGGAATGAAGCAAGAGTTTTAAAATGAAATTAAAGTTCTTAAGGAAAGAATTGTAGGTGAATAGATAATAAAATGAATTTTTACTCTAGAAATGAATTCCCTAAAATTAGAACAGGTCAGACAGAAATAAATGACTGAGATAAGGAAAAATTAGGACAAAATCAAAAGATTAACAAAATAAAATGTAAAGTATTTGATATTTTTTTAAAACCACTTAATTTAGAAATCACTGGACTTCCTAAAAACATTTTGTTTTTAAAGACTATGACATATGAGGAATGATTCAAAGAACTCGAGATGTTTAGCCTGGAGAAGGGAAGATCCAGAGGAAAATGACATTCTCCCTTAAGTATTTAAAGAACTTATATGTAAGAAGAATTTGACTTATTCTTCTTAACCTTAGAAAACAGAACGAGGCTAGAAGTTACAGTGAGGTATACTTACATTTGATAGAAGGAAAAGTTTCCTAAGCATTATAGCTGTCCAAGCAAGTAATAGGCTGCCTTGAGATTCTCCTATTTCAAAAGGTGCATTTAAGTGAAGCCTACATGGCTACTTATCAGGAATATTATAGGGTACCTTGATGAATAGTAGATATAGGCTGAATGAAATGGCCTTTGAGCTTTCTTCCAACTGTTGAGACTCTATGGTTCTTTGCCTATCTCTTTTTTTATGAGCCCTATAATTATTTTTGAAGCTCTATTCATATGACATTGTTACATTAAACCCTGTTTGACTTCATTCTTTGCTTCATGTTGTATCTTAAGCTTTAGCAAATGAATTTTGCAAATTAGTTTTTATAGGAGCAGGAAGAACTGGAAAAGAACATAAATTGATCAGCCTAAAGTCATAATTACTATTGATTTCAGAAAACTAGTTAAGCATTTACCATGTGTAAAAGGACTGTTCTAGGTATATAAAGTTATAAATAAAAAATATAAACCAAGCTTTCAAGGCTCCTCAGCTAATGGAAAGGAAAGACACAAACACAGGTAACTATAGTGCAGAGATAGTATAAGTTCATAGGAAAGGGCTGACTTGCTACAAGAAATGTGAGGAGGAAGAAAATACTTTCACCAAGGAGATTGTCATGGAAAGCATACCAAGGAATTGGTTGTGGTTTGTCCTTCATTCTCAAAGAGGACCATGACATCAGAAAGATGATGCCATGATTTGCAAGTGACTTGGATTTGAGTGAGGAAGGGCTGTGCAAAGTCACCTGCTTCACTCTCACTTCCAGAGCTGTTTGAGTCCAATGGCCAGATATAGATCAGGATGACTGGAGATAGCCCAGCACTAAGGAGGTAGTATGTCAGTGGACTACTGAGGATATTCACTGACAGGGCTGTTGGGAGAACTGATTCCAAGCATGGGAAATGTCACGACCAAGGGCTCAGATGGGAGAAGGCAGAACTATTAACTCAAAGTTATGCCTCATCAACTATTTGTGAATCAGTAATGTAATATGTCAAGGGTAACAATTCACTGTTATTACCATCTAGCCATGTAATAGGTTGACTGCTAGGCTAGACTAAGGAGGAGAAGGCTAGTAATTCCCTCTTTCTGGTCTTTACCTTTGTGTGGGTTGGGTTACTATTTCCTAGCCACTCCTTCTGTCCTACCCGTTGGATATGGTTTTTCTCTCTAATTTGGCTCTACTCCCTTGGGGTATGGTGTGATTTTCTTTTCAAACCAACTGTGGAGGAGAAACAATGAGAAAACATAACGATCCAGTTGTTACTGCCCATGCCAGTGCCAGCTTAGTCACAACTCTTGTTCGACTACCACAGCTCTTCCCGGTAAAATTGTTGACAAATTTGCCCAGAAGTGATCTGAGCCCTAGTCTGGGAAATTACAAGAACATGAATCAAAAATTCTTTGTTCACAATGCACCCCCATGCCAAAAAATGTTTCCTCCAACAGTTAAAAGAATCTTGCTAGCTAACTTTGAAGCATTTACCCCCCATTACTCCCTGTTTCATATGAGTAATGAAACACATAGATCAGCAATAGTTAATCACATTTATCTTAGAGAACCCAGTTTAAAACAACAAAACAAACTATTTGGAAATGGAGATTGAGGAACAAATAGATTGGGGGCGGGGGCATGGAATGGGAGAGGAGAGAAGACCTATCACTAGTCCTGTTTTCAGTAGCATGGACTGTTTCATCAATTCTGAAATTCTTTTCTTGCCATCACAGTATCTGGTCTTCCTGGTGATTCCCTCCTGCTACACCAGTCAGTGCTGCAGGGGTAACTGCTTCTCTTCCCCCAACTTTGCTTTTCTCTCAGCGTGCTTGCAGGAAGAGCTATCTACCTGCATCATCCCCAAGGCCACACTCACACTTACGTCCTCCCCAGAGGCCTCAGCTCCCTCTACCCATTTGATGTGCTTACCTCTAGCTCCACAACCTCCAGTTTTGTGCCTTTCTTAAGGCTTCTACCCTTCCCCCTCTGTTGCTGTTTAGTCATTTTTCAGTCATGTTCAACGTTTCATGACCCTTTTAGGGTTTTCTTGGCACTGGGCTAGCAAATTAGTCTCCTGAAGGGGAAAATACTTCTCTTAGTATTCTAGGTGTAGTTGTGAGGGGTTGTGACGCTCACAAGTCACCATCTAGTGTGTTTCCTGGTGTTAACTGGTTGGCATGTTAGCTTTTATAAAAAAGGTGGGGGAGGGAGTTTTAGCGATAAGATATGACAAGAAGGGTAGTTACAAAATTAGCACCCCAACCCTTACACACAAAGTCACTGGGGAGAATGGGTTCAATCTACCTTAACAAAGGTAGTGACACACATCTAGGGAAGCCAAGGGAGTACCTTGTGTATTTTGCTTCTGGGAGTTCTTTTCTTCCTTGGTATAATCCTTACCAAGTTGGCTTCAGTGTGAGATGTTGGAACGCAGTTAGGCTGGCTCCTTGCAAGGCCAAGTTGTCTTAGGTGATAGGTTACTCTACTACTGGGTCTGGTCAAGGAGGTCATTCAGTTGTGGTACTAGCTTCTCACTGGAATTGGCTGCTGTTCTTACCATTTTGGTAGGAGCAATGAATCTGATGGCTCTTCCATTTTCACTGGTTACCTGGGCATTCTACTCTCATAATACTTCCTCATTTAATATCAGGAAAGAATAAATATAAAAGAAATAGGTCAAGTTGGGCATCAGGCAGCCATTGCTCCTTTCCTTGCCTTCATGGTTTAAGTAACTGCTGTGGAAAGGAGGTTATCTCACACTCTAGTCCCAGCTGCTATAACTAACAAAATGTTTTGTGCTATGATACATTTTATCAGATGAGAATGCTTATTTTATTTTTATAGAATCTCAATCAGATCAAAGGTGTAAAATAGGTATTTACAACTCTTAGATGCTTCTATTGATCAAAGGTTTAAATTAGGTGTGAACAAGCTAGTTAAAATATTTTTCAATTAATAAGCATTTATGTTATCTCCCTCCTATATCCCCCACCCCATTGAAAGTAGAAGGGGAAAGAAAATAAAACCTTTGTAAATGTGCAAAATAGATGCATAATCAAGAAAAATGAATTCCCATAAGGACCACATCCAAAACCATATGTCTCATTTTGCATCTTGCGTCTATCATCTCTTTACCTGAAGGTAATAAATGTACTTTTTCATTAGTACTCCAGAATCATGGATGGTCATCACATTGATCACAGTTCTTAAGTATTTAAAAGTTATTTGTCTCTGCAATGTTATTGCACAAATTATTCTCCTGGTTGTACTTACTTTACTCTCTATCATTTCGTTCATATATTCCCAGTTTATTCTGAAGCCACCTCTTCCAACGATCTCTTCCATTACAGTCATATTACATAATTTATTAAACAAGGGTTTAAGTTAAATTTAAATTGGGTACCCCAATTCCTAGGCACCCCCTCATTTGACACCACACAAAGAGCTGTTACAAACATTTTTGTACATATGGGTCCTTTTCTTCTTTCTTTTCTATCAAAGAGCGTACACAATTTAATAGTTATTTGGGTATAGTTCCAAATTACTTTCCAGAAGGGCTAGGCTCAGTTCAAGTTCTACCCATAGGGCATTATTGTGCCTGTTTTCCCACAGCCCCTTAGCTTTTGTCTGTTTCTATTATGTCACTTTTGTTAATCTGATGAGTACAAAGTAGAATCTTAGGGTAGCTTTAATTGTCATTACTAAACTACTTATAGCTGAGATTCCTTCCATTGAAAACTACCTGGAACAGTTTAATTCAGGGGTGGGGAACCTGCAGCCTCGAGGCCACATATGGCTCTCTAGGTCCTTGGTTGCAGCCTCTTGACTGAGTCCAATTTTTATAGAACAAATCCTTTTATTAAGGGGATTTGTTCTGTGAAGTTTGAATTCAGTCAAAGGGCCACACCTGAGGACCTGGAGGGACACATGTGACCTTGAGGCAGGTTCCCCACCTCTGGTTTAATTAAACAACTTTGGAAGGAGTGAAGTACTTTTATGATAAAAAGTATTAGAAATCGCTGAAAGAATTACATATCTTTGGACCTATGTATATCAGAGAAGGAGATTTTAGCTACTACTTAAAGAGTTGAGCTTTGGGAACATTTAAGGAGCCAATCATTTGGACCTATAGCCAGAAGGTAGTGGCATGGGAGGAAATGGGGAAGTGAGTCCAAAGGAAGCATCATACAATTTCCTCCTCCTCCCTCTAACAACTATGTCATTGAGAAGACTAGAAAATATTGATGCATCCAGCCAGGAGCTGAAAGAAGGCAAACTAGACTCACCAACAAAAAAAAAATCTGCTTCAGAGAGTGTGACCTCTTCAGGGTAGAGAGAAGGCCATCTTTAGAATTCTACAAGGGCATCAAACCGTCAACGCTTGGCAGGAAGCTATGTCCTCCTAAGGGGAATTTCATTGGGATCCCAAAAGGAAAAAGGACTTCCTGAAATCAGGAGCTGTGACTTGCCCCTTTGCCACAGATGTTCCCTAAGTTTGAATCTATTTTTCCCTTCCCTCTGTACTTGGGGTTAAATCCGTTGCAGACTTTTAGGGTGATGTTTTTGTATCAAGCCTTTGTAACATCTCAGTATATATCCATTTCTAAAAGCTAATTAAATCTGGCTGGCTGATAATAAAGAGCATACCAGATGGGGATTCATGATAGTGTTAGAAGTCTACCCCCTACAATCCTAAGAGAAGAGATAGCTGCCCTCTGGGGCTCTGGGCTTCCAGTCCAAGTGGCGGTTGAGAAGTATCCCTAAAAGGGGTGTATTGCGTTTGCCTTCTCACTATTAGGAAAGAAAAAACTCTAGGGGCAAGAGAGCAACATACCCTTTTGTATATGTGAACTCAGTCCTGGCTCTGTCTTCTGAGTCATCAGTCTTCCTAGCTCCTTAGACAATCAGAAGACTCCTCATTACCAACCAACATTAGCGCCCCAATCATTGATGACCAGGAGTAGATTCCCCCAGTCTCCAGATTAGAAACAGGCAATAAATACTGAAAATATTCTCTATATTGCACAACAAAAGACAAGTCCAAGCATGCTTTAATGCCTGGGCCCTCATCAACCAACCTCTCCATTTTGCACACGTGAACACATCTATGTACATATTCTATCTCCCAAAAGAATGTAAGCTCCTTGCAGCAAAGGACTTTTTCATAATTGTCTTTGTATCCCTAGGCACAGTGCCTGGAATGTACCAGATCCTTAATAAAGACTGATTAAGAATCTATTCAAAAGCAGAATTTAAACATCTGTTTAAAATTAGAAAGATGAGGAACACGGCGTAAGTTTAAAGTTTAGGTCCCTAAGCAAAATTTTGCTAATGAAATGTTTTTTTTTCCCTTGCACTCCAGCCACCAACCTAATGGTTCTCAATATGGCAACAACTCCATAGGTAGTAGTTAGACTTGGGTGAAAGGAGACCAAACCTTAGGTACCATACCTGGAAAAGTTGGTATCTAAGACAAATGACTAATTCCATTGGGACCATAGATAAAACTCTGTGCCAAAAAAGGCTAAAGATTTAAACACCATACCTACCACTGAAAGGACCGACCAAGGTTATTAGGCCTGCATATTCGATGTATAGGATACCTTCTGAGTGTGCATCATCACTAGACATCGTGGTTTATAGCTACAGAGCTGGCAGCACAAATGAACTTAGTGCGACTGCTGGGGACCCAGGTCCCTCGCTTGAACTCCTGGTTGCTACCAGCCTTCAATTTTTTAGAGAGCTTTTCATTAATGCTGCCCTTTCATCACAAGACATTACAGGATAGAGCCCTCAGTTAATGGGTACTTTCTGCCCCATGTCTAGAATGATACTTCTATTCCCCTAACAATTATTTCAATGTCACTGTCTCCTAAGGCAAAAACCCATTCCCCATCCAATTCAACCTTATACTTTCCTAGTCTCTTTCTTCTTCAGACTTCTCTTTCCATGAAGTCCTGTGAAATCTCCACTCTTTCCATCTTGTACTCATGGAAAACTTACTCTCTCTAGAAGAACCTTATTCTCTGGCCAGTCTTCAGAGCTGGTGCTATTCATTTATGTTCCCTGACGTATACTAATCCAGGAAGCAGAACAGAATTAGTCCTTGTTCCCCACTGCCACTTCCAGGTTTTTTCATCTTCCACCATTACTTGCCAGCTTCTCCTTCCTTGAGGTTTAGTTTACCTGTCTAGCAGACCCTTGTTTTTGCAATATAGGAAACTATTTGTTGTTTCTTTCTCCTCTGCCTAAAAATGTAGCATATTACATATATTATCACATAGCTATCCTTGTGTTATTAATTGTGTATGGGTTGTTAACTTTTTTCAGCTCCTGTGAGTAAGGGAGAAATGGAGCTGAGCCATGCCCTAGTGATGGGGAAGTTTCAGGTATGATAAAATGCTGTTCCCAGGCTTCAGTGGATAAATCTCTAACCAAAAAGTACAGTAAGCAACAAGGAAACAGATCTTTGGAGAAGAAAAACTGGTTGTTCAAGGCACCAGTAATAGGAATAGAATAATCTCCTTCCCTTTTCCAGAAGGAGGGGAAAGAGGAAGAAATCATTCAATGATTTAGTGGGGATATGAGCTTTGAGCTAAGTCTATCGTTTGGCATTATTAAGAGCCTACTACATGCCATGCACTGCTCCAAGCTGGTGATACAAAGGTAAAAGGCAGTTCCTGCTCTCAAGAGGTTCACAGTCTATTAGGAGAGGTGCCATACAAACAAGCTATAGACGGGATAAATTGGAGACAGTCAACAGGGAGAAGGCCTAGCCGGGCCCCCTTTCATGGAGGGTTGGGGAAGGAAACAAAAGCTTCTATCTCTCTTGTTTACATCTCATCCAACATTCCTACCAGTGTTCGGCTGGATGGTTACACCTCAGCTCCTTGATGCTGTTATCTACAACAGCTACCCAATGTCATCCCAAAGGAAAAGGCAGGGGAGCAGGGTGCCTAGGGATTGCACCTATCATGATGTCCCTCTTTTGCCTGCCTCATCCATGAGGCAGGATAGATCGATCCCCCTCCTTTTTCTCTTTTCCCAGAATTCCCAACTCCAAACTCAGATGTTGCTGTTTCTGTGATCTCTGGCTAACAATTTGTTGAATTTCCATAGTTCCTTCTGACAATCCTCAGTTCTGCTGACAACACTCACTGATGTGCAAGGTAGGAGATGAAGAGTTAGACAAACATGCTTCATTATGGAGGTACGTTCCATTCTTAAAAGGAGGAGAAAAAGCCCACTTTCTTCTACCATCTCCTCAAACTCACATACTATAACTCTTCTTTTTATTATCAAACTACAAAAAAATGTCAGCCTCACTGCCTATTCTGATTCCCCATTCATTTGCTTCCCAACCCTTTGCAACTTAGCTTCTGAGCCTGACTCAACTAAAACTCATTTTTATTTTAAATTATTCATTTCAAAGTTACCAAGGATCTTTTAACTGCTAAATGTGATAGGCTGTTTTCTGTCCTCATCTTTCTGAACCTCTCTGCTGCTTTTGATGCTGGATACATTCTCTCTTGGCTTTTGTGATGCTTCCTTCTCCTGGTTCTTTTACCTGTCTAATTGGTCCTTTTAATTCTCCTTTGCTAGGCTTTGTCTTGGGCCTACTTCTCTTCTTTGTCTATACTCTCTCCCTTTATTGATCTTTCCTCTTACCTTGTCATCAGCTCCCATGGGTTCAAATATGACTCTTTTGCGGATGATCCCCAAATCTATGTATCTCACTCTGATACCTCTTCCCAGATGTTCTACTGGCATCTCAAACTCCAGTATGTCCAAAGCACAGTCCATTTTCTTCACACCCTCACCACCAACCTAAACCTATCCTTCCTCCAACTTCCATACTTCTGTGTAGGGTATCACCATCTCCTCTGTCTCTTGGGTCATAATCTCAAAACAATCCTTAACTCTTTGCCTCACTTTCCTCTGATATTTAATAATTTCTTAAGTCCTATTATTTCTCCCTCAGTGACTTCTTTCACATCTATCCTTTTTTTTTCTTGTGGCTTACCCCCCTAGTACATGCCTTTATCACCCCTTGTTTGGGTTACTGTGGCAGCTTCCTATTTCCAATGCCTTTCCTCTTCGATTAATCCTCTACACAATGGCCAAAATAATATTCCTAAGGGAGCTCAGGTCTAACCATAATTTTTTTTCCTTTTCTTTTTTGTTTTTAGTTTATTATTTATTTTTTAACATTATTTTCTTTTAAAATTGTGAGTTCCAAATTCTGTCCCTCCCTCCCATACCTACTGAGAAGGCAAGCAATATATGAATTATAAATGTGAAACCATGCAAAACATATTTCCATATTAGCTCTGTTTCCCAAAAAAAAAGCGAGAAAATTTAAGAAAGCGAAGTAATTCTATCTCCTTTTGCACTCAGAGTTCGTTTCTCTCTCTGGAGGTAGATAGCATTTTTTGTTCAAGAGTCCTTTGGAATTGTCTCAGATCATTGTATTGATTTGCGTAACCAAGTCTTTCATGGTTGATCATCATCACAACACTGTTGTTACTTAGCACAATGATGTCATGGTTCTTCTCACTCCACTTTGCATCTGTTCATCTCATTTATAGTTCTTACCATGTTTTTCTAAAACCACCCCGCACCATTTCTTACAGCACAATAGTACTCCATCACAATCATATGCCACAACTTGTTCAGCCATTCCCCAACTGATGAGCATCCCCTCAATTTCCAATTCTTTGCTGCCACCAAAAGAGCTACTAATATTTTTGTATGAGTAGGTCCTTTTCCTTTTCTTTGATTTTTTAAAGATACTGACCTAATAGTGGTATTGCTGGGTGAAAGACCTTGCACAGTTTTATAGCCCTTTTTGTAGCCTAGCTCCAAATTATTCTCCAGAATGGTTGGACTAGTTCACTACTCCACCAGCGGTTCGTTAGTATGTTTATTTTTGCCTCATCCCCTCCAGCATTTGTCATTTCTGATAGGTACGAGGTGGTACTTCAGAGTTGTTTTAACATGCCTTTCTCTAATCAATAGTGATTTAGAGCATTTTTATATGATTATAAATAGTTTTTATTTCTTCTTCTGAAAACTTGTTCAATCAGTTCCTTTGGCCGTTTATCATTTGAAGAATGGCTCTTCTTTTTATGAATCTACCTCAGTTCTATACTCAATATATATTGGAGAAATTAAGCCTTTTATCAGAGACACTTGCTATAAAAATTATTGATATTGCTCATGTATACCCTTTAGCAAAATGCAGTTTCCCTATCTTTTTTCATTTAAGTCTGTTTTCACTTGTGCTTTGTCTGACATCATGATTGCTTCCTTCCTTTCCTACTTCAGCCAAAACATATTAGATTCTGCTCCAGCCCTTTATTTTAACTGTGTGTGTATGTATGCACATGTGCATGTGTGTGTTTCTGCTTCAAGAATGTCTCTTGTACACAATACATTGTTGGATTCTGGTTTCTAGTCTATTCTGCTCTCCACTTCCATTTTATAAGTGAGCTTTCACGATCACAGTTATGATTACTGTGTATTTCCCTCCATCCCATTTTTTCTATTTCTTTCTCTTTCTCTGTTTTTGTCCTTCCCCCCCCCCAAGTCTATTTTGCTTCTAACCACTACCTCCCTTAATCTGCCCTCTCTTTCACAATCCACCTTCCTTTCTCTTATTCCCTTCCCCTCCTATTTCCCTACTGGGTAAGTTACATTTCTATACGCATCTGAATGTGTGTGTGTGTGTGTGTGTATATATTCTTCCCTCTTTGAACCAATTCCAATGAGAGTAGGCTCATGCATTGCCAACTGCCACCTCCCATTTTTGCCCCCACTCTAAAAGCTCTTTGTGTGCCTCTTTTATGTAAGAAAATTTTCCCCACTCTAACTCTTCCTTCTCCCAGTGCATCTCTCTTTCTTACTTCTTTATTTTTTTGGAGATCGTTCCAACATAATTGACTCACCCATACCCTCTGTCTATGTAAACTCCTTTTAACTGCTCTAATAATGATAAAGTTCTTGAGAGTTACATGTATCATCTTCTCATATATGAATGTAGACGGTTCAATTTTATTGTGTCTGTTATAATTACTCTGTCATGTTTACCTTTTTATGTGTTTGAATGTTGAATTTTCTGTTCAGGGAATGCTTGAAAATCCTTTATTTCATTAAATATCCATTTCCCCTGAAGGATTACTCTCAGTTTTGCTGGGTAGTTGATTTTTGGTTGTAATCCTAGCTCCTTTGTTGTCCAGAATATTATATTCCAAGCCTTCCACTTCTTTAACATGGAAACTCTAAATCTTTTCTGATTTTGACTGTGGCTCTACAATATTTAAAACGTTTCTTTATGGTTGCCGAAAGTACATTTTCTCTTAGACCTCTGGAAGACCTTAGAGCTCTGGAATTTGGCTATGATATTCCTGGGAGTTTTCATTTGGGGATCTCTTTTCAGGAGGTGATTGTTGGATTATTTCCATTTCTATTTTACCCTTTGGATCTAAGAGATCGGGGTAGTTTTCCTTGATAATTTCTTGAAATGTGATGTCTGGGCTCTTTGATCATTTCAGTCAAACTGCATTTACTTGTTCTCCAGACTGCTGAGCCTTATTGTCTGTCCTACTGCATCCATCTAAGAACAATTGGGCCTTTCCATTTGCCATGCAGCTGCACCCTCCTCTATGTGCTGTGTCCTTTTGTTATGATATGCACTTCATGAGAACATAGACTGTTCTATTGGTATCCACAGCACATAGCTCAATGCTTTCTACATATTCAGTGCTTAATAAAGGCTTTTAAAATCATTCCTTCATGAAGCTGCAAAGAAGAGGAAAATATTGCCCTTGTCAAGATATTAGGAGACATCTCGTTTTCCAAAACCGAGGCCCAGCAAGCGAGCTGTGCCCTGAGCTTGGCATAACAACAATCCTTTGTGGTCACTCTCTGGCATGTGATTATTATATTGCTTTGATCAGCACCAAGTGTTCTCTGAGCTTGGACAAGCTCATGTTCTGGTTATGAAGCCCTGCTATGAATCGAACTTATCTAAATATTGTTATTACCTCTCATTGTTCAGGTTACATACAGCTCATTGAGCAGCCATTGGTCTAAGTATTGAGATCTCCCCACACTACCTTAGGTCCCCCTTCTAAGGATAGGGCTCCAACACGTGTGTTCTTGCTTGCAAGCCATTTTCCTTACTTTGAAATTAAACTTCTTTTTGATTCCTGACTCCCTTTTCTATAGCCTGCTCTGTTCAGCTCCAGCCATCCACAGTTTAGAGGCCAGTTCTGTCCAGGTGACATTAATTGGTGGTAGTGATGAGACTAGATATGGAACTGGGCCATTGGACTTTCCAGTACCAGCAGGAATGGACCAGGTGCTACCAGAGATTTATTTCTCTGGAGGCTGACCCCTTCCTCATCTCGTGAGTCCTCTGCTCTTATCCCCGCTCCAATCCTCTGAGCTCTCACCTTGCTCAAGCTCGCCATTCTTTGTGAGGAAACTCCAAGGGCCCTCGGGTGACTGGATTCATTTCAGATCTCTCTGGTAAGGCTATCCTTTCTCCACACTCTGTTCTCCTAACCCTCTGTTCCTGCCTGCTCTGTTTGGCGCTGGCCCTGCAAGCTAGCAAGCTAGGAGGTTCTCACCTGCTCTGTTCCAGCTCTCCTTGCTCCTCGCAGCCAGCCCAAAAAACTTCTAAGGGCTGTAGCCAGAGAGTTTAGAATACTGAGAAAGATTAATGAGCTTTTATAGTTGAAGCAATTGTCCCAGTAAGCAGGACTAACTCCCACATTAGCATTTCTGAGGGAGATTAGGTTATGACAAAAGAGAAAAATCCTGAAAGACACTTTTTTTCCTGTCATTTTAGCTTTGACCACATTGGAATTACAGAAATAAAGTCAGATAATCAAAGTTTGTAGAACTACTAAAAAAAATCTTATTAGATTAAGGAGTTTAAAGATTAATCATTTTAAAATTACAGGGGGAGAACTCATGGGATGTTGGGGTAATTTCATGAATTCACTCCTTTCTGAAAGATCTTATTAAGTTTTGGGGTACCACTCTGTAGAATTTGTTTTAAGGAAAAATAGGAATTAAATTCTAAAAGTTTTAAAAGTAAATGGCAAATTTAACAGCTTCATTATTTCAGGGCAATAAAGGAAGGCAACTAGTTTGGAAGTAATCTTAGAGTGAAGAAAGAAAAAAAAATAGGCAAACAGTTTATACCTCATAGCAACCTCTTTTTAACCCTTCCTTGACCTTTCTGACCATGAAGAGAGAAAAGACTGTTGAAACCAAAGAGACTCCTGTGACTCCCCTAGGTCAAAGACGCTCTCCCTGGTAACTCCTCTCATCTCAGATCAGATTCCCAAATAGAGGTGTTTAAAAAAATGCTGGGAAAATTAACTCGAACTACATTCCAGTTGCAGAAATTTATTAGCTGTATAATCTTTTTCTTTTTTTTTTTTTTTGGCAGGGCAATTGGGGTTAAGTGACTTGCCCAAAGTCACACAGCTGGTAAATATGTCAAGTGTCTGAGGCCGGATTTTGAACTCAGGTCCTCTTGACTCCAGGGCTGGTGCTCTACTCACTGTGCCACCTAGCTGCCCCTGGATATATAATCTTAAGCAAATTATCTTATCTCTGTTTGCCCCATTTTCCTGATCTCAAAGGAGAAAAATAATAATGGTACCTACCTCCCAGAGTTGTTTTGAGGACCAAAGTAATATAATGATTGTAAAGTGCTTAACACAGTGACTGGCAGGTGTTGAACACTGTATTAGCATTATTTCTTTAATTGAACATAATAATTCCATGCCTGATAACTATAAATATATAAAATGGTCTTAAAAGGTAATAAGATCAATGATTTTTATATATGATAATTTGGAAATGGAATTGGGCAATCCATTTGGAAATGCAATGCCATCTGAAGTTTACTGTTTGTGTTATATTTCTAAATTCTCTCATATTGTGAAATTTGAGAGACCATTGTAACAGAAATGCTGTTAGACAAAATAACTTTTTAATCTGCATGTTGTTACATATGAATCAGGCTTTTAAAAGGATATGATAAAAAGATATCTGAAAACTGTTAAATATTTAATGGGGCACATTTTGTTATAAAGCAGATAATATATAATAGCTAATTTTCATTTGAAATTCTTGGTTATTATGAAAGTATATAGGGTGGTTTAAAGATGTAGCTTCAGGGGAAGCTAGGTGGTACAGTGAATAGAACACTGGCCCTGGAGTTAGGAGGACCTGAGTTCAAATCCAACCTCAGACACTTGACACACGTGTACTGGCTGTGTGACCTTGGGCAAGTCACTTAACCCCAATTGCCCTGCCTTCCTTCCTCAAAAAAAAAAAAAGATGTAGCTTCAACATATTAGTAATGAGTCAACTATCAGGTATTTGCTATATGTCTGAAGCCCCAGAGTATGAGTAGTTTTAATTTATAAGTAAAAGATAAATGAAATGTTAACTGTTAGGGAAGCATCAGGAAAGATATAACCTAAGTTGAAGGTAATGAAATTTTGCTATTTAAGGTGAAAATTGCTGGGACTGTAATTTATTATCATTTTGAGCTTTGATTACAGGGATAGTTGTCTAAATTGTCATGAAACTAATAGTAAAAAATTGCATGTGCTGCCACCTGGGAACGGCTAAAGGTAGAAAGGTGGATGTCTGTACCTGGGAAAAGTTTTGGGGATGACCTTGGCACAGCCTCATAGGATCCTCCTGACTGTATTTCTCCATTGTGCTATTTCCTTTCTGAAGAGGAAAATTTCGACTTTTTTAATCTTGAGCCTTGCTTTCAACACCCTGTGATTACATGATTGACTGTCAGAAATGACTCATGCCTGGAATCAAACAGAACTAAGGGAGTTTTTCTTCCTGTTCAGATATGTTACATTGCTATGACTATTTCCCTCTTTTTCCTTTTATAGCAAATTTCTATAATCAAGAAGTTTTATAAGTACAATACCAAATTTATTAAATAATAGATTAATACTGGAACATCTGAATTACTATAATAGGTTGCAAGTATGAACATCTTATAATATTAATCTACATTGTGGTCAAATTACAATATAGGGATGATATCCTCCTAAGGGGGAAATGATTAAACAAAGTAATAAGACAAAGATGTAAAGTGAAAGTTTTCTAATTAAGTGGAATAGTAAATTGGAAGAAAATCAAAAGGATTAGACTGTTTTCTCTAAGACCCATAAACAGATATATATATATATTACATACATAATATATATATAATATATATATGTATATAATTGGCTTTCAAAATGTCTATATCCAGTAAAATTCAGGCTTTGAGCATATTTTGGTAATAAATTCTCAAAATTGGATTTTACACATAAATTGTATAATGATAAAGAAAGTGAAATTATTTTAAGATATCTGTCTGATAATGTTAAAGGGCAGAAGAATTCATTTTGCAGTTGGACCCACATAAATTTTTAAAAGATTCTTATATCAGGTGTAGGATTTAGGTAAGGATAGAAACAGCGAATAGTATGTAAACTGAAATTCTCTGAAGTTTCAAGATTGAAGAATCAAATTTAAGTAATTATACTAAATTGTAGTAAGTCAGAATTATCTAGGAAACTTGAGATTTGGAACCAGAAAAGTAAAGCCCTGTTTAGAGCTATCCTGAGAATAAAGTCGATTGTCCAAGATAAAAGATCTAGGGACCAGAAACCTACATAAGACATCTGGGACTCAAAATGTGCTGGTTAAGTGACCATTGAGAATGAGTTACTAGATACAAAGAAACTTGATGTTAGTTAATATTGGTGATAACCATTATATTGCTTTGGTCTTTTGTTTCAAGATGTTTGTTTAAGTTTTCTTGGTGACGTGTAAATCTCCCTTCTTAAAACTAGTCCATTGTGAGCCTTCTAAATAGTTTGCTCTATACCTGACTTAATGTAATTATGCAATTATGGAAATAAATGAGAGAACTTTATTGCATTGTTTGAACCTAGCCCTGTGTGACTGGGAAACTGATTTTATCTCTGTGTATTGTTTAGAGACTCTTAAACTAAGGACCTATGTTATGCTAACCAGAAACTCAGATCCAAAGACTGACGCAAGGAGTTTTCTTACAATTGTACATCTCAAGCAACCCATATGTCTTATCCGAAAACTGGCCATCAATTATTGTTTCTAAGGGCCCCTACCAGGTCATTCTGACGACTCCCACAGCTGTCAAACTTGTGGGTGTGAAAGCCCCTTCTCCTGAGTGGATGACAGAAACCTCCAGGAACCTCAAGGTTCTTCTAGTACGGACCCAGAAGCAGCTGACATCCAGATGAGAGAGCTGTCCCAAGATTCTTGATAAGGGCTGAATATACTGTCCTAGTTGTTTTTTTTTTTCCCCTTCTTCCCTTTTGTTATGTGTCCAACCACCAAGGCCTTGATTCAAGTGTGTGTTGGCATTTTTTCCCTCTACATTCTTGGCCCCCCTCTCTTTTCTACTTTCAAGCAAACAATGAGTAGCAATGATACCTGGGACATACTTCCTGATAGGTCCTCCTCAAGGAACTAACTCCCAGACAACATCTCATCCAGGCCCCAGTGGCTTCTCGTGGCACCTTGGCTTATACCTGCCTCTCCTTTAATGGTCAAAAAGGGTAGGGATTCTTTCAGACTCCCTCCCTTTGGCCAAAAGGGGGAAATGTTAGGAGACAACTTGTTTTCCAAAGCTAAAGCCCGGCAAGCAAGCTGTGCCCTGAACTTGGCATAACAACAATTCTTTGTGCTCATCCTCTAGCATATAATTTTTGTATTGCTTTGACCTGCACCAGGTGTTCTCTGAGCTCAGACAAGCTGGGACAAATACTCATGTTCTCTAGTTATGAAGCCCTGCTTTGAATCAAACTTGTTTTATTGTTGCTGCTACCCCTCATTGTCAGGGTACAGCTCACTGCGTAGCCATTGGTATAATATTGACATCTCCCCGCACTGCCCCAATAGGGGCAGGGTTTTGGCACATGTGTCCTTACTTGTAAGCCATTTCCTTCACTTTGAAGTTAAACTTCGGTTTGATTCTTGATTCTCCTGTCTCTAGCCTGCTTTGTTTGGCTTCCCAGCCACCCACAGGTTGGAGGCCGGTTTGGTCTGCTTGACACCCTGAATGTACAGCGTGTCCTAGAGCTAAATTCTTATATTTTACTTGATGAAGCTGCCTACAGCTATAAGTTTCTTTGCCCCAGGGAACAAATTCTATTTGCTTTACTCTAAAATACCTCTGACAGAAATGTAAACATTCTATTAAACAAGCCTTAACAAAATGTTTGCTAATTTTGTCTTCCTCCCCCTTTTTTTCTTTGATGTGGACCTGGGATTTCAGTTGTGTAGAGAACTTCCAACGAGGAACTCTCTTTACCAGTCTTAGAGAAGTTGCCTGAGCCAGTAAGAAGCTAAGTAATTTGCCTGAGTTTACAACAAGTACGGCTTGAATCTGCTCTGTGAGGCTGGCTCTGGCCTACCCCCCCACCCCAAATGCCCCATACAGCACTGGCTGATACATAAATCCCACAATGCGAAGTTACTCCTTTTGTCCACTAAGATGTTAGTACCTTGGAAGTTGTTGCACACCAGGCTTTACTGTCATTTTCATCTTGATTTGAACTAGTTTGAGTTCTTTTTTGAGAAGATATAGCATTCTTGAAGGAAAGAAGGTGGCATAAAGGAGAGGAGGAAGAAAAAAGGGAGACTGAAAACCTTGTTATATGATTTTGCCTAAAGTCTACTGTGCCTGTCTTCAGAGAAGCTGAGAAATCACAGCCGAGAAAAGTAAACTAGGACTTCCTCTTTGTCTTTGAAAATACCTCTGATGTCTAGAAAACCTGATAAAATAGAAAAAAATAGCTCCTCATAGGGAAAAATACTTTTAAATCTTAGGATTTGGGTTTTTTTTTAAATTATCAATGTGATTTTATTGAATTTTTAATGAGATGGTGGCTTCTAATTCAAGTAAAAGAAATGTGTTCTTGTTTTGCCTTTTGACCATAGAGATTTGCTGCTGTGATAATGAGGATTCGAGAGCCCAGGACAACAGCACTTATATTTAGTTCTGGGAAAATGGTCTGCACGGGAGCCAAAAGGTATGAATCTCCAGGTTATCACCTATGAATCTGACCTAAAATGGGTGGCATTACTAGAAAAATGTGTTTCTGGTCAGGTGTGACACCTACCTATAACCCCAGCTGCCCAGGAAGCTGAGGCTGGAGGATTACTTGAGCTCTGGAGTTTTGGGATATAATGGGCTATGTCAATTGGATATCTAACCTAAGTTCACTGACGCGTTGACACCCAGGAAACAGGGTGCCACCATGCTATCCCGCCTTTTGTGGTTGTTCAGTCATTTTCAGTTGTGTCTGACTCCTCATGACCCCATTTGGGGCTTTCTTGGCAAAGATACTGGAGTGGTTTACCATTTCCTTCTCTAGTTCATTTTACAGATGAGGAAACTGAGGCAAACAGTTAAGTGACTTGCCCAGGGTCACAAGTTAGTCACAAGGCCAGATTTGAACTCAGGTCGATGAATCTTCCTGACTCCAGGTCTGGTACTCTCTGCATTGTGCTACCAACTACCCTAGTCCATATTGCTTAAGGGATTTAAAGTGGCCCAGGTCTGAAATGGAACAAGGTAAAGCTTCTGTCCTGATTAGAATTGGGATTGGTGAGTGGTCACTGTGTTATAAATTGAAATAGAGAAATAATCTTTAAAAAATGCTTTCATGCAGAACACTGTGGTTCTATCCCAAGGGTTTGGTTTAAGTGTTAGAGCTTTATGGCTGCTAATTTAAAAAAAAAAAAAACTAATATTTTGTCCCTACCCAAAACCACCTGTGTGACTTCCCAGATCTTGACTTCTGAAGGCCAATAATTTCCGTTTCACTACTATTGAACCTGTTCTTCTCCTTCATCATGACCTCCAGTGAGAGATCATTGATCTTAGAGGTGGACTAGCTGGAAAGAATGCTATCTTAGAGTTCACCTTTGCCAATCTCCTCATTTTACAGATGAAGCCCAAAGAAAGTGGCTTTCCCAAAGATAAATGAATAGTTGATAGAACCAGGGCTAGAATTCTTATCTACTAGTCTTATGTTATTTTTAGGCCTTATTCAACCAGCTCCTAGGTCCACTTGATTTTCGCAACAATTTAAGGTAGCGGAAGAAACCATATTGCAGGGGGTCGTTGAATTGTCCACTTGTCCCCTCCAACTGAGCTAGATCTCCATTGAGGTCATTCATTCTGAGTCCTGCTGATGCCTAAGAATTCCTTGTCCTACCCCATCTATACTTTGCAAACCCCCAATCCTATGTGGATTCCACCATCTGCTTTCTTAGCATGGGTTCCCAAGCTGCCTAGTATTTCTGAAGAAAGTCACACTCGTGTGATAATTGGTTCCCTTACAAATTCATGCTGTCTAACTTCAGCTGGGACCTTAGTGCTGCTCAGCTCCCTTTTCACTTGTCTCTGAAATCCCCACAATGACTGCTCCAAACCTTTTCTGCGTCAGCTCTATGCCTACTGTCCTCATTTTTAATAATCACTCACTTTGAGAAGATAGAGGCCTTCCCACTTTAGCTTCTTCTTTCTCTATATTCATCTTTCAATAGATCTTCATCTATCCATTCTTCTTTGCTTCTATTTCAGAGAGACAGTTGTCCTGCCTTTCCAGAGTTTCCCCTATTCCATCATAAGGGAGCTTGCCCATCAATTATCCTTTCTCTCCCACATCTTCCATTTCTTTTCCTTTTCATTAAGAGTAATTCCTCTAACTACAAATATACTCGAGTCTCCCTTGTCTTAAAAAATAACCCTAAAGCTCTCTTTCATCCCTACTACCCCTGAACTTCAGTGCTTTCCACCCTTCCTTCCTTTTACTAATATACATATTAAAAGAGTAATCTTGGCTATGTGACCCTGGGCAAGTAACTCAACTTTTCTCAGCCTTGGTTTCTTCACCTATAAAAATTGGGGATAATAATGACACCTACCTCCCAGGGTTGTTGTAAGAATCAAAAGAAATAATGGAACAGTGCTTTGCAATCCTTAAAGTGCTATATAAATGCAAATCATCATTAAATCACTATGCAATTTCTCAAATGTAATATAGTCTTATCTCTTCCTACTCAGTCCTAAATCTCTTTCATTCCATATGCAATGCCTCTCCAAGATACATATGTTGGTAGCCCTAACTTAGTGGACTGTCCAAGATATATGTCATAATCCACTCAATATGTGTTTTTTTTTCTTTTGTACTGATCAAGAGATTCTTTTTTAAAGCAATGTTCAGGGATTTATCAAACATAATATTACTACATAATTCATAATATAGCATAATGCAACATGAGTCTATGGCTCTGGTTGAAGGGACCCTGTGATTTTTTTTTAACAATTCACATTTATTAGCACCCAATCCACATACATTCCTTCTCTCCCTTTAATTCTCACTGGGGAAAAAAAAACCAAAACCTTCATTAAAATAATAGGCCACGTGTACATGTATATATGTGCGTGTATAATTCTGCATCTTGAGTCAATCCCCTCTTTGTTAGGAGATAGGTAACATGCATCATCATTGGTACTCTGGAATCGTGGATGGTCATTACGTTGATCAGAGTTCTTAAATCTTTCAAAGTTATTTGTCTTTGCAATATTATTATCATTGTATAAATTATTCTTCTGGTCCATCTCACTTCATTCTGCATCAGTTCATATAAGTTTCTCAGTGTTTCCCTGAGCCCGTCTGTTTTTATTTCCTATGGCACAATAATATTCCATTATTTTCACATACCATAATTCCCCAACTGATAGGTATCCCCTTAGTTTCCAGTTCTTTGCCACTGCAAAAGGACTACTATGCATATTTTTGTACATGTAGGTCCTTTTCCTCTTTCTTTGATCTCTTTGGTGAAATATGCTTGGTAATGCTATCACTGAGTCAGAGGACATACATTAGTATAGTCACTCTTTGGGCATAGGTCCAAATTGCTTTCCAAAATGGCCAAACTAGTTCCCTTCACCACTAATAAATACAGTGATGTTACTATTTTTCCCTCCAACATTTGTCATTTTCTTTGCCTGTCTGATGGGTGTGAGACAAAACTTCAGAGTTGCTTTAATTTGCTTTTCTCTTATTAGTGATTTATAATGTTTTTTTATACGGTTGTTGATAGTTTGGATGTATTCTTTTGAAAAGTGCCTGCAGTGTGTGTTTTTCATCCACTCTGATTTTTCAAATCATACAGATCTCACTAAGGAGGATTTGTAGCTTTTCAAGATCTGATTCAAATAGTACAATGACATCCACAAATAGGAGTATTTGAGAAAACTTCCTCAAGGCACTCCATGACATTAAATACGTGAGGTGAGCATCGGTCTCTGTTTTCCCTCAGTCATTACTCATCTGAACAAAGTTTTCTAGTCACCATAGATCATAGAGTCTTATATAACTTTAGCATATATTTTGTGCACAGCTAGTTTGAATATAACCTTAAAAGGCTGTGTTTTTTACTCTACCGAGTTAAATGCTTTTAAATATATGTGTGCATATAAGTAATGGCCAGGTGATGCTATGGATAGAGTGGTAGACCTGGAATCAGGAAGACCTCACCTCAACTCCAGGCTTACTCATTTACTAGCTGTGTGACCCTGGGCAAATCATTCAACAGCTGTCTGAATCAGTTTCCTCATGTGTAAAATATGGATAATAATGGTTGTTATGAAGATAAACTGAGATAGTATTTATAAACTGCTTTGCAAACCTTGAAGTGCTATATGTTAGTTGCTATTATTATTATACATATGTAATAAACTTAATAACACAAGTGCTTAAAAAAAAGAGCTGTGTATTGGGAGTCATCTTTTTTTCCACTGGTTCCTGATTCTTTTCAAGTTTTGGGTGGGATGGAAAGGGAAGGGAGTACGTACTCAGTCCCTCTTTCCCACTTGATGATCTCATCTAAGCTCCAGACATCACAGAAGTTCAAACTCCCCTAAACCTGTTTATTCCTAACCACGCCTTTTTTTTGCTGAGCTCTAGAATCAGATTTCCAATTGCTTGCTTGAGTACCCCAACTGGATATCCCATCATTCATTCAAGATAAACTTCTGTGTTAGCTGTGTGACCCTGAGCAAGTCATTTAACCGCAATTGCCTCCAAAAAAAGATAAATATTTCTAAAACCAATGGATAATCTTCTGCTACCCTTAAGTGTTATTATCTACTTCTGTTAAGGGCACAATCCATGATTAAAGCCTTGGGGTTCTTCCTGTGGCCTTGATCTCTTTTGCCTGTGAGGTCCAATCAGTGACCCAGTCCTACTGATTCCAGTTCAACTCAAACTGCCTTACTAAAGTTCACCTCGTTCACTACTGAATGACTATAGTGGTCTCCTACTCTCTCTGCTGATCTATATGTTCCAAAGTCTTACTGTTCTGCTCAAAAATTGTCAGTGGCTACAATTGCCTACACGCTTCTTAGCCTAACATTAAAGGTCTTTCACAATCTGGCACCAACATATCTTTCTAGCCTCGTTATCCACTATTCTCCTCTTCAGAAACGATGTTCCAAACATACTGAACTCTGTCATTGCCGGCGGCCTTGGGTTCGTGGTGTTCTCTTCATTCGGATATTCTTGTTCCTTCCATCTCAGACTATAATAGGTTGAGCTCATGTGCAACATCTTTAACATAGAATTACAGTTGTTTGTCCATGTCTTACTGTAAAAAGAATACCGGATTTAGGGTCAGTTTTATTTTCTAGGTATGTAGGCTTGAGCTACCTGCACCACCTCTCTGATTCTGTTTTCTCATCTATAAAATAGGGACAGTGATTCTTGCATTATGTAATTCACTGTACTATTGAGAGAAAAGTGATTTATAAGTATAGTGCTTAAAAAGTTACATGTATTAAATGTCATTGTTACTCTTATAACCTCTATTTAGATGTAAGTTCCTTTAGTTCAGAGAATCTCTCCCTTTCTCTCCCCCTGTCTCCCTCCCTCTCTCTCCCCCTGTCTCCCTCCCTCTTGCTCATTCCTTCTCCCTCCCTCCTCCCCTCTGTCTCCCTCACCCCATTCTCTTTCTCTCTTTCCCCGTCCTTTTCAGTTTTAGGCCTATCTTTTGATGACAGGAACCACTTAGTTCACCAGCTCCCTTCCTCCATGCCCCTACCCCCAATCTGATCATACTAGTCACTGCTGTCTACTACAACTTTCTAATCATTTTCTTCCTATTTGGGGTTATGCATATTAGGAGACATCTTCTTTTTCCAGAACTAAGGTCCAGCAAGTAGGCTGTACCCTGAGCGTGGCATAACAACAATCCTTCGTGCTCACCCTCTGCATGATCTCAGCCCCAGGAAAATCCCAAAATTGTTTCACACCAGCATCAGGTGGTCTCCAAGCATGGACCTGTTCACATGTTGTTCACATTGTTGTTATCCCTCATTGTCAGGGCTACAGCTCACTGAGCAACCAGTGAGATCTTCCCACACTGCCTCAGCGCCCCCTTCCCCAACTAGAGGCTGGGCTCTGACACATGTGTCTTTGCTTGCTGTTTCTCTCACCCTGAAATTAATTAAACTTCTGTTTGGTTCCTGCCTCTCCAGTCTCTGGCCCGCTTTGCTCAGCTCCAGCCACCCACAGATTAGAGACCGGCTCTGGTCCGGATGACCGGGTCTGAGTTAAAAGGCAGATCTACAGTGAAAAGTATCCAATAATCAGCTTATATAATAGACATACTTTGGAAATCTGTCAAGGTTATGACTCTTGATATATAACTATGTAGCGCTCAGCATTTGCACTGTCATGTATGATTTTTTCATGTGCATCTGTCTTATTCAGCCAACTACTTCCTAAGCTCCTTAAGGGCAGAGCCCCTTCTAGCACCTAAAACAGGACCTTGAAGATTGTATACACTCGTGTGTGTGTTAAATAAATCAAGAACCATTTTGGAATTTGTCTTAAGATCTTTCATATGTTTATGCCCTTTTCCAGTGAAGAATTGTCTCGACTTGCAGCAAGGAAATTTGCCCGTGTGGTTCAAAAGCTTGGATTTCCTGCCAGATTTCTGGATTTTAAAATCCAGAACATGGTTGGAAGCTGTGATATGAAGTTTCCAATTAGGCTGGAAAGCTTGGCGCTCACCCATCAGCAATTCAGTAGGTATGACAGCCATCTCTATGAGCTTGGTTAATTTAAAGTTAAAAATCATTTGATTACATAATGTATGTCATTTGGAAGATGTTAGGTTTGTTTGGTTTTTTAATTGGAAGACAGAATAGAAATAGAGATACCTTACCTAAGTGGTTATAAAATTATCATATACCATGTTTCCAGTCTTTTAAAAAAAAATCTGTGGGCTTATTTAACATCTTTATTGAACACCTACTATGTGCAAGGCAATTTGCTGTGATACCATGCAGGAGAGGAAGAGCAGTGTTCATTTGGTAAAACTAATAAAGTTAGCAGAGTGACAGAGCTTCAGGAGGAGTAGAAAGGGAAGGAAGGGTTGTGGAATAAAGATGACAAGAGTCAGATGGCCAAGCTATGTGAGTAGTATCATCTAATTCATATTTTAGGGCCTATATTAACAAACCAGAAGTGCCTCTAGACTGCAAGGATTCTTATCCTGGGGTGTGTGTATATATATATATATATAGATATAGATATAGATATATATATAGATAGATAGATAGTGTATGTATATATGTATGTACATATGCATATATGTATGTACATAAGCATATATGTATGTATATATGTGTACACACAAATATATACATTGTGTATAGATGATAACTATATTTCTATATAATTGTTTTCCTTTGTAATCCTATGGATTTTATTTTTTGCACTTAAAAACAAACACTACTCTAAGGCAGAGTCTGGACTTCAGACCACCAAAGGACTCCATGGCATAAAAAAGATTAAGAATCTCAGCTCTATAGCGTTTTCATGACTCCTCAGCCCCATCTTGACTATGGGATTACATTTGGTTACGATACGTATGATATGCACAGGGTGTTCCTAGTCTCACAGTCTCCGCACTGTGTGCAAACTAGCCTGGAGCCAATTTGACTCGGACCTAACGGATGCTTATTTTAGAGAGCATCTCTAGGGAAAGGGGAAGAGGTGCGGCAGCAACATCTCAAGGACCTGCATGTTTCACTATTATAATCATGCTTACTAATAACAGCATTTCATATTAATAGCAAAGTATTTTAAAGTTTACAAAGTAGTTTCTTAACCTTCCAAAGTCGCCCCCTCAGGTACCTCACCTTAGATACTCTATTGGTTGTCAAATCAACCTCATTATTTAGAAGCAGCTAGATGGTGCAGTGGATAGAGCCTTGGGCTTTGAATCAGAAAGACCCAAGGACAGAGCCAGCCTCAGACACTTAACAACTGTGTGACCCTGGTCAAGTCCCTTAAGTTCTGTATGCCTCAGCTTCTTCAACTGTCAAATGAAGATTATAACAGCACCTGTCTCCCAGGGTTGTTATGAGAATCATGTAAGATAATATTTGTAAACTCTTAGCACAATATTTGGCACCCTATGGGATTGTAATAAACGCTTGTTTCAACATAAATAAAATTCTTGTTCTCTTCTCCCCCACCCCCACGTTTATTCCCAGTGATGAGACATCCCTCAGTTTGTCCTTGAAGGAATCTGAGATGGATTTGCCACTAGCAGTAAAGCAGTCTCCTGTGTGAGAATCGATCAAATCAGAACTAAATTCAGAGTTCAAGTCCTAAAGTAACCCTGGCACTTAGAGATGCCAAACTGCTCATTTTCGAGGAGCTGCTGTACCTTTAGAATGACTCTTCCAAAGAGACTCAGCAGCAGTAAGGACCGATAATGGACACTGCTGAGAAATTGTTAAAATGTGGTTTTAATCATATCGATGGAAAATCATACATGCTATTTATTAACATAGGTAATATGTTAGGAGGTAGGGAGTTTATTTTATAAAATAATCAGTGACATAAATAACCAAGCTTTAATTTAGCTCTTTGGCATATTAATCTGGAGGAGCTTCAGGTGCACCTTCAATTCTGAGTGCACCTGAACTTAAGCCTGACAACTTAGGGCTCAGCATTTCCACAGGTTAGCAAATGGCCTTGTATAATTTAGCTCCATGTTTCACTTCCACTAACATTAAGTGCATACTACATGTTAGAGGCCTGATTCTGAATTGATACCTTATGATGCACTCCACTGTGAGCATCTCATTGGTTTGTTCAGCAAATTAGTCTTTCCTGACAGCTCTGGTTTCAGCTATGTCTGGGCAAAGGACCTTTCTTCCTTCAGTAGCTGCCTGGAGAAACAGCCCCCCAAAATACCACAAAATAGCCCCTATATTTTGATAACATCCTTCAGATAGTCATAGACTCACAGATAATTAGAGCTGTGGAAGGGACCTTAGAGATAATCTAATTCAAACTCTTTATTTCAGGAAGAAGTTAACAGGTCAAGAGCAATTGAACCACATGGTTAATAAATAGGAGAGCCAAGACTAGAAGCTTAGAGACTGCCAATTTTTCTGCTAGAGAGCCCTGTTCATTTGGGGGAAGAAGGGGAGAAAGAAAGAAAAGAAAGAGGTTAAGGCTCCAGCCTGAGCTCGAGAGCAAAGCATAGAGGACATAAACATCTCAGACCAAAGGGCATCGCCTTCTCTTTTCAATATGTGCCCCTATAGGACTATAGCAGCAGAATCACAGGGGCAGTAATTTAGAGCTGGGAAGGACCTTTAAATCCATCTGGCCCAACCACCTTATTTTTTAGATGAGGAACATGAGACATAAATTAAGTGACTCACCCAAGGTCACACAGGTACTAGGTGCCAGAGGCAAGATTTGAACCCGGTATCTCCTGACTCAAGATGGAAGAGTCTTTCCACCATATCAAGCTTCCCAGTAGGGAGGAGATATTAACAGCTCTGTTGAGAGTTCCATCTGCTAAAAGCATTTGGACTTCCACTTACAAACCAGTCAAAAGGCCAAAGAGGTTTATCCTTATAGCTATTTGCAGATGTGAGTTAGAGGAAAGAAAAAGACCAGCTAGTATTATTATGAATTTAGGGCTAAAAAAGGGCATGCAAAACTTAAAGTAAAACGTAGGTGAATGAAGCACAATCAAAAATATTAAGCCTCTCTATAACTTCAGTAGATCAGTTGGAATATGAGATTTTATTTATACATATTTTTTGAAAACAAATTCTCTCCTATAAAGAAAAGAATATTCCCTTTTACCTCATAATCCAGTTTTTATTAATTTGCCATTTTGGATCCTTCCCAAAAAGGGGAGGGATGGGGATGATGCTCTCTGGAATTTGCTTAGGCTATTTCTGCTGCACATTTCTAGGACAGTTGTGTATTTTATGCATAATTTTGTAGCTTATAAAAAACTTAGCGGTCAAGGGGAATTTGGAGGTCATTTAGTCCAATCTTTCACTCCATTCAGAATTCCTTTTGACGATATCCCTGACGGTCAATCTGCCTCTACTCGAATGCTTTTCAAACACTGGCTACTTCACGAAACAACCTATTCCTTTAATGGCTTTAATTTGTTCTTTCACTTGAGCTGAAATCCATCTCTGTACAATGTCTACCTACTAACAACAGGGTGCACCTGAACTTAATACTGCCCAACTCACAGCTCGACATTTCCATAGCTTAGCAAATGGCATTGCGTAGTCTAGCCCCATGTTTCAGTTCTCTGCTCCTTTTAATCCTTCTTTTCCATGACCGCCTTTCAAATATGTAGGGGAAATGCAGCTATATGCTTTTCTTTACTTGGCCAAATATCCCCATTTTTCAAATGATATGGCTTAGAATTCTTCTCACTATCCTGGTTACTATTCTTTGGACGTGTTTCACTTTCTTAATGTCTCTTAAATTGTAGTGCTCAGAACTGAATGTGACACTGAACACATGGTCTGCCCAATATGGGATTAGGAGTTCTGTCCTTAAGGATATTGTACTTGTGTTGACACACACTGAGATTGGGCAGCCTAGGTCATGCTGACTCATCATGAGCTTTCAGTCAATTAAAACAGTCTTTTTCAAGGCTTCCTATTGTAGGGGTGAGGACCCTCAGGGACCACCCAAAATTCACTATTGTCATCCCAAAGCACCAAGCTCTTCAATACATACAGAGCCAGAAGGCACATGGCCAGGACCCTCAACAATCAGGAGGACTCGTGGGATTGCCTCCATTATATCTAAATTCATATTAAGATTATGTTCTACTTTAAATTAGTTGATGAGTTTATATTCAGATTGCTTTAAGATGGTGCATGTTAAAAATCAGTAACTTAAAGAGATCAATAATTTTTGAGGTGCTGGATATTAAATTATTAAAAAAAACTATTACATGAAACTGTTCAACTGTTATGGGGCAGTGAGTTCCATTGGACATCTTCCAAAAAAGCCTGGATTACTTTTTGCTGATTATGTTGTGGAGAGAATTCTTGTTCGGTTTAAGATGGTACAGATTGAGCCAGGTGGCCTCTGAGAGCCCTTCTAGTCCTGAAATTCTGTGTTTCTTAATAATAGGCTGTATGTTATATCTTCCATAATGACATTGTGCAAGTGGTATTCTCAAAGGTGTTCTAATATATAATTTTATGTACTGAGTTTTAAATATGAAATGAAAATGGCTGCCAAGGACTTTAATCTTTTCCTCTGATATCATAACAGTTATGAACCTGAACTGTTTCCTGGCCTCATTTATAGAATGGTTAAGCCAAGGATTGTCTTGCTTATCTTTGTATCTGGAAAAGTGGTATTAACAGGTAAGTTCTGGAAATATCTGCTGTCTTCTACACAAATGCAAGTATTTGTCCTAGCTATCTGTAAAAATTACATATTTTTGGTAATTTCGATACTTTTGACATATGGTAAAACTTCATATTGGAGCAGCTAGGTGGCACAGTAGATAGAGTGCTGGGCCTGGAGTCAGAAAGACTCATCTTCCTGAGTTCAAATCTGTCCTCACATACTTACTTGCTGTGTGACCCTAGGCAAGTCATTTAACCTTGTTTGCCTCAGTTTCCTCATCAGTAAAATGAACTGGAGAAGGAAATGGCAAACTTCAGTATCTTTGCAAAGAAAACCCCCAATTCAGGCACAAAGAGTCAGACACAACTGAAAACTATCGAACAACAACAACAAAAAAACCCTTTATATTAACCCCACTGGTCCAGAATTTGTGATTCAGTTAGGTATTACCTGAAGTTGACCTTTGTCTTGACAGCCTTTTAATACTGATGATAATTGCTAAATGTATGTATGTATATATGTATATATTTTTATGTATATCATGGAGAGAGAGCGAAAGATCACTTTAAAGGTGCCTAAGTGTTCTACCTATATTGAGCTAAGTACTATGAGGGTTGTCCTCTATTTTAAAAATGAATAAACTGATATTTAGAGAACTGGCTTACTGGTGGACATCTCTAGCTAGTAAGTCCCAAAAGGAAGATTATAACCTTGGTATCTCTTGACTCCAAGTCTATTCCATAGACTCCAAGTCTTCCATATTGCCTTTAAATCAAATGGATAATTTAAACATATTAGACATATTTAACCAACTTAAATGAACAAAAGAAGGCATTCTGTTGGACTCAAAGTCATTAAGACAGGTCCTGCATCTAATGCTCACTAGCTGTGCGACCACAATTAAATCGCTTAGCTCCTCTGAGCCTTGCGTAACTCTCTTAAGACACATCTGATTACTCATAGATGGGTTTTGATATGCTTTCACGTAAGCAGTTTCCAAACCCACAGAATCAAGTAAACAAACTTTTCTGTACAGGGATTGTTATAAATAATTTGAACATATTCATTAAAGTATATCCTCAAGAACCTCTACTGAATAACGTCATTAGTCTAATGCTACCATGTATGCTTAAAGTCAATAAAAACATTTCTTCAAATATTCTATAATTTAAACGTCACTAAGTCAGATCAGCCTTTTCCATCCACCCATAAGGTGAGAAAAAACATAATTTTACTCTACATTAAATTTTAATTTTGTCCAAAAAGTTATTATGACTTTTGATGATGCACCAACTCATGTGAGTAAATGAGTACGCCTATCACTACTAGCTAGTATTATTGATGATGGTAGCACAGAAACCCAGACAATCCAGCTGATCAGGAATGGCAGACTCTTCCTCCATGTTGGTGGTCCCCACAGTCTGGACATTAGGAACAAAGAAACAGAACCATATTGTGCTTGAAGAGAGGAGACAGGACCTCATCATCCCCTAGTGCATCTTGCCTGTAGGGAGAGAAATCCTTGTAGGGACATATCTTTCCCTTTATGTCCCTGTTGCAAGTGTTCCCCTGGAGGATTTTGTGTGCAAAGGCATCCTGCCGAATTGCCTTGGGACCTTATGCCATACAGTGTTCCAGTTTTCCCAGCAGTTTTTGTCAAATAGTTTTAGTCAAATAGAGTGAGGTGAAAAGGGAGGGGGTGGCGCGTCAGGTTTTCTCTGGCCTATCTCCAATTAAGCCCAAGAAAATCTCTAAAATAAAGCTTAGGCATGGGCTCCTAGCAATAGTCTTCTCAAAATATGGTGATGGTATCCCTTCTAGAAAAACTACTCAATGAACTAAACAATGTAGACATCTAAATATCCCAGTAGCTAGAGTCTTTGGATTTACCAAATGGATCACTATAATAATTTACTTCTGTGTCTTGTGTACCTAATCTATTCCACTGATCGATCCACCGTAAGGTTTTCTGGGCTTGAGACCAATTCACATTCCCCTTTATGGCTTCATATGGAGGCATTTTGACGTTGTTGTCCTCTTCAGAACTTTCCTGTTGCCATGGTAGCTTTCCATGGCTAGGGCTCGTTTCTGGTTTTTGCTCATTTTTTAGCCTATTTCTTGACTTTTAAAGTCGAGCTCTGCTCCTGGGGCATAGGGGGAACTCTCCCAAGCTTCTTGCCCTGGGAGTGAGAGACCTGGTCACTGGCTTTCTGCTCAAGGGCTCAGGGCTTGCCCACCACACTGGGATGGCCTGGCCTCATTGGGCTTATTGTGCTGGGGTTCAAGGGCAGGCAGTTTGCCTTCTGCGCTAAGGCTAGAGGCCTTGCAGCTGGCCTCCTGAGCCAGGACTGAGGGACCTCAGTTGCTGATGTGTGCCGTGGCTAAAAGCCCCTCTCACTGGCTTGCTGAGACACTGTCTGAGCTGGGCTGTGCTCCCCTTTTACCCAATTGAGGCATACCCTCCCCGAAGTCCAAGATCCATTTTCTGGAGGTACAATGGAGATACAGGAGTGGAGTGATTTCCACAGCTCTCATAAGACACAGGAGAATGTTCTCAAAGTCTGATTATCTTTGTGAGGCACAGTAGTCATGGAAACCATATAGGAGTTATTTGTGTCATTCTAGTGAAGTGCATGTCTCTCAGCAAGGAGCCAAACTAAAAAAAAAAAAAAGAGTCTCTGACATAAAAGAGTTTACAACTTTGCTGGAGAGAAACAACATGAATGCAGATAAAGTAAATTCTAAATAAACACACATAACTTCTGGGGTGTGGAAGTGAGAAGAGAGTCCTAGGAACCATGTATAAGGGATGACATTTAAAACTGAGCTTTGAAGGAGGCTGGGGATTCTTAGAGGCAGAAGTGAGGAAGGGGCACCTTCTCAGAATGCCAAGACATGGAGACAGGAAAGTAAACCATTTTGGTGGTATAGTAGAGCAAAAGTGGTGATCATATTTTCTGCTACCAGGTGTGATACTTGCACTTCGGAATGCAGCCCAAATCAGATAAAATTGTAACTGGGAAATATTTAACGAGCTGTATAAAAATACAATAAAACATGAATAAGGTTAACATGGAGTCTCCTAAGTCAATGTGCCTCCAGCAGAGATCCTTATGTATGGTCTAGCGGCCTCTGTTTCTAAATGTGTTCAATACCCCTGCTGTAGAGTATATAATGGAAAGGAATGATGTGATAAACCTGGAAAGATAGGCTGGAGACAGATTTTTGAAGGGTTTTAAATTCCAAACTGAATAGTTTCTTGAGCAAGGGATTGATGGGGAATATTTTGACAGCTGCTTGAAGGATGGATTGGAAATGATAGAGACTGGAGGCAGGGGAAACAATGAGGAGATTATTGTAATAGGTCAGGCAAGGGAGGAGTGATAAGGGACTGAACTAGGGTAGTGGCTATGTGAGCAGACAGAAAGAGGTGGAAGCAAGAAAGTTTGTGGAGGTAAATTTGATAAAACTTGCCAAGTGGCTATGGAGGACAGTGAAGCTCCAAGGAGTGCACTTGATAAAAAGTTTGAAAGAGGGATATGATTCAAGGTAATGATAATGAATTCTCTTTTGGGCACATTAAATTTGAGATATCTCTGGAACATCTCTGGTAGCAGAGTCAGGATTTGAACTCGGGTTCTCTGACTAAATCCAGCATTCTTTCTACTATACCACACTGTTTTTAGTCCCTGCTCTTCCACATCTAACCTCTCCATGATAGTTTTCTCATCTGTGAAATAAAGGGGTGAATTAGATAATATCAATGGTCCCTTCTGGCTCTAAAATATTCTGCATTACACCAACTTGTAATTTTCTTCCTTCTACTTGTTGGGCATCTGTTGTCCTCCAGGGGGAACCAAAACACAGTACTATATAGTGCTGCTATGAGCTTGAAGTGCATACTCAGCAAATCAGCTTTGTTCTATATCTAAAGAAAATGTTTAATGGGGGAGGTGGATGGAAGAGAGTTTCATATTTCCAAGGAAAGGCAAAACCTTTTAATACAAATTAGTGTGTTACCAAACTCCCAGGAGTGAGTTCCAAAATAGAACTGCACTGAAAAATTAAAAAGGTAAAAAATCTTTTTTGTTATTTACTGTATATCTTACAGTTTAGAGTATCCCTAAAGAGGATACATGCCCATGTATCCAGAAGCCTGATAGGGTAGAAGAAACCTATATGAAGTTTTTATTTTATTGCTCTGGTAAAAGTTTATACACACACACACACACCCCCATACCTATATGAGAAATTACTCTCTGAAACGCCAAACTTGCACTCTCACTTTTAGGCTATAATGTCCTTAGGGATATAAGTGCAACCCTCCACCATATACCTAACAGTTTCTCTGCATACTGCTTTCCCAAACATGTATACCGAGATCCTTTTTTTCCTATTCTTCAGTAAACCTGTAAGTTCATAGCTGTGCAGAACAAAATCCATTAACAATCTGTGGTCCTGTGGAACTCTTGTCAGTCTGTGGATAAATGAATGAATAAAGCATTTATTAAGTACTTAGTATGTGCAAAACACTATTTTTAAACACTGGAAATACAAATCAAAGGCGAGAAATTTCTACTTTCAAAGAGCTTATATTCTAATGAAGGAGACAATACATAAAAGTTTCAGCAGTAAGTCAGATGGAAAAATCCCTTGATCCTTAGGGTACAGCAGCAAAGCAAATGGTAATCCCTCTTCTTTAATGTCATTTCCACTGATGAAATCACGTCAGTTGCCGATGTTCAACCATTTGACGATGCCGTGAGGGCTGGGATGGAGGCAGGAATGGTTGTCTGGGCAGGGAGGTTTTGCCATTCCCAAGGCTTCTATGTCCATCTTCCTGTTGGTTGCAATTGGTCAGCAGCTATTGCTGGTGGTGATGAAAAAGATGGCTCCCCTTCTCCATAATGATTTTACTCCCTTGATGATAGCTATAGGAGATAGACTTGGAAGCAGGTCTGGCAGTTTTGGGGGTTACTGCTATTCCAAAGGTTCTCAGGTTCAGAGATGTTTCCATTGGTCTGAAAGGTAACGGTGTTCAAGGTAGTGGTAGTACCTTGACTTGTGTAGCACATACAGCCTCCTTGTCTCGTCCTCAGGGTGCCTTGCTGCTTCAGTTAGACTGGCTTGCTTGCCCTGAGAGTGGCAGTTCATTGGCAGAGATGGCTGTTTAAGGATTCTCCCTGGACCATCTACCCAACGTACTTAGAGGCCTTCCTCTGGTTCTCTTATTGTTTTGTGGATATCGGTGCAATGCTCTGGCTGTCCTCGTCTTATCTTTTGAATTCCGCTGCAAGTTCTACATCTTTTTCCTATCGCACATATTTTGGATGATGCCTTTTATACCGCCTCTCATGCACGTCACAGTTGTCTGCTCACACCCACCAAGCAGCTTAACATTGTCCTTTCGATCACCACAATTTTTATTCTTCAGAGACCATGATATTGCATGATCTACAGCCACATAGCATTAACAAGAAAATGTTGAAGAGATAGTTATGGCATGTATTGATATTCCATAACCGTTTCTGGTCAGCTAACCAATTGGTGAAGGGAACACATTTTGATTGGTTATGGAAGCATTTAGAAAGGTCTGTTGGCATCAATCACTTCCCCTTTTACCTCAGTAGATCTTGGTGACTACCTCACCTTGTCTTGTGAGAGACCATGATATAAGTAGGGCGGCCTTAGGGCCTTCTCCTTTCAAATGTCATGTGGCTCTGAGAAAGAAACCTTGGTCCTTGGAATTTTTGCTTGTTCTTTTCCATTCTAGGTAAAGAGAGTGAAGTCTCTGACCTTGAGAGTTTTAAAAGGTCAGGAGAGTAAGCTACAAGAATCCAGGAGCTGGAATCCAGAATGGGTTGTGCAGCCAGCACAGTATCGTGCCCAAAGTAGCAAAGGATCTTTGGGAATGACCGACCTTTGGGACCTAAGCTTAATGGGAGCTGGGACAAGAACTCATCAGGCAGAATCTACCTTTGGATGTTAACTTGATGAGATCAATACTGTGTAGGAACAGAGCTATTCTTTGAGCCTAGAAGGCTCAAAAAGGCTCTATAACAATAACAAACTCAAAGAAAAAAATGGACTTTCCACGAGAGCTATATGAGTATCTAGAAGAAGGAAAGCAAGAGACTAAAAAAGTAAAATAAAAGTTCTATAGGAAAGAATTGGAAGGAAAACAAATAGCTTAAAAGAGAAAGTAGCAAAACTTACTAAAGGAACTCTCTGAAAATTTAAATAGACTAAGCAGAAATCATTGAATCCATGAGACAGCAAGAAATATTAGAACAAAACCAAAAGATTGATAGAGAACTAGAAGAAAATATAAGATAGCTGATATAAAAAAATGATTACATGGAAAATAGATTGACAGAGAATTTAATAATTGTTGGTCTCCCTGAAAATCATTATTTAAAAAAAATCCCAAGCTCTATATTTCAAAAAAACAAAAATGGGGGAGCAGAGCCAAGATGGCAGCTGGGAAGCAGTGACTGGCATGAGCTCCCCACCAAGTCCCTCCAAAAACCTATAAAAAAATGGCTCTGAACCAATTCTAGAGCTGCAGAACCCACAAAGTGGCAGAGGGAAGCAGGGCTCCA